>CM061133.1:177677237-178277237 GCA_030789695.1 Scilla litardierei | reverse complement strand
TAGGATGAGGGAATAATTATTAGTCTAAGTTCGGACGTGCTCAAAACTTTTTGGAGCTACCCAAAATCAAAGACTTGGTGTGTATTCAAAAGGAATGCTCAACCCCTATTTATATTGAGAGCCAGTAACCTTTCTCGTTTCACGAGCGATGTGGGGCTAAATTAAATTGAAAGGGAAAATTAATTGCAGGTTTGCCCTCCACAATGGTCAAACTTCAACGAATTATTCATCCCTCCCCGTTGAGCTTTGCAAACGATATCATATATCAAATCAAAGAGAACTGATCGGTGAAGGCATAGAAAAAAAACAGCAATCAATTCCGAGTTTGTTTGGCCCCTCAAATGAACGATCAAAGTATACCCAAAAATCACGTTTTCTTAAAAACGTTGCCGCCATTTTTCAGGTTTTTTCAAAACCTGGGCCCCACCGGCAGGTCGGGCATGTCCTCAAGCGCTCCCACCCACCTGGGTGGGTTGGGCGTTCACCCGCTCGGGCGGGCCCTGACCCGCCCGTCTACCTGGGCGGGTCGAGCGCCCGCCTTGTGAATGGGCGCCCGTGTTGGATATTGGCCTTTAAGCCCAGTATAGTTTTGATGATGATCACCATATTATATGATTACTAATGTTTCAATTTGTTTTAGTCTCAATTATATTTCACTGTTTACATCTAACGGGAGACAAAACAAGTGGATGGACTCAAGGGATAAGAGCATTGGAATAATGAAGCCATGAAGAATCATTTATATCATTGTATATCTTTTATGATTCTTTATGTATTTTGCTCTTTCTTTTGTAGAATACTTGTATGCCTTGATTAGATGGACACACACACACATTTCCATGTCATTTTTCATATTAGTAATCCATAGGAACTTCCTAAAATCCATCCCAATAGATTGAATGGCAAAAACAATCTATCATATGCTTTCAACCTATCACCAAACGCCTAGTATACACCCACCAGACGCTTGGCATATCCAATTCTGTGATGGCCAAAATTCTGGGAAGACCATGCATCTAAAGCTTAATGACCAGGCACCTCAACAGTGCATCAGAGCTCTGGTCAATGAATTCCAAACACATGTTAAGTGGACTGTGTTTTCCTAACTTTCTGTTTTCATAATACTGTCTTTCTGCAGTCAGTCTGTATTCAAATTGCTATTAGTTTTTTATGTGATTAGAATTTCTTATCCATTCTAAGCCCGTCAGATAGAAAATTTTGTTAGCTTTCCAATGCATCTTGAATCTCCCCAATCGGAGTCCAATTGTGGAAGTTATGACTATTTTAGTGATCGAGTGTTTTTCGGAACATATTCTGTCAGATGTCTGAAGTAGTCTTGCCAGACGCCTGAACAGTTAACCACGGTCATGATCACCCTTCACTAGGAACCTAGTCACTTAGAAAATTAGTCATTTATAGCCGTTGACAGCTTTTTTCATATGGCCGTTTTCTTGGTTTTTGTGCCTGAGTGAGAGCTTATTAATACCCCTTTGTGAGGCTGTTTTTGGCACCAATAAACACACATTTGAAGATCATTTTGCGAGCCAAAAACACAAGAGAAAAGTTTTCATTCTCATCTTCTCTCTCATTTTCCTTAGAGCTTCTTTCATGTGCATTGATCTCCAAAGCTCTAATGGAAGTCCACTAGTGCACCAAGCTTACATCTAGCACTTAGACACCAATCTCCATTGCCTCTACACTTCAAGTCTAGTAAGTGCATTTAATCAAGGCAATAAGAGATTGTATTTTGTTTTGTTCCATTTGTTGAAACCTAGCTTCCGGGTTGCAGAAGTGTTCTCCCTGGAAAGAGAAGTGATTCCCTTGAAATAGGAGCTACCCTTGGAATATGGTTTGCAATCGTGGAAAAGATTATGTTACTATCTTGGAAAAGATAGGCTCTTGGAAAAGAGTGGCTCTTAAAATAGAGGAGCATAAGGAAAAGTGTGAGTTGTATTGGGTTGGCTTGGAAAAGCCTTATAGTGGAAATCCACAAGACACTGGAAAGGGTGTGGGACTGGAGTGGGCATTTGTCGAACCAGGATACGCTTTTGTGTTTGCGTTTGTTATTCTCTCTTGTGGTTTGTTGCTAATTAGCTTGCTTTATAATTCCGCATTTGCAAGTATTTTTAATTAGCATATTATTTGTGTTAAAGCCAAAATTGGCGTCAACAGAAATTGGCTTGACATGGACTCTTTTGGCAAAGTGGTTCCTCGTCAGCTGATGGAGTGGGAGCCTCAATTAGCAGAACCAGGGTCGTTGATAGTTGGGAATCAGAATGTAGCACGGAAGCTCGCTCAACCTAGTGGCTGGATGTGACAGTCGTTCGACACTCTAGAGGAGTCGATCTATGAAAGATAGTCGTCAGGAGCTATCGTTCGACCCTCATGTTGGGTCGTACCTCAATCTTCCTGCACCACAAAGGAGCATCAGGGGGGTCGGATCTGGGTTTCGAACCAAATCCCCTTTGATACTTAAGTTAGAGCGAGAACTTAAGTGAAGGTATGGTGCTGTCGAGATCGACCCACGTAGGTTCGTCTCGATTCAGTCGTTGCAAGTTATATGGAGGAAGAATTATAAAGTGTGAAGTAGAATGTTAGAGTATCAGGTATCTCATACATTGGGATCCCCTATTCTGGTCAATTTCAGTGTATTTATATACTTCGGAAGTTTCTTTGATGACATTAGGAGGATGTCGGTCACCCATTCTGGTGCCACGATCCTCCCCCTTAATAAGGGTAACCATCATCCATGCCTCTGCTATTTAGGAGCCCATTATCGATCACACGTTTGAGGCGATGGAAGTCCAACGAGCAAATGACATGTGGGATTTCTCTGGGTCAGCTTCAAGCTTTCCTCGTCGGCCTTGTGGACTCTAGTTCCATCTGGATGAATCCCTCGAGTACTGGCCCAAGGGTTTAACAATGGCCCCCGTTACTTGAGCTAAGACTGTTCGTCTGTTGGGGTCAAGTGACGTGACATCTTATTAATGGGTCACGACAGTCAAGCTCGAGTCTAGACGCCAAAACGCATATACTTTTCATTTGGACAATGCGTCAGTTTGAAATTCAAGATATAGGGTACTTGGATTTCCAACACGTGTCCTGATTTGATGAGATCACCTTGCCTTAATAAGGTAGTTTTGGAGGGAGATCGAAACCATCGTCTTTGGCATCCTTGACCCAAATTTGCTCCTTCACTACTGGCTTCCTCCTCTGCTCGCGCCACCGATAAGGTCTCAGCCTCCGTCCCTCAGAAGGATAAGGGAGAGACCATCATGCCTAGTCTGATCGCCAATCAAATCTCTCAAGTGGGGGCAGATCAAATTCCTGATCTCCAAGAGAAATATGTCTGATGCGACTATCAGATCCGATTGCCTTTAAGGGAGGAGAGGGTTCATCTCCCTGGAGATCGAGAGGTTAGAGTTTATGTCAAGGCATTCCATCAGGGACTTTGATTTCCTATGCATCCTTTCATGTTCTTCTTGCTGAGGACATTGGGTCTTTCCCTTTGTCAACTGATGACGAACGCCATTGGTGTCTTGGTCAGCTTCATCGCACTGTGCATGCTGAATAGGATTGAGCCAACCATGGAATTGTTCAATTACTTTTTCGTAATTCCTCCCCTCAAGACTCCGGGCTAGTATCTGATAACTGCTTGCTGATCGGCACCCGGATACACACCCAGGAGATAGTCACAGTTTTATCGCAAGCACACGGTGTAGTGGCGAGCGGGTATCGAATACGAGGAGGGAATAATGACGGTACACTATTTTGATCACTAAGCTATTGGTGGAAGGATGGTTTATAGGATATTGTTGTCACAGTCTTTCAATTAACAATTCAAATTCAATAAAATAAAAGCGTCTAGGGCTAGGGAATCCCCACTACGGATCGTCATTTATCTCTGCGAATCAAGAATCTCAATGTTGCAAGACTGGTGTTGATGTGAACTAGTCATACTAAATAGAGAATCAAGCTCACGCTCTCGCGCTATTGTCGGTCTATAGCGACCTAGATTAGGACCCACTCTCGTGCAAACCCTAACCTAAGCCACTAGCATGAGGATCTACATCATCGTTCAATCGCTCCTCGAGCCCACTCTCGTGCAAACTCGAGTTACAATCTAGATTGTGATAGCTCGTATTCGTCCAATCTCTTGCAAACGAATATGGGTACAGGTTTATAATAAAACTGCTAGCTTTGGTCCAATCTATTGCAAACCAAGTCTAGTGAATTTCGATTATAAACCTAAATCCAATATCTAGGCCATCCCATCGATAGGAATCTAATCTCTTGCAAACCACAAATCGATGGAAATTCCTATCTATCCATGATAAATCAATCACAACCTAACCTTCTAACAATTCTAGCAACACAGAAATTCATTCATCACAATTCTAAAATTGGATCCATAGGGTTCATCCATGTGCCCTAGAACAGCGAAACTACTCACGATTCATCAAAGCAATAGCAAAATAAATGAATGAAAACATATAGCAATGAAGATTTTGAAGAAAGCAATTCATAAAAATGCAAAATTTCGATAAGAAAAACAAACCAGATTCGTGTTCTTCAATCTCCAAAGGGGAATTACAATTAGAATTAAGCTAAAACTATTTTATGGTCTCTCCCTAAACTAGGATGAAAACTGGGCTTAAATACATGCCCAAAACGGCCAAAAACGCTGACAGATTTTCCCCTGGCACTGCCCAGAACCCTAGCTTTCCACATAGGCTGACTGCGCCACTCGGCCGAGTCGAAATCCCACTCGGTCGAGTGACGGACCCAAATAAAACAGAGAAGTTGGGGGTTCGGGCATCCTGGCACTCTGTGCTACTCGGCCGAGTGAAATTTATCACTCGGTCAAGTGGACTTCCTCACTCAGCCAAGTGAGTCTTCTGCTGTGCTCCCCAAAATTCTAGAGAGCCTGGCATGTTTTCCTTCAGAAAGTTCTGACTCACTCGGGCAAGTAGAGTTCTCCACTTGGCCGAGTGGGATTATTCATTCGGTCGAGTGAATCGTGGCTCCAAACTCATTTGTATCAGTTGTACTCGGCTGAGTACGCTTCTTCACTCGGCCGAGTGGCCTGTTTCTGGAGTCATATCTTCTCCTCCTCGCTTTCTCGTCGATTCTATCGAACTTCTTCTTCTTCTGCTCATCATCTAGCGCTGCTAGCTCCCCGATAGGTCCATGAGCGATGCTCCGATATGCACGCAAGTCCCTGTTAGATCCTGTGGATGGCAAACAGCACTAGAAAGGGGGGTTGAATAGTGTTGTATGGAGATAAAACTTTTTCGTTCTTTACAAATTAACACAAAACAAATCCTTCTAATGTTGCCTAAGAAACCAAGTAGAGTGATCTACGCTTGGTTCTTAATCAACAAAGTAATCTTATAAAGAATGTTAACAGAGTAATTTCACAGCAGGTAGTCGACTCCCTATGAACAGTAGTCGACTCACAGAGAATTTATAAGCACAGTTAAGATAGATAAGATTACAAGTAATACAAATATTATATCTTTATTCACAGCGGATAAAAGAAAGTTAATCTTTGTAATAGATAAACAACAATTAGCAAAAAATAAACTAAGAGCAAAGATAAACAAACACAGATAAGCAATCGCAGACACAAGGATTTTTATCCTAGTTCCCAACAACTTTTGGGTACGTCCAGTCTCCGACAAATCCGGTACGAGATTTTCACTATCTACCTTGGCAAATACAATACCTAACTCCACTCGTTAGGATTTCCAACGACCTAGTCTTGACCAGAATTTCCAACCGCAACACCTAGACTTGTCTAGGGTTCCAACAACAACACCCTTACACCGATGGGTAATCACAAAATAAAATCAATGTCCAATTCACCACAATAAATTGGTGGAGATCGGATTTACACCCAGATTCTATAGCCAAATAGTAATAGACAAATTAAGTGTAGTGGCTTGATAGAATAAGATTCTAGATCACACAAAGATACGAATGAAGTCTTTGTGATCTAGATCTAATGTTTTTCAAAAATCCTTTAAATAAAAAAATTCAAGAACAAATAATACGGATTTGAAAAACAGTTAGCCAAATAAAATGAGATTATGATCTTCAGAAAATAATAACAAAATTGCAAGATCAAGAGTAAAACAGATTTGGCTGAAGAGAGAATGGGAGCTGAGAACTTTAGAGCGTTTTGCACGAGAGAATTTGAATTCAATAGATGTTGTGATTTCTCAATGAAAATGGTCCTATATTTATATGAGAAATCCGAGAATTCAAAATTCAAATTACTTTGACTTTTATCCCGAAAATCATGGGAGAAAATCACACAAAGATATTTCAAAAATCAAGTCAAAACGTCAAACTTCGACAGCTGGTAGTCGACTCCTTAGGAGTGGTAGTTGACTTCCAATGTGTTTCAGGAGAAATTGATTCTCAGCTGGTAGTCGACTCCCTACCTTTGGTAGTCGACTCCCAGAGGAGTTTCTACTGAACCACAGCTTGTCAATCAAGTAGTTAACTCCATGGTGTAGTGGTGTTTCACTACGGAAATATAAAACTACTAGAGAAAGCTCTCAAAAATGATTTAAAAGATATTTAAAACATTTTTGAAATCATTTGTGTGTGTGTGATTGTCTATAAGATTTGGCTTTAACAATACCTTAAGAAAGACACAACACACTCACTATAGACTAGGACACGTCTTCGGAAGCTTGATCAACTGATGGAGTGGATGTGAGCTTCACTTGAGCTTCTTTGTTCTTTTTGAGCTTTGAGCTTCATCATTGATCTTAGCAACGTTCGTCCTTGTCTTTGAGCGTAGATTGCGCTTCTTTGAGTATGTATAAAGCATTTCATTTGTCGCATATCCTGCACACTTAATTGTAGTGTAGTTAGTACACTAAGCTTCATTTGGTGTGCTCATCATCAAAATCACTTGGGGTGGAATTCAATTTCCATCACTCTCCCCCTTTTTGATGATGACACCCAAATGAAAAATGAAGTAAGTTGAAATATGAAAATACATGAAAATACACTTACTCCCCCTTCTTTGATGCGGTTCTCCCCCTGCATCGAAGCCGTTAGCAAAACATATGATATATTCATTTTTGCATTTCATATATTTCTCCCCCTTGTCATCAACAAAAAAATGACAAAGTATTATAACATACGAATCAAAACATAATTTTAGGATGGGAATTCAATTACCATTTCTGCAAAAGAAATGTTAGCATATGATCAACCAATATTTTGCATAATAGATAAGTTCATAGATAAGGAGGTAGCAAGCATCACACGATAATAGAGTTATTACAAACCATAAGTTTGAAATCATTGTTTAAAGAACCATTGTTTGAAAGATATTTCTTGAAATATCAAGGATGACTGCAGTTCTTCTTCAATTCTTTGATCTCATTAAGGATCATGACAAGCGTTTCCTCCGTCATTTTGTTGCTTTTGACCACGAATTCTTTGAGGTCGTCCACCTTTTTGTTGAGGTCGTCGAAGCCTTTCTCTTGTGATATCTTTAACTTCCCAATTTTCTTCAAGAGCATCTCTTGAAGTTCAATGATGTATGCCTGTGCCTCTTCTTCTTCTTCCTCGCTTCTTTTTTCTTCTTCTCCTTCTTCTTCTTCATCAGAATCTGAAACAACAATTTTCTTACCTCTCCTGGAGGATGATGATCCTCCTTCAGCTGCAAGTTTCTCTTCGGGAATGTTCTCATCAAGGTCATGATGTAGGTTCATTCTTCCAAGAGCATGTACATCAAATATGCATGCCTGTTCCAGAATTGTGGTTTCATTGTCTAAAGGCACATTATAGCTAATAAACAAGATAGTGAGATAGTGTCCATGTGCTAGAGTGGATGAGGGTCTATCTGAATAAGCTGAAGCAAGAATAGAGTCCATAATAACTTTGGCCCAATTGACGCAGATGTTCCCTAACATAGCATAGATACATTTGGCCTGCTTCTCAGACAATAGAGAGTGACTACCTGATTTTTGGGTAATATTGTAAGATAGTATATTTGCAAGAATTCTACCCGGATAGCGAAGATCGCTAAAAGGGAGTTTAGTTTGAAAGTACTTTCCTGGAAAATACATTCTCTCTAAGATAATACTATCAGTCATCTCTATTTTATCAAGTAACATGCCAGTGTATGGAATGCCTAGGGCTTCTCCAAGGGATTTGATGGTAATGGCAAGTTTTGTGTCATGAACTTTGGTGACAAATCGGCTTTTGGCAAGATCGTAAAAATAGGTGCACAAGCCTGGGATAGCAAAGATAAGTGTTTTCAGAGGAAAATAGGTTGGCCAAGTTCTGAAATTCTAGTATGCTATCAATCCCATAGTTTACTACATCATCAAGTTTGACAAATCTTTCATGGAGGATGGGTTTCTTGGGATTTTTGACAAAATGTTCGTAGGTGGTGCTCCTAAACAGATAGGATAAGATAGTTTCTTTCTCAGGTATAGATTCAGTTGATGTTTTTCTCTTCTTGAGAGGCATCTAGATAGAGTAAAAAATAAGAGTTTACAATACTAGATATGCAAGAAAAATTATGAAGTAAAGATGGCGAGAAAAGATTTTTCCTTGAGTAAGTTTGAGAGAGGGATGAAATCAAAAGTTGATAGAGCTCCAAATAACCCAAGCACCAAGAGAAATTTTTCAAGAGAAGGAGGGGAATGGGGTAGTCGGCTACCCTAGGGTTTCTCTTTGGGGGTTTTTAACAAGAGGGTGAAGGATGGCGAAGAATGAGGGCCAATGGATCAAGAATTGAATGGTTGGGATAGAGTTTAGCTTATTGGGTATAAGTTGTCTTTAGGGTATGAACCCATTAACTCCATAGAACCCAATAGGCGTAAGTCAAAAAAACCAAACCCAGAATTCCTCACATCCACTGGTAGTCGACTCCCTCATGTAGGTAGTCGACTCCCTACTGGGTTGAGTCGTTTTCTCATCCCGAGGGGTTTTGATCCAAGCCTGAGTGCGTTTTCTGAACAAGCGATATTTTAAAATTATAACGCAAACATTTATAATCATATAAAGAGAAAAAAATATTAAATTATTTTAAAAAAATTTAAGCATATATATTTTGCAAAGAAAAATGATTAAGTCGTAAAAGAGCGCTTTTGATGCTGATCCAGTTATCAAGCATTTGGATCTTGTTTTCTCCTCTTCGTTTCCTTGGAGTACCTGAAAAATAAACGTTTATGGTACTCTTTGGCTTTTGAGTCTGGAGGGTTAGTCTTTAGGAAGCCAAACCCAGTGTGGTTTAGTTCCTTCATAAAAAGTATATTTATAGTTTTTGCTTAAGTGAACTTGGTGAACAAAATTTGTAGCGTACCTTTTCTTTTGTTGATCGGACAAGTTCTTTGATATCCAGATGCTCAAGGAATTTTTGTTAGAATGATGCATCCTAGTATGCTTAACCCATTTCTTGGTATGATGTGAATCATAATCGAGTCCGGTTTTGCTAGATGAGGCTTTTTGATTATTTATTAAACTATCTAGTTTCCCTTTTCCTTTGTTGAAATTCTCAATAATTTTCATCGTAGCATCGTATTTATCTTTGACAGATACGAGAAGATTATTCAGATTCTCAACCTTTTCATTTACTGATAAAATATATTTTTGCAAAGAATCATTCTTTTCTTTAAGAAGACTATTTTCTTTAATGATTTCTTCCTTTTCTTTAGTATCCTTTTTAATATTTCTAAGTGTTCTGCTATGTTCTTTTATGAGCTTTTCATGCATTTTGCATAGCTCCTTATATGCTCCCCTATAATCCATGTCTTCATCATTACTTGATGACGAATCACTGTCACTAGATGAATCATGATGCGAGCTTACCTTAGAGGATGTGGATGCCATGAAGCACATGTGTGCTGTTTCTCTTCTTTCATCATTATCTTCTGCTGAGGATTCATTGGACGAGGAATCATCGCTTTGGTCGAAGGCTGCGTAAGCTTCCTTCTTTGGTTGTCGGAATTTGTTTCTTCCATTGTTTCTCTTTTCATTATTGTCTCTGTTCTTCCCACGATCTCTGGAATCACGATTGTTTCTTTCCAATGGACAGTCTCTCTTGACGTGCACTGGTTTATTGCAACCAAAACACATAATACTGTTAGTAGGTCTAAAAGAGCATTTTCCATACTTACTTGTGATGAACTCTTTAAATTTCTTTGAGATGAAGGCGATATGGTCTTCTTTGTCCGTGTAGTCGGAATCTTCTTCTTGGGCTTTAAACGCGAGATTCTTTTTCTTTGGTTTTTCTTCGATCTTCTTATCTTCTTCAAGCTCAATCTCATATGCCATGAGATTTCCCATTAGTTCTTCGATGGTGAGGTCCTTTACATTATGAGCTTCTCGAATGGCAGTTGTCTTTCCCTTCCATTCGGGTCGGAGGGATCTTAGTATCTTCATTACCTGCTCATATTCGGAAAGTTTCTTTCCTAATCTTGCAAGCTCATTCATAATATTAGTAAAACGAGTATTCACATCTATGATACTCTCTCCTTCTTCCATTTTAAAAGATTCTAATTTTGAATGTAAAACGTTTATGCGGGATTCCTTTACCTTTTCAGTTCCTTCGTGACTTACCTGAAGAGTATGCCATATTTGGTGTGCTGTCTCACATTGGGAGACTCGATTGAACTCATTTCATGTTACGGTGCAAAATAGTGCATTCATTGCCTTTGCATTGAGATTTTCTCTCTTCTTGTCGTCGGCTGACCATTTCCCAAATTCAATGTCGGTAGGAGTGATGTACAGGATTTTAGTAACGGTCCAAGCTTCAATGTCTAATGACTCCAGGTGAGTCTTCATTCGGATCTTCCAACTAGCGTAGTTAGTTCTGTTGAACAGTGGTGGTCGCATGGTATTCAGTCCTTCAGAATGGAAATATGTTGACGCCATCACTTTTGTAGCCTCGCTCTGATACCAAGTGTTGGATCCTGTGGATGGCAAACAACACTAGAAGGGGGGTTTGAATAGTGTTGTATGGAGATAAATTTTTTTCGTTCTTTACAAATTAACACAAAACAAATCCTTCTAATGTTGCCTAAGAAACCAAGTAGAGTGATCTACGCTTGGTTCTTAATCAACAAAGTAATCTTATAAAGAATGTTAACAGAGTAATTTCACAGCAGGTAGTCGACTCCCTATAAACAGTAGTCGACTCCCAGAGAATTTATAAGCACAGTTAAGATGGATAAGATTACAAGTAATACAAATATTATATTTTTATTCACAGCGTATAAAAGAAAGTCAATCTTTGCAATAGATGAACAACAATTAGCAAATAATAAATTAAGAGCAAAGATAAACAAACACAGATAAGCAATCGCAGACACAAGGATTTTTATCCTGGTTCCCCACAACTTTTGGGTATGTCCAGTCCCCGACCAATCCGGTACGAGATTTCGACTATCTGCCTTGGTAAATACAAATACCTAACTCTACTCGTTAGGATTTCCAACGACCTAGTCTTGACCAGGATTTCTAACTGCAACACCTAGACTTGTCTAGGGTTCCAACAACAACACCCTTACACCGAGGGGTAATCACAAAATAAAATCAATGTCCAATTCACCACAATAAATTGGTGGAGATCGGATTTACACCCAGATTCTATAGCCAAATAGTAATAGACAAATTAAGTGTAGTGACTTGATAGAATAAGATTCTAGATCACACAAAGATATGAATGAAGTCTTTGTGATCTAGATCTAATGTTTTTCAAAAATCCTTTAAATAAAAAAATTCAAGAACAAAT
Source organism: Scilla litardierei (assembly GCA_030789695.1). Classification (NCBI taxonomy): domain Eukaryota; kingdom Viridiplantae; phylum Streptophyta; class Magnoliopsida; order Asparagales; family Asparagaceae; genus Scilla; species Scilla litardierei. The sequence goes on along the minus strand of CM061133.1, from coordinate 178,265,467 downwards.
AATACGGATTTGAAAAACAGTTAGCCAAATAAAATGAGATTATGATCTTCAGAAAATAATAACAAAATTGCAAGATCAAGAGTAAAACAGATTTGGCTGAAGAGAGAATGAGAGCTGAGAACTTTAGAGCGTTTTGCACGAGAGAATTTGAATTCAATAGATGTTTTGATTTCTTAATGAAAATGGTCCTCTATTTATATGAGAAATCCGAGAATTCAAAATTCAAATTACTTTGACTTTTATCCCGAAAATCATGGGAGAAAATCACACAAAGATATTTCAAAAATCAAGTCAAAACGTCAAACTTCGACAGCTGGTAGTCGACTCCTTAGGAGTGGTAGTTGACTCCCAGTGTGTTTCAGGAGAAATTGATTCTCAGCTGGTAGTCGACTCCCAGAGGAGTTTCTACTGAACCACAGCTAGTCAATCAAGTAGTTAACTCCAGGGTGTAGTGGAGTTTCACTATGGAAATATAAAATGACTAGAGAAAGCTCTTAAAAATGATTTAAAAGATATTTAAAACGTTTTTGAAATCATTTGTATGTGTGAGATTGTCTATACGATTTGGCTTTAACAATACCCTAAGAAAGACACAACACACTCACTATAGACTAGGACACGTCTTCGGAAGCTTGATCAATTGATGGAGTGGATGTGAGCTTCACTTGGGCTTCTTTGTTCTTTTTGAGCTTTGAGCTTCATTATTGATCTTAGCAACGTTCGTCCTTGTCTTTGAGCATAGATTACACTTCTTTGAGTATGTATAAAGCTTTTCATTTGTCGCATATCCTGCATACTTAATTGTAGCGTAGTTAGTACACTAAGCTTCATTTGGTGTGCTCATCATCAAAATTACTTGGGGGTGGAATTCAATTTCCATCAGTCCCTTGATCTCATTTATGCTTCCGATCGCTCCATATTTCCTGAAATCCGACAAAAACAAGAAATAGTGAAAAGCAACGCGATATCATCGAATAATCGTGAAAAACACGATATGGGCGATCAAAATGATATGCAAACATGCAGAAAAAGGTGTAAAATATGGACCGATCAAAATCCCCCATGCTTGCCTCTTACTCGTCCTCGAGGAAGATGAGTAAAATGGTGAACCCGATGGATAAAAATAAGAAAAGAAGGAAAAGAAAAAGAAAGATAGAAAAGAAAACGAAGAGGGTGGTGCTAGATCATTCTCTTAGGAAATGGAGTTGCTTACTTAAATAGCGCACGATGAATAAAACATGCCAAAATTTTTTACCTCGATATCATATCATATATAGGTGCATTCGATAAAAAACCAAGAACGTCGAAACGATATGAATATGAAATCATTCTAGAATTAGCATCGTCTATGGCATCTAAAATGATACACGTAATCATAGATAGCACACTTTTCAATTGATTGCTTTCTACTTGGAGTATAAGTGATATCACACATTATAAAGCGATAAGAATAGAAATAGATGGTATTCATGAAATGCATGCCAGATTTTCAATTCATAAACTTCGTAGTACTCTAAGCAATCTCCCTAAGTATCAAAAATTAGCTAGCTTAGGTCGTCATGCACATATAGTTAGTCACTCTCTCACACATTATTGGATTCCTTCCCCCAAGCTTATCTATAAGCGAGGTGGCATTAAATAGAACAATACGACTTTTCCCGTTTTTTAAAGCTCCATAGGAATAAAGGTAAAATAAAATAAAGCAGGAAAGAAGGAAGGATTGTGTATATACAAATGAACTTCTTTTTTTTGAATAGAGAGTATACACAATAACAATCCTAAATCAGAGATGGAAAGGTATGCATGTATTTTAATTTTGATTTCGGGGTGATGGAGCTTGGGGAAGATGACAATATAATATTCGCTAAGGGGTGTTTCACCAATGATTTTAAGTATAGATATGATGTTCAAGATATGTGGAGAAAGAAAATATGCAACGCTCAGTTCACTCTTTTGTATGTGCACGACAACTTTCAGCAGGGTAATGTAATCTACTCAGTTTGATTTCAGAAAGTAAACTAATCTATTCATATCAAAAAGGCATACATTCAATCAACCTGGCAGTTGAGCGTACCATTGCATGCAAATAAAAGTGATAACAAATAACAAAGCCGTACTCCAAGTTAGGCAATCAATGCATGAAGCTTGGTGTGTTTTCTATGAAAAGTATCTGATATAAATTTTCAGACTCAGCTAATGCTAGAATTACATTCACAATCATATAATAAAGATGAAGGTTACTATTCTCAAATGCACGACGATGTATAGCATATGTTATCTGAAATAAAAACGATGGCATGGCAAGAGAATATGCATATAAGAGCAAGCTAACTCCAAGTCATCGTCATCATGGAGAATTCATTTCTAGCAAAAAGAATAAAAGAAATAAGGATAAAGGAAAAATGAGAACTAACTATACAAATGCAACGCACACAGAAAGTAAGGAAACACGATGCATGAAAAAAATGAAAAAATGGGTGAAAATAAGTGGAAAATAAAGAAAGGTAGAAAAATAAGGATGAAAAATGAAGAAAATTAAAAAAGGTGCGTGAGACACTCACTCCCCCAAGCTAAACTGCACAGTGTCCTCAATGTGCTAAGTGTGGCACATGGACATGAATGAGAAGGAAGGGTGGGTGTGGATGCATGCATGATAAAAAAATGAAAATGGAAGAAAATGGAATGGATATGCATGTGATAGGTGTAGAATGCAAATGATGAATGTGATGAGCACACGGATCAAGGGAGCGCAATAGAAAGGCCCAGAAATACCACATCTCCCCCAGACGGATAAATACATAGCGCAGCAAAAAGTGATCAAAATATGTGGGTGAGGGGGGGGGGGTGCAAAATCAACAGCAAAAATATCAATCAGAGCATCGACAAAAAATATGAGAGGCATCAAGTGTGTGCCTAGGCTGGTGGTGGGGCGTCAGCACCTCCCTGTAGCGGGGGAGGGGGTGGCGGTGGTGGAGGCTGCTAAGAGATGGGGCGGGGTTCGGCTGGTGGAGGCTGTGACAGGTGCGTAAGAATCTGGTTCAGGGTGATTTGAATACCAGGAAGTAGGGCGACGCGTGCCTGCACAGAGCTAACGGTGGCGGCGAGAGCCCGAATATCTGCTCTGAGTCTGCAGACGGCCCCCTCTACTGCATAGAGGTGCTGGACGAGCGTGTCGGGAGCGGGTGCAGAGGGTCGCACAGTTGGAGGTCGGGGCTGACACACACGGCCACCATAGATGAGTGGGACCACTAGTGGGTGTGGGAGAGGTGCGGTGCTCGCTAAAAGATGCTCAGCCTCTGTGGGAGGCGTAGACACAGGAATGCTCTCAGGAGTGTGAGCATCGGCAGAAGATGAAGCGACGACAGAGGGTGAGACATGCAGAGAGGTCGTCGAAATAGATGTGGGGATAGACGTCACGACACTCTCGGTAAAAATAGCGGTGGCAGAGACAGAAGGGTCGACGGCTGGGGAGGTCGTGAAGTCTACTGAAAATGACTCCCTGAGGGTCGAGAAATCCGGTGAGGATAGGGTCTCTGTTGTCGAAACTAGGGGCAACGCTCTCAAAGCTCAAATAAGAAATAGGATCAAAATTCAATGGCACAGAGGTGGTGATGGTGGGGGTAGAGGTGGACATAGCAACAGTGCTCCCGGCACTGGCAGAGGTATGGACAGAAGTGTCAGGTGTAGGGATCAAATCAGGTGCAGGCTATGGGATCGGGATCTCCGGGGCTAGAGGGTCGAGGAGGGGCTCCTACTGAGCACCCTCAGGCTCAAGCACATATGCAGCTGGGATGATGAGGTCCATCTCTGGTCTCCACTCCCCACCTGCGGGTCCAATGTGGGTCCAAGAGGAGCTCACAAGCACCATATAATCAGTAGCAAATGGACCATGCAGCCAAACCCAGTGGTGTTGACCTTAAGGATGCAGCATCCTCATACAGGCCATAATATCTATGGAAAGGGAAGTGAGGCCCGGAGGTCGAAGAAAACCAGCTGGGAGCTCAACCCCACACAAAGGAGCCAGAAGGGTGATCAGACCGCCACAAAAAATTACCGTCCTGGCAGTGATAGAGATAATGATACGATCGAGATACCAGCTGGCAATATTAATCTAAGTGGCGGCGAGTGAGACGTCCCTGTCGGCCTCGAAGTCTCTCTCTCGTCATCGCATAGAGCATGTAGAGCTCAAGCGTAGATATTGTCCCAGGCTCATACCTCGCAAGAAAAGTGGTCGCCATAAGGCGCTGAGTAATACAAAGGCAAGGGTGGAAGATAGAGGAGGCCTTGGCCTGGCTAGGGTCAAAGGCAAGTGGTGATCCCATGATCAGGGTCCGGAATGCATGTGTATCAAAGGAAGGAGGGGTGTGGTGCGTGGGACCAAAAGCGCGGTCGGGGTCCGGGACTGGGGGCAATGGAAATAGGCTCAGAGCATATCGAGAGTGATCTCGCACTCATGATCCGTCAGACGAAACGTGCAACACCTGTGAGTTCTACGAATAGAACTCAGGACCTCGAGGGTTGGTCGGACGTAGGTGTCCATCGACACCAAAAGAAAATCGCGCCACCCCACGTTCTCATACAACTGGAGTAGCCCCTCGAATACCCCTAGGCGCTCAAGATCAGCTATGTGTGCAAACCTAGAGGGGAGTATCGATTGATGTGAGATTCTTTCAAATCTGACACAGTGTGCGTCATCTCTTAAAGTGATCCCCATCGTGTCGACGGCCGTGATGAGCTGTGCTGGTGGGGGTGGAATGGGTGCGGTAGGAGGCGGAAGTGTGGGTGGTGGGTCGCTAGGAGGCAGGGAGTCCGCTCTAGCGGAAGAAGAACCACGGTCGCTAGTCTTCTTCCGCTTGGCAGTGGGCTCCTGCGCATGGGACTTAGTGCTTGGGGGCATGGTGATGTCGTACGACGTGCAAGCAACAACGAAGTGCTAATAATAAGTAAAGAGTATACCAGAGCACGACGTGACTTCACACGAGAAATTCGAGCAATAAGGTGCCACCCCTGAAGCTCCGAATCTACACTTGATATCCCCCAAGCTACCCTGAAACACAAAGTCGATTGATTAGCAATGAATATCGAAAAATCGAGGGAAATATCAAGAGAAATAGGTATGAAGAGGGTTTAATTTTGATTCGAGGCAGATTAGGGCTTACAAAATGGGAAATATGAGAAAAGGGGTGGATTTTAGGGCTTAGGAGGGCCGGCCGATGGCGAGGAGCCGGCAGTAGCGGGTGGTCGGACGACGATGAATCGCCAGCAGTGGGTGGGGTCACACCGCTCGGGCGCCGCGACGGCGGCTCGGGCGAGTGGTGGGGATCTCGAGTGAGGGAAGGAGGAAGGTTCGGACGAGTGATCGAGATTTGGGGATTTTAGAATTTGAGATCCGAGCGCTGGGTAAAATAGGGTAAGTCACTCGGTCGAGTGGCGATGACCACTCGGCAGAGTGGCAGCTGTTTCGTGAAATTTGGAATTTTTCATATATGTTTCGACTCGGCCGAGTGGGAACTATCACTCGGTCGAGTGACAAAGTCACTCAGCCGAGTGGCTATTCCACTCAAAGCATTTTAAGTGCTGAAAGTGTCAGATTCACTCTGTCGAGTGACAAAGTCACTCGGTCGAGTGGCATGTAATTCATAGAGATTGGTTTTCGAGACTTCCCTGTGCAGTACCCTACTTGGCCGAGTAGGGTTCTTCACTCGGCCGAGTGGGCTGCTGTTTTCAGCTCCAGCTCTCTGTTTTTGCGACACTTTCTGATTTCCTTTCTCCCTTCAGTTTCTTCCTCCCCTTGGCATTTAAGCGCATCCTGAAGTGCTCCCCATCGCCATGGCCGTCCTCCGTTCATATGGTCTCCTATCATCCTTTTCCTGAAATGAAAACTGTAGCCTGTTGTCAGGTTTTTTTCCTAGACTCTTGACTCTATACACTAATAAAGATCTAAAACAAAAAAATGAAAGGAAAAGTCAACTCAAAACTAAGATAAAACCGTCGGGTTGCCTCCCAATAAGCGCTCATTTAAGGTCTTGAGCTCGACCCCTTAAGATTTACGATTAATGCTTGATGTTTGGCGCTTGGGAGATGCACGTGTCAAACATGCCGGGAAGGCCGCTTGGGTTCACTTGTTGATTTTCATCGGCTTTCCTCGGCTGCCCTTCATCATGGGTAGTAGTGGGGGATGACTCCTCCAAGCTTGAGCTCTTGGCGTCCTTCTTCTTGACCGACGGTGAGAATTTGTTCACCGGTGGCACTTCCTTCACGTGCCTCGCCGTAGAGAGCTTTCATAGCTCTCTAATCCCAACGACATCAGCGTCGTCCTTCTCTTCGTCCGTTATAGGATCAGGTGGGTGGTTGTGACGGGAGGACGTGCAAGGAGCACACCCTCTACTCCCAAGCGTAGGAGTGTCAATGCAATAAAAATAACCGGTGAGTACCGGTCGGATCACAGGGACAAGTCGTTCTATATTCACAAAATTGATCAATAAAGAAAAATAAAGCGTGTTACAACCACCTCGCTAACAGTGGAAAAGTGTTTGAGAAAAGTTTGTTGAAATTACAATCCTAACCTAAGTGGGTAGGGTTAGAGAACCAAATGGGGATTTAGGATAGCAAGGCGAGGAGCATGGGTTGTGGGTTCATTAAGATCGGCGTTAATCAAGCTCTAATTACCCGCATATAACTCAATCGGTCATCCGGCTAAGAAAGCCCAATCGGAAAATTTAACATTCAAGCATACAATAGTTAGCAATAGGCATGGATGCATCACATAGCACTAATCAATATATGAATATGGATTTTTCTCAAATTGCCCTCTCGGGACTTAACCAATTAAAGTGTGCACTAACAATTCATCCAAGATTAGCAAGATAATAGGCAAAGGAAATTAGGGCTAAAATTAGCAACCAAACACAATGAATCACAACCCAAGCAAATTAACACTACTCAATCATACTAAACATGAGATTTATAAACAAATTCATCACAAGTTTAATACAAAGCGAGATATCAAATTACAAAAGGGAAAAGAAGGATTTCACCCAAAATCTCTCCAAATGAAGCCTTCCTTCCACTTTAGCACCTCCTCCAAGCTTTCACCAAGCTCCAATGGCTCCAAGCTCCACCCCTAGCCTCTTAGAGAAGAAGAGGAGGAAAAACCCCCAAAACCCTAGAAATTTTATTTCTCAGCCAAAAAAACCGAACTGCACACTGCAATTTTCGCACAGGCGAAATAACCCCAATAATTCACATTCGGGTCGGGTTTTTTTGAGCTTAAAACCACCGCCCACTCTCCATAAGCGCGCTTCAATTTTTGAAGCAGGCCGCTCCCGCTTCATGAAGCGGGGCGAAGCCCGCTTCAAAAATTGAAGAAGAGCGGGCTGGCCAGCAGGTCGGCCCGTAAAAAAACCCTTTTTTAATTTTTTTATAAACAAACGAAGCGGCCTGAAGCGGGATTTGAAAGTGGGCCGGCCCGTGGGCCGTCCCACATACATAGGTTTTTTAATTTTTTTTAATTTTTTCTTTTTTTAAAATTCCAGAAATGCTTCTTTGGCTCCAAAAATTCCCCAAAAAATATCCAGTAATCTCAGAAAAATCCCAGAAAATTCTGAAAAATCACCAAGACTCCTAGCAGTACCTGAAAAATATGAGAATGAGAAATTAGTCCATTTGATTATGAAATGAATATTGTAACGGTCGCTTTCCGATCGTACTTTGTTCGTGCACGTGCTTTTGACCGTGCACGTATTTATTTTAGACTTTGTTTGTTTGTGAACACTTTGGTGTAATATGTCGTTGTGAACGTCTCTGAGAGTATTAAATTGTGGCACTAATTTGGAACGACATTTCTCGGGTCGTTCTCTCACGATTTGATCTTATTGGAAGAGACGTTGTGATTTTCACTTTTGACGTGAGACGTTTCAATTTTTAGTTTCGTCGCTCGACATCGAAATTGAGATCCGTCTTCTTGGTTTTCTTTCTCTCGTTGTCCCGATCACCCCAATATTTATTTCACAATTTTTGGATTTCATTTGACCCATTTTACATTTTTAGCAAAGCTTATAATATTTTTAATAACTAAGTTTTCAAGTATTTTTAGCCAAATATAATTTTTACTATATTAAAACACTTCAAACTATTTTTGACCCAAATCCTAACCCATTCTTGGCCGCACCCAAGTCTTGCGTGAGTAGGAGAGGGAGAGATTGAGTTTTTAATTGATTTTAAATCCTAATCCTAATAGAATTAGCCCTAGACCAAGTCAACCCCCCTATACTATATAAACAACCCTTAGGCTAACCTATTTTCGCAAGCAAACAAACCCTAGCCACCCCACAACTCAAAAATCTCGCTTGCGACGTTCGTCGCAACCTAGCCCCGCAGCCGCCCGTGTCCGACCGACGAAAACCCCCTCTTTCCATCAGTCTGACCGAGGCAACCCCGCTCCACTTCGCTCAGCCGCTCGCTCCGCATCGCCCCCGCCTGACCGATAGCTTCTCTCGGTCTGACTGAGAGCCCCGCCCGCTCCGCATCGCTTCCCCGCTCCGCTGCAGCCCAAGCGCCCGACCGACGCCCCCGCAGTGTCTGACCGACCCAAGCGCCCGCACCGCCGCTCGTTGCAACCCCCGCTTCATTGCAACCCCCGCCCCAAGCGCCCGACCAAAGAGATCCCCCGCACCGGCCCGCTGTGACCGAGAGCCCCTCGCTCTGCATTGCGCTCCGCAGCGCTGCAACCCCCGCCCGCAGTGTCTGACCGAGCAAATCTCTCGCAGCAGTCTGTTTCTGACCGAGCGACGTTCTACGTAACGTTGCAACTTTCGTAACGCTTGCCACAGTGGGCCCCCCAAGTTCTCCAGAGGTGTTGTGGGTCCCCTATTGGCCCCTAGCACTACTGTGGGTCCCACCTATGTGTCTTCTCTTCATGGATTTGCCGATTACGACGTTGCGATACGTCGTAGCCCGTCGTTGCACGTTCTAGCTTTGGAATCTTGGTTCGTTGATCTGGTTGCTACCCAGACTTGGCGAGCAAGGAATCTATTTTGGAATCTGGACTAGGAGCGCGTTCTTTTATTCCAACCCCTGGCGTCGCTACCCGACGCCAGTGTAGCTTTAACGTCGTGTTGAGGTAACGCTTTGCACTCTTAGGACCCCCAACCTATTGCCTGCTAATCAAGACTAAAATTGATGTTTTAAAGTGTTTTAATTCACTAATTAAGATTAATAAAATGGGACTGTAGGCCGGTGGACTTGCACGTAGGTTATTTGTGACTTTGGACTCGTTGGACGGTGTTTTTCTGACGTCAGACTTGCAGGCAAGTGAAACTTGCCAAACTTTTGCTTAGGGCCATGTTTTAGGCCACTTCCTTATTTTTAGCGTAAAAGAGACTAGACAGCGAAATGATAGCTGTCTAGACGCAACTTTAAGATCTAGCTTGACAATGAAGCTAGATCTGACACCCTGCCATGTCAGTCATGCATTGTTGCCTGTCACGTTTAAATTCCTTATATGTACGCACTTAAACTGTTATCGGCCATGCATTACATCTTACATGACATCCAAGTTGAATGTTGCATTCGTAGCACACGCTACAATACTTATACTTCCTTGTTCAGGCTAGGTGCACCCCTATGCCATAATGAAAAACACTTCTTGGCTCGTGATCCAGAAGCGGGCCTCATGTGTTGGTCAAAAGCCAATGCCCGATACACGTGGAGGGGTAGGGATAAGTGATCAATTGAGCTTAGGAGTTGGCCCGCGCAGCCACTCTAGCCAAAAGGCGTAATCTCTGTGCACGACGTGCTTACTAGACTTGTCCTTGTACTTGTGTTTGTTCTTGCCAAACTTGACATCCATGCCATGATTTAAATGCCATGCTCGTACTTTACTTTACTTGTTGCACTCATGCTGTATTTTCCATGTCATTGCATCATGCTAGAACTGCTAGGTTGCTTTACTTTTACTTTCAGTTTCCTTGCACAAGTCTCTTGTAGACTTGCTGACATGTGCCCCTTGCTCTTTTGGGTGTCACATGTTAGACCCTGAGCAAGAGACCGTAGCTGAGGATGAGGTGTTTGCTGACGTTGAGCTAGAGCCTACGTTTGACGAGGAGTTGGTGGACACCTATGACCAGTCTTAGAGACTGATTTGAGTTGCTTTTGCTTTAGGTTGCTGTTAGTTGTCGGTGCGTAGCACCGTTACTTTGTTTTTGTACGTTGTAATTTCGTTGGCCATGCTGGGGCCTTTTTAGACTCTTTTCTTTTAGCCTGGTGGCTTTTCTGCGATGTTGGAACTTATTTTTATGGATATTCTGAGATTTCTCTTTTGTCTCATTTTCTTATTATTATCTTTGTTTCGTATCGCAATTGCAAGGACTGCCATTTAATGTTGATTGACGCTTATCGGACTTGCAGCTTTGTAGCTTCAAGTCTGAGCGGACCTACTCACGTCTCGCCTCCATATTTTTGGGAAGTGGGGCGTGACAAATATAATGACTATTAAACCACAATATTGACTTCCGATAATCCTATATAAAATAATCCATCGCTCAATTAATTCTCAAAAATTGACAATATTATCACAATAATACCAGAAGCGTATGAAAAATATCAGGAAGCCAATAACGATGATAAGATCCATACTTTGTGCAAAGAATGAGAATAAGCCCTAAATGAAACATAAAGCGAGATTACGCCCAAAAGAGCGAGATTAAGCATCTTTAGCACAAAATGGGGGTAGTTAGGGGGTATAAATTTACACTTTTTACTCCGAATCACACCTCCCAACTAGCTTTTTGCTAGTCCTTATCAAAATATGCGATAAATTCGGATTCAAGTGAAAACATGCACCAAAATCATAATATCCTCATGGCATACCCCAAATGATGTTTCCAAATGATTTCAATGCCAATATACCCAATGTATGAAAGTAAATAACAAATGACACCCTCCTCAATCCAATTTGAAGAAAAGTAAGGTAATAAGCACCGTATCACATTCATTAGGATATATCACAAATGTGAAAGTTTCTAATTTTCATGGAAATGGCCAAAACAAAAGAAATTCCTCTAAGTAGTGGGAGATGAGATTGCATCACTCATGTTGCTTATTCTGTCATTTATTCATTCATTTATCTTATCTTATCTTTTTCTTTCTTTTTTTCTTTTTTTTGTTTATGTTTTGCATTCACACGATAACGCTATGAAATGCAAACACCGCCACCTTTGCATACACGCGATAACGCTATATAGGCAAAGGGATGGAATGATCCCCTAAATCTCATCTTTGGCGTCCTCCCCACTGTTTCGTGGGGCCCCGGCTACTCGATTTGATTAGAAAGAAACATTCACTTATATTACTATCTTTCTCATTCTAAACATGAATTATCAACTCATCCACACACTCCTTAAGAGGAAAACAAAACATAACCAAATGGCCACGCCCAATCCAATTAAAAACTAAGCCATTCATCCCAATATGAAATTACTTACACCAAACTTTCTCCAAATTATCTCAAAGAGAGTATCACGACATATAATGTAGTTCCATACATGGCATATTCACATATGAATCCAAATTGGAAAAGAATTAAATCATGCCAATCAAACATTTATGAATTTGATACCAAAAATGATAATCCGAAAAATTGCATGTCATTAAGCATGTAGGGACTAAGCACAAAGCAAATGGCGTAAGGACAAGGAGGCCAAAATATGATATGTAATGAAAATCATTTGATGAGAGCAAGATGGAGGAGTTTCAAAAAATTTTTGTTGCTAACATCAAAATCCAACAATCCTAAAGATTCTAACACTCTCCCCCCAACTTAAAATAAACATTGTTCGCAATGTTGGGAGAGTATTAGATCTTGGCAAAATATCCTAGAAAAGAAAAGAAAGCATACAAAATCACTAACATAAAACATTTATTTATTTACATTATAGGAAAGAATACACCTTAGCAAATGTCGGATCCAAAATTTCCATCGGAGGTGGAAATTGTTCCAACGCTCCTTTCATTTCTTTCGCCAATGCTCCTCGGCCAAACGTGGCAATGGCGGCCACGTACACAACCCCAAGCATCTCCTCAAAGTGTGTACCTATATAAAGAAGGAGACAGGTTGTGTAAGAGAGAGATGGGGACATGCTCCCAAAAAATGACATCCACACATAATCATCAATATAAAATACAGAATGAAAAGTATGATGAATGTGTGAGAAAACTCCCTGGATGGTTGAATATGATGTGGTTTGAAGCTCATCCGCGCAAAATTCAATATCAATCGGGGGAGGAAGTGCTATCTCCATAGAAACTACCGAAGGAGAGGGAAGCTCGGGATCCATGATAGCATGTGGTATAGACTCACCCTCGCTTGCCTCTTCTTCGAGCTCATCAACAAAAGAACACTCCCCCTTCTCCACTTCACTCCCAAGTGTGCGCGCGATCGGCTCCTCTATCTCCACCATGTCAACAACCCATTCTTCAACAACTAATTGACACGGCCCAGCAGAAATAGGAGACGTCGACAAGACAATTTCCTCCACCGGCTCAACCAACTCCTCCATGCCAACACTTGGTTCCTCAAATACTACTTGGCATGGGGCACTCAATTCTTCAACTACCGGTGGGGTGAGATCCACACAAACTTCTTCATTCGGGGCTTGGTGGACAAAAACTTCATGGCTTGGCTCATTTGGAGTCACAACCAATGTGTGATCTTCCTCCTTGTAGGACTCCAAATAATACCAAGCCGCATTCTCATCCATGTCCAAAAAGTGGCCGTTGTTCAACAAATCCACAAAATCCCGCGTCTCCAAAAGCAGACCCTCCAAGAAGAATCCAAGAAGACGCACCCTGTCAAATCCATGATGTGGACAACCGTGCACTAACTCTAAAAAATACGTCCAAACCTGAAAAAATGTCTCACCGATGCACTGAGCAAAGTTCACCATTCTTCCTTGCCATGTTTTGGTCCTGTAAGATGGAAAAAACTTCATACAAAATTTTTGCTTTAGTATAGGCCAAGATGGAATAAGATGTGGGAGATAAACTTTAAACCATTTTAATGCACTACCATTCAAAGAATAGGAAAAGAATTTAAGATAAAACTTTTCATCACACGTGTTCCCATCAAAATGAAGCTTGCAAGCACTCTCAAACTTCTTAATATGTAGGTAGGGGCTCTCCGCATCCTTACCAAGGAATCTCGGTAGGGATTTGGTCACCCACATGTCAAACCCAAGAGAGTTTGAAGTACTTGCCATGTTTGAAAAAAAAAACAATCAAAAAGACTCAAAAAGCGTAAAATAAATAAGGATGAACAGTAAGTGAAAGATGAAGAATAGAAAAGACTCACACTAAGAGATGGAAGTAGCACACTAAAACTTTCGAAATCAATCACAAAATGTTACTAATAGAAACCGTTGTCCCCGGCAATGGCGCCAATTGGTTGTGACGGGAGGACGCACAAGGAGCACGCCCTCCACTCCCAAGCATAGGAGTGTCAATGCAATAAAAATAACCGGTGAGTACCGGGTCGGATCACATGGACAATTCGTTCTATATTCACAAAATTGATCGATAAAGAAAAATAAAGCGTGTTACAACCACCTCGCTAACGGTGGAAAAGTGTGTGAGAAAAGTGTGGTGAAATTACAATCATAACCTAAGTGGGTAGGGTTAGAGAACCAAATGGGGATTTAGGATAGCAAGACGAGGAGCATGGGTTGTGGGTTCATTAAGATCGGCGTTAATCAAGCTCTAATTACCCGCATATAACTCAATCGGTCATCCGGCTAAGGAAGCCCAATCGGAAAATTTAACATTCAAGCATACAATAGTTAGCAATAGGCATGGATGCATCACATAGCACTAATCAATATATGAACATGGATTTTTATCAAATTGCCCTCTCGGGACTTAACCAATTAAAGTGTGCCCTAACAATTCATCCAAGATTAGCAAGATAATAGGCAAAGGAAATTAGGGCTAAAATTAGCAACCAAACACAATGAATCACAATCCAAGCAAATTAACACTACTCAATCATACTAAACATGAGATTTATAAACAAATTCATCACAAGTTTAATACAAAGAGAGATATCAAATTACAAAAGGGGGAAAGAAGGATTTCACCCAAAATCTCTCCAAATGAAGCTTCCTTCCACTTTAGCACCTCCTCCAAGCTTTTACCAAGCTCCAATGGCTTCCAAGCTCCACCCCTAGCTTCTTGGGGAAGAAGAGGAGGAAAAACCCCCAAAACCCTAGAAATTTTATTTCTCAACCAAAAAAACCGAACAGCCCCCTGCAATTTTCGCACAGGCGAAATAACCCTAATAATTCACATTCGGGTCGGGTTTTTTTGAGCTCAAAACCACCGCCCGCTCTCCATAAGTGCGCGCGCATTCAGCCAAAAGACGGGGCGAAGCCCGCTTCAATTTTTGAAGCGGGCCGCTCCCGCTTCTTGAAGCGGGGCGAAGCCCGCTTCAAGAATTGAAGCGGAGCGGGCCGGCCCGCAAAAAAAACTTTTTTTAAATATTTTTTTTAATAAACAAACGCAGCGACCTGAAGCGGGATTTGAAAGTGGGCCGGCCCACATACATAGGGTTTTTATTTTTTTTACTTTTTTCTTGTTTAAAAATTCTAGAAATGATTCTTTGGCTCAAAAAATTCCCCAAAAAAATCCAGTAATCTCAGAAAAATTCCAGAAAATTCTAGAAAATCTTCAAGACTCCTAGCAGTACCTGAAAAATATGAGAAGGAGAAATTAGTCCATTTGATTATGAAATGAATATAATGACTATTAAAACACAATATTGACTTCCGATAATCCTATAAAATAATCCATCGCTCAATTAATTCTCAAAATTAAAAATATTATCACAATAATACCAGAAGCGTATGAAAAATATCAGGAAGCCAATAACGACGATAAAATCCATACTTTGTGCAAAGAATGAGAATAAGCCCTAAATGAAACATAAAGCGAGTTACACCCAAAAGAGCGAGATTAAGCCGAATCTTTAGCATAAAATGGGGGTAGTTAGGGGGTATAAATATACACTTTTCACTCTGAATCAGTGGGTCGCCCATCATTTCGCCATCTTTGGCAATTTGGACATCTTCAAGGTCGTCATCGTGCTTGGGTCCAATGGCAAATGGCATGTCGTCGTCTATGACCTCATCGAGGAGGTCCACGTAGTCCACTTCCTCTGGCCAAGGCATATGCTTCATCGCCTTCGGAATATGGAGCTCAACCTTAATATTGTCGACGTTTAGGGACAAGGTTCCTTCCCTCACATCTACAATTACTCCGGCGATGGCTAGGAAAGGGCGCCCAAGAATCAACGATGTATCACCTTCTTCTCTAATGCCCATCACCATGAAGTCGCATGGCAAGCAAAGTCCACCCGGTACTTGCAGTGGTACGTTTTCAGCAATCCCCATCGGCCTAGTGATTCGCCCATAAGCGAGTTGTATCTTCATGTCTGTGGCCTTGAGGTCGGTCCCCATATTCAGTTTCTTGAACATCGTGAGGGGCATGAGACTCACGCTTGCTCCCAAATCCAATAAAGCTTTCTAAAGGGGGACTCCTCTAAGCGTGCAAGGAATTTGAAAACTACCAGGATCTTTAAACTTGGTCGGCATCTTCTCCTTCTTGGTGAACCACGTACCTTGCTCGGCAAGAATGACGCTTTCCTTTCGCTTATTTCCCCGGCAATGGCGCCAAAAACATGATCGGCCCCCGGATACACACCCGAAAGACAGTCGTAGTTTTATCGCAAGCGCACGGTGTGGTGGCAAGCGGGTATCGAACACGAGGAGGGACTAATGACGGTACACTATTTTGATCACTAAGATATTGGTGGAAGGATGGTTTATTGGATATTGTTGTCACAGTGTTTCAATTAAAAATTTAAATTCAATAAAATAAAAGCGTCTAGGGCTAGGGAATCTCTACTATGGATCGTCATTTATCTCTGTGAATCAAGAATCTCAATGTTGCAAGACTTGTGTTGATGTGAACTAGTCGTACTAAATAGAGAACCAAACTCACGCTCTCGTGCTATTGTCGGTCTATAGCGACCTAGATTAGCACCCACTCTCGTGCAAACCCTAACATAAGCCACTAGCATGAGTATCGCCATCATCGTTCAATCTCTCCTCGAGCCCACTCTCGTGCAAACTCGAGTTACAATCTAGATTGTGATTGCTCGTATTCGTCCAATATCTTGCAAACAAATATGGGTACAGGTTTATAATAAAAATGCTAGCTGTGGTCCAATCTCTTGCAAACCAAGTCTAGGGAATTTCGATTATAAACCTAAATCGAATATCTAGGCCTTTCCATCGATAGGAATCCAATCTCTTGCAAACCCCAAATCAATGGAAATTCCTATCTGTCCGTGATAAATCAATCACAACCTAACCTTCTAACAATTCTAGCAACACAGAAATTCATTCATCACAATTCTAAAATTGGATACATAGGGTTCATCACCGTGCCCTAGAATAGTGAAACTACTCATGATTCATCATAGCAATAGCAAAATAAATGAATGAAAACATATAGCAATGAAGATATTGAAGAAAGCAATTCATAAAAATGCGCAATTTCGATAAGAAAAACAAACCAGATTCGTGTTCTTCAATCTCCAAAGGGGAATTACAATTAGAATTAAGCTAAAAACTATTTTCTGGTCTCTCCCAAAACTAGGATGAAAACTGGGCTTACATACATGCCCAAAATAGCCAAAAACCGCTGACAGATTTGCCCCTGGCACTGCCCAGAACCCTAGCTTTCGACAGAGGCTGACTGTGCCACTCGGCCGAGTGGAAATCCCACTCGGCCGAGTGACGGACCCAAATAAAATAGAGAAGTTGGGGGTTCGGGCATCCTGGCACTCTACGCTACTCGGTCGAGTGAAATTTATCACTCGGTCGAGTGGACTTCCTCACTCAGCCGAGTGAGTCTTCTGCTGTGCTCCCCAGAATTCCAGAGAGTGTGGTGTGTTTTCCTTCAGAAAGTTCTGAATCACTCGGACGAGTAGAGTTCTCCACTCGACCGAGTGGGATTATTCATTCGATCGAGTGAATCGTGGCTCCAAACTCTTTCGTATCAGTTGTACTCGATCGAGTACGCTTCTTCACTCGGCCGAGTGAGCTGCGTACTCGGCTGAGTGGCCTGTTTCTGGAGTCATATCTTCTCCTCCTTGCTTTCCGTCGATTATATCGAACTTATTCCTCTTTCGCTCATCATCTAGCACTGCTAGCTCCTCGATAGGTCCATGAGCGATGCTTCGGTATATGCGCAAGTCTCTTGATCTCATTTATACTCCCGATCGCTTCATATTTCCTGAAATCCGACAAAAACAAGAAATAGTGAAAAGCAACACAATATCGTCGAATAATCGTGAAAAACGCGATATGGATGATCTAAATGATATGCAAACATGCAGAAAAGGTGTAAAATATGGACCGATCACTTGCCGAGGCAGTGTTCGACTCTGGATTTACACCCGGAGGTGTGAATCAACACAAGTGTACGGTGGTGCAATATAGTAAGATTGTCGAACTCTAGGGAGGCAATTGTTTAGTGTTTATCTTATTGGTTGAAGGAGATTGCATGGTCAAGGGATTGTCACGTAAGGTTGGTTGTCACAAAAGATTATTTAACAAGATTTTAATAAAATCTAGGGCAATCGGGAATCCCTGCTAGGTCTTTCAAGTTTGAATATCTAGTTAAGGATCCTTTCGTTGAATTATAATGGAGGGAAAGAGTGTCACATCTGAGAATGAGATCGAGTAGTCAACTCTCGTTGTCCTACTCGTCTAACATATCTCTATGCTCAGCTCTACTTTCGTAATCAGCTTCGCATAGGGATACATGCATTACGCTTGACACGATTCATGTATCACAATCCGTGTCCATTCTCATGATCCACGGTTGGGATGCTACACTATGGTTGGTTCTAGCAGTCAGGCTACTCTCATTGTCACCGACTAGCAGATTGGGGATTAGAAATCAACCCTAGTGCATGAGTCACTCTCATGATCACGAGCCCTAAAGGGCGACCGCTAAGCCCTAATCAGATTCGTGGGGATTTTACCTAGAATATGGAGTCGTTCTCACGGTCCTCCAATTCTAGGGCTCACGGTCCTCCAATTCTAGGGCTAATCCCTCAAAATACTTATTCAAACTACCATAATACAACCCTAGGTTCATTCAACTAAGGTTAACCTAATAATCAATCCCTAGGATCCAAGGGTTTATCCCTAAACCTTAGAATGGAACTACTCAGACATCACAATATCAATAACAACGAAAACGATAGTAAGATTCATCGCAGGCATCACAAACATGTCGAAATTAATATTCAAATGCAGAGAATGCAACAAGTAACAAAAGTATATAAAAGAAATAGTGATTGAACCGTTCACGAGAGATCAAATCCGTAGAAAATGCAACAAGAATTCTCCTCCCTCAAGGACGACTCATAAAATCTCAATGAAACAAAGCTTATCTTTAAGCTAATTTTCGTGCACTTTTATACAAGTGCCACAAAATTTGCGAATATCCCAAAATTAAACCCAAAACCCAATAAGAAAAACCAAATTTTAAAGGCTGTCGGTAATGTGTTCGGCCGAGCAGGGTAGCTGCTCAGCCAAGCTATCACTTGTAGCTCCAGCTCTCGAATTCTGGCAAGGGGCAGCTCGGTCGAGCACACCTTAGTGCTCGGCCGAGCTCCATCTGGGGGTCCAATTCCTTGGTTTGTAAAGAAGGGGACGCTCGGTCGAGCGGGGTAGCCGCTCGGATGAGCCAACTCAACGGAAAGTTTTAGGCTAAACTTGGGGATTGTCTGCAGAGGGTGGCTCGGTCGAGCACTTAGGCCGCTTGGCCGAGCTAACACAACAGAGAATCCCAAGGTATTTTGGCTCGTCAGTAAGAGGGTCGCTCGGTCGAGCGAGATGGGTCGCTCGGTCGAGCGACCGACTACTTGAAAACTCTCTTTTGCCTTCATTTCTTCCTCTCTTCTTATGACTCTAGCTCGGCCGAGTATGTGGTGTGATTGGTCGAGCGACCTGGCAATCCTAGCCATGGCCAACTCTTGGCTTCCCTCCTTCCTTTCCTTCTTCTCCTTTCGTTCTTTCTTCATTCCTCCTTTTCTTCTCCAGCCACTTTGAGTCGTCAAATGCAGTGCCATTGATGCTCCGGCTTCGATGTTCGTGTCCATCATTCAGGTTTGCTTCAAATCGTGCCAAGGTTCCTGAAAGTCCACAAAACACTACGAGAATCAAATATATCATGAAACACGGGATAAAATATAGAAAAGTGAACTTTGGATCGAAGTGATATGAAAACATGCAGTAAAAACATGGAAAATATGGACACATCAGGCAGGAAATTATTTGGTGATCTGCCTACCTCAAATACGAAATGGAAAGACCAATTTGTATTTGTGGTATTTCACGACGAGGCGATTTTTTGTACTCAGTTGGGGACTCCTGATTTGGGCATGACTGAGGATAAGCCTCTTCCCGATGAGGAGGAAAAAGTTGCCCTTTCGTTGATGAAGTTGACCGAGAGGACCAGGTCGACAAAGTGGCTGTTGTTTGACCCAGTTCTGCTCAATACTATATGGACAAAAGGTTGATTCGACCTCGCCCATCTCTAACTTGTTCTTCATTTTCTTGAATTTTGCATCCTCCTTGCAGGCATGGTCGGTTGGAATACCAGGTTGACCCTGGGACGTAGGAAGCAGTCGAAGCTTCCATTAAATAGGCTGAGGAAAATATGTCTTCTCCTCAAGTGTATCCTCAGGAGGGTGGAACGGTCGGGACCTCCGAGGCTTTACCCATGGTGGTTCATGAAGCCGCATAGTCGATTCGTCCTCAATAGAGGGAAAAGAAGAAGTTTCCCACCGAATTTGAGGTGGTTACGGTTGAGAAAATAAAGAGACCGAGGCGATGGGTCCGTATTGACGACAGTGACTTGTCTGGGTCAGATGACTTTGTGGATCCAACTGCCTCTATGGGCATAGATCAGTCGCGTGAAGAGATCCAGTCCCTTGAGCAAGAACATGGTCCTCTTTCAGAGAAGGATTCAGGGGCAACATCTTCTCTTTAGGAGCCAATTTTGCATCAGGATTCTTGGCCATGGGAGGTCTGTTTCCTCCTGAATCACTAGTCGATGATATTCCTTTGGATTTTAGATCGATCTTGTAAGAAGATCGATCGCTTCAAGCTCAGTTTGATTATCCTGAGGAGGAGCTCCTTCGGCCAAGCTTTCCAATTAGGAAAGATGAGTAGGCTCTTTTCGATCATGGGACTGCCTCACGAATTGTTGAGAATTCGATCCTTCCTAGGGACATGGCCGTTTTGGAGAGGGTCGATCATAAAATACTGTCCACAATTGCCGTTCACGTGAACGTCTAGGTAATAATTATGTGTGTCTTCATTATGAATGAAGCAAGTATTGAGATTGATGATTTTTGCTCATCTCTGTCTCTCATGGCTAATGCTGCGTTATGTCGCTGCTCGTTGAAGGTGGCTAACAATGAAGCCACATTGATGGAGCCTAAGACGACCATTGAAAAGGCCAAGGCAAAGCTGGCCAGATGGAAGCATCTCAATAAAATGATCCAGTCTCAGGTGCACCAACTCGAACATGAGTTAGGCGAGTCTTGTAAGGGGGATGCTGGTCAAATTACTTCGAGGGAGCAAGAAGAAAAGATGATGCTTGAGGAAAGGGCCAAGTGGGAGGCCAGAGAGAGAGAGAGACTGAACATCAAGCTTTCCTCGATGGCTCTCGAGAAATCAACGCAAGAGAGATCTCAGAAAAGACAGTCTAAGAATATATGGATAATTTGCCTGACTTCGACGAGCTGTATATACAAGGATACGAGCGGTGCCAATTGGAAATAAACGGTCGATTACTTGCTTTTACGATTGAAATCGACGAAATCCCTGTCATTTTTAACCGATGATGATGGCCAAAGCAAGACCATGGATGCTGCTATCTCTGTCGACGAGGCTGTCGTCGAGACAGTTGAGGATGCAAATGTTGGTGCTCCAAAAGATCAGGAGCATACTGCTTTGATCGAAAGAGACCAAGGGCACGTCGATCCGGTTGAGGGATCTTAGGAGTTCCTTACCCCCTCCAAGTTTTTGAATGTAGTGGTGGTATAAATTTTGTAGGAACACGACAATTTTGTTATACAAAACAAAAGATATTGCCAAAAGTTGACATACACCTATTTGTTTGTTACAAATTGACACTTGTTTTAAGGAGCATATATGAACCTCTGTGTCACCATTTAGCCCCTTTCAACGAGTTAAGCAACTACCCAAGGTGGTAGAGGTTGAATCGTTGAATCATACCCTCATTAACCATCATAGTAAGGCACAGTTCTTGAAGTTGTGTAAGTCATTCAGTTACGTTATTCCTTATGGTCAACAGACGATTAGGGTCTCTAAGTTGCAAGGGGATGGCCCCTCGGTTTATGGCTGACGACTAAGTGGAGTCGTTTGGTAGTGAGGGGCAAGGTCCCTTCGACTTACAGCCGATGATGAAGAAGGGTCGTTCAGTTGCGAGGGGGTGGCCCATCGGCTTACTGTTAACGACCAGGGAGAGTCGTTTGGTAGCAAGGGGCATGGCCCCTTCATCTTAGGGCCGACGATGAATTAGGGTTATTCAGTTGCGAGGGGATGGCCCCTCGGCTTACGGCCGACGATTAAATATAGTCATTCGGTAGCGAGGGGCAGGGTACCCTCGTCTTATAGCCGTCGACAGAGAAGGGTCGTTTAGTTACGAGGAGGGGTCCCTCGGCTTACTGCTGACGACCAGGGAGAGTCGTTCGGTAGTAAGGGGTGTGGCCCCTTTATCTTATGGCCGACGATGAAGTAGGGTCATTCAGTTGTGAGGGGATGGTCCCTCGGCTTACGATTAACGATTAAGAATGGTCGTTCAATTGCAAGGGGATGGCCCATCGGCTTACAGTTGACGATTAAGAAGGGTCGTTTAGTTGCAAGGGTGTGGCCCCTCGGCTTACGGCTGACGACCAGGGAGAGTCGTTCGATAGCGAGGGAGTGGCCCCTTCGTATTATGGACAATGACGAAGTAGGGTAATTCAGTTGCGAGGGGATGGCCCCTCGGTTTAAGGCTGACAACTAAGTAGAGTTGTTCGATAGCAAGAGACTGGGTCGCCTCGTCTTACAACCGAGGAAGAAGAAGGGTCGTTTAGTTTCAAGGGGGTGGTCCCTCGCCTTACTACTGACGACCAGGGATGGTTATTCAGCTGCGAGGGGGTGGCCCCTTGTCTTACTACCGATGACCAAGTAGTGTCGTTCAGTTGCAAGGGCATGGCCCCTCTGCTTACGGCTGATGACTAAGAAGGGTCGTTCGGTTGCGAGGGGGTGGCCCCTCGGCTTACTGTTGATGACCAGTGAGAGTCGTTCGGTAGCGAGGGGCATAGCCTCTTCGTCTTTTAGCTGACGACGAAGCAGGGTCGTTTAGTTGCGAGGGGATGGCCCCTTTGCTTACGGCTGATGACCAGGAAGAGTCGTTCGATAGCAAGGGCCGTGTCCCCTTCGTATTACGGCCGATAATAAAGTAGGTTTGTTCAGTTGCGAGTGGATGGCCCCTCTGTTTACGGCTGACGACTAAGTAGAGTCGTTCGGTAGCGAGGGGCATTGTCCCCTTATCTTACAGCCAACAAAGAAGAAGGGTCGTTCAGTTGCAGGGGGTGGTCCCCCAGCTTACTGCTGACGATCAAGCATTTCCCAAGTTCATTTTTGTCGAGACAATGTGAATTGAGATGAGCATGGTCCATCTAGATTTCCCCTACAGATTGGGTCCTTGTGGATAGTACGCATGTAGGAGATTATCTAAATACTAGATGGAATGACTCTCATAAAATTCATGAATGTCATGTTGAGAAAATGTATTCGAAGGAAAACAAACTTTATTAATTAGGAAAGCTTTAACATTCTGATAAAAGAAAGTGCGTACATGCGTTTCGATTTTGCTCGGAGTTGTTTCCGCCTAGCTTTTATTTTATCTTTGCTTAGAAGCTCTTTAATCGACCACTTTGGTGATGGGTGACCCTGTCAATGGCCCCTTGCCTTTCTGCTTTGAGGTTCCCTCTTTATTTTACTGGTCGCCACCTGGCTTCTTTGGATGACCACGCTTGACTAGTGCGTCAATCGCTTTCTTAAATGTCCAGCAATCGTCGGTGTCATGTCTGTAGTCATTGTGGTACTTGCAGAATTTGAGATCATCCCTTTTTTCATACATGTTCTTTTTGACAGGCTCGTTGATGGGTCCTTCCCATTGGGCGTATGCCAGGACTTCTACTTTAGGAGCATTCTGCCTGACGTAAGAATCTTTGGCAGGATGCTCCTTGCTCCGGTGACTCTTGTCTCTCTGCTGCCAATCTCGCGGCTCTGGTCGAGAGTTCCCTAGGGTTATGCATCTTGCTTTATTTCCTCTCGACACTTAGGAGTGTCGTTCTTCGTAGCAGCGAGTGCTTCCTCCGAGGTCATGAATTGATCCATCGTACTAAACAGCTCCACAAGAGTGCTCGGTGGGAATTCATGCAAGAACATTAGCAGATGTTTATTTCTTAATGCTTGGGTGAGGGCTCCGATGATAGTAGAGTTCGAAACGTCCTCAACTTCCAGTCATTCTTCATTAAAATGCTTTATGAAGTCCTGTTCGGTCCCCAGATTTGCACCATGGGGGCACGAATCACCACAAGTGCACGATGCGCTATAGTATAGAAAGATTGTCGAACTCAAGGAGACGATGGTTTAACACTTAGATTTATACGGAAGGAGGAGAGTATGTGGTATGGGGTTGTCACGATTGATTGATTGGTTGATTGTGTAAGTCGAGAGTTAACTAAGAATTTAAACGTCTAAGGCCTTCAGGATTCCCCGCTAGGCCCTTCAGTCACGGATACTAGGTTAAATGGCCCTACGTCAGACGATGGGTTAGGGTAGGAGTGTCACATACGTAGATGAGAATGAGTATTTAACTTTCATTGTTCCTACTCGTCTAATGCACCCCTACACAAAACTGTGCTCTCGCAGTCGGCTTCACATGGGGATGTGTGCATTAAGCTTGACACTTGGTCCCGCCTCGCAACTGCATATCCACTCTTGTGATCTACGGGTTGCGACGCTATCATACGGTCGGTTCTAGAAATCGACGTGCTCTCGCAGTCGCCGACTAGCAGATTGGGGATTAACGGTCACCCCTAGCTCTCGAGTCACTCTCGTGATCACGAGCCCTAGAAACCGCCGCTAGGCCCAAATCGAATTTGTGGGGATTTTCCCTAGGATATGGAGCCGCCTTCGCGATACTTTGATCCTAAGGCCAATCCCCCAAAACCCTTGTTCAAACCACCATATGGCAACCCTAGATTGATCCAACGGGGGTCTAACCTAACATCCGATCCCTAGGATCCTGGGGATCATCCCGAAGCCCTAGAAACCCACTACTCTAACATGACAAAAGCTCTAAAAACAATAGCAATAGAGTTAGACATATCCAACCGGTCAAATTGCATGAAATCGATTTCAATAGGGAGAGCAAGAGAAATGAGAGCAATAGTCAAGAAATCAACAAAATCCAACCACAAATAAAGAAATAGATTGCAAAAGAAATTACCAAATGAGAGCTCCCAAAATAGCTATAAGGGTTTTTGCTAAAGGAAAAACTGCTTAACCTACTCTAAAAACGTTCATTATTTATACAAAATAGTTTGGCTTCGGGTTTTATAAGAAAATCAACCCAAAACCCATCAAAATAGAGTCTGCCGACATATCGCTCGGCCGAGCACAGTAGTCGCTCGGCCGAGCAGTGCCTTGTGTACCACTCTGCTTGGCGTTCGGGAGGGGGGCCGCTCGGGCGAGCAAATTGAGTCGCTCACCCGAGCGCCATGTCGCTCGGCCGAGCGAATTAAATACAAAATTTCCTGAGCCCCAAGTCTTCATTTGATGGGCTCTCCTGACGGCTCGCTCGGGCGAGCGGGCTGGTCGCTCGGCCGAGTACCCCGAAGATGCATCCTTGGCGTATCACAGCTCGGCCAAGCGTATCATGCGCTCGACCAAGCGATGTGGAAACTCCTTCTCTTCTCTTCTTCTTCTCTTCATCTCTTCGCCTCTCTTCTCCTACCTCTCTCCCTTGCTTCTTTGGCCTCATTGGGTTGTCGTGGCAAGGCGAAGCGAGCTTTGGCATTGACGTTGTGCCCAGAACCCAATATCGCTCCAAATCGTGCCGAATTACCCGAAAACACATAAAACATCGAAAGGATCAAGAATATCGAGAAAAGCGCGATATAATATGAAAATATGGATTCGGGCGATCAAAACGACATAGAAATGCTTGGTAAAACATGGAAAATATAGGCACAACAAAATCCCCCAAGCATACCTCTTACTCATCCTCGAGGAAGACGAATAAGAAGTTCACCGGAGGTCAAAAACAAAGAAGTGCAAAAGAAACTAAAAAGATAGGAAATGTGACTAGATCATCCTCATCTCATAGCATGCAACAACACTTTAACTTTATAATCTAGAAAATTCACTACTCATGAGGATTCATCAAGTCTAGCATGGATTATATATATGGAATGGATTTTTCAATGAATAGCGTGAACTCGAATATATGATATGAAATAGAGGGAAATTCCTATTATAGCATGCAATCAATATACAAAATCCATCGTTCGAATCCAAATCTCCACAACTCATTCTCTAAGTAGCGAATAGTATCATGATCAATTCATTCAAGCATGCAAGATGATTTTAATTATTTTCATAAACGAGGATGAGGGTTCATTTAAATCCAGAAATCACCGCACTAAACTCTTTCACAATCCCTATAAATCATTGACCTTGCCATGTCTCTATTCTATATAGAAATTGAGGTATAGACGTGGGATTTTTCTTTTTACGATTGTTTTTGGTTATACAATTTTCTTTATATATACATACTTTTATTTTCTTATGTACACGAGATAACTCAATATATACAAGAGGCAGCCTATGCATCCTAGACCAGACGGTCTTAGGGCATCGGGTTACGAAGAACCCCTCGGGCCTATTATTCGTATGAAATATTTTTTGGGTTTTGATTTTTGATTTTTTTGGGATTTTTGCAAACTCACGTAAACGCGATGGAATGCAAAGCATGATTAAGGATCATAATTGGCTATATACAAAAATTAAAAAGTATAGAATTATGACATGGCTCGGTGTCAGAATATCCAGTAGATGCTATTCAAGTGTCGTGGGTAATCCAAACCCAATTGAACTACCATCCATTATGAAAATAGACGTTTTCACACAATCATGCAATTTTCACTCAATTTTCAATCAATCATGCATTTTCAAGTTTAACTGTTTCGAGAATACTTGTTGTGGAGAATATGAATTTAAAGCATGGAAAAGCATATTAAAAAGCATCCTAAGCAAGGAACTTCTCTAATACACGGAAGCATAGAGTTCAAAATCATAATCCATTCTATATAAATATGCGGTGATGCGCAATAGACTATGACGAATCCTATGTGAGTGTGTAAAGCAGATAAGTTGAGTGTGTGCAGCTTATAGTGCAATCATAGGAGAATCATCTTTAGTCTAACAAAAGAAAAAGAGAAAGAACGAAAAAACATGCATGCAAGCAACAAGAAAAGAAAAAATAAAAATGATGATAAAAGGGGGGAATGGGGCGGTAGTGGAACTAAAAATGGGAATAAGGAAAAAGAATAAGTAAAAAGCGATAGCGCTCATCCCCCAAGCTAAACGCAGCAGTGTCCTCACTGCTGAGAACACATGCGTAGAGACGGTAGATGATGCTAAGGGTGGGGTGGGTAGGAAGAAAGATAAAATAGGGTATAAAAGATGTATATGCGTATGTGCAGTATGTATGAATATACAAAAATGGAGATGGTGATGCATATTTTATACAATATGGACACTATGGAAAACAAAAGATTGACACCACAAGGTGACTCGCCTAAGCTGGACTAAGCTGGGCCCCGAAAATACAGATGTGCACAATGATAGGAGATGGAGACATTGGGACAACAAGAAGCTAATAAATTAGGCAGCACCACCCGGTGGGGGTAGTGGCTGAATAAGCTGAAGGATACGGTCCAGCTTCTCATTGTTCCGATTTCCAATCTCAGTGAATGTCCGCACAGCTCTACGGAGCTCAGCTACCTCCTGCTCCACCCCATATAATCAAGCTGCAATGTTGTGGGGCGGGAGCTATAAGACACTCCCCTAGTAGGTGTGCTACGTGTGGTGAAAAAGGGGTGCGTCGGGAGTGTAGGCTGTGCAGATGGTGCCACAGTGGTGATAGCGGCAGAGGAGATAAGAGAATAGGCAGACACGACAGAGGTGGTGGTAGCAGCTTTGGAGACAGAAACCACCACACTCTCCAGAAGGATCACTGAGACGGTGCTGGGAATGTTTACGGTCAAGGATACATGCACCAGTGTGGCCTCAGGTGTTAGTGAGGAGGTGAGGACAGGAGGATCAGCTAGCAAATCAGAAATGCGGGCCTCAACTGATAGGGCTGGGTCCTCAACGAAAGTGGAGACAGAAGGATCTACGACAGACTCAGAAGCAGATAGCTCGATAAATGTGATAGGGCCCTCAACAGATGTGGAGACAGAAGAGGCCGCTGTAGGCTCAGACTGGGGCAGGGTGTGGGGTCGCTCCTCAGAATGGGGAAGAGTAGCACCCGGCTAC
Source organism: Scilla litardierei (assembly GCA_030789695.1). Taxonomy (NCBI): domain Eukaryota; kingdom Viridiplantae; phylum Streptophyta; class Magnoliopsida; order Asparagales; family Asparagaceae; genus Scilla; species Scilla litardierei. Next base: position 178,237,709 of record CM061133.1, on the reverse strand, counting down.
TGAACAGGCTGCTGCTGGGCAACCTGCCCATCATCGGGCTCTAGCTCGTAAATGAGAGTGATGCGCTCCTGCATGGGGAGGATCCACTCAATCTGCTGAGGGGCCACGGCGGTCAGCTCTGGGTTCGAGAGCACTAAATAATCAACATTATAATGCCCGTGAAGATAATCCCAGTGGCAGTCACCATGGGCCCTAATAATATGCATGTGCATAAGCACACGCAAGGATAGTATAGTAGGGCCCGTCGCCTTTAGAAGATCCTGGGGGAGGACTAGATTGGCCATAAGGGTGATAATGGTGAAAAACCCGCCACAACAGATGGGGCCCATCTGCAGTGTAGCAGCCCAACATAAACGATCACAGAAGATCTATGCGTGATCAATGGGGTAGGAGGGGTGAGAGGTGTCATCTGTTAGTGCCTCGCAGGGGAGGGACATGCCCCACAAAAGGACGAGCAAGACAGAAGACATACTCTCTGGCTCGTTCATGCGTAGCATGGTGGTGTCAAGGTGGTGCTGAGCTAGCCTAAGGCAGGGATAGATGATCGAGGAGGACTTCAAGCGGCTAGTGCTGAAGGAAGGCAACTCGGAAATCCTCTCACAAAAGAATGTTGTGTAGATAGCGGGAGGAGCATCCGATCCTGGGGTATATATGGTCTCGACGGCGGGGACTATAAGCCACTGGAATAGGGTCCGGAGTCCCTCGTAAGTGAACTCCATCTCCACGTCTAGTATGGAGAATGCAATCCCCGTGTCGGTACGACAAAGTGAGCTGAGGACCTCTATGGTCAAGGGAATGTAAGTCTTGCCTGAAGCCCTAGAAAATGCTTCCAGCCCAGGTTCGCATACAGCTACCTAACCCCTGGTAAGATGCATAGCTGCTCTAAGGCTCGTAAGTTATCGAATTTGGTCGAGACGACAGGGCGCCTAGAGAGATCGTTAAAAGCACGACGATGAGCATCGTCTATAAAGGTGTTACCGTAGGTCTCTAGGGGGGCGTCTCAGGCTGTGGGGGTGGCAGGGGTGGTGCTGTGGGAATGGTCTGACTCAGGTGGGTGAAGTCCCCGGTGAGGAGCCAGCAGCCAGGCATTTCTTCCTGGCGCGTGGGGGTGAATGAGATGATGGTTGGGATGGGGTGGGAACGCATGTGGCAGTGCATGGCCTAGCATGAGGGGCCCTCTGCAAGGGCTTCCTCTTCTTGGAATACTGAGGTGGAGGGGGTGGTGGTTGGGATGGTGTGGGGGAAGTGGTGGGTGTGGTGGAAGTGTGTGGGGGTGTTGTGAGTGTGGTGGAAGTGCGTGTGGTGGTGGTGGTGCTGTGGGAGTGGTAGTGGATGTGGTGGTGGTGGTGCGATGCCTAGAGGAGGTTGGCTTGTGGGCCACCAACTTTTGGTGTAGACGTGGTGGCTGGGATGTAGATGTGGACGGTTTGGAGACGATGGTGGATGTGTGTGTGGGTGGGGGACGTGTAGGGGGTGGGGTGGTGGATGCACGTGTAATGCATGGTGAAAGCGCAACGGAAGTGCGTGGAGCTGCGGTGGAAGTGGTGGTGGTGGTGGAAGTGTGTGGGGTGCCATGGAAGTGTGTGGAGGCTGAGTGCTTGTGGGTGTGGTAGTGGATGTGTGTGGAGGTGCCGTGGAACGTGGTGGAGATGGTGAGGATGATGATGAGCGGATGATGATTCTGTGAGGCATCGTGTGCTTGTGCCACAAGTGATATAATATATATAATAATTAAAAAATATGAGAGGGAAGAGTGGACCCTTAGCGATGCGAGAGCAGCGAATGCAAGGTCCTCGAGTGACGCGCGATGTCCAATCGGCGATGAGTCCCGCCAAGCTTCCTCGAACCTGTAAATTCGAAATTGCTTTTGGGGGGAATTCGGGGGTGATAGGGGGGTTATAGGAGTGGGTGCTCGGGTGAGAGAGGGGAGGAGGTGGCGGCACTCGGGGTCGGGAGGGGAGGGGTTTTTGATTGGTAGCTGATGGAGGGGGGTATGTTTAGGGGTGAAGAGGGGATGGTGGGGGAATGTGATTAGAAGGGAGAGGAAGAGAGATGCTTGGGGGAGGGGGGGTGGCGGTGCTCAGGGTTGAGAGGATAGGGGGTGGTGCTCGGGGGAGGTTTGGTGGCCAGAGAGGGGGGATATAGGGTTAGGGGAGGGGGAGGTCTGGGAGAGAGTGGGGGTCTAGGAGAGAGGGATGTGGGTCTTCAGAGTCGTGGAAGGAGTGGGGAGGAGTTGCTCAGAGGAGGAGGGCACCGGGGGGGGGGGGGGGGGGTGGCGGCGGCGGTGTTAGATCTGGATCTAAGCCTAGAGGGGGGTGAATAGGCTAATAAAAAATTCTCATGCAATCCACGAGATATCACATGCAGTTATAAACACAAGCATGGTAAATTATAATCAGACTCAGATGCACAACAGATTTACCCTGGTTCGGTCGATCACCACGACCTACGTCCAACCCCCGAAAGCAAATATTTTGTTAATAGTGTACATGCACAACCTTAATAGCTAGAGAACCAACGTCTCTACACTCACCGGGCTTAGTACCCCACTCACCATGTTCAACACTATCAATCCTAATATTTGCTCTCACTTGACGACATCCGTCAAGTTACTTTTGTCGAGACCACACTAGATAAGATCCCAAAGTATCGCAAGTAAAGCGGTAAAGTTTTCCCTATAGAGATCAAACAATACTACACAAAAATAATAATAAGAGTTTAGAAAGCTCAGTTTTGTGTAGCCGCCGTCGTCTCCGTCAATCAACACAGGCTAGATCTTGTCTGGCAAGATGTAGTCGTCTTGTCACATCTGCAACTAAAGTTGCGGCCTTGGATGTCCCCTAATTGAAACTTGGTCTCCTTCCTCCCTTCGATGGCAACTTCCAGCAATGGTCAAGTGGGTGATGGCTTGCTGAAAATTTCGGCCTGCATCTGTGTGGCAGCAGTGCGTGGACTGGGTGCAACAGTGCGGCAGCAGTGCAGCAGTAGTGGTAGGATTGGGTGCAGCAGTGCGGTAGCAGTGCTAGGCTTGGGTGCATCAGTGCACGGCCTGAGTTCCTGGGTGCTAGAGCAGTGCATGTAGTAGCCTCCTTTGGTGCAGCACCAATGCGCGCAGCCTCTCTTTTACTTCTTAATGATTTGGTACTTGCAGCTTGGGTTCCTCAATGGTTTTCGGCAATGTGGCTTTGCACTAGGATAATGTTTCAGCCCCTTGCTAATTTGTTGATGTTTCAGCCTCTTGAAGTTGCAACAAGGAGAAGAAATAGACTCTTGAGGTTGCGGCCTTGTAGATGCTAGACAATGAAGTTTCTTTGAGGCTTGCGGCTACTTGGCATGAAGAGGATGTGAAGCTTTGGTTTCTTGTGCAAGTTGAAGATATGGACTTGGGTATATTGCGGCAATATGAGATGTGATAAAACAATGGAGCTCTTTAGCTTTGTGTGCTTGGAAATTTCGGCTATGGAGATTAGGAAGTTGAAGCTTATGGCAAAGGGAAGGAGGAGTTTTGGCCTTGGAGAATAAGAACAATAGGGTTTATGGCTTGAGGGTGCGCAAGTTTTCTCTCCCCTTTCTTTTGTGTTGTCGCAATGTCTCCTTACAATGGCCGCAAGTTTTTGTCCCCTTTGGAAACTTGGATTATATAGGAAAGGGTATGGAGAATTTGTGGCTAAGGAGAAATCCTAATGGAGATAGGAGTAGGAGATTTGGAGGGATTCTATTTGATCTCATTGCAATACTAATTGGATTAGGATTTGGATGCAAATAGGATGGGAGATTTCATAAAGATTTGATTGGAACTCTAATTGATTTGAATCAATCAAAGGAGATTTGAAAGAGATACTCCATATCTCTCCATATTGGAATAGGATTAGAATGGCAATGGGGATATGAATCAATCTTAGATTGATTTGGGTAGGCTCCTCTCCAATTTGGCTTGGTCTAATACTTGTAGCTATAATCTTCATCTCTTTGACCAAGTCCAAGTTGCTATATGAATAGCAATTTCTCCATTTTTCAATTTGCTATGTGAATAGCAATTCCTCCATCAATAGACTTAGTCATCACTTTGAAGATTTACAAGTGTGCCACTCATGAAAACACTTAGCACACACATTAGAACGTTCACACACGTTTATTATCATCAAACACGAAGTCATCAATCGTTGAATCAAAGTCACGTTGTATCCAACAGGTGGTGCTCGGAGAGAGAGAGAGAGAGGTGTCGCTCGGAGGGGGGAGGAAATTAGGGGTTTGGGTGAAGAGTTTGGGTCGCTCGCTCGAAATTTCGAGCGAGTCGACCCAAATGCTGTTTAAAGGGGTTTTTTTCCCGAGCGGGCAAGCGCTCGCGCGAGCGCTTGGGCGAGCGCTCCCGCTTGGGCGAACCGTCTCCCTTTTACTGGGCTGGTCGCTCCGCCGAGTGCCTTATGCACTCGGCCGAGCAATCTGAAATTTTAGCACTTTCAGCCTCTAGCCCATCTCGTCTTTCTCGCTGCTTTGAGTCTCAACTCCATGCTCACGTTTTGCTCATTCGTTCATCGTCATGACCACCAAATCCCTACCAAAATCAACAAGCATCAGTTATTTATGGATTTTCAAAATTTTAAACTCAAACAAAACTCAAAAATCTAATTAAAACCGAAATGCAAGCAAGTAGGCCAGGTTGCTTCCCGCCAAGCGCTTGTTTAAGGTCATTAGCTTGACCCTGCAACTCAGTGAGGCGATATATTGGGCACATGCGAGATGTGATCGACCTTGAATTAACTTCGAAGTGATATCTTTTTACCGTAAGCACATGGTATAGTGGCAAGCAGGTATCGAACCCGGGGCAGCGGTGCTATACTATCTATCTACTCCTAGGTTGAGTTAGACTTGTGGATTTATTGGTTGATATGGATTATGGAGTGTCATGATGGTGATGGATGCGAAAGTCGTGTCACTCAACGTTGCAAATAAGGAACTCCATAAATAAAAGGAAGAAAAGACTAGGGCATTAGAACTCACCACTAGGATCGTCGGATATCGATGCTAGGTTAAGACTCTTTCGTTGCATTGGCTTTATTAGGGATTGTCGCATCCAAGATGTGGAATTTATGGCTCTAAGCGCCATGAATCTAACGTATCGCATTAACCTCGCTCTTGCGACAGGCGCACACAATACGTGCATTAAGAATCGACAATATTCATGCCACTCTTGTGGACAGAATGATCTCAACTCATGCCACTCTCGTGGGTTAGAGTTTCGATGTATTTTGGTGGCTCTCATTGACGCAATGGCGGTAGCCGTCAATTAGTAATATAGTTCGTCGGTGGATCCCATCAAGACATGAGCCGGGCATGGTCACGAGCCCTAATTGAATCCACTAACTTCCTAATTAAGTTTATATGATACTCCTTAAGCCAATTGATTCCATCGATCGTGGGCATGATCTCAGTACGAGTACTCCTACAAACTTTACAAGATCGACCAAAATACATCCCTTTTATACTAACACAACCTAAACATCCTAACTTTACATTTAAATCCTAAAATCCATGGGCTAATCCATTAGCCCTAGAAAAGACTACTCATGGATCATAGCAATAGATATAAGAACGATGGAAAACTTCATTGCATGCATCAAAGAGATATTCAATAAGCAATCAATAAGAAGAACTAAAATAGAATTAAAGAGAACAAAAATACTTATCTTGATACAAGGGAGGGGCCTAGGGCATAGCCTAACTCCAAAAGAAAGTCTCCACAAACTCCTAAGAAAATAAGATCCAACCTCTCTTTCTAATGACGGCTACAATCCCTATATATAGTCCCCTCAAAACCCTAGCAAATAACCTAAGAAACCATCTGAAATTCGTGCCCCAAATCAACTCTGGCTGCAACTTAAGTTCTGGGCCCCAGCGTGCTCGCTGGTCGCGTAGCCCACTACTCGGTCGAGTAGCTGACAGCTCGATCAGTTGCTTCCTGGCAAAACTCAAAATCATCGCTCTGTTTGATGACGACTTAGGTCGAGTAGGTGAGCTACTCGGTCGAGTAGAACACATCACTCGGTCGAGTAGCAGATTTCAGCACTGCAGCGTCAACTTGCAAAAATTTTCCAGATTTCATCCGACCTTTGATTGGCGCGTTCTTGGCGGCGTTGGAACCTTCATGAAGTCTACTATCCATAAAAGTATGAGAAAAATAATTTGCCAACTGGAATGATATCAGATGTGAAAAGAGTGAGAGGCTGTCTGAAAATCTGGGCGCTTGCCTTACTCGACCGAGTAGCCTTCGTGCTCTCGAGTACTCCCTACTCGGTCGAGTAGGTCGTGGCCATTTCCGTGCTAACTCTGTGTGTCAGCTCGGCCGAGTAGCTGTTGATACTCGGTCGAGTCGCCTGAGAAACTGAAGATGGCCTGAGCTTCTCATCTTTCGCTCTCTTCTCCTCCTCTCGTCTTCTTCTTTGGCACCTCAGGCATGTCATCATGAGTCTTCTAGGTGCTCTCACGTCGCCGACCGTCTTATTGACTCCAAATTGCTCCAATATCGCTCCAAATCCTGAAATGGGCATAAATGCTTCGAAAGTCATATTGTTCCAAATAATAGCGTAAAAGCGAATAAAATGGGGGTTTGGAGGGTGAAATGCGTCATGAAAATATGCGATAATTCATGCAAAATAGGATCATATCAAAATCCCCCAAGCTTACCTCTTACTCGTCCTCGAGGAAGAAAAATACGAAGCTCACCGGGAGGTAAAAAATAAGAATATGAAAAAGAATACAAAGTGGAAGGGGTCGCTAGATTATTCTCTCAGATCTCAAGTCATAAGCTACACATCACGATAACTCGAAGAATACAAATCACATGCTATAAAGGGATTTCATATCTTATATAAATATAGTACTTGCAAGCTTTTAAGATCAATAAAATGGACTCTCTAAATTCATGCAATCAACTCATATTCATATCATTCAATTCATAACATTTAATATACAAATGTTAGTGATGCACTTTTCAATCAGAAGTTATAAATGAAGCATAGAAGAATCACACCAAGCATGAAATGGAGAATGGAATAAATCATGGCATTCACATATTTATATCGAATCATAAGAAATCTCCAAACTAAAGTATTTTGCCAAGTTTCAGCATTATCAAACTTCACCATTCGTGCATCTCTCCACTCTAATGGCGTACTCACTCTTATGTTCAAATGAATTCGCCCCTCAGCTTATCTTGAGGCATCACATCTAAAGGAAAAGGATAGGGGAAAATGGAATTTTTGCCTTGGTTTTCCCAAGTATTTTTGTGGCTCCAATAATGAGATAGAGAAATATTTTTCTTTTTCTTTTTGGTTCTCATTTTTCTTTCTGGATTTTTATAGGAGTTATGTGATATGTATTTTTGGGTTTTGGCTCCTTTTGGCTTTTTGAACTTTTTGGAACTAACTTTTCTTTTGCAATGGATTTTTGGGAATAGATGCGGTATGAGTAGCTGCAAGGGGTGAACTCAAGTGACATGTAGAGAATAAAAAGATATATATGGAGAAGGAAATGATGTAACACTCGGTTCACTCATAAGATGTGCACAAATGGTTCAATAAGATAATACATCAACTAAAACTCATATGCAAGCATGGTATTCTTAATTATTTCAACAAGTAGTGAAGTCAAGCGGTAGAGTTTATAATCATATCAGGCATGCAACAGAAGGTGAATAAGACAATAAAACTGATGCTTCAAATATACTAATGATGCATGAATCTTGGTGCATTTCCAACAAGAGCATACTAAACACTACTTTATACATTCAGCTTCAATAAATATCATGCATTCATATAGAGGAATCATCAAAAGAATATATAAGCAGCACATGGATAGCAGGATACTGAAATACTCCAAATATCATGGCAAGAGATATAAGCATCGAGATAGCTACTAAAGCAATAAGAGATATCATCATAAGGAACAAATCTAGCAAAAGAAGGAAAAGAGAATAAAGAAACAAGTACAAAAGAGAAGAAGGAAAAGAAAAACAAGCACACAATATGATGCATGAACACACATTAAAGGAAAATAAGAGGGAAAAATTGAAAAGATGATGCAAAAATTTTAAGAATTCTAAAAATCCTAAAATGAAGTAAAATTGCAAATAAATGGCATGGAAATGCACTCCCCCAAGCTTAAACTTCACATTGTCATCAATGTGATCATAAAAGGTAATTATGAGGAACACCAATAAATATGATGTGGGTGAATGGAAAAATGGTGATATGAATGACATGAAACACTAATGCAACTACATGCACATGCAATGATGCATGAGAGCGCCTTCCCCCAAGTTTATACCAAACAATCCTATTCAAATGACTTGATCAAAAATGTCACGGCTTCGCTAAGCGAGATCAAGTCAAACAAATAAAAATGTAAGGTTTCACTTGAAAGAAATGCTCGGTGGTGGTAAGCAAAATGGTGGGACATATCAAAATGTGAAGAAGGCAATTAATATATATAATGGGTTTGGGGTGTAAAAGATTATTGTTGCCGTTATATGAGGTGATATTTATTCTAAACAAACTAATCAAGCAAATCTATACGGTCCTCTCGCTGTCGAGAGGATTCGAGTTTATTTAAAGCAAAAAAATACTGCACTACTGGATTGATATCACCTATAGCAAAAGGCAGATCCAGTATCTGCATCGGTGCATCTAGCTATCCTCTATCAGCACCTTATATGGCTCTGCCAGCTGTGTATAGCCACTAACACCAATGAACTCCAGCGATGCATCCCCTAGCATTCCTCGTAGGAGTCCACCTGTAACCTGCGAAGAATGGAATGCATCAGTCCATTGTGAAGGATTTTTCCCCTAAACAAATGTTTCCCAAAGAGGATCATAAACATAAATATTTTAAAATTAAAGATGGTTGACAACAATTCCCTGGAAATAAATCTCTACTCTCAAGTACCATGTCCGCTCTCTCCTCGGTGTCCTCTCCAACCTCATCATGTATATACTGATCAAATGCATATATAACCTCTTCAAGCGGTGACTCCTCGTCATGCTCATCAGGTTTTTCAAGTAAGGACACGTCCAAGCATACCTCCAGTCCATAATTGTAAGTGTCCTACAATAGGTATGCCAAAAGATCTGAATCAAAATAAATATCAAATGGGATACATGATTCAAAAATGTAGTGGGTAAGAGGTCATTCTGAGTGGGAGCTGTAAGCTCTGGTGAATGGTCTTCTGAGGGATGCTCAGCCTCTGTAGAAGGTGGGGATAGATGCGATAGCTCGAAAGAAGGGGGCACAATTCGGGCTCCATCTGTGTGCAGATGTCATCGTCCCAAGTCACGTCCTCCTCGATGGTCTGCTCTGCTACTGTAGGCACGACCTCCTCAATAATGTCTTCTGGTGCTCCAGGCTGCTCTGTGGGCTCATGTATCTCAATCACGGTATAAAAGTGTATCTTGTCCCCCTCAACTTGAGCATGGAGTCCATCATCAATGGTACCTATAGAAGAGATGCGATGAATAATAAAATTGTGAATTTCACGCTCAGAAGGATCACATGTCATTATTGTCAATGGACCGGAGGATCTAAATATGTCCAAGATGCTTTTCAAAAGGTCCATATGTGTGTCCTCCTCTGGCAGCTCAGATGTCTCAAATTGTGGAGTGTTGATGGTGTATATGTGGAAACGATCACCTTCAAGCGAAACATACACTCTGTCAATGATAGTACCTGCACCAGAGATGTTAGCCATAACGAAATCGATGAATACTTGATCGGATGGTTTACCTGCCATAAAGGTTAGCGAACCGGTAGATCGAGCCTCATCTATCATTTGTTCCAAGGCTGCTGCCAACTGTAGATCACTGAACTTTCCCACGTGCATCATCGCAATAAACTCACGTGAGGGACCCTTTAGCCCTCTAGCGAAGTGACAAAATAGATCTTCATCATTGAATGCATGATACGGTGAACCACATAATAGGTCGTTGTACCTCCCCCAAGCTTGGCAGAGACTCTCTCTGTCATCTTGGGAAAAGCAGATGACCGTGCTAAATGCTTGGGTCATTGGAGTGTAACTCTCCCACATATTTGAATAAATAGAACCTGAACAATCACAAAAATAAGCAACCTGGAAAAGACGTCAGTGGTACAAAGAGAGATAAAGATAATAATAATAGCAGGGTGTGGGGAAAATTCTCTTTTTATTTCTCTTTTTTCATAGTTTAATCAACCTAATTGTGATAAATAGATAATATGGCGGAACGCCTCCCTGGCAACGGTGCCATAAACTTGATCGGCACAAAATTAACTCTGAAGCGATGTCATTTTACCGCAAGCGCTCGGTATAGTGGCAAGTGGGTATCGAACCCGGGGAAGCGATGCTATACTACTTATCTACTCCTAGGTTGAGTTAGACTTGCGGATTTATTGGTGGATATGGATTATGGAGTATCGTGATGGTGATGGATGCAAAAGTCGTGTCACTTAACGTCGCAAACAAGGAACTCCATAAAGAAAGGAATAAAAGACTAGGGCATTAGGACTCACCACTAGGACCGTCAGATGTCGATGCTAGGTTAAGACTCTTACGTTGCATTGGCTTTATTAGGGATTGTCACATCCAAGATGTGGAATTTATGGCTCTAAGCGCCATGAATCTAACGGATCGCATTAACCCCGCTCTCGCGACAGGTGCACACTTTCGTGGACAGAATGATCTCAACTCATGCCACTCTCGTGGGTTAGATTTTCGATGTATTTTGGTGGCTCTAATTGACGCAATGGCGGTATCCGTCAATTAGTAATATAGTTCGTCGGTGGATCCCATCAAGGCACGAGCCCGAATCCACTAACTTCCTAATTAAGTTTATAGGATACTCCTTAAGCCAATCGATTCCACCGACCGTAGGCACGATCTCAGTACGAGTTCTCCTACAAACTTTGCAAGATCGACCAAAATACGTCCCTTTTATACCAACGCAACCTAAAAATCCTAATTTACATCTAAATCCTAAAATCCATGGGCTAATCCATTAGCACTAGAAAAGACTACTCATGGATCATAGCAATAGATATAAGAACGATAGAAAACTTCATTGCATGCATCAAAAAGATATTCAATAAGCAATCAATAAGAAGAACTAAAATAGAATTAAATAGAACAAAAATACTTATCTTGATACAAGGGAGGGGCCTAGGGCATAACCTAACTCCAAAAGAAAGTCTCCACAAACTCCTAAGAAAATAAGATCCAACCACCCTTTCTAATGACGGCTACAATCCCTATATATAGTCCCCTGAAAACCCTAGCAAATAACCTAAGATACCCTCTAAAATTCGTGACCAAAATCAACTCTGGCCGCAACTTAAGTTCTAGACCCCAGCCAGCTCGTTGGTCGCATCGCTGTTCGGGTCGAGTAGGTGACCTGCTCGGTCGAGTTGCAGGGTCCTAGGGAGATGCTCAGAATCATCATTCTGTTTGGTGCGACTCAGGTCAAGTAGGTAACCTGCTCGGTCGAGTAGAACACAACACTCGGTCGAGTGCAGATTTTAACACTGCAGCGTCAACTTGTAGAAATTCTTTAGATTTCATCTGACCTCCGATTGGTGCGTTCTTAGTGGCGTTGGAACCTTCATGAAGTCTAATATCCATAAAAATATGAGAAAAATACTTTGCCAACTGGAATGATAGAAGATCTCAAAAGAGTGAGAGGCTACTTGAAAATCTGGGTGCTTGCCTTACTCGACCGAGTAGCCTTTGTGCTTGGTCGAGTAGCCCCCCTACTCGGTCGAGTAGGTCGTGGTAGTTTCCATGCTAACTCTGCGTGTCAACTCGGCCGAGTAGCTATTGCTACTCGATCGAGTTTCCTGGGAAACTAATGATGGCCTGAGCTTCTCATCTTTCGCTCTCTTCTCCTCCTCTTGTGTTCTTCTTTGGAACCTCAGGCATGTCATCATGAGTCTTATAGGTGCTCTCACGTCGCCGATCGTCATATTGACTCTAAATTGCTCCAATATCGCTCCAAATCCATGAAATGGGCATAAACGCTCTATTGTTCCAAATAATAGCGTAAAAGCGTATAAAATGGGGGTTTGGAGGGTGAAATGCGTCATGAAAATATGCGATAATTCATGCAAAATAGGAGCATATCAAGATGCACTCATCGTTCTTCCCGGCCAACCCTTGTGGGGCCGGTTGGTCGAACGCCTCCTTTGGACCCTTATCGGTCCTCCCGTTCTCTTTCCTCGCCGACGCTTGTATCTCTTTGGAGCATCCCATGGACGCTGTAGCCACCAAGTTTTTGATCTTCACGACGTCTGGGTCGTGATCCTCCAAGGCGAGCATGGCGTGCTCACGCGTCGTTGATCTTTCGTCGTTTTCCTCGTCTAGGACATGCAAATATGTCGCTACGGCCTTGTCGTTCCGCGGATCCAAGCCATGGTCTTCGCTCCGTAGTAAGGGATCCACCAATACTTCTTTAGCTATGAACTCTTCCATGAGCTCATCCTCCACCAGATCAAGATACCCCACGGCTGCAGTGGGCTCCCTCCCCCTCATCGGCTTAGGTAGCTAAAATTCAGCCTCAATGTTTCCAACATTGAGGGAGAGCATGCCTTCTCGCACGTCTATCAGCACTCCAGCCGTTGCCATAAACGGGTGACCCAAAATCAGCTGTGATCCTCCATCTTCCGCTATGTCCATAATAACGAAATCCACCCGCACGCTCACCCCGTCGGGAATCTGTAAGATGACGTCCCTAGCCACTCTGACTGGGTGCATCACCGACCTATCTGCTAGTTGGATGGTCATGGCTGTGGGCTCTAACTTCGTCCTGGTGTTGAGGTGGTGGAAGATGGACAAGGGCATCAGGCTGATGCATGCCCCCAAATCTTTTAAGGCCCTCCTGATGGGGAGGCCACCTATGGAGCAAGGGACGGTGAAGCTCCCCGGATCTGGGAGCTTCTTTGGCAGCTTATTGCTTCAGAGAAATGAGGACGGTTGCTCCGCCAACAAAACATACTATGTCTTCCTCTTCCCCGAGACTAGTTCCTTAAGGAACTTAGCATACGCGGGTATCACTGTGAGGACGTCCATCAATGGAATATTCAGCTCCACTCCGTTCAGAAGCTCTATGAATTTTGCATACTTCTCTGCCATTTTGGCCTTAGCCAATCTACTCGGAAATGGAACTGGAGCGGGGCGACATTGAGGCTTCTCCATGGGACTTTCCCTTTCCTTAATCACTTCTCCCACAACGAGAAGGCCATCTCACTCAACGGTAGTAGGCTGTTCCTGAGCCTCAATCTCTCCACCATTTGTAACCGATGGGAGCCTATCTACCACCTCCTTGGGTGATGCAGCTGTAGGAATCATCACCGGTGGCTTCGGATCCATCGTCGATAGGCCGCTATGGGTGGCAATGGCACATGCACTCTCCCTGGGGTTCTTCTTGTATTGAGCAAAGAGCTTGCCTTGAGACCGTGCCATCTAACTCAGCTGCTCCTTCAACTGGTCCACCGTAATGGAAAGTTCCTTACTGCGGGCCGCATGGTCTTAATTGAGCTTTGCCTATTCCTCGATGAATCTCTCCAAGGTGGCCTCCAAGGAAGACTTCTGCTGAGTTGGAGGAGGAGCGATCAAAGCTAGCTGCTGCTGACGCTGCTGCTGGTACCCTGGCAGTCTATAGAGGGCATATGGTCTCTGCCCAGACTGCTGCTGATGTGGCTGATACTGCTGCTGCTGATGCTGATGTGGCTGCTGCTGCTGCTGATACTGTTGTTGCTGATGGGGTTACTTCTATGCTCTGCTGCTATTCTCGTACTGGAAACCAGGGTGGTTTCTCCCGTACGGGTTCCCGTAGGCTCCCCTGTTTCCTCCTCTGTCATCGAAGGTGTAGTTGGCCTCCTCTATTGTTGCAGGAGGTGCCTGGTAGGAGTAGGTCCCGCCATTGCATCCCTAATCTGTGCACCTCTTGTAGGCGGCATATGTGTTGGCGGGCGGGGGGGGGGGGGGGGGGGGGGTGAGCTGGGTCTAGCGTCGAGTCGGTGCTCCAATTTGGCCATCTGCTGTATAAGGGATTTGAGATGACCATCAAAAATACCCACATCGCTGAATTCGTACCGGCCTCCTCCTGGGACCTTGGCAATAGTTGGGATGGACCTGTCGTCCCCCCAATGTTGACTATTGGCTGCCATGGCTTCAAGGATCCTCATGGCTTCAGCTGGCTCTTTCCCTGGTATGGTACCATTTGCCGTAGCATCAACGATCATCCTTGTGTTCGAACACATTCCATTGTAGAAAGATAGGACTAGGTCATGCGTAGCGATGCAATGGTTCAAACATTGATGTTGGAGATCCTTGTATCGTTCCCAGGCCTCATACAAAGACTCCTTGCCCCCTTGCTTGAAATTTGTGATTTGGTTCCGAAGCGCAGCATCTTTGAAGGGGGGAAGTACTTGTTGATGAAGGCATCAGCAAGTTGCTCCCATGTCGTGAAGGTACCAAGCGCTTGGGATGTCAGCCAGTAATGGGACTTATACTTCAAGGTGAAGGGGAAGAGTCGTAACCTGATCGCATCATTGCTGACCACTTGCATTTGGAACGTGGAGCACTTGGCTAAGAAAGCCTCCACGTGGTGACTTGGGTTCTCATGTGAGAGCCCGTGGAAGTAGTCTTGCTGCACCAGTATGATGAGCCATGTCTTCAGCTCGAAGTTCCCCTCTCGAACTGGTGGTACTGTCACGGATGAAGCCAAGGCGGTGCCGGGCCTCATGAAATCCCGGATCAATTCTGGTAGAACGAGAGGTTGCGGTCCTATGGAAGCCTTGGCCATCGCTATTCTTCTCCTTCATTCTGCTACGAGTCTCCTTACAGTGGCCTCTATCTGAGGATCCAAGGATATAAGGTTTTCTCCTCCCTGAGAACGTGTCTACATGCAAAATTGAGGCACTCAAGAAAATCGTGGAACTCGTTAGCAAAAAGAGAAAAGAGTGTAATAAGAGAATAATAAAAAGAAAAGGAAAAATAAAAAAAAATAAAAAAGAAGTGGTGGGGTGTTAAGTGTGGATAAAACCAACACTCTCCAACCAAAAGCTAAAGCAAACAGTTGCCTCCCGACAAACGGCGGCAAAAACTTGTTCGGTCCTCGGGTTTGCACCACGGGGGCATGAATCATCGCAAGTGCACGGTGTGCTATAGTATAGAAAGATTGTCGAACTCAGGGAGGCGATGGTTTAATGCTTAGATTTATACGGAAGGAGGACAATATGTGGTAGGGGGTTGTCACGATTAATTGATTTGTTGATTGTGGAAGTCGAGAGTTAACTTAGAATTTAAACGTCTAAGGCCTTCAGGATTCCCCACTAGGCCCTTCGATCATGGATACTAGGTTAAATGGACCTACGTCAGACGATGGGTTAGAGTAGGAGTGTCACATCCGTAGATAAGAACGAATATTTAACTTTCGTTGTTCCTACTTGTCTAATGCACCCCTACGTGAAACCATGCTCTCGCAGTCGGCTTCTCACGGTGATGCGTGCATTAAGCTTGACACTTGGTCCCGCCTCGCAACTCCATATCCACTCTCGTGATCTACGGGTTGCGACGCTATCATATGTTCGGTTCTAGCAATCGGCGTGCTCTCGCAGTCACCGACTAGCGGATTGGGGATTAGTAGTCACCCCTAGATCTTGAGTCACTCTCGTGATCACGTGCCCTAGAAACGGCCGCTAAGCCCAAATCGAATTCGTGGGGATTCTCCCTAGGATATGGAGCCGCCTTCGCGATACTCAGATCCTAAGGCCTATTCCCTAAAACCATTGTTCAAACCACCATATGGCAACCCTAGATTGATCCAACGGGGGTCTAACCTAACATCTGATCCCTAGGATCCTAGGGATCGTCCCTAAGCCCTAGAAACCCACTACTCTAACATGGCAAAAGCTCTAAAAACAATAGCAATAGAGTTAGACATATCCAACCGGTCAAATTGCATGAAATCAATTTCAATAGGGAGAGCAAGAGAAATGAGAGCAATAGTCAAGAAATCAACAAAATTCAACCACAAATAAAGAAATAGATTGTAAAAGAAATTACCAAATGAGAGCTCCCAAAATAGCTCTAAGGGTTTTTGCTACATGAAAAACTACTTAACCTACTCTAAAAACGTTCACTATTTATACAAAACAGTTTGGGCTCAGGTTTTACTAGAAAATCAACCCAAAACCCATTAACTTAAGTCAAAATGGAGTCTGCTGACATACCGCTCAGCCGATCACAGTAGTCGCTTGGCCGAGTGGTGCATTGTGTACCACTCCGCTTGGCTCTCGGGAGGGGGGTGCTCAGGCGAGCGAGTTGAGTTGCTCGCCCAATCGCCATGTCGCTTGGCCAAGCAAATTAAATCCAAAATTTACAGAGCCCCAAGTTTTCATTTGATGGGCTCTCCTGATGGCTAGCTCGGCCGAGCGGGCTGGTCGCTCGACCGAGCGAGCTTATCGCTCAGCCGAGCACCCCGAAGACACATCCTTGGCGTATCACAGATTTGGAAACTCATTCTCTTCTCTTCTTCTTCTCTTCTTCTCCTCCCCTCTCTTCTCCTACTCCTCTCCATTGCTTCTTTGGCCTCCTTGGGTCATCGTGGCAAGGCAAAGTGAGCTTTGGCATCGACGTTGTGTCCAGAACCCCATATCGCTCCAAATCGCGTCGAATTCCCCGAAAACACATAAAACATCGAAAGGATCAAGAATATCGAGAAAAACGCGGTATAATATGAAAATGTGGATTCAGGTGATCGAAACGACATGGAAATGCTTGGTAAAAACATGGGAAATATAGGCACAACAAGTCCCGAATTGATTTTCTCACCTTGCTTCAGAGTGAAGAGATGAGACGACTTTTGCTTCGGGCATCTCCCGACAACAAACTACCAACAAAAAAGGTCAGACAAATCGTCAAATAATCCGATGCTATTATTAGGCAATCTATTGTACCAGCCGTCTGCCGCCTTTGTAAGTGTGGTTTGGAAGGCTCGACAGATGTATGGCTCATCAGCCTCGTGAAGCTCCATCACGTTCTGATATCCATGGACGTGCTCCAACAGGTCTCCAGTGCCGTTATACATATGCAAGGCTATGATCTTGAACTTGGAGAGTAGTGGAGGAGACATGATGTTCTCCTTCAGAGGAGTCCGCTGATTAGTAGGAAGAACGAATGGAGCACGTTCCTCCTGTCACTGGTGAGTGGCACTCGTGGAGTGGTTGGGGCTTGCTTCCCTCTCCTTTGTCTTCACGCCAACCGCAGGGTTGGGCAAACTGCGACCTGGGATGAGATTATCTTCCCCCTGATCCAAGATGTTGCTGGTGGTTCGCCCATTATTGGAGGGTCGTGGACCTCCATTATGCCCAGGGGTGAGGAGGTTATTTCCCATCTCTCTGTTCTGTTGAGATGGAGGAATGATATTCAACTGCAAGTTCTCTGTTTGCTCGAGTCCTTGCTTGCTAAGCCCCTGGTTTCTTTGAGTAGCCCGCCCTCCTCCTAGTTATGGACACTCAAGGTCCCGTTGAACAGTGGTGGCCAATACAGACATGCTCTTTTCAATCTTCTTCGCAAACTTGTTAAATTATTCCTAAGTCACCACTCGAGCATTAGGTAGGATTCCTTGGTCTTCAGGATTCGCATTCGGAACACCCTCGTTCAATGTGTTCTCAACTAGATCGTAGAGCGATCCAGTGTAGTCGGGTTCAGTCGACATTGGGCTTTAGTTTCTTCAGGATGTTGACTGGAAACTACAGTTGGTGCCAATTGTTAAAGCCAAAATTGGTGTCAACAGAATTTGGGCTGATGTGGACTCTCTTGATGAAATGGATCCTTGTTAGCTGATTGAGTGGGACCCTCGGTTAGCAGAACCAGGGTCATTGATAGTTGGGAATTAGAATGCAGCACAGAAGCTTGCTCGACCTAGTGGCTGGATGTGACAGTTGTTCGACCCTATGGAGGAGTCGATCTATGAACGACGGTCGTCGAGATCTATCGTTCGACCCTCCTATCAGGTCATACCTCAATTTTCATACAGCACAAAGGATCTTCAGCGGGGTTGGATCTGGGTTCCGACCCAAATCCCCTTCGATGGTTAAGTTAGAGTGGGAAATTAAGTGAAGGCCTGGGGATGTCGAGATCGACCCATAGAGGTTCGTCTTGAGTCAGTCGCCATAAGCTATTTGGAGGAATAATTATAAAGTGGGAAGTAGAATGTTAGAGTATCTGATATCTCGTACCTTGTGATCCCCCTATTCTGTTCATCGTCAGTGTATTTATAGACTTCGGAAGTTTCTTTGGTGACGTTAGGAGGATAACGGTCAACCATTATGGTGCTGTAGTCCTCCCCCATTAATAGGGGTAATCGTCGTCCATGCCTCTGCTATTTATGAGCCCATTATCGATCGCATGTTTGAGGTGATGGAAGTCAAACGGGCAAATGACACGTGGGTTTTGCCTGGTCAGCTTCAAGCTTTCCTTGTGGGCCTTGTGGACCCTGGTTCCATCTAGATGAATCCCTTGGGTGCCGGCCAAGTGTTTAACAATTTGCCATTACACTATTCACCCCCCTCTAGCGTGTGTTGCTTAGTATTGCAGTGTATTTAGTTATCCCATGAATCCTACAATTGGTATGGTTTAGTGCACTTTCGCATCAAATGGCAAAGAATGATAATATTTCTTCTAGCCCAACCATTGGGGATGTTGAAGATTGGTTCAACAACATAGTACCCAGAGAGCATATGTGCTTCATGGCATTCGAGGATGATGCATCTTATAGCTCAAGCTCAAGCTCAAGCGATAACGATAGTGATAAAGAGAGCAATGCTGAAGATGAGGAAGAGCCCAATTTATCCTATGAAGAACTTGATTTTCGCGATGATGAGCTAGCTAAATGTATTATAAAAATTTTGAAAGCTCACTCTTCATTGCAAGCAAAATATGAGAATGCCATTATTAAATTACGTGAATATGAGTCATCTAGTGTAAATGCTCCGACTTCTATTAGTGTAAATGATAATTCTGTGCATGTATGTGACATTAGTAAGAGAGACACACTACTCTCTCTAGTTAAGGAATTGAGCAAATTAAACAACGATTTGAAAGCTCAAAACCTTAGCTTAGAAGCTCGCAATCAACAACTTTTGTTGAAATGCAAAGAGGAATCTCGTAAGCTCAAAAGCTCCGTTAGTTCTCGGGATTCACTCCACGATTTGCTTGGAAAACAACTTTCGGAAAATCATAGGAAGGGCTTGGGTTTTAAGCCAAACGTGGTATCTAAACCAAGCTTTTCATCTCCTTTTGGTGCCAAACAAAGACATATTGCTAATGCACCAAAGAAGAACCACCATGCTTGCTTTCTTATGCAACAATAACACTCATAAGAAGCATGTAACACACAAGGTGATGAGGAAAAATGAAAATTCTTCATTTTATGATAAGCGGTAAGCCCCTCACATTTTGCATGCCAAGAGAAATTTTTCCACACAAAAGCATGCCACATTTACCCATCTTACTAAGGAAAAACCTTTGCCTGGGAAACCCATGAGTCTTTGGATTCATACTAATGTTAGTGTGCAAGAGAGGATAGTTACATTAACTCATTGGCTAGGGATGTGATCAACTCGGGTGATTATATTAGGAAATCAAACTCCTCTTAGATGTGGTTCCCTAACGCCTAGATTCCCCTACACATATGCTTGATTGCACGGGTATTGTGCATGTATGTTTATATTTATTGCTTGCCAATCTTTTATGTGTGACTTTCATGATTTTGAAAACTTTTTCAAACCTTTTCATGAAAATGGGGCCTAGTGGGATTTCTATGTCATTTATTCATTTGTTTCCATGTAAATGACATAGCGTGAGATTTTATGCTAGATGTATTTTTCAAAACTATTTTGAAGCATATTCTTCTCTCTTTGTTGATTTTGAATATTTCCAAACTTTGTTGGATATTGTTCAATTTCATCATGACATTGTTGATTAGTATGTATTATTTTTATAAAACAATGTCATGTATCAATGTCTATGCTTGATTTCTTCATATCAATGCATTGATACAATTTGGGCCATGACTCCATATTTGTAATTAGTTCATAGAGTTAATTTTTGACTTTTTCTATGATCTAGGGATAGCATGGCATAGTAACTGATACCTACTACATATTCTTTATTTGGTATCAAACATCTCCAACTCTCATGTATATTGTCATATATTTTTGGAGAGAATGTAGTGTCCAACTTTTTGACCTACATATCCTTGGGGAGAGATTCTTCAAAGGGGGAGAGAAACTCTCATTTCCACCTTTTTGATAATGTCAAGGGGGAGAGAGATGTGTTTATGTAAAAAATAATGCTTACATTATTTATCTCCATTGTATTACAATTCAATTTTTGAGCTACAATGGTATCTTCAGCATGTTTTCATATAATGCCCATTATATGCATTGTGTTATGTATTTTGCCTTACGTTTGGTATGCATATAAGTAGGGGAACATTAGTATGTTTTAATGCTTATTTTTTCATAATGTGTGTCATCGTCAAAGGGGGAGATTGTTGGATATTAGCCTTTAAGTCCAATATAGTTTTGATGATGATCATCACATTCTGTGCTTACTAATGTTTCAATTTGTTTTAGTCTCAGTTATATTTCAATGATTACATCTAATAGGAGACATAACAAGTGGTGATAGGATGATGGACTCAAGGCATAAGAGCATTGGTTTTATGAAGCCATGAAGAATAATGTATATCGTTGTATATCTTTTATGATTCTTTATATATTTTGCTCTTTCTTTTATAGAAAACTTGTATGCCTTAATTAGATGGACACACACATTTCCATGTCATTTTCCATCTTAGTGATCCATAGGAACTTCCTAGAATCCTTCCCAATAAGTTGAGTGGCCAAAACAATCTATCATATGCTTTCAACCTACCATCAGACGCATGGTATATACCCACCAGACACCTAGCGTATCCAATTCTATGATGGCCAAAATTCTGGGAAGACCAGGCTTCTGAAGCTTAATGACCATGTGCCTAAAAGTGCATCAGAGCTCTAGTCAATGAATTATCATATAATATAAGAAGATCATATTTTCAAGAAAAACATTTTTTCTAAAATTATTATCAACAAATTGATTAATGGCTATCCTAATCAAGTATTAGGAATTTAAACAATTATAACATAAAATTTCGATCATAGCATTAATCTACACATAATTATCAAATAATTATACAGATCTACTACTAAAATTATCGCATAATTTAAAAGAGATTTAATTTCTCGAAAACAATTTTTCGAAATAACATCACATGGGAAAAACAATTTTTAGTAGCTAATTATATAAACCTCCATCTCATGGAGAAACAGGCTGCATCCTATGAACTTTATAATTGCAATAAAATTACAGATCAAGTAGTCTTGCTCTGATACCAATAAAGGGTTTTCTGGGTTCTTAGGGCTATAAAATCGACGTCCGGCCTAGGTCGGGCAGACGACGAAAATTAGTAAGCAATAGAAAAACATCTTTTAATAGTTTTAAGAAAGGCCCTAAAGAAATAAACCCTAGCCAGAATCTCTACTATCCAGGGGTGAGTCTGAACAACCCCTAAGGATAGATCTACAATATTTAACTGCAATTATAAACGCATGAATATTAAACTACTAACCTTTGCCTCGCACATTAGCAAGGCACAGAATCCCACGAACCAATGCCCCATGTTGGGGCTGAGCCGCTTCTCTCGAGCCGAACCGTGCCCCGAGCCGAACCGCGTCCCGAGGCGAACAATCTCCTTGTCGCGGAGCCAACCACGCACTCCAAAAAGTTTCTCCTTGAGTGGATCCTCAGTCAAGACTTCGGATCCGATCCAAACTCCTTTGTAGCTTTGTTAGAGCCCAATCAGGAGCAAGGAAGAATAAAGGAGAAATAGGGAATTTATTATAGCCTATTCGATCTAGGTTTGCTCTTAACTTTTGAGAGCTTCCTTGATCCAATTCTTGGTGCAGGGTGCATCGGTCCAAGTTTCAAGAATAGTGTTGGCCCCTATTTATATATGCTGCAGACCCCTCCTCTTCACTCAACTTCTGATGTGGGACTAAAAGTTAAGAGGAAAAATTAATTATTAGTTTGCACTCCACAAAGATCAAACTTTAACAAGTTTTTTTCCTCCCTCACAGTTGAGCATCGCAAGTGATATCATATAACAAATCGAAGAGCACTGAACGGTGATCACATAGAAACAAACGGTGATCCATTCCGACTTCATTTGACCCCTCAAACATTGTCTCAAAAATGGCCAAAACTATGCGTTTTCGAATAACGCGGCCGTCATAAAAACATGTAAAAACCCCTAACTGGTGGGGCCCACCAGGAGCCCCCACCCTCCCAGCTCACTGGGTGCATGCCTGGCACGTGCCTTGGGCACAATTGGCTGCTGGCGCCTCTTGTGGCCGCCAGACAGCCCAGGCCCAGCCCACTGGGCCGGGCCAAAATAGGTTCATTTTGTTTTTTTCTTGTTTTCTTTGTTTTCTTTGTCATTCTTTAGCCCTATTGGGCTTGGACCAAAAAACTAAAAAAACCTAGGACATTCCTAGACTTTTTATTAAGCTTGTTCTAAGTCTTTAATATAAATATGCTCACAAACCCTTTACGTTATATTTTAAATCCTTTGTAATATTCCCACATCATTAAATATTCATTAGGCTATATGGAAAACCTTTTGCGATGTAATAAATTTCAATACATCCGATGTATTATCTCCTAAATTCTACATATTACTTGATGAAGGTCTCACTCTGTGTGAGACCCTACAGCCTGACCTTACTACAGGGGGAGCTCGAAACCCCTGACGGCAGTGACCACGAGCAGCAGGTGCCGTCCCTATTTTGGTATCATTATTATGTGGTTAACTCATTGTCATGAGTATTGTCGGGACTACTATGACTGTGTCCGTGATGAATGCTGCGGTTTTAGTCCCTTCGTCAAAAGTATGTCGCTTAGTCAAACCTAGGGTATGGTCAACTGTCAACCCTAATAGCTTGAACTTGGTTAGTCTCCATCGGTCTTTAGTCTATCAATATAGGACTTCTTCCAACATACGTTGGCCAATGTTTTCACTAAAGACCAAACCAACACGTGGACACTTAACTCCTCATAAATGGGAGAGACGAATCATCTCTTGGTCATTACTCTACTCGCACGCTTCAAGTGTCACCCAACCAAAGAATTTTCGACAAGCCTTGCCTTGAAGCTAGGTCAGGAATCTAAGTGACACCGTTCATGCATAGGTTCGTACAATGACCTCAAGTAAGGACCAACTTACCAATCATCACTGAGAGTTATCACTGACAGATTAGTTAATGTTAACCATATGATAACTCTCGTTTGGTCGTTAAGTGAACTCATTCTCTAATAAGCACATGTGTCTCGTCTCCTACTTCACCAAGTCAAACAACCATGAGATCATCATCAGCACTCCATGGTAAAGACAAAGACACAATGGTCTATCTAATGTATCGATATCCTTTTCTCGAGACATCTACGACCACGAACGATTTTAGACTTACGCTACCAATGGTCAAGCAATTCTCCATGATCGAGATCCTCATCTCGATATTTGTTTGGCCTCGCATTAAGTCTCAGGACTCTACCTAAGTTCTAATGTAAACTACATTAATATTTACTTAGGTAAATTCTTACCAAACAGCTTACTGTTATTTCGAACAAGATGTTTGTACATATACACAGAGATAAATTGCCTCGAGGGCTTACACATCTCCCAACACAATGAACTCAGATGCCTGATAAGTGGACTGCGTTTTCCTAACTTTCTGTTTTCAGAAAAATGTCTTTCGGCGGTCAGTTTGTATTCAAACTTCTGTCAGTTTTTTCTATGGTTGGAATTTCATGTCCATTCCAAGCCCATCTGATAGCAAATTTTGTTAGCTTTCAAATGCATCTTGAATCACCCCAATTGATCCAATTGTGGAAGTTATGACTGTTGGAAAAGAGTGGCTTTTGGAATAGAGTGGCACTTGGAAAACCGTGAGTTGTATTGGGTTGGCTTAGAAAAGCCTTATAATGGAAATCCATAAGACTCTGGAAAGATTATGGGACTGTAGTAGGCATTTTTCGAACTAGGATATGCTTTTGTGTTTGCGTTTGTTATTCTCTCTTGTGGTTTGTTGCTAGTTAGCTTGCTTTATAATTCCACATTTGCAAGTATTTTTAATTAGCATATTATGTGCCATTACACTATTCACCCCCTCTAGTGTGTGTTGCTTAGTAGTGCATGGTATTTAGGTATCACACTGATCTTACAACCCGCCCGCTCGGCCAAGCCAGGCGCCCGCCCGCTCTGCTGGGCCGGACCCGACCGCTTGGCTGGGGGCTCATCCAGCCCGCCTGGGCTGGGCTGGACCAGAATTGGTCAATTCTAGCCTTCTAAGCCTTAATTTAAGATTTTTATCTCCTTTTGAGCTGTTTTCGGGTCCGTTTGAACATGGGTTTTGACCAGGACTTTCCCGAAACCCATGTAACCTTTTTCTATACCTTTATTATATAAAATATACTCGCAAAAGTTTTACAACATATTTTAAATCCTATTTCATCATATGCAATAATCCCTCATTGCATTATACTAATGCTTATATAGCAAACCTTTTGCAAAACAATTAATTCCAATTTAATTATCTTAGACTTTATTGTCACAAACTCTTTGAGACATTAATTATTTCGATGCACCCAAGTGCACTCCTCTTATATCATTCCTATTACTAAGATGCAAATTCTACTCAGTGTGAGACCATACAGCCTGACCCTATGTCATACCCTATTTGTGCAATATGTGTATCTCCATATACCTACGTGTGTATGTGTAGTTGTTGTGTATGAATGGTGTATTCGATGAACGTATAGTGCTATACCAGGATATGTAGTAATTTGTGTTTTGACGTATGTAGTGAGATATGTAAGAAATGTGTATCTATGATAGTATATAGATGAATGTTGATGTGTCCATATTTTCCATATTTTTATCGCATGTTTTCATAGCATTTTCATTGTCCAAAGTTCACTTTTCTATATATTATCACGCTTTTCATGGTATATTTGATCTTCGTAGAGAATTGTGGATTTTCAGGAACTTTGGAGCGATTTGGAGCAAATATGAGACATGGACACATCCGAGCCAGCCAGAGCACCAATGGCAAGGTCCGCTAGGTGTTCGACGAGGTGGAGAACAAGATTGGAGGAGGATAAGAGAAGAGAAAGAGAAAAAGAGCTCAAGAGCAGACACATGATGAAATTCCAGTCTACTCGGTCGAGTGCCTCAGCACACGACCGAGCTGCCATCCAGAAGAGCATGTTCCACTCGACCGAGTAGAGCAGCTACTTGGTCAGATCAACTCGGCAGCTACAACTTATTTCCACTCCTAGCCGAAGTTAGAGAGTGCAAAGGCGACTCGACCGAGCATTGCAGCTGCTCAGTCGAGCAAAATGCACAACAGAACAACATTTTTGAGATCTCCGTCAACATACAGTAGCTCGACCTAGTACTGTAGCTACTCGGTCGAGTGGAATCCATTACATAGCAATACTTTGATCCTAAATAATATCCCACAGTAGCTCGACCGAGCACGAAGGCCACTCAACCGAGTGCAACCGTGCTCAGTTGAGTCAGGTGAAACAGAACAGATTTCAAACAGCCTCTCACTCTTTTGAGATCTGCTATCATTCCAATTGGAAAATTATTTTTCTCATATTTTTAATGGATAGTAGACTTCATGATAGTTCCAATGCCACTAAGAACACACGAAATGCAGGTCAGATAAGATCTGGGGAATTTCTACAAGTCGACACTGCAGTGCTGAAATCTACACTGGACCGAGTACTGTTTCTACTTGGTCCGAGTCAACTGGGGACCAGAACTTAAGTTGTGGCCAGGTCTAGGTTTGGGCCGAATTCAGAGGGTTTCTTGGGTTATTTGCTAGGGTTTTGAGGGGAATATATATGTATTGTAGCCGTCATTAGAGGGAGATCGATCATATTTTCTTTGGAGCTATTGGAGACTTTTTTGGAGGCTAGGCCATTCCTTAGGCCCCCTCCATTGTATCAAGCTAAGTATTTTCGTTCCTTAATTCTATTTACATGTTTTCTTTGATTCTAGTAATGACCTCTATTGTTTTCATAATGTTTGATATGATTGAGTGATTCTATTACTATGGCTAGGTTGAATCTTATTGCTAGGGCATCATATTTGATGGGGGTGGTGATCCAAGATATTGGCACCAAAGCCATCTCAATTTGGATCCTTTGGTTGTTGGGATCTTAGCTTAGGGATGAGATTCTACCACGATTGGTTCTAGGAATTGACAACCCTAGAATCCTTGAATTGACAACTCTTGGTGGTTGATGAACTCACCCTAGGATAAACTCATTAATCAAGGGTATTCTGTAGCGTAAAAGATGATCCACGATGGTGGCATCGATGCGATCCAAGATATTGGTGCCGCTACAACGTAGCTAGGAATCGAAGGAGCCGTAAAGTTACGTTGTGGTTTTCTATCATCGGGGGTGACGGGAATTCGACAGATGCGGTGATCCACGATAGTGGCACTCATCTTGAGAAGTCCGTTCAAATCTGAATAGGGTTGTAACGTCGTCAATCTAAGTGCGGTGATCCACGATAGTGGAACCAACCTTAGTCGTTCGTTACACCTCTATATCGCTTACTATGTGATCCACGATAGTGGCACCGAAGTAAAGAGCTTGCACAACATATTATCGACTCGTCGGACGATTCAATTCCTAGACATGTATGAGCTTCATTCCGTGCCCAAAGCATTAGTGAGGATACAGAATCACTAGTGATATTTCTCTCATTTGTTTTCTCTTTGTTTTATTTATTTCTTTCTTTGTAGAGTTCTTTGCTTGCGACGTTGAGTGACACAACCTCTGTATCCATCACCATCACGACACTCCATAATCCATCTCCACCAATTAAACCCACAACTCTAACTTAACCTAGGAATTGATCGGTAGTATAACACCGCTTCCCTGTGTTCGATGCCCGCTCGTCGCTATACCGTACGCTTGCGGTAAAAAGACATAGTTAGTGCATGGGTACGAACCTAGTTTGGGTATCTGCATACCCGGCCCATTTATCATCCTCGACCCAATACCTCCTGTGCTCTAAGCGAGTTACAGCTAAGTCAGACGAATGGTCATTCGAACATTGGGCTAGCACCGACATTCAAGGTAAAGTTAATGGGGCCGAGTAAATGGACAGCCTTGAACTCGAATCCCAGAGAAGATTGTGCCCCAATCAGTGAGGGACGGTTACACATCATCAAGAAGGAGCTACCTATAAATAGGCCGACAAACAAAGGTAAAGGGGTTCCATCTTCAAGGTACGAGGTCTAAGACATAGAACTCTATCTTCTCACTTTTACCATTCTTATATTCGGGCTTGCATTGTCGGTCTAGAGATGAACCTCCATGGGTCGATCTCAGCTACACCAAGCTCCCTCTCTTCCTTAAGTTCTATACTAACTTAAGCATCAGAGGGGATTTGGGTCGAAACCCATATCTGACCCCTTTAATGATGCCATGTGGTGCAGATCGATGATCACTACCCAACATCGAAGGTCGACGTCAAGCCATTCAAACTTGAACGATCAACACAGCGGTCGCTCGTAGGTTAATTGAAGGTCGTATCACCCCTAGCCACCATCATTCGACCCTGGTTCCTCCAACCAAGGGTCCCACTCCAGATGCTGACAAGGCTCTAGCTCAGTGCTTCGAGTCCCCGTCAGCTTAACAACTGTCTTGGTCAATTTTGGCCTTAACATTTTGGTGCCGTCTGTCAGAAGCAACGAGTCCATATCCCAATTGACGAACCGCTCGACCATGTCGACTCGCCCAACCACATCCTCCGAGGTTGCCGCAAGACCTCCCATCGTCAAGATCATCAACATGATAACGGGAGGTCCCCCGCACCCAGAGTTATCAACCTCTCTCCAAAGCTCATATGCTGGGAAGTTGATGACAGTATCCGTGGGGCGAAAGCACCCCAGAGATTCCACACCTCCTATCTGTAGGGAATTACTGGGACCCTTAGGGCACAAAAATTCTATGCCCGTCCTAAGTCGGACGGAACATAGACAGAAAAGCAGCGGAAAAATAAACATGTTAATCTAATTACCATTTAACCCTAAGGTCCAAGACCCTAATCCAAGATCTATGCCGACTTGGGATGGGTCTGACCATCCCAAGAAGGATCTAGCCTACTGCGATTAAATTAAAATAATGCTTAATTAAACACATACCTGGAATCTCAGCCCTGGGGTAGGCGAGATGTTCCGCACCGTCTTCCGAGCCGCTCTCCGTCCCACGCCGAGCTGCTCCTCGAACCGCTCCCTGAACCGCTCCTCGAACCGCTCCGCATCCCGAAGCGATCAATCCCATGTCGCCGAGCCAACCACGCGCTGAAGAAAGTTTCATACGAGTGAAACCTCCTCCTAGATTTCGGATCTGAATCCGAACCCCTTCACGGCTTTGCTAGAGCCCTTAGGAGCAAGGCTGAAATTTATAAGGAGAGGAGAAATATTAATTTAAGATTAGATCCGAGCGTGCTCCAACATTTACGAGAGCCACTCAGATCTAGAGCTTGGGACGAGTTTTGAGGATGAGAGCAGACCCCTATTTATATAGGCGGCAGACTCTCCCCATTTCTCAAAATCCGATGTGGGACTAATAATTAGAGTTAATAAAATCAAATTTAGTTTGCCTTTCACAAAGTGCAAACTTCCGTGAATTTTAACTCCCTCACCGTTGAACTTCAGGATTGATACAACCTATCAATTCGAAGGGTGTTCAACGGTGAACGCATAGGAAAAAACCGTTCATCAATCGGAGTTCGTTTGACCCTCTAATTGATTGTCCAAAGATCAGCCTACGACTTGTTTTTCGCAAAAACCAGCCGTCAAAAACTGTTCTGCCCTCTTAGGATTCTGCACCCAATGTGGGACCCACCAGATGGGTCCCACAGCTTCTGCCTAGACCTGGCGCAGCCCAGGTCTGAACCTGGGCGCAGCCCAGGCCAGGCCTGGGCGCCTGGGCCAGGCACCCATGCGCCCAGGGCGCCTGGGCCGCCTAGGCGCCCGGGCCCTGGCAGGGCCCAGGTGCCCAGGCCCAGGCGGGCCCTGGCATTACTGGGCCAGGCCAGCAGCCAGGCCAGACCCAGTCTGGTATGGGTCTGCCTGGTCTGGCCTGGTCTGAACCAATTGGCTGTTTTGGGCATAAGTTGGGCATTTGGTGTCCGATTTGGACGCCGTTCGAACCTGGGCGTAGACTGGGACATTTCCGTCTTACCCGTGAACTTTTTCTTGCGTTTATTTTATTAAATATTGTTTTAAACAATTTAAAACACATTTAATCTCTTTTGCTTCAAATGCAAAATAGTCCCTATCTAGGCTTAAATTAGCATTTGCATCAAATACAAATGATCTGAGGGCATATTTCCCTACATCTCCCACTTGCACTCAGGATCATTTATCCTGAATGCTGGAGATTATTGCAAACATCTTTTGCAATATGTTGTCCCTTGGATCAAATGCAAATTATTCTCCCTAACTAATTTCTACCTATTACTAGACGAAGGTCACACTCTGTGTGAGACCCTACAGCTTGACCCTTACAACAGGTTGGGCTCGAAGCCCTATACGGCAGTGACCACGAGCAGTGGTTGCCGTCCCTGCTTCAGGAATCATCATTATATGGTGCACTCATTGACATGAGTATTGTCGGGACCACCCTGACTGTTTCCGTGATGAATTCCGTAGTTATAGTCTCTTCGTCTTAACTATGTCGTGTAGATCAAGTCTACGGTACGGTCAAACTGTCAACCCCAATAACTTGACTCCGGTTAGTTTCTATCGATCTTTAGTCAAATAATGTTGGACTTCTTCCAACAAACTCTGGCCAGAGATTTTACTAAAGACCGAACTAACCCTACGACACTAACTCCCATTGACCGGGAGAGACGAATCCTCTCTTGGTCATAACTCTCCTCATACGCTTCAAGTGTCACCCAATCAAAAGACCTTTCGACATGCCTTGCCTCGAAGCTAGGTCAGTTGATCTAAGTAGCACCGTTCACGCATAGGTTTGTCAAAATGACCTCAAGTCAAAAGACCAACTAGCCTATCATCACTCAGAGTTATTATTGACAGATTGGTCAATGTAACCATATGATAACTCTGGTGTATCGTTCAGTGAACTCATTCTCTAATGAGTACATGTGTCTCGTCTTCGACTTCGCCAAGTCGAACGATCATGAGATCATCGCCACCTCTAAACGGTAAAGACTAAGACACAATGGTCTATCCGATGTTTCGATATCCTTATCTCGAAACATCTACAACCACGAACCCTTTTAGACTTATGCTACAGACGGTCAAACATTTCTCCATGATCGAGATACTCATTTTGATACCTGTTTGACCTCGCATAAAGTCTCAGGACTTTACCTAAGTTGATATCTAATGTTAACTACATTACAATATAACTTAGATAAATTATTACCAAACAGCTTACTGTTATTTCGAACAAGATGTTTGTGCTATTCACACATGGAGATAGATTGCCTCGAAGGTATTATCTCTCAACATCTCCCACTTGCACTCCGGCCCATTTATCTTGGTATCTTATACCGTTTTACACATAAGTTTTCCCGACTTCATGTGGTAGAGCCTTCGTGAGTGGATCTGCTAAAACCGTCTACACTATAGACTTAAGGGGTTTCTATGTTCATGTTAGATCAACCATTTGAATCTCATTCAAATAATTCACTTGGTCGTTCGGAATCCATAATATTTTTATTTCCTTGGATCTCATCCAGTTCATCGTACCTTACGATAATAATCTTTAAATTAGTTTCAGGTCATTTCAAATGGCTCATTTTTTTTGATAAAGTGTCAAACCTTTTGATAACTTTGTCAAAATAAATGTTCCATCCCTTTGATGTCACGCATGTAATTTGTATGCTCCCACTGGCCTTGAAAACTTTCTGGTTAATTCATATAAGTTGGTCCGTCTAAATCATATTTAGAAAAACGAACTTATAAGTGAATGTTCCAATTATCATGGTCAACTTTGAGCGTTTTACATCGAGCTTGGTCCGAGTAGATCTGTGCACATCTGCTGGCGAGACGGTTTCAACATAATCCATTTTATAGGAATTAGGATGAAAACCGTTCTCAACCAACATGATTGCACTTCACTATTTTCCTTTCTGCACAAATCTTTCAACTTAAAGATTTACTTGTAGAAAGTGAGGAAACATTTTCCTTGGGCACGTAAACTAAATTCCAAAATTTATTTACGCACACAGACCTATTTTGATTGCAACAAATTTTAAATCGGAGTTACTA
Organism: Scilla litardierei; assembly: GCA_030789695.1. Classification (NCBI taxonomy): domain Eukaryota; kingdom Viridiplantae; phylum Streptophyta; class Magnoliopsida; order Asparagales; family Asparagaceae; genus Scilla; species Scilla litardierei. The sequence continues at coordinate 178,206,245 of CM061133.1, read as the reverse complement.
CTCCGAATCTTATCCTAGAAGTTGACTGAGTCATCATCAGTTATGATGTTTTACTCGACTCTTCGTCCCACGAAATTCGAGTAATTATACAACTTCCTAATGATTGATTTTATGAGTATCTTATTGATAATGTCCTCACAGAACATTATCAAAACCTAGGCATTACTGTCTGGGACTTAACCCAGAAGGAGGACTTAACTCAAAGTCACTTGCTATGGATCGCACCAAGTCTAACTCAGTGCGATTCATACTTTTAACACACGGATGTGTTAACAAACTTGACCTGAGAGAAAATTACATTTTCTTTTAGTTACGCAAGATTTTATGTAGCTAAGTATTTGACCATTCGATCTAATCGAATCAGTTTAAATACTTTAGTCATTTCGTTCTTTACTTTATCTGACTTGTGTTTCATCAGGAACACGTGTCTTAATAAAATATACGAATAACTTATTTTAGTTAATCTAGACTCGGGTACATCAGTATGTACCAGACTGAGTTCGACAACTCATTCTCCCACTGTCTTACAGATGGGTTTTGGTCATTATATCTAAGAGGATAAGACTCACAAGTGTTCACAGACTCCATAATACGAGAGGTCAGACCCCTCTTTATGTGACTTGTGAAGCTTAGTCTCTCGATACGGCCTAGTCTATTTTGCCATATAAGTTTGCTACTATCTTGTGTGTTTATATATATTAACATTTAATATATATATTATCGTTATACATATTACTTATTGCTTCAGAAGCAATGTGACGACATTCGTCAAAATGTGTTAACCTTTTGTATAACAATAATTACGAAATCGTGACATCAAAATATGTCACATTTTCATTTCCTCCTACTTAAGCCTTTACTAATGATAAATTAAACTATTTAACTCGATTGACTTTCCAGAGTGCCTTCTTCCTTTTCTAAATCACATTTAGATATTAAATAGCCCAACATAAATAAATAGCTATGCAAGCATCTCATGTATCCAAACGCTTGAGCTTTGCAATCTGAGTGTAGCTCAAGAAGTTGCTTGTCTCAAGATCCGGTTGGGATACATAGTCTTGCATCGCTCATGCACTCGTATTTGACTCAAACGGTTTGATCGAATTTTCGAACTTTGCGGATCAAAATTGTTTGTCCATACAACCTTGAGGGTAGCTCGACAAGTTGTAGGGAGAAACATACTTCGAATACCCTATATGTTCAAGCTGCCTCATATAGAAACGAGTGTCATGTAGCTTGAATTTATTTGTTGGACCCAGAGCTTAATGAAATCATATTTATCAAGTCTGTTTCTTTAGAAGGTCATTATTAATAATGTCAACGAGAATATAGTTTTAATTCTATCAATTAGAATTTAACTTGATATTCAATTAATCAACCTATTTGACCCGTTAACTTAAAATATTACAAGTTGATTCCTTCGGTAAACATAGTCTTGCCCTAGTTTAGCATATGTTCAAAATTAAATATAGGTAGAATGGATTTTATCTATCTATATCCTCCCACTATTTTTACGAACGTTTCAAAGCTTAAAAACGAACGATTTAATCGAATTAAAACTTAATGGGTAAGAGGTCCAATCACCTAGAGCCTAACAACCTTGAGTGTAGCTCAACAAGTTTCTTGACTCTGCGATCGAAAGATGACTCTTCATCGATCATATCAGATATGACTCTCTTAATTGGTTTTTTGCCCCTAGCCATTTGTGATCATGAGTGTGCTCATCCAAATCACAATGTCTAGTCTAGTCGGACCCTTGTTTTCGTGTCTAGCCTGACTTGCCCCGCCGCTCAGTGTATTCACGACACGTCGGTTTGGGTCAGGTCTTAGACTACATCTAGTCAGACTACATCGTTGACTTAACTTACGCCGGCGCTCGGGGTACGAGACGACGGTTTGGGTCAGTCAAGATTTCATCTTATGTATTTAAGGAGTTGGTTTCTACAGGGTTTCCATGTCAAGCTTGAGTGTAGCTCAACAATTATAACACGGGTCCTATAGTTGCCAACCCCTAAAACAAGGAGGGCTACGGCTAATCTTAAAAAAGATCATTAACGTATTTGACTTAGATATAGTCCAGGGTGTCATAGCATCATGATTCGTGACATTGCGGTCCAGCGGAACACAGCCAGGGAATTGACTAAGCCAGGATCACTATCCCTTAAAGGGTGATCCAGGACTCTTAGCCAAGCACATTGACTGGATCATGGTCCATTAAATGAAGCTTGTCATTTTTGTATGTGTGCCATAGACTAAACAGCTTTTATTAACAACTAATTAATCCTATCAACTAGTTGCATCCTTAAATTCAAAATTTTAGGATTTGTTTAATAACTTTTATTAAGTCCTTATCAACTATAAGGGTCACGTGCTATCCTAATCGTTATTAGGATTTTAATAAATTTTATTAACAACGCTAAAAGCGAAGTCCTTTAATGAAAATTAATTATAACAATTAGAATTAAAAAATTCATTTAAAAGGATTACCCTAATCAGGAATTAGGTCTTGAAGTGTTGTTAATGTATTATTAAAACATAGCATGTCATTAAAATTCAATTAATAAATTTTAATCATTTTTAATGGCTAACCTAAAGGGTTGTCTTGTGTTATCAAATAAGGGACAATAGGAACTAGTCATTAAAATAAAGCTACACTAATTTTATCGCATAAAATGAAAGTGTACAACTATTTAACAATTAAATAGACCAATGTCTATCACATAAACAATTTTAGCATGCAAACATAAATTTAACATTTAAATTTAAAATATGATTTTAAAAATATTTTATTTTTATCTCATAAAAACTTGTTTTTAAAATCACAAATTTGCATGCTACTTTAAAAAATTTATCGCATAAAAATTTTAACCTTTAAAATCAGTTTTAAAATATCTCATAAAATTAAAACATCATTTCAAAAAACTTTCATGCTTAAAAATTTATCATATAAAATTTTTTAGGCACTTTAAACTTATCGCATAAATTTTAAAAGATTTAAAATTTGTTTTAAAAATTATCACATAAATTTTAAAACGTCATTTAAAAAAAATTTCATATTCAAAAATTTATCACATAGATTTTTAAACATCAAAAATATTTTTAAAATTTATCTCATATCTTTAAAAACATTTTTAAAAATATTTAAAAGCATTTCATGTTTAATAATAATCGCAGGCTTAGATTGCAACGCATACAAAGCTCTGATACCACTGTAGGGAATTACCGGGACCCTTAGGGCACAAAAATTCTATGCCCGTCCTAAGTCGGACGGAACATAGACAGAAAAGCAGCGGAAAAATAAACATGTTAATCTAATTACCATTTAACCCTAAGGTCCAAGACCCTAATCCAAGATCTATGCCGACTTGGGATGGGTCTGACCATCCCAAGAAGGATCTAGCCTACTGCGATTAAATTAAACTAATGCTTAATTAAACACATACCCGGAATCTCAGCCCTGGGGCAGGCGAGATGTTCCGCACCGTCTTCTGAGCCGCTCCCCGTCCTACGTCGAGCTGCTCCTCGAACCGGTCCCTGAATCGCTCCTCGAACCGCTCCGCATACCGAGGCGATCAATCCCGTGTCGCCGAGCCAACCATGCGCCGAATAAAGTTTCACGCGAGTGAAACCTCTGCCTAGATTTCGGATCTGAATCCGAACCCCTTCGTGGCTTTGCTAGAGCCCTTAGGAGCAAGGTAGAAATTTATAGGGAGAGGAGAAATATTAATTTAAGCTTAAATCCGAGCGTGCTCCAACATTTACGAGAGCCGCTCAGATCTAGATCTTGGGACGAGTTTTGAGGATGAGAGCAGACCCCTATTTATATAGGCGGCGGACTCTCCCCTTTTCTCAAAATCCGATGTGGGACTAATAATTAGAGTTAGTAAAATCAAATTTAGTTTGCATTTCACAAAGTGCAAACTTCCGTGAATTTTAACTCCCTCACCTTTGAACTTCAAGGTTGATACAACCTATCAATTCGAAGGGTGTTCAACGGTGAACGCATAGGAAAAAACCGTTCGTCAATCGGAGTTCGTTTGACCCTCCAATTGATTGTCCAAAGATCAGCCTACGACTTGTTTTTCGCAAAAACCAGCCGTCAAAAACTGTTCTGCCCTCTTAGGGTTCTGCACCCAATGTGGGACCCACCAGATGGGTCCCACAGCTTCTGCCTAGACTTGGGCACAGCCCAGGCCAGGCCTGGGCACCTGGCGCCCGGGCCTGGCGCCCAGGGCGCCCGGGCCGCCTGGGCCCAGGCCGAGGCGCTCAGCGCCTGGGCCTGCGCCCAGGCTCCCGGGCCTGGCCCTGGGCCGGGCGCCTAGGCCCAGGCGGGCCCTGGCATTACTGGGCCAGGCCAGCAGCCAGGCCAGACCCAGTCTGGTATGGGTCTGCCTGGTCTGGCCTGGTCTGAACCAATTGGCTGTTTTGGGCATAAGTTGGGCATTTGGTGTCCGATTTGGACGCCGTTCGAACCTGGGCGTAGACCGGGACATTCCCGTCTTACCCGTGAACTTTTCCTTGCATTTATTTTATTAAATATTGTTTTAAACAATTTAAAACACATTTAATCTCTTTTGCTTCAAATGCAAAATAGTCCCTATCTAGGATTAAATTATCATTTACATCAAATACAAATGATCTGAGGGCGTATTTCCCTACACTATCTCCTTCTCGGATGAAGATCTGGAATGTGTAGAATGATTCGAGATAAATATTTCATATTTAACATCTCATTTTGCCCCCATTTTGTGCATATATGGTATGTATTTGGTCTCTAATATAATTGTATTTTGAATATCATCATTTATTAGAGCAATCACTTGATTTAAGCACAAAACAGAATTTTATTTAGTATTTTGGTATTCTCATATTTTTCATGGGAATATCTCAGTCTCACGATTCCAACGACTATTTATTTATATTTTTCTGAGATCTGTGCTAATTACTATGAATTTTTGAATGTAGAATACAAATTAAATGAAGAAATAGGGCCAAAATACGGCCGAAATACGACGAAATATGGCATACGTACATACCCTGCCCCACACCTAGCCACGTGGCCGCATCTGGGTGTTTGCCCGCTCAATCAGAAGGCCACATGAAGCGGGCGACGTGGCTATCTCTAGAGCGTCGATCCATCATCGGACGGTCAGTAGCAACACGAAGGAAGCGGAGCGGGCAAACTTGGCAGGACACGTTGCACGATCGTGGCCTTTTCCCGCTTCATCAAACGAAGGTCGAGAGAAGCGGATGCGGGCTCGAGTAAGGGGCGACGTGGAGCGCTATGGGTGGTTGGATTTTGATCCAACGGCCTGAATCATCTCCGACACAGAGTCGGATTCGTGAAGAAAACGAGTGAAAGAAGCGGCGTGTCACGAGCCGCTTCCCTAAAATGGAGGCGAGACGTGAGAAGGTCCGCTCAAGCGTGGGGGCTGTGAAGCCTCATGCCTGATAAGCGTAAATTTAGTATAAGCAGGTCCCTGTAATTGCAATCGAAACAACAACAACAATAATAACATGAGACGGATATGAAATACCAATCCCAAAGTTTGTCCACAAAATATTCAACATCACAGAAAAGCCACCAGGCTAAAAAGAAAGAGTATAAATGCCCAGAACAAGGCAAAACAAAAGACAAATATAACAGAATATCAAACTAGGTGCCACGCACCGACAACCCAAAAGATCTAACAAAACTAGACGTAGACACTAAGACTGATCTCCAGTGTCTACGAAGTCCTCGTCCAACACGGGCGCAAGCTCGGCTTCCGTAAACACCTCACCCTCAGTAAGTAACTCGGGCTCAAGGTCTAACATGCGTCACCCAAAAGAGAAAGGGGCACATGTCAGCAAGTCTAAAAGACTTGAGCAAGGAAACTGAACGTAACTAGCAACCTAGCACTTATAATATTAAGCAATGACATGGCAGTTAAGTATGATGCAACAGTTTAAAAGAGAGGCAAGCACGCACTATGTAGCAAAAGCTACCAAATCACCAATTCACGAATCACTCATCACTATTTTCACTTATCACTGTTTACCACTTAGTGCATAGAGAGTCCACCTGCTGGCCAGCTCGTGGCTCAGACCGCTTATCTCTATCACTATTAATCACTTGTGCACTAGAGAGTCCACCTGTTGGCCGGAGTGGCGGATCAGGCCAACTCGGGGCTCAGTCCGCTTATCTCTTACCCCACCCATATGTGTCGAGCGTTGGGATTTCTAACTCACTGAGCTCGCTTCTGGAACACGAGCCAGGAACACAAACATCGTAGCAAAGCTACGCAATCACAGCAACACTTAAAGAATGCAATGACATGACAATTAATTCGCGTACCGTTAATGGAAAGTAAACATGACATGGTAATTGTGCAACATGCTAAATGTCCGAACTAGCTTCGTTGTCAAGCTAGTTCCCCAATTTGCGCCTAGGCGAGTATCATTTCGTCGCCTAGCCTCTTTTACGCCTACAACAAGCAAATGGCCTAAAACATGGCCTAAACCCTAAGTGGCAAGTTTCACTTGCCTAACACTGGGGATGACGTCCACTTCGTCACACGGATGCTAATCTACGGGGAAAATCGCTGTTATGGGGAAACATTCATTAAACAACATGAAATTTTATTAGGGTTTCATAAAAATATAAATAGGTTATGAAAACAACGGTAGATCGATTTCTTACCGAGAGGAGGCGGAAGAAACACTCCGGGGAACCCCAGGATCAGATCTGGAAGCAAATGGAGAAGTTTGGGGAAACTAGGGTTTTGGGGGATTTGGGGATTTTGATGGATTTGGTGAGATTTTGGGGAAGATGAGAGGTAGATAGAGTGGATGGATGGTTTGGATGATGGATTTAAGGCTTGGAATGAAGGGATGAAGCTTGGAGGAAGATGGGGGCTCAAGGGGGAAGATTTTAGGGTTTTGGTTCGTGTTGAGGAAGAAGAAAAACGTTTGGGATGGGTTTAAATAGGTTGGGCTGGCGGCTGCCCAGAAATTAGGGTTTTAACACAGATTAGTCGGTCAAAGAGCAACCACTGACCGACTAGTTTGGCAACTAGTCGGTTGGTCGACCAACGCAGACCGACTAAGTGTAAACAGTAACATCTGAACGAAAATAGGATTTTAGAGTTAGTCGGTCCATGAACAAATACTGACCGACTAGTTTGGCAACTAGTCGGTCGAAGAACGTTCTTAGACCGACTAAGAGTAAACAGTAACTAGTGTCAAAATTAGATGATGTGTTAGTCGGTTAAAGAAGCATTGCCGACCGACTAGTTTGCAACCTAGTCGGTCAACCAACGTTCTTAGACCGAATAACGATAAATAGTAACTCCTGAATAATTTAGAAAGCTAACTAGTCGGTCCAAGAAGGATTTCCGACCGACTGGATCGTCATCTAGTCGGTCGGTGCCCCTTCTTATACCGGCTAATGAGCACAAAAAGTTCCGATACGGAGCGCGGGGCCCCGGGATCGATTCCTAAGACTCCTAGGCTTGATCTAATAGTAAGATACGACCGTTATGAAGTCCGTCACGAGTGACATACTTCGAAATCGATGATCCTAAGGAAGAAACGAGAAAATACGACGAATCGATCGAAAATGAAAGCTACGGAGACGGAAACCACACATGAGGAGAAAATCCACCAAAAAATTTATTATATTATAATAAATCCAGATACATGAAAAGCAGTCGTTACATCCTCCCCAACTTAAGAAAAATTCCGTCCTCGGAATTTCCGAATACTCACGAGTCCGGAAACAAAAGGGGGAAACGCCCTCGCATCTCATCTTCTCTCTCCCAAGTGGACTCTCCCGGCGAACCATGTCGCCACATCACCCTCACAAGATTGACAACCTTGTTCCGAAGCGATTTCTGACGCCTGTCCAGAATCTGCACTGGATGCTGGTCATACGTCATATCGGGGCGAACGGTAATCTCCGAAAAATCCACCGCATGAGATGGATCGCTAATGTATCGACGAAGCTGCGACACATGGAAAACATCGTGAACTCCTTCCAAAGACGGCGGTAAGGCCAAGCGATAAGCTACCTCGCCAACCCTCTCCAAAACGTCAAACGGTCCAATGTATCGCGGGCTCAACTTCCTACGCTTCCCAAAACGAATCACACCACGATTCGGGGAAATCTTCAAGAACACATGGTCGCCCGGCTGAAACTCCAAAGGACGACGTTTAGCATCCGCCCAATGCTTAAAACGGTCCTGAGCAATTCTCAACCTCTCCCAAATATTCCTGACGATATCCACGGCCTCCACGATCATCTCAGGTCCCAACAACTCCCGATCACCAACGTCATCCCAACTCAATGGCGATCGACATTTCCTCCCATAAAGAGCGGCGAAAGGCGCCATGCCAATACTCGCCTGGAAGCTGTTGTTGTAAGAGAACTCCACCAAGTGTAGATGGTCCTCCCACGAACCCTTGAAATCAAACATGCACGCCCTCAGCATGTCTTCCAAAATCTGAATCGTCCTCTCGGACTGGCCATCCGTCTGCGGATGGTACGCAGTGCTGAAACTCAGACGCGTACCCAAGCTCTTCTGCAAACTCTGCCAGAACTGAGATGTGAACCTCGTGTCTCTGTCTGACACGATACTCACGGGGACTCCATGATGTCGCACGACCTCCTCCATATATCTCCTCGCTGGCGCCTCAGTGGACTGTCCCACTCGGAATGGAATAAAGTACGCGGATTTGGTCAATCGATCTACGATCACCCAAATCGCGTCATTCTGCTTCGGACTCCGAGGTAGTCTAGTCACGAAATCCATAGTGATGTGTTGCCACTTCCACTCCGGAATCGGAAGCGGTTGTAGCAACCCGGCCGTACGCTGATGCTCCGCCTTCACTTGCTGGCAAACCAAGCACTTGGCTACACTCCGAGCCACGCTCCTCTTCATACCATGCCACGAATAATTCAGACGAAGATCCTGGTACATCTTGGTGCCACCAGGATGCACAGAATACGGCGAACTGTGTGCCTCCACCATCAACTCCTCTCTGATATCCCCAGCACACACAGCCTGGCTCCAAACCTCAGCGAGCCATCCTCATGATTCAAAAAGTCAGTCCGTAGACCGGCTTGCACCTGCTCCCGAATCTTCACCAGCTTCGGATCCTCAGCCTGGCCAGCCTTAATCCGATCCACGATCGTCGACTGTACCTGCATGTACATCAACGACGAAGCCTCCCCAGGAAGAACAATCTCCACGCCAGACTCACAAAAATCCTGCTGCAATCTCCACTACGAGGTCAAAATCATCACCGCTGGAAGCCTACTCAAAGCCTCTGGAACCACATTCACCTTGCCAGGGTGATACTGCAAATCAATCTCATAATCCGCCATAAGCTCCAGCCATCGACGCTGTCGCATGTTGAGCTCCTTCTGAGTGAAAATATACTTCAAGCTTTTGTGATCGGTGAAAATCTTCCCTTTCTCACTCAGCAGGAAGTGCCTCCAAATCTTAAGAGCAAACACAACGGCAGCCAACTCCAAATCATGCGTCGGATAATTCTTCTCATGAACCTTAAGCTGACGAGACGCATACGCCACAACATGCTCGTGCTGATGCAACACACAACCGAGACCCTTGCCAGAAGCATCGCAAAAGATCTCAAATCCACCGTTGCGATCAGGCACAACCAGAATAGGGGCAGTCGTCAACCTCTCCTTCAGAATACCAAAAGCACTCTCACAATCACCTGACCAAGCAAAAGCAACATCCTTCTGCGTCAACCTGGTCATCGGCTCAGCAATACGAGAAAATTCCTTAATGAAACGCCGATAATAACCAGCAAGTCCAAGGAAACTCCGAATCTCAGACGCCGACGACGGAACAGGCCACTCCCTGATGGCCCTAATCTTCTCGGGATCCACTGAAATACCATCTCCAGTCACCACATGCCCGAGAAAAGAAACTCGATCCAGCCAAAACTCGCACTTCGAAAACTTAGCATACAACCGATGCTTCCTTAAAATCTCCAACACCGTCCTTAAGTGCGAGGCATGCTCCTCCTCCGACTTCGAATAGATTAGAATGTCGTCAATAAAGATAACGACAAACTTATCTAAAAAGTCGTAGAAAATCAGGTTCATCAGATTCATGAAAACTGCGGGCGCGTTAGTTACGCCGAAAGGCATAACCACAAACTCATAGTGTCCATACTTCGTCCTGAACGCTGTCTTCGGAACATCATCCTTCCTTACCTTCAACTGATGGTAACCACTCCTCAAATCCAATTTAGAAAACACCCTCGAACCTCCAAGCTGATCAAAAATATCATCGATGCGAGGCAACGGGTATTTATTCTTAATGGTCACCGCATTTAACTCCCGATAGTCCACGCACATGCGACACGAACCATCCTTCTTCTTTACTAACAGCACCGGTGCTCCCCACGGAGACACACTAGGATTAATATAACCCTTCTGCAACAGCTCATCCAACTGCTTCCGCAACTCTTCCAATTCTGCAGGTGCCATACGATACGGCGCCTTCGAAATCGGCTGCGCACCTGGAACAAGATCGATAGAAAATTCCAGAGCTCGATCAGGCGGCAAACCAGACATCTCCTCAGGGAAGACGTCACCAAAATCACGCACCACAGCTGGCCACTCCAGCTCCATCTGCATAGCCACAGCCTCCACCGGCCTGGCCCGAAATCTGACAGGACCAAGCGAACTGCTACCACGACTGAACTCAAACACTGGATGTCCGGGAATCTCGAACACCACCTTCTTCCTCCTACAGTCGATCGTAGCATAGAAGCTCGCAAGCCAATCCATCCCAAAGACCGCATCGTAGTTGGTGATATTGTGGACAATAAAATCAGCATAAAGCTCATGTCCACAAACCACCACAGAGCAAGGACTGCATCCACAATGCACCGTGACTACTCCATTCCCTGTAACGATGTTCCAACTCTTAGAGAGAGGGGACGTCGACAAGGAATGCTTCTCCACGAAGCTCTGGGCCAAAATGCACATCGATGCACCAGAGTCAAGAGGACTCGGGCAGGGAACGTGAAAACCAAAACCACACCTAATAAACAGTCTAATCAATCAAATCTTATTCTAGCAACATTCATACACAAGCATCCAACATAATTTTAACAATCAACTAATTAGGGAAGGAACAACTAGATTGGACGTTACCTGCAATGACCTCATCCATGGCCAACACCTCCTCCTCGGTCATCAGAAATGCCTGTCTCCTTGGCGGAATCGCCTGCCGAAAGGCATGCCCTTGCGGAAGAAGGGGTACCCCACGACCAGCGGGCACCGGGGCTCTCTGCTACAACGGCGGGGCAGCAATAGGTGCCTTCCAAGGCTGCCTCAACCTCGGGCACTCCCTGAGAACATGGGCGGGATCTCCACAGGCAATACATTGCCCCAAGAACTTTCTACATGATTCCTTGATATGGCCCTCCTTACCACAGAAATTGCAAGTCCTTCGAACGGGCCCTCCTGGCCTCTTAAACTGAGCAGGCTGGTTCGGCCTGAATCCAGGTCTAACCACAGCTCTCGCCTGTTCCACAGGCCTCCTCCCAGCACCAACGACAGACCCCTTCCTCTGGTTCATGAGCAGCTCCTGCCTCTTGGCAGCGACCAGAACCTTCTGATAAGATTCCCGGTCAGAAGAGGTCACAAAACTCTGGAGCTCCGAAGCGAGTCCCTGCAGGAACCTCTGAGCTCTCTCCTCAGCGTCCTGCACCATCTTCGGTGCAAACCGACTCAGCCTCATGAACTCTTGGTGATAATGGTCCACCGACGAGCTCCCTTGCTTCAAATCGATAAAACGCTGCAGCATCTCCTCCCTGGCAGCCTTCGGGAAGAACTCACCATCAAATCTGGCCTTGAAGGTAGCCCAGACGATCGGCTCCACCAATATCTTCTCTTCAGCATCCCACCAATTCCGAGCATTATCCTTCAGCTGGCACTTCGCCAAGTCAACCCAACTAACTTCGTTGACCTTGGACATCTTCAGATTGTCCTCGATATTCCTCATACATTCATCAGCAGCTAGTGGACCTTCGGTTCCATCAAAATACGCAGGACCCAGCTCTTTGAACTGCTTCGCCCCGGGCTCAGGGTGAGGGGCTTCCACCACTCGAGCAGCTCGAGCCACCGGAGCATTCTGTACCTGCAGAAGCACACCCTGCTGAACCTGCATCATCTGCAACATCATCCGCATCATCTCTCCGTTAGTGGGCTCCCGCTCAGGCTCCTCGTCATGAGGGGGCGCACCACTACCACCACCACGGGTGATTCGCCTTCCTGCCATCTAATGACACAGAGAACGAAACAATTAGACTCATAGCTTAGGGCTCAGATGTTGAACTTATTCGTTGGACAATCTTGTATTATTATCGTTATCCCGATAATTGCAGTTACAGAAGGACCTGCATGGGCCACCACTAAAACCTGTCACGACCCGCTTCCCTAAAATGGAGGCGAGACGTGAGAAGGTCCGCTCAAGCGTGGGGGCTGTGAAGCCTCACGCCTGATAAGCGTAAATTTAGTATAAGCAGGTCCCTGTAATTGCAATCGAAACAACAACAATAATAATAACATGAGACGGATATGAAATACCAATCCCAAAGTTTGTCCACAAAATATTCAACATCACAGAAAAGCCACCAGGCTAAAAAGAAAGAGTCTAAAGGCCCAGAACAAGGCAAAACAAAAGACAAATATAACCGAGTATCAAACTAGGTGCCACGCACCGACAACCCAAAAGATCTAACAAAACTAGACGTAGACACTAAGACTGATCTCCAGTGTCTACGAAGTCCTCGTCCAACACGGGCGCAAGCTCGGCGTCCGCAAACACCTCACCCTCAGTAAGTAACTCGGGCTCAAGGTCTAACATGCGTCACCCAAAAGAGAAAGGGGCACATGTCAGCAAGTCTAAAAGACTTGAGCAAGGAAACTGAAAGTAACTAGCAACCTAGCACTTATAATATTAAGCAATGACATGGCAGTTAAGTATGATGCAACAGTTTAAAAGAGAGGCAAGCACGCACTATGTAGCAAAAGCTACCAAATCACCAATTCACGAATCACTCATCACTATTTTCACTTATCACTGTTTAACACTTAGTGCATAGAGAGTCCACCTGCTGGCCAGCTCGTGGCTCAGGCCGCTTATCTCTATCACTATTAATCACTTGTGCACTAGAGAGTCCACCTGCTGGCCGGAGTGGCGGATCAGGCCAACTCGGGGCTCAGTCCGCTTATCTCTTACCCCACCCATATGTGTCGAGCGTTGGGATTTCCAACTCACTGAGCTCGCTTCTGGAACACGAGCCAGGAAGTGTATTTGGCATAGGGGTGCACCTAGCCGGTATCCGAGCGTTGGGGTTTCCAACTACAGGGCTCGCTTCTGAACACGAGCCATGAACACAAACATCGTAGCAAAGCTACACAATCACAACAACACTTAAAGAATGCAATGACATGACAATTAATTCGCGTACCGTTAATGGAAAGTAAACATGACATGGTAATTATGCAACATGCTAAATGTCGGAACTAGCTTCGTTGTCAAGCTAGTTCCCCAATTTGCGCCTAGGCGAGTATCATTTCGTCGCCTAGCCTCTTTTACCCCTACAATAAGCAAATGGCCTAAAACATGGCCTAAACCCTAAGTGGAAAGTTTCACTTGCCTAACACCGGGGATGACGACCACTTCGTCACACGGATGCCAATCTACGGGGAAAATCGCTGTTATGGGGAAACATTCATTAAACAACATGAAATTTTATTAGGGTTTCATAAAAATATAAATAGGTTATGAAAACAACGGTAGATCGATTTCTTACCGAGAGGAGGCGGAAGAAACACTCCGGGGAACCCTAGGATCAGATCTGGAAGCAAATGGAGAAGTTTGGGGAAACTAGGGTTTTGGGGGATTTGGGGATTTTGATGGATTTGGTGAGATTTTGGGGAAGATGAGAGGTAGATAGAGTGGATGGATGGTTTGGATGATGGATTTAAGGCTTGGAATGAAGGGATGAAGCTTGGAGGAAGATGGGGGCTCAAGGGGGAAGATTTTAGGGTTTTGGGTCGTGTTGAGGAAGAAGAAAAACGTTTGGGATGGGTTTAAATAGGTTGGGCTGGTGGCTGCCCAGAAATTAGGGTTTTAACACAGATTAGTCGGTCAAAGAGCAACCACTGACCGACTAGTTTGGCAACTAGTCGGTCGGTCGACCAACGCAGACCGACTAAGTGTAAACAATAACTTCTGAACGAAAATAGGATTTTAGAGTTAGTCGGTCCATGAACAAATACTGACCGACTAGTTTGGCAACTAGTCGGTCGAAGAACGTTCTTAGACCGACTAAGAGTAAACAGTAACTAGTGTCAAAATTAGATGATGTGTTAGTCGGTTAAAGAAGCATTGCCGACGGACTAGTTTGCAACCTAGTCGGTCAACCAACGTTCTTAGACCGAATAACGATAAACAGTAACTCCTGAATAATTTAGAAAGCTAACTAGTCGGTCCAAGAAGGATTTTCGACCGACTGGATCGTCATCTAGTCGGTCGGTGCCCCTTCTTATACCGGCTAATGAGCACGAAAAGTTCCGATACGGAGCGCGGGGCCCCGGGATCGATTCCTAAGACTCCTAGGCTTGATCTAATAGTAAGATACGACCGTTATGAAGTCCGTCACGAGTGACATACTTCGAAATCGACGATCCTAAGGAAGAAACGAGAAAATACGACGAATCGATCGAAAATGAAAGCTACGGAGACAGAAACCACACATGAGGAGAAAATCCACCAAAAAATTTATTATATTATAATAAATCCAGATACATGAAAAGCAGTCGTTACACGGCGCCTGGGGACACATGGCATCACGAGGAGCGATCCCATTTAGATCAAGCGGCTGTGGTTTGATCCGACTTAGCGGAGCGGGTTTGGGTGCTAACGGAGCGGGTTTTGGACCCACTAGCGACTTAAAACCCGCAATACTATCTATATATGCGTATTTTGGCCTAGGGTTTTGTATTCTGGTGTATTTGGGGCTCTAGGAGCCATATTTTGGCGCGAGATTTGGAGGCCCTGGAGACAGACGCATGAGCTATCATCTGAAGGACATCTAGGGTCTATTTGGAGAGAATTGGTGACATTTTTCCTATCTTTAGCCTTGTATTTCACGTATTTGGCTTGTATTTGGAGTATTCTTCACGAATTTTGAGCTTTCGATTGTATTTGCCTATGAATATGCGTTCTTTTCTCTCAATATGTGGCTAATCTCTATATGTGTTGGTGTTGATGTAGTTAGGGTGTTGTAATCATTGATTTCGATATCTTTTCGCCCTATATTCACGTTATATTTCTTATTTCATTGATTTCTACATATATGTTATTTGGGTATGTTATACGGAGACATGGGTGTGGGATCTCGTCACGCGGTTATGGAGGATCGAAAGAGAACTTACGTTAGCGTACGCAGTGCCTTAGTCGCTGAACTTTTCCCTCAGATTCGCCACAACGGTCGATACTTCTTCACAGAGGATCGAAGCAGAGTTTCCACCGTCTAAATCTCTATTTAGAAGAAGAACAAAATGGAAGTGAAAAGAGGAAAAGTTTTGCCTTATGCAAACTTATGGCATGAAGGATTTGTAGGATCCTGTCAAAACAACGACGTTAGGATCGAATAACATAGACTTACGCTTGCGTACACAGCACCGTAGTCTCTGAACTTCACCCTCGGATTCGCCACAACGGTCGGTACTTCGTCACGGAGGATCGAAGCAGCGTTTCACCGCCTAAATCTAATTTAGAAGAGGATTTTAATGGAAGGGAGAAGAAGAACATAAGATGCCTTATGCAAACTTATGGCATGGAAAGTGTAGTATGAATGCCTTACCCTTGGGTCATATTTATAGGCTTTAGGGGTAGTTATTGTAGGAAATAACTAAATATAAGCTTATTAGCCTATATTAGCACATTCATTTATCCTCTTCTTCATTCACTTATCAAGTGTCTTTATGGACTTATAAAGTGACTTTTTCCACTTATCGAGTGGCTTTTTCCACTTATCGAGTGGTCCTTTTCACACGAGAAAAGGTTCCCTTCGTGCACTCTTTCGTGCACGCGACATTTGAGGTCCGTACACCCTCATACATCCCCTCATGGGTGTATTCATGTCGTCCATATCCAACATCTCCCACTCACACTTGAGGGGATTGTAAGGAAACATCTTTTCCTTTAACTATTCTGTTTGTCATACCGAGAAATAGGCCGTATGACCGTCATGCGCATAGAGTCCGCTGTTGTGCACTTGTTAGAGATATACAACAATCCTCAAGGTGCAAAGTTGAGTAGATCAACGCATGCTTTACCCTAGATTATTTCTTCACATTTCTTATACTTTATATTCAACAATTGAATCCCATCTGGATTACAATTGGCTGGCCAGCTTTGAATCTCTAAAGTCCAAATGTGAATATGAAATTAATCTTCCCCTTCTTGCGATCCTTTTGATCTTGACTTGACTTGCTTTTCTAACATGCCCCGCCGGACCGAATTGACCATAGTCCATAAGCAACATGCTAAGATAGCAATCACCCAGTCAAATCTAAAGGAACCAATTAGAGTCCATAAGGGTAATGAGTTAAGACCCATGTGGTCTTTGGGTCTCACATAATAGTAAACACAATTACTATTCTAACCCAATGGTCAAAATGCATACATAGTATGATTACGTATTACAACATCACTCCTTTCCCAGGGAGCATATGTCTTAATGATGTTGTAAGGATGATAACCAGACACCACAATGTCTGACTTTGAGTCCCTTTTACTACTCAAATAATCTTCTGGACCCACATCCCGCATTAGACAGATAGGATTTTAAAAATCCTCTTAGATCTTTTGAAAGCATCCATATGATGCAGATCTTTCATACGACCATTTTGTTTAAGTCACGACTCTAAATCGTCCGTCTGACGATTTTGACTTTAAACAGGTCTCATCTTTATTTTATCCGTCTGATAGAATAAAGGCGGTTGCTCATATGAGAGAGCCAACCTTAATCTGTCCGACATACTAGAATGTATAGCTGAGATTTCAAAAATGTACACAAACATTTCTTAAAAATTCATATGCAATGTCGAAAAAGAACTTATTCTTTTATTAAATTTGATCATTTACAGACATGTGAATTTACATTGGTACAACTCAGCTCTTACGTAATCCTTGAGATGATAAGTGTTTGTAAAACACATCTCTGGGGATCGCCTTCGTAAGCAGATCCGCTATCATCTCATGCGTAGATATGTACCTTATGTCTACCTTCTTGGTCTTATCAAAGTATTTTGCAAATTTGTAGCGGATATCATTGTGTTTGGTCTTACAATGGAATTTTGGATCTTTGACATAGGCTATAGATGCTTGACTGTCGCTGTGTATAGGTACAACACCTGAGTCACTTGCATCAATTAGCCTGTCTAAGAATTTCCTAAGCCAAACAGCCTCTTGGACTGCCATGCTAAATGCTACAAACTCGGCTTCCATAGTTGAAAGTGCGATGCAGGATTGTTTCTTGCTACTCCAGGAAATTGCACCAGATCCGAGTAGAAAAGCATATCCTGAGGTCGATCGTCGCTCATCGAGATCACCCGCCCAATCAGCATCAGTGTAGCCTTCGAGCCTCAAGGCATCTCCTTGATAGCATAAAGCATAGTCCACAGTTCCCTTAAGATACCGCAATATCCTCTTAACCGCTTTCCAGTGTACTTGCCATGGATTGGATTGGTAACGACTTACCATTCCAACGGCAAAACAGATGTCCGGTCTTGTACACATCATAGTGTACATAAGACTACCAACTGCACTGGAATATGGAACTTTTTCCATAATTTCCTTTTCCTTTTAGTTCTTTGGACATGATTTCAGACATAAATTATCGCACTTGCTTATAGGGGTATCAATGGACTTGCAGTCCTGCATATTAAAATGTTCTAGAACCTTCTTTATATAAGTCTCTTGTGAAAGAGAAATAAGTTTCTTCGAACGATTCCTTGAAATCTTAACTCCAAGGATATATGCGGCTTCTCCCATGTCTTTCATCTCAAAAACTGATGAAAGCCAAGCCTTGATATCCATCACAAAGCCCTTGTCATTTCTGGCTATTAAAATGCATCTACATATAGAGACAAAATAACATACTTACTTTTAATCCTCTTGATATATACACAGTTATCTTCATCAAGCATGGAAAAACCATTTGATAAGACAACTTCTTGAAATCGTATATACCATTGCCTCGAGGATTGTTTAAGACTATATATGGATTTACGAAGTTTACAAACCTTATGTTCGTTTCCTTCTTTTACAAACCCTGTTGGTTGTTCCATATAGATCTCCTCGTCTAATTCTCCATTGAGAAAGGCAGTCTTTACATCCATCTGATGTAATTCGAGGTCTGAGCAAGCTACCATAGCCAGAATCAGGCGAATCGAGGTAACACGGACAACAGGTGAGAAGATCTCTTTGTAGTCTATCCCTTACGGTTGCATAAAACCTTTCGCGACAAGGCGAGCTTTATATCTGTCAATAGAGCCATCAGCCTTATGCTTGATCTTGAGAACCCATTTGTTCCCAATAGCTCTACATCCTCTGGGTAAGTCAACTAAGTCCCAGACTTGGTTAACTTTCATGGATTCCAACTCCTCTTTCATCGCTTCCATCCATTTGTCTTTCACAGGGCATGATACGGCCTGTTTGAAAGTAGCAGGCTCGTCATCATCTTGTAGTAAAGTCATAAAGGTTTGCGGAAATTCATCCGTAAATCTTAGAGCAGTCAACCTTGTATGACTACTACGTCGTATTTGAGATTCTTCAAGCCCTTGTTGACTCGAATTTAGATCAATTCTAATATCACTCCCACTTGGAATGTTGTTAGAAATGCTCCCACTTGGATCAGTATTCCCGTATGGAATAGGATTAGCGTCATTCGTATCATCCATTGGTGAAGTTTGAAACGTATTTTCTTCTTCACCAAGAATTCTCCCACTCGAATGAGGTAATCCTTTTTGATCATTAATCTCAAATAGAGATAAGTCCTGACTTATCTCGCCCAGTCTTGGAAACTCATTTTCCAAGAAAGTGACATCCCTCGACTTAAATTCATTTAGACCCACATTATCTTCCTGACTAACGAAAACATAACCTTTGGAGTTTTCTACGTATCGTATAAAGATACATTTCCTTCCCCTTGGCCCAAGTTTGCCATACTTATGGGAGGAAATATGTGCGTAGGATGCACATCCCCAAGGTTTTAAAATGTTTAAGTCAGGAGACTTTTGGTTCCACAACTCATAAGGAGTGGAGCTAACTGATTTCGATGGTACGCGGTTCAAAATGAAAGTGGCTGTTAATAATGCATCACCCCAAAAGGTGATTGGCAAGTTAGCTTGCGCCATCATTGAACGGACCATTTCCATTAAAGTCATATTCCTCCTTTCAGCAACACCATTTTGTTGAGGAGTATAAGGCATAGTTACCTGATGTACTATGCCCTTTTCATCACAAATTTCCTTAAAACTTGTTGATTGATATTCACCGCCCCTATCGGTTCGCAAGACCTTAATCTTGCGATCTAATTGATTCTCCACCAAACTCATATAGTTTTTAAAGCAGGTTAATGCTTCACTTTTGTGGGATATCAAATAGATATGACCGAATCGGGTGAAGTCATCAATAAAAGTGATGAAATAGGACTTCCCGTGTCTTGTCTTGACATTCATCGGACCACATATGTCCGAATGGATAAGCTGTAATGCAACCTCGGCCCTTGTGCCGGTTCCAAACGGCTTGCGACAAGATTTCCCTACAAGGCAATGTTCGCAAGTCGACATATCAACCTTTGAAACATTGGATAGAAGGCCACGTTTAGCAAGTCTATCCATTCGTGTTGGTCCAATGTGACCAAGCCTTGCGTGGCAACAAATTATATCAGACTCATAAGTCGAAGAATTTGTAACAAGGAAATTTTCATTACAAAATGAAGAGTCATACATTGTATTTAATACAATAAATCCTTTGAATACATACCCAGTACCAATTAAGGAATTATTACAAAACAAGTCCACTTTACAATCATGAAAAAACCAGCTATAACCAAGACCCATTAACACGACCACAGATATAATATTCCTTTGAATATATGGAGCGAAGAGGACATCATGTAGTAAGATAGTGCGGCCGTTGTCCAAGACTAGCTTGCAAGTCCCAACGCCTTTCACTTCAACACGTGTGTTGTTTCCTACATAAATCCATTGTGTTCCTTAGGGTATCCGGTGATACTCCACGAAGGACCGTCTGTCCCTTGCTATGTGGTCGGTGGCACCTGAATCAATTTTCCAAAATGGATTAGATTCCACAAGAAATATTGAACTAGAAACACATATGTAACTAGCATAATTACAAGTTACCTCGTCGCTTCCACTCGTACACGAACGAGCATAGTGACCGAGCTTGTTGCACTTGAAGCACTTGATCTTCTTCAAGTCTTTCTTCTTGTGCCATTTCGTGTGCCCACCCCTATGTTTGGGTTTCTTGGTAGACTCAGGTTGCTTATTATGTTCATTAGTAGACTTCTAACGATCTATACGTTTCTTTCCCCTGTGTGAGGAACTAGCAACCATGTGCACTTCTGCACTTGGCTTGGCAGCCGCAAGCCGCTTTGCCTCTAACTCGAGGTGCTTGGAAACATCGCTGAAGGTCTTGATGCTCTCATTATGAGTGAGATGCATCTTCATTTGGTCCCACCCATTTGGTAGGGAACATATGACTGCTTGGATTTGTTGCTCATCTGTGAGCACATGACCTGCATCCTTTAACTCTGAGATTAGATTCGCCATATGTCGCAGATGTTTCCCCATGGAATGATCTGGACGTTTCTTGTATGAATCTAATCTTATAGTTAAGGCGCAAAGTTTGGACACCGATGTGCCACCAAACTTCTCCTCTAGCTTGGACCATATGTCCATGGCTAGGTCATGCTCTCGGAAGATGCGCATTATGTCATCGGCCATACTGGACAATAACGTAATGCGGGCTATCTTGTTCTTCCGAGACCAAGCATCAAAAGCTTCCTTGTCTCGTCTGTGTTGGGCCGTAGTGCCCAACTCGGGTTCAATCATTACATTCTTTAGAGTTTCGAGCACTTCTTGCTCCTCTAGAACGTATTGTATCTTGATGGACCATAGTTTGTAATTATCGCCGTTGAGTTTTTCACCTCTGTTTAACTCAGCGACGATATTCTTTGAAGCGGAAGACATTTTACTTTTAAAATGCTGCAAAAGACACAAAACCGAAGGTTTGATCAAAAAACATTGCATTAAAAATTCTTAAAATATAATTCCCACTTGAAATGATAATAGAATATCCCATTTGGATAGTTCTAATTTCAACTCCCACTTGGAATAATATTTATAATTTGATAAGTTACTTTCGAAAAATATTGAAGATGTTACTCTAGAATCGGAAAGGTCACTACGTTTCCAATCACCATCTAGAGTAACTTTCAATATTTCCCCATCACTTTATCAAATAATAGTACTCTTATAGTACTTTGCAGCAGAAAAACGTTTTTTGAAAACGTATTTTTAAAAAAAATATTTTACTAACGTATTTTGCAGTATTTTGAAAATGTATTTTTCAAATGCAAAAGCGATATTTTAACTTAGTACCCTTATGATACTAGCGAAATATACGGTAATCCATGGCCATTACCGGGATGAGCCGTAGCCGTGCCAAGGCCGAATCCCCTCTTTGGGGATTTTTCTACAAGCTATCGTCGCCGGCTCCCATATGGATCCAGGTGCTTCCCCCCTATAGGAGAATTTTTCCGCAGACGACTGTAGTCGGCCCCGTATGGGCTAGCCATGCATGTCACATTCATGCAAGTCCCCTCCCCCCAAAAAACAGGGTCAACCGGGGCTCGGTACTGGCCGAGGCCGGCCAATGCCGGCCAAAAGTCCCTCACTGGTCGGCCAGGGCCTCTGCCCTGGCCGGCCAGGGGCCCTGGCCCCCCGGCCAGGGCAGGCCAGTGCCTGGCCCTGGCCTCTGCCCTGGCCGGCCAGGGGCCCTGGCTGTAGGATCCTGTCCAAAACAGAGTTAGGATCGATAATATGAAGTTTAGACTTACGCTTGCGTATGCGGCACGGTAGTCTAAGAACTTCGCCTTCGGATTCGCCACGACGGATCGAGTCTTCTCACGAACGGAGTAAGGCTACTAATCCACAATCTAAATCTCTACTTTAGATTAAGAACTTGGATAAGAGGGAGAGAAAGGATTTCTGCAGAGCTTCGCTAGGATGAAGATGCATGCATGAATTTCATGCAAAAGGTGTAAGAAATGGCTTACCCTTGGGTCTTATTTATAGCCCCCAAGGTAGTTATTTTAGGGTAAGTTGTTCCTTTGGAACAACTTAATTAAGGTGTACTATGATACATGGCACATTATAAGCTTAAGTTGTACCATATGCATGGTACAACATAAGCTTAAGATATTCCCCCTTTATTAGCCATATGTCGCATGCACTTATGCATATATAATGCGACTTTCCCACTCATCCAGAGATCCTCTCCGCAAGGGAACAGATTCCCTTTGTACACGACTTCGTGTACGCGACGTTCGAGGTCCGTATTCCCTCGTACATCCCCCACAAGGGTGTACAAACGTCTTCCATATCCAACATCTCCCACTCACACTTGAGGGGATTGTAAGAGAATGTCTTTCCCTTAGTTCTTTCATCTATCATACCGAGAAATAGACCGTGCGACCGTCATGTGCGTAGAGTCTGTTGTTGTGCACTTGTTAGAGATACACAACGACCTCGAAGGTGAAAAGTTGAGTAGTTCAACGCATGCTTTACCCTAGATTATTTCTTCACATTTCTTATACTTTATATTCAACAATTGAATCCCATCTGGATTACAATTGGCTGGCCAGCTTTGAATCATTAAAGTCCAAATGCGAATATGAAATCAATCTTCCTCTTCTTGTGAACCTTCTGATCTTGACTAGACTCGCTTTTCTAACGTGCCCCGCCGAGCCGAATTATCATAGCCCATAAGTAACACGCTAAGATAGCGATCATTTCGTCAAATCTAAAGGAACCAATTGGAGTCCTTGAGGGTAAGAGTAAAGACCCAAATGGCCTTTGAGTCTCACATAATAGCAAACACTATTGCTACTAACTCAGTGGTCGAAATGCATACGTGGTATGAACACGTATTACAACATCACTCCTTTCCCAGGGAGAGTATGTCTTAATGATGTTGTACGGATGAAAATATCATACACCACAGTGACTATCTTTTTGAGTCCCCTTACTACTCGTGAAATATTCACGGACTCTCATCCTGCATAAGACAGATAGGAAAAAATCCTATGAGATCTCTTTCAAATATCCTTGTGATACAGATCTCAGATCTTTTGTAAGCATCCATATGATGCAGATCTTTCATTCGACTATCTTGTTTAAGTCATGACTCTAAATCATTCGTCTAATGATTTTGACTTTAAACTAGTCTCATCTCTATCTTATCCATCTGATAAGATAAGGCGGTTGCTCATGTGAGAGAGCCAACCTTAATCTGTCCGACATACACACAATTCAGCTGAGATTTCAAAAATGTACACAAACATTTCTTAAGAAATTCATATGCAATGTTTGAAAAAGAACTTATTGTTTTATTAATTTTTGATCATTTACAGACATGGGAATTTACATTGGTACAACTCAGCTCTTACGCAATCCTTGAGATGATAAGTGTTTGTAAAACACATCTCTGGGGATCGCCTTTGTAAGCGGATCCGCTATCATCTCATGCGTAGATATGTACTGGCCATGGCCGGCCGGCCATGGCCCGGCCATGGCATTTTTGCCTTGACCGGCCATGGCCCTTTGGCCATGGCCCGTTTCCCCTTTCATGGGAGGCCGCACACCCCCACCAGAGGGGGTTGCCGCGGTGGTTATTGGCCGTAGCCAACCCCCTCCGCATGGGGAGGGGGTGCATGGCCTTCTTAACCCATTTGGTCATGGTGCACATGCACAAAAAAATTCATCTTCCCCGATGGGAATAACCACCACCTTCTTCTCCGGTGAAGCACCCGTTCGTCGAGGAAGTAGTTGTCCTCCAATGGCCGTGTGCCAAAAAATGAACCCACTTCAAAAAATTCGTAAACTACGCGCTCCACATGAAGAGAGCGCCCATTCCCTATGAATGGAGACTCAGCATCCATGAAGAGAGCGAGTTTGACGATATGAACGGTCGGTTCTTCCCGTCACGGAGAGTTCCTGCCATATCCGTAATGACAGAAGACCCTAACGTGAAAAGAACAACCGCTGCGTTCTCTCCGTCACGAAGCGTTCCTACCATATCCGTAATGGTAGGATACCCATCCGTGAAAAAGACAACGACTCGTTCATAGTTTCTCCGGGGCGAACCCGTATGGCTCCGATACCAATGTAGGATCCTGTCCAAAACAGAGTTAGGATCGATAATATGAAGTTTAGACTTACGCTTGCGTATGCGGCACGGTAGTCTAAGAACTTCGCCTTCGGATTCGCCACGACGGATCGAGTCTTCTCACGAACGGAGTAAGGCTACTAATCCACAATCTAAATCTCTACTTTAGATTAAGAACTTGGATAAGAGGGAGAGAAAGGATTTCTGCAGAGCTTCGCTAGGATGAAGATGCATGCATGAATTTCATGCAAAAGGTGTAAGAAATGGCTTACCCTTGGGTCTTATTTATAGCCCCCAAGGTAGTTATTTTAGGGTAAGTTGTTCCTTTGGAACAACTTAATTAAGGTGTACCATGATACATGGCACATTATAAGCTTAAGTTGTACCATATGCATGGTACAACATAAGCTTAAGATATTCCCCCTTTATTAGCCATATGTCGCATGCACTTATGCATATATAATGCGACTTTCCCACTCATCCAGAGATCCTCTCCGCAAGGGAACAGATTCCCTTTGTACACGACTTCGTGTACGCGACGTTCGAGGTCCGTATTCCCTCGTACATCCCCCACAAGGGTGTACAAACGTCTTCCATTTCCAACACTGGCCCCCCCCGGCCAGGGCCTCTGCCCTGGCCGAGGCCGGCCAGGGCCTCTGCCCTGGCCGAGGCCGGCCAGGGCCTCTGCCCTGGCCGAGGCCGGCCAGGGCTGGCCAGTGCCTGGCCCTGGCCTCTGCCAGGGCCGGCAGGGCCCTGGCCCCTGGCCAGGGCCGGCCAGGCCCTGGCCTCTGCCAGGGCGCCGGCCCTGGCCCCTGCCAGGGCGCCGGCCCTGGCCCCTGCCAGGGCCGGCCAGGCCGGCCCCTGGCTCTGGCCGAGGCCGGCCAGGGCCTCCTGGCCGTGGCCTGGCCTCGGCCAGGCCTGGCCCTGGCCCATATGGCCATGGCCGGCCACCCCCTTTCATGGGGTTGGCCGCACACCCTCGCCGGGGTGGTTTTCGTTGTCATTTGGCCGTAGCCAACCCCCTCCGCATGGGGAGGGGGGATGCATAGCATCCATGGCCCATATGGCCATGGTGATCATGCACCAAAAGTCATCTTCTCCGATGAGAATAACCACCATCTTCTTCTCCGATGAAGCACCCGTTCGTCGAGAAAGTAGTTACCCTTCAATGGCCATGTGCCAAAATGAAAAAATAACATACTTTAAAGTTCGTAAACTACACGCTCCACATGAAGAGAGCGCCCATTCCCTTTTGAATGGAGACTCAGCATCCATGAAGAGTGCGAGTTTGGCGATATGAACGGTCGGTTCTTCCCGTCACGGAGAGTTCCTGCCATATCCGTAATGACAGAAGACCCTAACGTGAAAAGAACAGCCGCTGCGTTCTCTTCGTCACGAAGCGTTCCTACCATATCCATAATGGTAGGATACCCATTCGTGAAAAAGACAATGCCTCGTTCATCGGTTCGACGGGGCGATAGTTTGACCGGGGTGAACCCGTATGGCTCTGATACCAATGTATGATCCTGTCTGTAACGACCACTTTTCGTCATACGTTTTTCGTGCACGTGCTTTTGGCCGTGCACGTGTTTAATTTTAGACTTTGATTGATTATGAATAATTTTGTGCGATATGCCGTTGCGAGCGTCTCTGAGAGTATTAAATAGTGGCACTATCTTGGAACGACGTTTCTCGAGTCGTTTTCCCACAAGTTAAGCTTACTCGATGAGACGTGACGATTCTCGCTCTTGACGGGAGACGTTTCTATTTTTAGTTTCGTCGTCCGACGTCGAAACTGAGATCCGTCTTCTTAGTTAGCTCACATTCGTCGCCACGATCACCACGATATTTATTTTATAATTTTTGAAGTTTATTTGACCACTTTTATAATTTTTACAAGTTTTATAATATTTTTAATAATTTAGTTTTAAATTAATTTCGGCCAAAGAAAATTTATTTGAGTTTTAAACGTTTTAAAGAATTTTTGAGCCAATTTCCAGCTCATTTGGACCAGGTCAAATCCTAGAATGGGTTGGAGAAGTTTAAATTCAAATTTTAAATCTTTTTGAACTTCTAATCCTATTAGATTTAGCCCTAGACCAAGTCAACCCATCTATACTATATAAGCAACCCCTAGCAAGTCCTATTTTCCAAAGAAATTAGCCCTAGCCTCTTCCAAACTCATTTTGGACGTTGCGACGAATCGTCGCAACGTTGCGACGTTCAGCACCCCGTCCGACCGAAGAAAACCCCCGCATCCACCCGCTCTGACCGGCCGCCTCGCCCGCATCCATCGCCGCTCCGGACACAACATCGACCGCCGCCCCGTTTCCCCGCTTGGCCGAGAGGAGCTCTCGGTCTGACCGAGGCCCCGCTTCGCACCGACCCCCGCACAGCGCTCCGCTTCGTTCCCCCGCTCCGCTCCGTGCCCGACCGAAGGAAACGCCCGCTGTGACCGAGCGCCCCAAGCGCTGCACGCTGCAACGCTGCCAGCCCCGCATCCCAAGCGAACGACCGAGGATCCCTATCGGTCTGACCGAAGGAAACGCCGCACCCCGCTGCTGCGACCGACCCCCAACGCTGCAACAGCGCCGCCCAACGTGTCTGACCGACAAGTCTCCCCGCACCGAGGCTGTACGACCGACGGCCACTTGTCGCAACCCCGCATCCGTCGCACCACTTGCCTCCGTGGGCCCCCCAAGTTCTCCAGAGTTATTGTGGGTCCCCAAAGGCCCCTAGGACTGCTGTGGGCCCCACCTAGGTGTGTTCTCTTCGACGACTTGCCGCGTACGACGTCGTCGCACGTCGTAGCCCGTCGTCGCACGTGCGAGCTTTGGAATCTGGAATCGTCACCCGGGTTGATGCTCTGAACTTTCCAGCGAGGAAACTATATTAGAATCAGGACTTGGAGCGCGTTCTATTATTCCAACCCCCGGTGTCGCTACCCGACGCCGGTGTAGCTTTCGCGTCGTGTTGAGGTAACGTTTTGCACCCCTAGGACCCCCAACACAATTGCATGCTAATAAAGACTAAAAATCAGTATTTTAAAGTATTTTTAAATGTTTTAGAAATCACTAATCAAGATTAATAAAACGGATGTAGGCCGGTGGACTTGTGCACGTAGGAATCGTGACTTTGGACTCGTTGGACGGTGTTTTCTTGACGTGATAGTTGCAGGCAAGTGAAACTTGCCAACTCTTGTGTAGGGCCATGTTTTTAGGCCACATACTTGCCTTTAGCGTAAAAGAGACTAGTCAGTGAAATGATAGCTGGCTAGACGCCTACTTGGTCTAGTTTGACAACGAAACTAGATCCGTCACCTAAATGATCTAGCTTGACAACGAAG
Organism: Scilla litardierei; assembly: GCA_030789695.1. Lineage (NCBI taxonomy): Eukaryota > Viridiplantae > Streptophyta > Magnoliopsida > Asparagales > Asparagaceae > Scilla > Scilla litardierei. The sequence goes on along the minus strand of CM061133.1, from coordinate 178,178,378 downwards.
CTAGATCCAACCCTTAAACCTGTCATTCATGCATGTTAAACTGTCACGTTTACTTTTCTTACTTGTACGCTTTACTACTTGCCATGCCATGTCATCCATGCATTGATTGTTGCATCGTAGCACACGCTACAATACTTGTCCTCGTACTACTTGCCCGGCTAGGTGCACCCCTACGCCATACTTGTTTACACACTTCCTGGCTCGTGGTCCAGAAGCGAGCATTCCAAGTTCGGGGGTAAGGCCCTGGCTCAATACACGTGGAGGGGTAGGGATAAACGGTTACTTGAGCTTAGGAGTTGGCCCGCGCAGCCACTCTAGCCAAAAGACGGAATCTCTGTGCACGAGGTGCTTTCCTTACTTGTCTTGTACTTGTCTTGTGAATGCCATGCCATGCTCGTACTTTACTTTACTTTACTTTTCCTTACCTGTTGCACTCATTACTTAAAACTGCCATGTCATCGCATCATGCTAGAACTGCTAGGTTGCTTTACTTTTCCCACTTCCAGTTTCCTTGCACAAGTCTTCCAGACTTGCTGACATGTGCCCCTTGCTCTTTTGGGTGTCACATGTTAGACCCTGAGCCAGAGACAGTTGCTGAGGACGAGGTGTTTGCCGACGCTGAGCCCGAGCCTACGTTCGTTGAGGAGTTCGAGGACATCGGAGACCAGTCTTAGAGACTGATTTTACTTGCTTTTGCTTTAGGTTGCTGTTAGATGTCGGTGCTTGCACCCTTTCTTTGTTTTCGTACTTTGTACTTTTGTTGGCCATGCTGGGCCTCTTTTAGACTCTTTTATTTGTAGCCTGGTGGCTTTTTCTGCGATGTTGAGATTTATTATTATGGATATTCTGAGATGTACTTTTGTCTCTTTTCGTTATTATTATCTTTGTTTCGTTTCGCGTTGCAAGGACCTGCAGTTTAAAGTGATTGACGCTTATCGGACTTGCGGCTTGTAGCTTCAAGTCTGAGCGGACCTTCTCACGCTTCGCCTCCACGTTTTTGGGAAGCGGGGCGTGACACTGTCAAAACAACGACGTTAGGATCGAATAACATAGACTTACGCTTGCGTACGCAGCACCGTAGTCTCTGAACTTCACCCTCAGATTCGCCACAACGATCGGTACTTCGTCACGGAGGATCGAAGCAGCGTTTCACCGCCTAAATCTCTATTTAAAAGAGGATTTTAATGGAAGGAAGAAGGAGAACATAAGATGCCTTATGCAAACTTATGGCATGGAAAGTGTAGTATGAATGCCTTACCCTTGGGTCCTATTTATAGGCTTTAGAGGTAGTTATTGTAGGAAATAACTAAATATAAGCTTATTAGCCTATATTAGCACATTCATTTATCTTCTTCTTCATTCACTTATCAAGTGTCTTTATGCGCTTATAAAGTGACTTTTTCCACTTATCGAGTGGCTTTTTCCACTTATCGAGTGGTCCTTTTCACACGAGAAAAGGTTCCCTTCGTGCACGCTTTCGTGCACGCGACATTTGAGGTCCGTATACCCTCATACATCCCCTCATGGGTGTATTCATGTCGTCCATATCCAACAGGATTAGCCTTAAAAGCCTTACCCTTGGGTCCTATTTATAGGCTTTAGGGGTAGTTATTGTAGGAAATAACCATATATAAGATTATTAGCCTATATTAGCACATTTCCTTATCCTCTTCATTATGCACTTATCAAGTGTCTTTTTGCACTTATAAAGTGACTTTTTCCACTTATCGAGTGGTCCTTTTCACACATGAAAAGGTTCCCTTCGTACATGCTTTCATGCACGCGACATCCGAGGTCCGTATACCCTCATACATCTCCTCATGGGTGTATACATGTCGTCCATATCCAACATCTCCCACTCACACTTGAGGGGATTGTAAGGAAACATCTTTTCCTTTAGTTCTTCTATTCATCATACCGAGAAATAGACCGTGTGACCGTCATGTGCATAGAGTCTGCTGTTGTGCACTTGTTAGAGATACACAACACTCCTTGGGGTGCAAAGTTGAGTAGATCAACGCATGTTTTACCCTAGATTATTTCTTCACATTTCTTATACTTTATATTCAACAATTGAATCCCATCTGGATTACAATTGGCTGGCCAGCTTTGAATCTCCAAAGTCCAAATGTGAATATGAAATTAATCTTCCTCTTCTTGCGATCCTATCGATCTTGACTTGACTCGCTTTTCTAACATGCCCCGCCGGACCGAATTTACCATAGTCCATAAGCAACATGCTAAGATAGCGATCACCCAGTCAAATCTAAAGGAACCAATTAGAGTCCATAAGGGTAAGAAGTTAAGACCCATGTGGTCTTTGGGTCTCACATAATAGTAAACACAATTACTATTCTAACCCAATGGTCAAATGCATACGTAGTATGAATACGTATTACAACATCATTCCTTTCCCAGGGAGCGTATGTCTTAATGATGTTGTAAGGATGATGGTCAGACACCACAATGTCTGACTTTGAGTCCCTTTTACTACTCAGTAATTTCCTGGACCCACATCCCGCATAAGACAGATAAGATTTTTAAAAAATCTTCGTAGATCTTTTGTAAGCATCCATATGATGCAGATCTCTCATAAGACAATTTTGTTTAAGTCATGACTCTAAATCATCCGGCTGATGATTTTGACTTTAAACAGGTCTCATCTTTATCTTATCCGTCTGATAGAATAAAGGCGGTTGCTCATGTGAGAGAGCCAACCTCAATCTGTCCGACATACTAGAAAACACAACTGAGATAAAAGAAATGTAAACAAACATTTTCAAGAAACTCATATGCAATGTTGAAAAAGAACTTATTCTTTTATTAAATTTGATCTTTCATAGACATGGGAATTTACATTGGTACAACTCAGCTCTTACGCAATTCTTGAGATGATAAGTGTTTGTAAAACACATCTCTGGGGATCGCCTTCGTAAGTGGATCCGCTATCATCTCATGCGTAGATATGTACCTAATGTCTACCTTCTTGGTCTTATCATAGTCTTTTGCAAATTTGTAGGAAATATCAATGTGTTTGGTCTTACAATGGAGATTTGGATCTTTGACATAGGCTATAGATGCTTGACTGTCACTGTGTATTGGTACATCACCTGAGTCACTTGCATCAATTCGACTGTCTAAGAACTTCCTAAGCCAAACAGCTTCTTGGACTGCCATGCTAAATGCTACAAACTCGGCTTCCATAGTTGAAAGTGCGATGCAGGATTGTTTCTTGCTACTCCAGGATATTGCACCAGATCCGAGTAGAAAAACATATCCCGAGGTCGATCGTCGCTCATCGAGATCACCCGCTGACGTGCGTTTATATTTCATACATTTACGCACGTTTTCTTCCGTGTTTTCCCGTATTTTACCGCCGTCTTTTATTCGTTTTCTCGTGTTTTCTTGTGTTTTCTTGTTTTCTTTCACTTTTCCGTGTTTTCCGTGTTTTGCAGGAGTTTGCTGGCATTTGGGGCATAAAACGATGATATCATGTGTCCCCGGAGCAACGGGAGGAGTCACGCGTGATCCAGGGGGTCAAACGACGAAAATTGCATCTTTCAGCCCCTCACCCGGTCGGTTGGTTATCTCCAACCGATCGGGTGATGCACGCATGCACCACCCGGGTGCAGCTTGGAGCTCACGAGAAGTCACCCGGTCGGTTCAGCGACCGGGTCAGAAGCTTAATGTCTCTGGAATTCGGAGCTGATTTCCAACCGATCGGGTGACCTTCACCCGATCGGTTCACCTGTAGCTGAATTTCAACAGCCAAGACTCGAAGTTCCAACCGGTCTCCTCACCCGGTCTGCACCAAGATCCAACCGGTCGGCACCAAGATCCAACCGACCGTATCCAAGATCCAACCGACCGGTTCATACTGACCGGGTGAAACCCCGCTTTGCGCTGTGATTTTGCGAAGCGTCTCACCCGACCGGTTGACTTGTCAACCGGTCGGGTGATGTCGTTTTCTATAAATAGAACCCTAGGTTTCCCAGATTCGGGAGTTGGTTATTTTTTACTGTTTTCTTCATTTTGTGACTGCTGTAATTTTCCAGTTTTTGTAAGTTTTTGGATCTTTGTAAAACTTTAGTATTATCTTAACTGCTTTACTACCATTGCATTTCTATTGTCTAATTATGATTTTGACGGTCCATTTTCATTTAGATCGCTTTTTAATGAATATTTGTGAGTAGTTCCCAAATATGGGATTTTGACGGAAACCCCTTCGTGGGCTCTTCCCGATGCGTCCATAGGGTTAGGAAATCGTTAGGGATTAGGAATATAACGGTTACGCGGGGTGTTTTATTGTCATCGGCGGGAAAAAGACCGCCTTTGACCGTTGGGCCAAGGGGGAATAAACTTGGCGGTTGACTCCCTAGCCATAGCTCACGCCCTTAGCGTAGACGCCGAATCCTAGCGCGCGGGAGCGGCAGGACGAGACGTTGGGAGTTATCGTTGTGAGCTCAGTGCTCCCGGAGTCGATCAGTGTTAATGGACACGGGAGTGCCCACTGATCGAACCCGGGAAGTCCGGCGTATCATCCTAGGCACCGACCGGAATATCGGGCCCATGTGATGCCGGTACCACTTTTAGAGGCAACGTCTCACCATTAGACCCTAATTCCGATCGCCATCCTACTCGTAGGCCGTATAGGCGAGAGCCGCTCATTGGGGTGGAAACCAAAGTCCCGGGTTTTTCCTTCATATTGTCTATACCTTGCATTCCTTTACCGTGACAACCCATCATCCGATCTGGGCTAGCTCGCCCACGGGGTGATTTTGGTCCTCTTTGACACAAGCACATCCTAGCCTCCATGTGTTTGACCCCCAAGCCTCACTAAAACACCGTGTGCTTGCGGTTACAAATATCTAAACCTCCACCGGGTCCCCTGACCATTTGCGGCTTGCAAACCGGGGGCACATCAAGTTTATGGTGACGTTGCCGGGGAGGCAACGTGCTTGTTATTTTAGGATCTCATGAACCCTAGTGTCTAGCTCTTATCCATACCTCGCGATAATTTTCGCATTCTTCTTTTTCCTTTTTATTTTCTTATTTTTATTTTTATTTTTATTTCTTATCTTATCTGTTTCTTTCCCACTTGTCGCTTCACGGGTGTTTGTTGTTTTTCATGCACATGAGTTCAAGAAGTCTCGACGACTTGATTCCCGTTGATCCAGAAATAAACACCACCCTTAGGCGTTTGGCCGCCGAGAAGCGAAGAAGAGAGGATCCTGAAGCCATGGGGGAGAACACCCCGCCTCACAAGTCCCTGTTGGAGTACTCGATGCCTTCCATCGAGTCCACCTCCGCCATCCGTCCTCCAGCTATTACGGCCCAAAGCTTCGAGCTTAAGCCATCTTTGGTGACGTGGATCCAACAGGATCAATTTTCGGGTGCACCCATGGAGAGCCCGATCGAGCATCTAGACTCCTTCTTGGAGAAATGTGACACCTTCCGGATTAACGGTGTCACAACTGAGGCGATCCGACTGAAGCTGTTCCCCTTCTCCTTGCGAGATAAGGCCAAGCTGTGGCTTAGGGGGAAGGATCCGAATACATTCAACACCTGGGAGAAGCTCTCCAATGCTCTCCTGACAAAGTTCTTTCTCCCGGGGAAGACCATGAAGCTGAGGAGCGAGATCTCCTCCTTCTCCCAGGCCAGCCACGAGTCCTTGCATGAAGCTTGGACAAGATACAAGGAGATGCAGAGAAGATGTCCCCACCATGAGCTCCCCAAGTGGCAGATCATAAATCTGTTTTATAATGGTTGAGGGACGATTTAAAATCTTCCATGGACGCCGCGGCTGGAGAGTCCTTCATGTCAAGAAGCGAAGAAGATGCCGGGCAAATTTTGGAAAATATGGCATTTAACAATGAACGGTGGTGTGACGAGAGAGCCACACCAATGTCTAGGGGCATCCATAGAGTGGAAGACGTCGACAAATTATCAAGCAAGTTTGACTTGATGTCAACCCAGATCTCCGCATTGAAGGTAGGCACCGGTGGCGCCGGTTCACAACAGATTGCTGCGGTAGAATCCAAAGTTTGGAGAGTTCGATGGTGGTGACATCTCACCACCGTTGGATCAGGCGAGCACATTGTTTTACAATCCTACGGGGAATGTGCCATTTCCACCATGAACCAACTCAAACCCGACCAACTCTCCCAACAACCGGAATCATCCGAACCTCAGTTACCGGGCACCTTACCAACAACCGGCTCAGCAACAACAGCAGATATATCAGCCGGCTAGGCCCCAGCAGCAGTTTCAGCAGCAGCAATTTCAGCAGCAACAACCTCCACCGCAGTATCAACAGTATGCTCCTAGGAATCAGCAGCCCACCCAGCAGCAATACGGCCAGCAGAGGGCCATTTCTCCAGTTGAGTCCCTCCTGACTCAATACATCGCCAATCAGGAGAAAATAAATCTGAAGCTGGAGATGGGACAAAGAGTCCTCGCTGATCAGGTGACCCAGCTAGGGTTGCAAGTGGCTAACCTTCAGAGACCTCAGAATATTTTACCGCCACAGCCTGATGTGAACCCGAGGGGGGTAAATCGGACCTTGGCGCTCACACATGAGCATGAGAACGTGTCCGCCATCGTCTTGAGGAGTGGAACTCAAATACCTACGAGAGAGCCCCCCAAAGGACCGGAAGCACCGTTGGTCGTGGAACGACCAACTGAGAAATTAAATGACGACGGTGCTTCGTCACCCAAGACAACTACTCCAGAGGGAGTTAATAGAGAGGAGAAGAAGAAGGATGAGGAAGGGAACCCAAGAGAATTTAAGCCAGTTGTGCCTTTCCCACAACGGCTCGCCAAAGCCAAAATCGATGAGAAGTATGGCAAGTTCTTTGCCATGGTGGAAGATCTGAGCCTACAAATCCCCTTCCTCGAGGCCATAGAGACAATCCCCTCATATGCCAAATTTCTGAAAGACTTGGTGACACGGGGATCTATAGAAGAGAAGGTCGTGTTAACGGCGGAGTGCAGCGCACTCATTCAGCGCGTAAATCCGCCCAAGCTCAAGGACCCCGAAAGTTTCTCCATCCCTTGCTCTATTGGGGAAGTGCAAATCCAGAGGGCGCTCGTCGATCTTGGTGCGAGCGTCAGCTTAATGCCCCTATCGTTGTACAAGAGAATAGGGATGGGAGACTTAGAGCCCACCGGCATGACATTACAACTTGCTGACCGTTCGGTCAAGTATCCGATGGGAGTAGTGGACGACCTCCCCGTCGATGTGAAAGGAGTACATGTACCGGTTGATTTTGTGGTGATGGACATGCCGGAAGACAAGCATACCCCAATTATTCTTGGACGACCCTTTATGGCAACCGCCGGAGTGTTGATAGACGTGAAGAATGGGAAGCTTTCCCTCAATGTGGGCCAAGAAAGAGTCGAATTTGACTTAGGCTTGTCGATGAAGCATCCAAATCCCCCGGACGATCCGAGTATCAGTATGCTGGAGAATGAAGAAGATAGAGCTATTGAAACAAGTGCCTGGGAAGTGCTCTCGAGGAATCCCACTGATAGCTTGGGGGACCTTGGAGATCAAGTTGGCTCCCCAAAGATTGAAGTTGCTAATGAGGCGGTCGCGCGACATGTGATCCCTCCCGGATTTCCTAAGTCTCCTCCTACGAGGAGAAAAGGGAAAGAACCCATGGACCTCACCGGCGATGAGGTCCGGATCCTGAAAAAGATGGCGGTGGACGCTAATTTGAGGGAGAAGCCCCCGGATCCTGTCAACAAAGGGAGGGTAGTCGAGCAAATCTTTTTACAGTCGTCGACTACACCAATAGCCACAACCTCTGGAGCTGAAGAGATGCCGGATTTTGGGCATCACCCGTATCGCCCACCATGAACATCATCGACGGGCGTCGAGCTAACGACGTTAAACAAAAGCGCTTCATGGGAGGCAACCCATGCTCTGAACTATTACTTCCGTTTTTAGGACTTTTTCTACTTTATTTTTATCTAATTTTATAAATAACTCCAGCCGCAACAACTTCCGTCGTGAAACTTAGGCGATTTTTGGGTTTTTGCAGAAAACAAGGCCCCAACCGACCGGGTGATAACTCACCCGATCGGTTGGGATGTATCAGCTAACAGCCGTATCAGTCACCAAATGAACCGACCGGGTGGAGAAAGAAAAGACCGGGTGAGCAGACCGGGTGACCTGGGGAAACTCTCGAAAAAATCTCAGAATTCGTCAACCGACCAGGTGGCAAGATGCGAGACCGGTTGATGGACCGGGTGAGAAACCCAGAGTTCTCAGGAAAATGTGTGGAGCGGTGAACCGATCGGTTGAGTTCTCAACCGATCGGGTCGCCTGTAGCGTTTTTTTCAGCATCAATTTTCGACCTAATGTCAACCGATCGGGTAAAAACTCACCCGACCGGTTCGACTTAAAACCTATAAATACCCCCGACCCACCCACTCACAAACCCTCGCCCGATCTCGTCGTTTCTCCGTCGTTTCGTCTTCCTCCAAGCACCCGACTGCCAAAAACCCCTCTCCCACAACCTCAAATCCTCCATTAGTCTCTCTCTCCACCTCCCCCTCGCATTTCTCCATCTCTTCCTCTCTCTCCCTCTCCTATTTCGTATTTTCTAGCCCTAATTCCCAACACCCACCCCCACTTTCGAATTTTTTGCTGAAAAAAGAGTGCCGCAGCTCCACACTTCTCCCATTGCACATCATTGGGTCATCTACAAGCGGGGAGCTCTAATTGCTACGGGGTAACTTCGCTCCACTTCTCGAATTTCAATTTTTACCCTAATATTTGATTCGCTTGGTTTTCGTGTGTGTGCACTTTGATAGTATTTTGCACCCATTTGCATCACCCACACACACATGGCCTGGGAGAGAGATAAAGGAAAAGGTATCTTGCGTGAGGAGGAACCGTCTTGTAAGAAACGGAAACAAACACGTCCTCCTCACCGCACACGTGAGCTGACACTTGCCCTTCCCGCGCCTATCATTCCCCCTGTGGACCCCATGTTGGGCCCGCATGGATACATATTTAGGAACCAAGAGCAGAAAGACTTCTACCACAGACTTGACACTCGGGGGGCATTTATCAACCAAGTTTGCCCACACCCAATCACTCGTCGACCTCGGTGTCTTCACCGATGTCGAGACTCTTTTTGCTAATCTAGGTTGGTTGGCCTTCCTTAATGTATCTGTGGTATCCTACCCGTCACTCACCCTAGAATTCCTTTCCTCCCTCGTTTGTGAGTCGGGGTCGACCGTCACTTTTCGGGTGCGTAACCAAACCATTCGCACAAACCTGGACACCATCTGCGATATATTTGGTTTCCATATTCTAGGGAATGACGCTATCCGGCACTACGGATATCCACCGGAATTTGACGTCGATAATTTCTGGTTCCTCCTCACCATACTCCGTCGCTATCCCCGGGGTAAGGCCAAGGCCTCCTCCATCATCCATCCCATATTTCGTCTGGCCCATAGGATCATATCATCTGCATTTTTCCCGCGGGATGAGTCAGGCACCGTGACTATCCCCGATCTTTTTATTCTCTGGGCCATGACTTTCCCATTTGTTCGTGATGATGATGGAGTTAGTTTCAGGGCCCCGGTTGTCCCTGTCCATGCTGGCGATTGGCTTGTTTACAAGCTTCTCGAGATTAGCAGGGCCGGGAAGGGCAATATCTGCTGTGGGGGCATTATCACTATCATTGTTTCTTACCCCCCGTTTAATATCCATATCCCCCGTGGTCTTCCCATCGCCGCAGGACCCTCACGTCTAGATCTTGACGTCCTGCGACACATTCACATGATTAATCCCCGCCCCGACGGTCGTTTCGAATTCAATTACGGCCACCCCCTCGCCCCTACACTATTCTCCCCAACCCCGCTCGCATGACTGTGGCTATCGTGGCGGATTGGACTTTTCCAACCGACCCTGAGTTCTTTGAGGGGTTGCACCTTCCTTTCTTTCCCCCGGACGCACGTAGACCACCTTCCCCTGCCGCCCACTTAGGCGAGCAGGATATTCCTGCGTCTCGGGGAGATATTGGGGCTGGCACGAGTCGCCCTGTTTCTGCTCCTGGCCCCATCACTTCTGAGCACCTCTTAGCGGTCATTTCTGGCCTTGTGTCCTGTGCCGTCATGACCACTGTCGCCGACACTACTTCCACATTACCTGCCGGCACCACTTCTGCATCACGTCAGTCCACATCCTTTGGTCACCGCCAGGTCTCTGCCCGTCTTGCTCTTGAGAGGGAGGTCACTGCCCTCCGTGATCTTGCCATGTCCTCTGCCCCCTCGGACCCATCACCGTCCTCCTTTCTCACTCACCCACGTTTCCTCGCACTTGGGAGGAACGTGGCCGCCATTCTTCGCCTTCTCACTCACATCCACGGACCACCTCCACCTTCACCACCTCGACGATCTTCTCCTCCACCCTCCCACACATCCCCACCTCCATCACCTCCACCATCACATTCTTCTCCTCCACCATCCCAACCATCCCCGCCTCCCCCACCCCCACCTAGGCGATCATCTCCCCCTCCCTCATCTATTCCCATCCCGATATCCACTTCTCCTCTCCCGACCACTTCCATCGCACCCACACCACCTTCTACCTCCTCCACCGTCACATCATATGTGCGTCGCAAGAAATTGCAGGTGCGCTCCAAATCCCTCCCACCTCCACCCACTACTGTCACCATCACGTCTTCTCCCCCCACTTCTATTCCTTTCACCACCGCCTTGATCGCCGTCCTTCCACCACCACCCACCTCCACCGACACCCCTCCCATCGTTCACACCACCACCGCACCTATTCCTCCACCTCTTTCCCCGCTCCTCCGCACACCCCCAGTCTCCCCCACCAACACATCCACACCCTCTTCCGAGGAGGGCGAGGATTCGCCTTCTCCTGATTTTTGATTTCTCTTTGTTTTTTTTCTGACCTCCCCCTTGCATTTCGCTGCACTTTCACGATCATATTTTCTTTGCTAGCACTGTCATGTCTAGCTCTTGGGGGAAGTCTGTTTTGCTGTGTTGTCGTGTTTTATTTTCTTTGTGTGTGTGTGTGTGTGTGCTTGTTTTAATTTTTGTCGTGTCGTGTCGTGTGCTTTTTGTCGTGTCTTGTCTTCTAGTTTGTTCATTTTCCTTCTTTCTTTTGCGTTTTTCGTGTCGTGTGGTTTGATTTTGATTTTTCTTTATTTTTAGTATCGTATCTGTGTTTTTCAGTTCTTTTTGTGTCGGTGCGTATTCCCCCCCATTTTCATTGCCCTCCCGTACTCACTCTTATTGCATTGATGGCAATGCAAGCTTCAGCTTGGGGGAGTCGCACTTTGTGCGCCATTTGAGTCTTTCTTTTTCGTTTTTTGTGCCGTTTTCATCGTGTTTTTATTTTTTTTCTTTTCTTCTTTTTATCTCTTTCTCCTAGAGATGAACCCTATGATGAATTTCCACAAAAACACGCACACCTAGCATAGCATCGATAATCACACTCACTAACCCTAGGATTTCGAGTTCTCTTGCATTTCACGCATGGTGGGTCCACTTAGCTTTTTGTGAGTCGTGTGTCGTGCCTATCTGTTTGGTGTGCTTCTACTTTGTGATTTACTTTATATACCTGTCCAGGAATGACCCCTAAATTATCATGATTCGATATGAATATGCGGTACTTGTTTCTACTGTCTGCTTCTTCTGCATGCTATATATATCGTACGCTTCATTTCGCATGTGTCGGGATTCCACAATTAAGGACTAGGATAACCCATTTAGCACATGCTATATTTAGCGAGAATAGTTTCCTTTGCCCAAGTGTTTAGATTCCGACTTCTTTTTTGTTTTACTTGGTGCAAATCCCCTCGTCGTGTACCGTTCTCCCACTTGGGAGAGTACACATGTGTATAGCCAAAAAAACCCAAAAATCCAAAAAAAGGAGAAAAGAAAAGAAAAACCCAAAAAGAAGAGAAAAGAAAAGAAAGAAAAATTGTATAGCCAAAAATCCAAATCCAAAAAAAATACAAAAACCCAAAACCCAAAAAAATTTCCTGTGTGAATATCTTTTCCTACTTACCGAGAATAAAGGGAAGACGAGAATTTGCACAGAGTGTTCTTCTCCACATCTTCTCAACCCCCATCGGTTTCGAAAACGCTTGGCTTAGGAACTTTTTAGCTATTATCTAGGCTATAGTGTGTTGATTTCCTTGTCCCTAGCTGTGGAGTCCCCGATGCATGATACGCTTCTATTCTTATACTCTTCTCATGCATACTTGAGCTAATATTCACCGCAATTTCAAATTCGAATCGGTATTTGGGTCGTTTCCTGGATCTGTGTATATCGAGCTTTATCGCACATCGTAGATAGTGACACCGTCTGCTAGCGCACGACCACACTCACACGCGCTTCACCGCGTGGGCCCATGACACTTGTTTGGACTCGTATTCCTAGGTTTAGTGATGTGATTTGGTGTTTGCTTGCTTGGTGTGCCGTTTTTGATTTTGTTGCCCCTGACGGGCGATCTAGGATATAGAGTTTTCTTTTTCTCTCTTTCTCTCTATTTTTCCCCTCCGAGCTCCTACTCTCACTCGTCTTCCTCGAGGACGAGGAAGAGTTCAGCTTGGGGGATTTTGACGTGCGTTTATATTTCATACATTTACGCACGTTTTCTTCCGTGTTTTCCCGTATTTTACCGCCGTCTTTTATTCGTTTTCTCGTGTTGTCTTGTGTTTTCTTGTTTTCTTTCACTTTTCCGTGTTTTCCGTGTTTTGCAGGAGTTTGCTGGCATTTGGGGCATAAAACGATGATATCATGTGTCCCCGGAGCAACGAAAGGAGTCACGCGTGATCCAGGGGGTCAAACGACGAAGATTGCATCTTTCAGCCCCTCACCCGGTCGGTTGGTTATCTCCAACCGATCGGGTGATGCACGCGTGCACCACCCGGGTGTAGCTTGGAGCTCACGAGAAGTCACCCGGTCGGTTCAGCAACCGGGTCAGAAGCTCAATGTCTCTGGAATTCGGAGCTGATTCCCAACCGATCGGGTGACCTTCACCCGATCGATTCACCTGTAGCTGAATTTCAACAGCCAAGACTCGAAGTTCCAACCGGTCTCCTCACCCGGTCTGCACCAAGATCCAACCGGTCGGCACCAAGATCCAACCGACCGTATCCAAGATCCAACCGACCGGTTCATACTGACCGGGTGAAACCCCGCTTTGCTTTGTGATTTTACGAAGTGGCTCACCCGACCGGTTGACTTGTCAACCGGTCGGGTGAGGTCGTTTTCTATAAATAGAACCCTAGGTTTCCCAGATTCGGGAGTTGGTTATTTTTTACTGTTTTCTTCATTTTGTGACGGCTGTAATTTTCCAGTTTTTGTAAGTTTTCGGATCTTTGTAAAACTTTAGTATTATATTAATTGCTTTACTACCATTGCATTTGTAGGAAGATATGTGCCCATAAGGCAATTTATCTTGATTATACGTCTTGTTCATACCGTATATGGTACGTATTATTCTAAGTATAAAGTATTTGTATCAATATACTTAGATAATATCCATAAACTTATAGTTAGGTCCTTACATATCTAGATGAGATCTCGATTATGAGTAAGTAAGAGACCGAACAGAAACGTAAGTCTAAAACGGTTCGTGATCATAGATGTGTCGAGAACTGGATATCGACACATCGGAAAGATCACTGTGTCTTCGTCTTACCTTCGGGTAATGATGATCTTATAGTCATTCGACTTGCTGAAGTCGGAGACGAGACACAGGTGCTCATTGGAGAATGAGTTCACTGAACGACCAAGTTAGAGTTATTAAATGGTTAAACTTTAATGATCTGTCTTTAATAACTCTAGGGTGATGATAGGTTAGTTGATCCTTAAGACCTGAAGTCAACTGTATAAACCTGTGAACGGACGGTGTAGCTTAGACCCATGATCTAGCTTCGAGGACCAGTCCTGATGAAAGATCTTAGGTTGGGTTGCACCAGAAGCTCTCTAGGTGAGTAAGTGACTAAGATGGGATTCGTCACTTCCATTAAAGGGAAGTTAGTGTTATAGGCTCAGTACGGTCTTTATGTTAATCCTCGGCCGGGGTACGTTGCAAGTTGTACAACGTGTATACAATAAAGACCGCCGTATACTGACCAATGTTGTCTAATAGGGTTGACAGAAAACCATACCCTAGGCCAACATCAAACACAGTCTTGACGAAGGGATTTTAGCTAACGGAATTCATCTCTGACACAGCCAATGCAAACCCTATGACACTTTTGTCAAAGGGTCGATCACGTTATGATGACTCTGAAACAGGGACGACAGCTACTGCTCGTAGTGACCGTCGTCTAGGGGTTTCGAGCCCCAACCTGTAGTAAGGTCAGGCTGTAGGGTCTCACACCGAGTAGTATTCGTGTCTTAGTAATAGGAATATAGAATAGAGAGAAATGTCATTTGATGATATTCACAAGTTAAGTTGTGAAAGTTAGTCGCATTAGCAATAGGGACATAACGTTGCATTAGATGCTAACTAAACGTGTTGTAAATTAGTTACGACGAATTTAGTAGGAACAAACTTGTTGGAAAGTGTTACCTGGATGACGGGATCGTCCCGGTCTAAACACAGGTTCAAACCGTGTCCAAATCGGAGCTCAAACGAGCCCAGAAACGCAGAAAGAGTCCAAGGGGAAGTGGGTTAGACCCACTGGGCCAAAAGGCCCATGTGCAAAGGCAAACGGGCGTGACCCGCTGCAGCAGCGGGCATGGCCCGTTGTGTGCAGCGGGCGGGCACCCGCTGCAGCAGCGGGCGTGGCCCGCTGCACGCAGCGGGCCAGCGCCCGCTGCAAGCGGGCGCGGCCCGCTGCTGCAGCGGGCGCGGCCCGCAGCTTGCAGCGGGCCCGCGCCCGCTGCTTGCAGCGGGCCAGCGCCCGCTGCAGCAGCGGGCGCCCGCCCGCAGCGGGCGCCCGCCCGCAGCAGCGGGCGCCCGCCCGCAGCAGCGGGCGCCCGCCCGCAGCAGCAGCGGGCGGGCGGCCTGCCCTTGCCCCCCTTGGGCGGGCGCGCCCGCTAAGTCTAGCGGGCGCGCCCGCAACTTAAGTCAATTAGGGTTTTTGAAACCCCAAATGACGGCTACGAATTTTGTGAAAATTGCTAAACTTTGAGCAATTGTTTGAGGGGTCAAACGAAGTCGAAATTCGTCACCGTCAGTTCCTACGCGTTCACCATTCCAAGCTTTTCTGATTGATAGCTAGTTTGGTGTCTAAAGTTTAGTATGCGAGGAGAATTAATTAGTTAAAGTTTGACTTTGTGAAAGGCTAACTTTAAGATTGAAATTAAGCCAAATGACTTAATTCAATTTTTCTCCTCATGTGGATTGTCCCACATTGCCCGCAACGAGAAGTTGAGTGCTCACTCCCTATATAAATAGGGGTGCACTCTCCTCGTTGGAATACACACCAGTCAACGATCGGGTAGCTCCAAATTATTGAGCAAGCTCGGTCCGCGACTAAATCTCTCTCTCTACTTTCCTATTCTCTGGAGTAGTCCTAGCACGACTACGAAAGGGGTTTGGATCCGATCCGGACGTCTAAGACGCGGGTTTCTTCTCAAGTGAAACTTTCTACCGCGTGTGATCGGCTCGGAGGCGAAAGCGGCTCGGGCGGATCGGTGCGAGGGTGCGAGGCGGCTCAGGGAGATCGGGTCAACACGGCTCGGCTACGAGGAGCTTCTCAAGATGGTGCGGTACATCTTGCCTGCTCCAGGGCCAAGATTCCGGGTATGTGGTTAAGCATTTTAGTGTAGAAAATTATTAGTCGCTTAGCGTAGATCCTTCTTGGAGTGGTCAGACCCACTCCAAGTCGGCATAGATCGGGCTGGGTTCTGGCTCCCCAGAGCCTAGCTAAATTGTTTAGCTAGTGTAGAAATTAAGATTTCTGTTTTTCCGCTGCGCTTTTGTGCCTCCGTGGTCCGTCCGACTTAGGACGGATACGGATCCGAGCTCTGGGGGTCCGTCAAAACCCCAACAGCATTTGTATTGTCTGATTATGATTTTGACGGTCCATTTTCATTTAGATTGCTTTTTAATGAATATTTGTGAGTAGTTCCCAAATCTGGGATTTTGGCGGAAACCCCTTCGTGGGCTCTTCCCGATGCGTCCATAGGGTTAGGAAATCGTTAGGGATTAGGAATATAACGGTTACGCGGGGTGTTTTATTGTCATCGGCGGGAAAAAGACCGCCTTTGACCGTTGGGCCAAGGGGGAATAAACTTGGCGGTTGACTCCATAGCCATAGCTCACGCCCTTAGCGTAGACGCCGAATCCTAGCGCGCGGGAGCGGCAGGACGAGACGTTGGGAGTTATCATTGCGAGCTCAGTGCTCCCGGAGTCGATCAGTGTTAATGGATACGGGAGTGCCCACTGATCGAACCCGGGAAGTCCGGCGTATCATCCTGGGCACCGACCGGAATATCGGGCCCATGGGATGCCGGTACCACTTTTAGAGGCAACGTCTGACCATTAGACCCTAATTCTGATCGCCATCCTACCCGTAGGCCGTATCGGTGAGAGCCGCTCGTTGGGGTGGAAACCAAAGTCTCGGGTTTTTCCTTCATATTGTCTATACCTTGCATTCCTTTACCGTGACAACCCATCATCCGATCTGGGCTAGCTTACCCATGGGGTGATTTTGGTCCTCTTTGACACAAGCACATCCTAGCCTCCCTGTGTTCGACCCCCAAGCCACACTACAACACCGTGCGCTTGCGGTTACAAATATCTAAACCTCCACCGGGTCCCCCGGCCATTTGCGGCTTGCAAACCGGGGCACGTCACCCGCCCAATCAGCATCAGTGTAGCCTTCGAGCCTCAAGGCATCTCCTTGATAGCATAAAGCATAGTCTGCAGTCCCTTTAAGATACCGCATTATCCTCTTAACCGCTTTCCAGTGTACTTGCCCTGGATTGGATTAGTAACGACTTACCATTCCAACGGCAAAATAGATGTCCGGTCTTGTACACATCATAGCGTACATACGACTACCAACTGCACTGGAATATGGAACTTTTCCCATAATTTCCTTTTCCTTTGGGTTCTTTGGACACGATTTCAGACATAAATTATCGCATTTTCTCATATGAGCATCAATGGACTTGCAGTCCTGCAAATTAAAACGTTCTAGAACCTTCTTTATATAAGTCTCTTGTGAAAGAGAGAGAAGTTTCTTCGAACGATTCCTTGAAATCTTAACTCCAAGGATATATGCGGCTTCTCCCATGTCTTTCATCTCAAAAACTGATGAAAGCCAAGCCTTGATATCCATCACAAAGCCCTTGTCATTGCCGGCTATTAAAATGTCATCTACATATAGAGACATAATAACATACTTGCTCTTAATCCTCTTGATATATACACAGTTATATTCATCAAGCATGGAAAACCATTTGAAAAGACAACTTCTTGAAATCGTATATACCATTGCCTCGAGGATTGTTTAAGACCATATATGGACTTACAAAGTTTACAAACCTTAGGTTTGTTTCCTTCTTTTACAAACCCTGTTGGTTGTTCCATATAGATCTCCTCGTCCAATTCCCCATTGAGAAAGGCAGTCTTTACATCCATTTTATGCAATTCGAGGTCTAAGCAAGCTACAATAGCCAGAATCAAGCGAATCGAGGTAAAACGCACAACAGGTGAGAAGGTCTCTTCGTAGTCTATCCCTTCCTGTTGCGTAAAACCTTTTGCGACAAGACGAGCTTTATATCTGTCTATAGAGCCATCAGCCTTATGCTTGATTTTGAGAACCCATTTGTTCCCAATAGCTCTACGTCCTCTCGGCAAGTCAACCAAGTCCCAGATTGGGTTAACTTTCATGGATTCTAATTCCTCCTTCATCGCTTCTATCCATTTGTCTTTTGCAGGACATGATACGGCCTGTTTGAAAGTAGCAGGCTCTTCATCTTCTTGTAGTAAAGTCATAAAGGTTTGTGGGAATTCATCCTCAAATCTTAGAGGAGCTAACCTTGTACAACTACTACGTTGTATTTGAGATTCTTCAAGTCCTTGTTGACTCGTATTTAGATCAATTCTAATATCACTCCCACTTGGAATGTCGTTAGAAATGCTCCCACTTGGATCATTATTCCCGTATGGAATATGATTCGCATCATTCGTATCATCCATTGGTGAAGGTTGAAACGTATTTTCGTCTTCACTACGTAAAACCTTTTGCGACAAGGCGAGCTTTATATCTGTCTATAGAGCTATCAGCCTTATGCTTGATTTTGAGAACCCATTTGTTCCCAATAACTCTACGTCCTCTGGGTAAGTCAACCAAGTCCCAGACTTGGTTAACTTTCATGGATTCTAATTCCTCCTTCATCGATTCTATCCATTTGTCTTTTGCAGGGCATGATAGGGCCTGTTTGAAAGTAGCAGGCTCGTCATCTTCTTGTAGTAAAGTCATAAAGGTTTGTGGGAATTCATCCTCAAATCTTAGAGGAGCTAACCTTGTACGACAACTACGTCGTATTTGAGATTCTTCAAGTCCTTGTTGACTCGAATTTAGATCAATTCTAATATCACTTCCACTTGGAATGTCGTTAGAAATGCTCCCACTTGGATCATTATTCCCGTATGGAATAGGATTGGCATCATTCGTATCATCCATTGGTGAAGGTTGAAACATATTTTCGTCTTCACCAAGAATTCTCCCACTCGAATGAGGTAATCCTTCTTGATCATAAATCTCAAATAGAGATAAGTCTTGACTTATCTCGCCCTGTCTTGGAAACTCATTTTCCAAGAAAGTGACATCCCCCGACTCAAATTCAATTAGTCCCCCATTGTCTTCCTGACCAATGAAAACATAACCTTTGGAGTTTTCTGCGTATCGTATAAAGATACATTTCCTCCCCCTTGGCCCAAGTTTGCCATACTTATGGGCGAAAATACGTGCGTAGGATGCACACCCCCAAGGTTTTAATATGCTTAAGTCAGGGGACCTTTGGTTCCACAACTCATAAGGAGTGGAGCTAACTGATTTCGAGGGTACGCGGTTTAAAATGAAAGCGGCCGTCAATAATGCATCACCCCAAAAGGTGATAGGCAAGTTGGCTTGCGCCATCATTGAACGGACCATTTCCATTAAAGTCATATTCCTCCTTTCCGCAACACCATTTTGTTGCGGAGTATAAGGCATAGTTACCTGATGAACTATGCCTTTTTCATCACAAAGTTCCTTAAAACTTGTTAATTGGTATTCACCGCCTCTATCGGTTCGCAAGACCTTAATCTTGCGATCTAATTGATTTTCCACCAAACTCATATGGTTTTTAAAGCAGGTTAATGCTTCACTTTTGTGGGATATCAAATAGATATGACCGAATCGGGTGAAGTCAACAATAAAAGTGATGCAATAGGACTTCCCACGTCTTGTCTTGACATTCATCGGACCATATATGTCCGAATGGATGAGCTGTAATGGAACCTCGGCCCTTGTGCGGGTTCCAAACGGTTTGCGACAAGATTTCCCTACAAGGCAATCTTCGCAAGTCGACATTTCGACCTTTGAAACATTGGATAGGAGGCCATGTTTGGCAAGTCTATCCATTCGTGTTGGTCCAATGTGACCAAGCCTTGCATGCCAACAAATTACATCTGACTCAAAATTTGATGAATTTGCAACAAGGAAATTTTCATTATAAAATGAGGAATCATATATTGTATTTAATACAACAAATCCTTTGAAAACATACCCAGAACCAATTAAAGAATTATTACAAGACAAGTCCACTTTACAATTATGAAAGAACCAACTATAACCAAAACCCATTAAAACGACCACAGATATAATATTCCTTCGAATATCTGGAGCGAAGAGGACATCAAGTAGTAAGATAGTGCGGCCGTTGTCCAAGACTAGCTTGCACGTCCCAACGCCTTTCACTTCAACACGTGTGTTGTTTCCTACATATATCCACTTTGTTCCTTGGGGTATCCGGTGATACTCCACGAAGGACCGTCTGTCCCTTGCTATGTGGTCGGTGGCACCTGAATCAATTATCCAAAATGGATTAGATTCTACAAGAAATATTGAACTAGAAACACATATGTAACTAGCATTACAAGTTACCTTTTCACCTTCATCCGTACAAGAACGGGCATAGTGACCTAACTTGTTGCACTTGAAGCACTTGATCCTCTTCAAGTCTTTCTTCTTGTGCCATTTCTTGTTCCCACCCTAATGTTTGGGTTTCTTGGTAGACTCTGGTTGCTTATGACTTTCATTAGTAAACTTCAAACGATTTTTCCGTTTCTTTCCCCCGTGTGAGGAACTAGCAACCATGTGCACTTCTGCACTTGGCTTGGCAGCCGCAAGCCGCTCTTCCTCTAACTCGAGGTGCTTAGAAACATCGCTGAAGGTCTTGATGCTCTCATTATGAGTGAGATGCATCTTCATTTGGTTCCACCCATTTGGTAGGGAACGTATGACTGCTTGGATTTGTTGCTCATCAGTGAGCACATGACCTGCATCCTTTAACTCTGAGATGAGATTCGCCATATGTCGCAAATGCTTCCCCATGGAATGATCTGGACGTTTCTTGTACGAATCGAATCTTATAGTTAAAGAACAAAGTTTGGACACCGAGGTGCCACCAAACTTCTCCTCTAGCTTGGACCATATGTCCATGGCTAGGTCATGCTCTCGGAAGATCCGCATTATGTCGTCTGCCATAC
This sequence comes from Scilla litardierei, assembly GCA_030789695.1. NCBI lineage: Eukaryota > Viridiplantae > Streptophyta > Magnoliopsida > Asparagales > Asparagaceae > Scilla > Scilla litardierei. The sequence continues at coordinate 178,157,655 of CM061133.1, read as the reverse complement.
TTGATAGCAACGTAATGCGAGCAATCTTGTTCTTCCAAGACCAAGCATCGAAAGCTTCCTTGTCTCTTCTGTGTTGGGCCGTAGTGCCCAATTCAGGTTCAATCATTTTGTTCTTTAGAGTTTTGAGCACATCTTGCTCCTCTAGAACATATTGTATCTTTATGGACCATAGTTTGTAATTATCGCCGTTGAGTTTTTCACCTTTGTTCAACTCAGCGACGATGTTCTTAGCGGCAGAAGACATTTTAGCTTTAAAATGCTGCAAAAGACATAAAACGAAGGTTCGATCAAAAACATTGCATAAATTTCATATTTATAGTCATTATTTTAGACATTTTCATACTTTAGCAGTCTCGGCCAGCGGACCGACTAGGGGAATGGCTAGTCTATGGTTCACTACGCCCAGACAGAGCCGAGGTGTCCCACAAACTAGTCCAAAAGACCACTGGCCGAATCATGATCTATTGAGACGCTGAATCAATCGAATGTGAAAATTTCAGACTAGTTTAATATCACTCCCACTTGGAAAAAATCCCACTTGGAATGATATTATTATATTTGATAAGTTACTTTTGAAAAATATTGAAGATGTTGTTCTAGAATCGGAAAAGTCATTACGATCCCAATCACCATCTAGAACAACTTTCAATATTTCCACATCACTTTATCAAATAACAGTACTCTTATAGTACTTTGCAGCGGAAAAGCGATTTTGAAAACGTATTTTTCAAACGTATTTTGCAGCGAGAGGTGTTGGCCTGCACCGGCCATTTCCAGGGTCGAGCCATGGCTGTGCCAAGGCCAGATTTCCCCTTTCGTGGGGTTTTTCCGTATGCAACTGCCGCTGGTCCCCGTATGGGCCGGCCATGCAGGTGGCCGGGGCCGAAACCGCCGGCACCGTAGGGCTCCTCGGCCTGGCTTGGCCCTGGCCAATGCTAGGACCGGCCTCGGCAGGTCGAAGGCCAGGGCTACCTCTGGCCGGCCCTCTGCCAGGGCCGGCCCTAGCCTCGGCCAGGGCCGGCCTGGCCCTGGCCTCTGCCAGGGCCGGCCTGGCCCTGGCCTCAGCCAGGGCCGGCCCTGGCCCTGGCAGAGGCCGTGGGGGCCTCTGCCCTGGCCTCTGCTAGGGCCGACCATGGCCCTGGCTGAGGCCAGGGTGGCCCTGGCCAGCCGCCCTGACCGATGCGAGGGCCGGCCATGGCTATGGCCGGCCGGCTTTCCCTTGGCCAGCCGGCCTCCCCTTCATGGAGTCCACCACCCCCTTCAGGGGGGTTTGCTTGGTTGTCATTGGCCGAAGCCAACCCCCTCCGTATGGGGAGGGGGGGTGCATAGCCTTCATGGCCCATATGGCCATGGCGATCATGCACCAAAGAGGTCATATTCTACGTTGAGAATAACTACCATCTTCTCCGATGAGACACCCATTCATCGAGAAAGTAGTTATGTTTCAATGGCCGTGTGCCAAAAAAATAACATACCTTCACGACCGAAAACTTCACGCTCCACATGAAGAGAGTTCACTTTCCCTATTGAATGGAGACTCAGCATCCATGAAGAGTGCTAGTTTGGCGAGATGAACGATCAGTTCTTCCCGTTACGGAGAGTTCCTGCCATATCCGTAATGACAGAAGACCCTAACGTGAAAAGAACAACTGCTGCAATTCTCTCCGTCACGATGCGCTCCTACCATATCCATAATGGTAGGAAACTCATTCGTGAAAAAGACAACGCCTCGTTCATCGGTGAGACCGGAGCGAACCCGTATGGCTCTGATACCAATGTGGGATCTCGTTGCGCGGTTATGGAGGATCAAAAGATAACTTACGTTAGCGTACGCAGCGCCGTAGTCTCTGAACTTTGCCATCGGATTCGCCACAACGGTCGATACTTCGTCACAGAGGATCGAAGCAGAGTTTTCACCGTCTAAATCTCTATTTTGAAGAAGAACAAAATGGAAGGGAAAAGAGGAAAAGTTTTGCCTTATGCAAACTTATGGCATGAAGGATTAGCCTTAAAAGCCTTACCCTTGGGTCCTATTTATAGGCTTTAGGGGTAGTTATTGTAGGAAATAACCATATATAAGCTTATTAGCCTATATTAGCACATTTCCTTATCCTCTTCATTATGCACTTATCAAGTGCCTTTTTGCACTTATAAAGTGACCTTTTCCACTTATCGAGTGGTCCTTTTCACACATGAAAAGGTTCCATTCGTACATTCTTTCATGCACGCGACATCCGAGGTCCGTATACCCTCATACATCCCCTCATGGGTGTATACATGTCGTCCATATCCAACAATGGGCATGCTTGAATCGAATATGATATGAGTAAGACTTATTCGTGATGTAATCCGAGAGGATGTATCATGACCCGAGAGGGCACTTTGCGTATTTTCCTTGTGAAATCGACGTTATACGTGATTACTCTTTGGCACGTTTGTTTACACGCTTTATCGCCATACTTTCTGACGTTCTCATATCCTTGCAGGGTGAAACGTTGAGTTATACAAAAGATATTAATTATCATTGATTGCATATACCCTAACGAAATCACAACCAACACCTACTCTCCATATTAGTACCCTAGTATCGAATTCACCATAACTATCGTAGGATTTTATTTTATTATTTTAAACTCCTGATACCATATCTTTATACCCGATAGGTGGTTAGTTATTATCGTTTTGTACTCTTTATAAACTAAAATCCGTGGTTTTGTAGGTCAGTTGTCCCGTGGATACGCTACCTGGACTCACCAGGATTATTACTTGTTCGATATCCTACACTTGGTAGTAGCGCACACACATTTTGAGACGAGTCAAGTTTTTGGCATCGTTGCCAGGGATAACGGTACTTGTGATTGACGATTTCAGTTTGTATGGAGGAACATTCGGTGAGACCCTTCCACCTTCTAGCTTAGGTTTTTTTTTCTATTTTCGTATCTTTGTTCTTTTTTTAGAGAAAATATTTATATATATAGATGGTGATGCATACTTTTTAAAATTTATCTCTGATTTGACCCGAATCCTACCAGTCTTCCATGGTACAGAAGAGGAGAATCCATATTTACACGTGCAAGAGTTTGAAAAGATCTGCCACCAATTGTTTCATGGGAAGAAGCTTAAGCACATTGAAAGACTATGTATTAAATATTTCATGTATTCTTTAAGAGACAATGCTATATCTTGGTTTAATGCTTTACCTCATGACTCATTATTTACTTGGTTATTCTTTCAGGCTGACTTCCTTAAGAGATTCATGCCTCTTTTCGTGTGGCAAGCACAGAGGCAGCAGGCTATGAAGCAACAGATTGTGAACTTCATCCAAGCTGATGGGGAGGCCTACCATCAGGCTTTGAGGAGGTTCAATGATTTAATGCTTGCATGCCCACCCCATAGCTTCCATGATGATCATCTTCTGCAGATCTTCTACACATGATTACTCCCTCCTACGCGGGATTTCGTACAGATGAGCTGGAATGGGAATTCTTCTTATATACAACAGAGGATGCATGGTGGTACTTGCAGGACCTTGTAGTACATGAGAGAACTATGCCATCTGAGGATCAATCACCTAGATATGAAGAAGATGGCCAGAGCATTCCTTTTGCAGACACATTTCAGCAGGTCCAGGGACAGCCTGAGGAGTTACCTTGGAGTTATTACCGATGCGATCCCATAGAGCACCAAGAGAAAACATATGAGATGGAGCATCAGAACTACTTAGATAAGCATGAGGAGATGTGGGATGGGGTGCATGTGGACTATGAGGGTGACATGATGCAGTTCCATTTTGACGATGATGAAGATGAGGTGGAGACAAGTGATGGCGAGAGTAAAATCATTGAACCTGAACCATGTTTTCCTTCAGATTCATCTCCCCCACCTGAGGAGTAAGAGTACATTGGATGGACTGCTATAGGTTATCAATGCTATGAAGAGGAAGATATGAGCGAGGAAGAGAGCTTACAGACTACATTGGAGCCCGAGCCATACATCCTCACAGATGTGTTTCAGCAGCCACTTACATCTCCTCCTGAAGCAGAGTATCAAATCAAAAATAGAGATCCTTTTCAGGGAAGTTCTCATGAACCCATGCACTCTAATTCTGAATCTCAAATTTTAATTCCAAATCATTTAGATTCAGATGGTCGTCAATTAGCTTTAAAAAAATTTATCGTTTATGCCGACCCATTATGGCAAGATTTCAGGATAATCAATTTCGTCCATCTTTATTTGACACAACGTATCTCATGCAGGAAAAACATACACACATGGAGGAGATATGCTGGGTTGTGTCGATGCTTGACCATAAGGAAGCGAGTAGAGGACGAATACTCGCCGAGGAGCGTAAGGAGCAAATAGAACAACTTCCTCCACCATTAAAGATCTGTGATCCACCAGTTGACCACGGTGTGTTATTTCCATTAGCATATATTTTTATATGCTTTTTAGGATGCTTTTCTTTTGAATAAAATCGTAACCTTTTCGACATTGAGGACAATGTCCATCTTTAGTTAGGGGGACTGTTTGAGACTTTAGGATTTTTTTAAATAAAGCAAAAGAAAAGAATAAACCACCATTTTCATCATTCAAAACTCCTTCACTTGTCTCATTATCGGATGATTATGCATTGGTCGAATTCTTGAAATTGTTTATGGCTTGAATTAATTATTTTTCTCTTCATGGAATTACTCATTAATATGCTATTTATGAAAACTTTCAACTGCCATGATTAATATCTCAAAATAGTTTGAATTTATTTCATGCATGCTATTGTGATGCAAAAGCTTAAGTATACATGATTTATTTGAGTAGTCTTCAAGTTGAAGAGGAATTTGGCCTTTGTTACTAATGTTTATGTTCGATGAAAGGGTGTTGAGTTGCTTACGAAAAATAAAACTAAAAAAGAGAAAAAGAAAAAATGCATCGTTCCCTTAAGTTCATTAATTAGCCGGGTCTTCGTGCCTCAGGAAGCATTGGAGATTCGCGTCGAAAGATGGATGAATGGGTCCCTTGAGTTCATTAATTAGCCGGGTCTTCGTGCATCAAGAAGCATTGGAGATTCACGTCGAAAGATGGATGAATGGGGAGTGCATCCAAAAAAGTAGAAAATAAAACTTAGATGATTCGAGTTATTAAGTTCGAGGGGCTCTTCTAAGCCTAATGCCCGAAGGTTGTCGGGCCTATGAATCATTAACTCAAAGCTCGTTACACGGATCACTCTAAGTCATCAAAAAGAAAAAAAAGAAAAAAAGAAATCGTGAATAAACTAAGCAACTTCAATACCCATGATTTGAACGATCTTTTTGAGATGCCAATTCCTTGGAAATAAGAAAACTATGAGATGACATCGTGTTATACTTTAGCTTGCGCAAAACAATGCTCGCATGTTATTTATTCAAATTAAATTAGAGAAAACGACATGTGATTGATGTTACTCATGGATTGTGTATATTGATGGTCAATATCATGTTGGAAACCGTATTATTAAGCCATGTCATAAGTGATTGATAGAATTTATAATTTTATTAATCATCTGATTTAATCGCTCTTTTTGCTAGGGACTAGCAGATCGCTAGTTGGGGTGCGTGATTCGAGGTAAATATTGCATATTTAACACCTCATTTAGCCCCATTTTGTGCATATATGGTATGTATTTGGTCTCATATCATCATTTATTAGAGCAATCACTTGATTTAAGCACAAAACAGAATTTTATTGAGTATTTTAGCATTCTCAATTTTTTCACGCGAAGATCTCAGTCTCATGATTCCAACGACTATTTATTTGTATTTTCTAATATCTGTGTTAATTACTATGAATTTTTGAATGCACAATACAAATTAAATGAAGAAATACGGCCGAAATACGACGAAATATGATATATGTATGTACCCCGACCCGCACCTAGCCACGTGGCTGCATCTGGTCGTTCGCCCGCTCAATCAGAAGGCCATATGAAGCGGGCGATGTGGCTATCTCTGGAGCGTCGATCCATCATCGGACGGTCAGCAGCAACACGATGGAAGTGGAGCGGGCAAATTTGGCTGGACACGTGGCGCGATCGTGGCCTTTTACTGCTTCATCAAACAGCGGTCGAGAGAACCGGATGCGGGCTCAAGTAAGGGGCGATGTGGAGCGCTATAGGTGGTTGGATTTTGATCCAACGGCCTGGATCATCTCCGACGCGGAGTCGGATTCGTAAAGAAAGCGGGCGAAAGAAGCGGCGCTCGGGGACACGTGGCATCACGAGGAGCGATTCTGCTCAGATCGAGCGGATGTGGTTTGATCCGACTTAGCGGAGTAGGTTTGGGTGCTAACGGAGCGGGTTTTGGACCCAATAACGACTTAAAACCCGCAATACTCTCTATATACGCGTATTTTGGCCAAGGGTTTTGTATTCTGGCGTATTTGGAGCTATATGAGCCGTATTTTGGTGTGAGATTTAGAGGCCCTAGAGACGGAGGCAGGAGCTATCATCTGAAGCACATCTAGGGTCTATTTGGAGAGAATTGGTGACATTTTTCCTAACTTTAGCCGTGAATTTCACGCATTTTGCTTGTATTTGGAGTATTCTTCATGTATTTTGAGTCGGAATATGCGTTCTTTTCTCTTTATGTGTGGCTAATCTCTATATGTGTTGGTGTTGATGTAGTTAGGGTGTTGTAATCATTGATTTCGATATTTTTTCGCCATATATTCACGTTATATTGCGTATTTCATTGATTTCTACATATATGTTATTTGGGTATCTTACACGGAGACGTGGACATGCTTGAATCGAATATGATCTGAGTAAGACTTATTCATGATGCAATCTGAGAGGATGTATAGTGACCCGAGAGAGCACTTGTGCGCATTTTTCTTATGAAATCGACGTTATACGTGATTACTCTTTGGCACGTTTGTTTACGCGCTTTATCGCCATACTTTCCGACATTCTCATACCCTTGTGGGGTGAAACGTTGAGTTATAGAAAAGATATTAATAATCATTGATTGCATATACCCTAACGAAATCACAACCAACACATACTCTCCATATTAGTACCCTAGTATCGAATTCACCGTAACTATCGTAGGATTTTCTTTTATTATTTTAAACTCTTGATACCATATCTTTATACCCGATAGTTGGTTAGTTATTATCATTTTGTACTCTTTATAAACTGAAATCCGTGCTTTTGCAGGTCAGTTGTGTAATGCCCTACTAAGCTACTGCACAAGTACTAGAGGGGGGTGAATAGCACTTTAAAATAATTAAGAGGATAATTCCTAATTATCTTGCAAACTCAACCAACAATGCGGAAAATGCGGAAATGTAAATATGACAACAAAGAAATGCAATCACAAACACACGATATTAATGGGTTCGGATCCACCCAAGTCTCCCCGACTTGTTCCCGGTGATCCTACATCCCAACCACCCGGATCCCCTCGGGATACTTGAGTTAGAAACCCTAACTCAAGATTTGCACTATGAAATACTTGTAGAAACCTCTACAAGGTCAAATCATACACAAAGGAAATTGTGACTCCCACAACCCGGGATCACAAACAAACTCTCACAACCGAGAGTAAAACACTTGTAATATCAAAGTAAATTGAAATGAAAGTTCTTACCACAAAATACATATGCCTTGAATATACTTACGAATTAGAGCAAAGAGGATTTTGGGGAAGATGATGGCACCAAACCCTAGCTCCAAGTAGATGACCAGCAATGGAGACCTAGGAGGTAGATGGTGACCTAGAATCAAGCTCTTGGCTTGGAAGGCTTCACAATCAATGAATCTCTCTTTGGAAGTAAGAGTGGGAGAGATTCAAGAATGGAAATGAATGAGCTTTGAATGAGATTGAATGCTTCTCTTTTGATCTCTAAACATCTCTTAATATCAGCCTTGAGTGCAATGAATGCAGCACACCAAGTATTTATAGGTTAGAGGAAAGAGAGAGAGAAAAACGTTTCAATTAGAGCTCCAACGGCTCTATTCTGAACCAGACTAGTCGGTCAAAGAAGGATCACTGACCGACTAGTTCATCAACTAGTCGGTCGGTGATACAACGTATACCGACTAATGCTTGAACAGCCAAAAGGTCGAAGTACAGGAGATGACAACTAGTCGGTCTAAGAAGACTTGCCGACCGAACTAGTCGGTCGGTGAATGATCTTTGACCGACTAACAGTCGAAATAGAATGAGCTGACAGCAAGTTGATTTAGTCGGTCTAAGAACAAATGTTGACCGACTAGTTCTTCAACTAGTCGGTCGATAAACGTTCTTTGACCGACTAATGATAAACAGTAACTTGGCATGTACATGGAAAGCTCAACTAGTCGGTCTAAGAAGGATCACTGACCGACTAGTTCATCAACTAGTCAATCGGTGAGTCAACTTGGACCGACTAACTGTAAACAGTAAAGAGCAATGATTTGAGAAGGCATTCTAGTCGGTTCAAGAAGCTTTGCCGACCAACTAGATTGCCATCTAGTCGGTTGGTTCTTCTTCTTGAACCAACTAACATGCACAAGAAGCCGCGAATCGAAGCGCGATGCTTCGGGAAAGTTTGAGTGGGCTTCTACTAAGATCCTAGCTCTAAGATAGGAGCGATATGAAGATTAAAACGTAAGACCTACTCAAGGCTTAACATTCTACGAAAAGAAGCTAGAAGACATTAAATAAACTTGACGAACCGTCTTCAAAAGCTTCAATCGAATCTTCATGGCTTCAATAAACGTCCTTGAGCTTCAACGAAGCTTTAGGCATACGATCACGCGCTTTGAGAAGTCTTGAGACGTCGCAATTGATATACGTGGAATATTGGCGACGATCTCCATAACTGCGCTCACAAAGGTTAGTTCACGATATATTTATGTTTGTTCATCATCCAAAACCAAATCTGGGGAGTCAATACTCAACATTCTCCCCCTTTTTGGTGATGACAAACCAACATAAATAATAATAAAAAATAATGATTCAAATGAAATTTACTTACTCCCCCTGCATTGATGACACGTTAATTCCAATTAATAACAATAATCATATGCATCAAGCAGACGAGAGAAGAAATAAATGAGAATCCAATCATTGAAATATTTGAAATATCGGATTTGAAAATCCATTTATATATCTTCACTCCCCCTGAATCTAACACATCAAATTAGATTCATGGTAAATTGCTTTGAATTATCATGTCACACATCGTCATTATTAATTCTCTCCCCCTTTGGCATAAGCAAAAAGGGCGGGAGGAGAACAACGACAACAACAATGGCTAAAATAAAAGCACGGGAGTCGAAGAATACGACCACGGTTCAAATGATACCAAGGAAAATAACGAATTAAATCAAAGCGTGTCAATGATACCATAGTTGAAAATCGAAAAACAAAATCATCAAAAACTCAAATCACTTAAACATATTGAGTTATGGAATATACTCTCCAATATCAACATTCTTGGTTAATTTAGTGCATGGAACACAATTCTATGTTTTCATAAAATGAAATCTATTTAACCAAGTATTATCGTCGAGCGACGAAATCAAACATCAGAGACATAAAAAGAATATAATGTGCGCAAGAGAATGAAATGTCAACATCGATGTATATATATAAATATGAACCATGAGTACATCAAAAAGTATACATCCGTCAACATACACAAAAGCGATCCGCAAATCGAAGCACAAAAATACAGCATGTATAACACCGACATCAAAAAGATCATACATCATAAGTGTAGCATCATAACACCAAAATACATCAAAATACATCAAAATATCATAACCACCCACACTATCCTAACCAACTCTCTCACACTACATAAATCATCCAATGTGCACTAAGAGAGTCCTCAGAGAAGCTCAGGAGGCAGCGGGAGGATCTGCAGCAGCAGCAGGCTCTGCAGGAGGAGTGGTGGTCACTGGGTCAGCTGGAGTGTCCATGGGAGCGACGGGAGTGGCCTCGGGAGCACCAGACACAGTATCCACCGCAGGTATGGTGGCACCAGGTGTGCTCTCGAGGTCAACGACAGAAGAAACAGCTGCACCAGAAGTACCCTCAGGGGCATGAGCAGCAGCAACACGAGCAAGCTCCTTGATCTCATCCTCATCCAACTCATCCTCGTCAGAAACTGACGGAGGGATGTCAATACCCAAATGAGAAGAGATACGAGTAAGAATCTCCTCACTACGAGCATAACGAGACTCCACACGTTTCAACGAACGTGTGAGGTCAGCAAGAGTAGGAGAGGGAGAAGCAGAGGCTGAAGCAGACGGGATCGTCCTCTGAACATGACGAAGCGCCGCAAGAGACTTCTTGACGGCCGTCGCTTTCAGAGGGGGACCAAGGGGACGCTCATCATCACGGGGCAGAGGGACACGAAAGTGACGGAATACGAGTGTCAGAAGGCATGGATATGGGATGTGAGCAGATTTCGTGGACTTTCGGATACACTCGAAAGAATCCATCTTATCGGGAATGATCCTAGCCCAGTTAATCTCGCTCCCCATGAAGATGGCGTAGATCAGCTTGAGGAATGGCTGGGATGGCAAAGAAGAGGAGTCGTACTTCGGCAGGAGGCACGACTTCAGAATCAGGTTAAGGACCCCGGCATTTGGCTTGAAGGACTTCGAGGGGACGCCAATCATGGCAGGAGGGATCACATGGAAAATCTCAGAAAGCATGACCTGGTCAAGGGAAGAAATGTCATCGACGGAGATATCGGAAGGGAGGAGGCCAGACGAGGAGCAACCAATCAACTCCCCAAAGATTTCGACCATGAGGACAATCGGTGTCCCCAAGACAGTCGTCTCAATGGAGTGGGTCTCATTGTTGGATATGGAAGACGTTTGTACACCCTTGTGGGGGATGTACGAGGGAATACGGACCTCGAACGTCGCGTACACGAAGTCGTGTACAAAGGGAATCTGTTCCCTTGCGGAGAGGATCTCTGGATGAGTGGGAAAGTCGTATTATATATGCATAAGTGCATGCGACATATGGCTAATAAAGGGGGAATATCTTAAGCTTATGTTGTACCATGCATATGGTACAACTTAAGCTTATAATGTGCCATGTATCATGGTACACCTTAATTAAGTTGTTCCAAAGGAACAACTTACCCTAAAATAACTACCTTGGGGGCTATAAATAAGACCCAAGGGTAAGCCATTTCTTACACCATTTGCATGAAATTCATGCATGCATCTTCATCCTAGCGAAGCTCTGCAGAAATCCTTTCTCTCCCTCTTATCCAAGTTCTTAATCTAAAGTAGAGATTTAGATTGTGGATTAGTAGCCTTACTCCGTTCGTGAGAAGACTCGATCCGTCGTGGCGAATCCGAAGGCGAAGTTCGTAGACTACCGTGCCGCATACGCAAGCGTAAGTCTAAACTTCATGTTATCGATCCTAACTCTGTTTTGGACAGGATCCTACATTGGTATCAGAGCCATACGGGTTCGCCCCGGAGAAACTATGAACGAGTCGTTGTCTTTTTCCACGGATGGGTATCCTACCATTACGGATATGGTAGGAACGCTTCGTGACGGAGAGAACGCAGCGGTTGTTCTTTTCACGTTAGGGTCTTCTGTCATTACGGATATGGCAGGAACTCTCCGTGACGGGAAGAACCGACCGTTCATATCGTCAAACTCGCTCTCTTCATGGATGCTGAGTCTCCATTCATAGGGAATGGGCGCTCTCTTCATGTGGAGCGCGTAGTTTACGAATTTTTGAAGTGGGTTCATTTTTTGGCACACGGCCATTGGAGGACAACTACTTCCTCGACGAACGGGTGCTTCACCGGAGAAGAAGGTGGTGGTTATTCCCATCGGGGAAGATGAATTTTTTTGTGCATGTGCACCATGACCAAATGGGTTATGAAGGCCATGCACCCCCCTCCCCATGCGGAGGGGGTTGGCTATGGCCAATAACCACCGCGGCAACCCCCTCCGGCGGGGGTGTACGGCCTCCCATGAAAGGGGAAACCGGCCATGGCCAAAGGGCCATGACCGGTCAAGGCAAAAAAATGCCGTGGCCGGGCCATGGCCGGCCGGCCTTGGCCGGCCATGGCCATGGCCGGCCGGCTCTGGCCGGCCACGGCCAGGGGCAGAAGGCCCTGGCCGCGGCCAGGCCAGGGGCAGAAGGCCCTGGCCGCGGCCAGGCCAGGGCCTGGCCTCCCTGGCCGAGGCCAGGGCAGGGGCCCTGGCCCCGGCCAGGGCCTGGCCGAGGCCAGGGCAGGAGCCCTGGCCCCGGCCAGGGCTTTGCCGCCCTGGCAGAGGCCAGGGCAGAGCCCTGGCCTCAGGCCAGGGCCCGGCCGCCCTGGCCGAGGCCAGGGCAGAGGCCCTGGCCCCGGCCAGGGCCTGGTCGCCCTGGCAAAGGCCAGGGCCGCCCTGGCCGCCCTGGCCGAGGCCAGGGCAGAGGCCCTGGCCTCTGCCAGGGCCTGGCCGCCCTGGCAGAGGCCAGGGCAGCGCCCTGGCCTCAGGCCAGGGCCTGGCCGCCCTGGCCGAGGCCAGGGCAGAGGCCCTGGCCTCTGCCAGGGCCTGGCCGCCCTGGCAGAGGCCAGGGCAGCGCCCTGGCCTCAGGCCAGGGCCTGGCCGCCCTGGCCGAGGCCAGGGCAGGGGCCCTGGCCCCGGCCAGGGGCCTCTGGCCGAGGCCAGGCCAGGCAGAAGGCCTGGCCGGCCTCTGGCCTAGGCCAGGCCAGGCAGAGGCCTGGCCGGCCTCTGGCCTAGGCCAGGCCAGTGGCCAGGCCGGCCTCTGGCCTAGGCCAGGCCAGTGGCCAGGCCGGCCCTGGCAGTGGCCAGGGCTGTCGCAGGCCGTCCTTGGCCGGGTGTCGGACTGATCGGCACTGGCCGGGGGAAGTTTCAGACCAATTCGGCAAAGGCCTTGGTCGAACTAGCCCATACGGGGCCAAACGACAGTCGTCTGCATCAAATTTCTCTCATACGGGGGGAAACGCCTGGATCCATACGGGAGCCGGCGACGATAATTTGCAGAAAAATTCCCAAAAAGGGGGATTCGACCTAGGCACGGCTACGGCTCATTCCCGACAAATGGTCAGGAAGTGCCGAATATTTCACTAGTATCATAAGGGTACTAAGTTGAAATATATTTTATTTGAAAAATATGTTTTCATACGTTTTGAAAAAAAAATAAGTTTTCAAAAACGTTTTTCCGCTGCAAAGTACTATAAGAGTACTAACATTTGATAAAGTGAGGGAGAAATATTGAAAGTTACTCTAGATGGTGATCGGAAACGTAGTGACCTTTCCGACTCTAGAGTAACATCTTCAATATTTTTCGAAAGTAACTTATCAAATTATGAATATCATTCCAAGTGGGAGTTGATTTTAGAACTATCCATATGGGATATTCTATTATCATTTCAAGTGGGAATTATATTTGAAAAATACGTTTTCAAACTCGTTTTTCCGCTGCTAGTACTATAATAGTACTATTGTTTGATAAGTGATGGGGGAATATTGAAGGTTGTTCTAGATGGTGATTGGAATCAAAGAGACCTTTTCGATTCTAGAACAACATCTTCAATATTTTTCGAAAGTAACTTATCAAATATAATATAATTTCAAGTGGGAGTTATATTTTAAGAATTTTATGCAATATGTTTTTGATCGAACCTTCGGTTTTTATGTCTTTTGCAGCATTTTAAAAGTAAAATGTCTTCCGCTTCAAAGAATATCGTCGCTGAGTTAAACAAAGGTGAAAAACTCAACGGCGATAATTACAAACTTTGGTCCATCAAGATACAATACGTTCTAGAGGAGCTAGAAGTGCTCGAAACTCTAAAGAACGTTATGATTGAACCTGAGTTGGGCACTACGGCCCAACACCGACGAGACAAGGAAGCTTTTGATGCTTGGTCTCGGAAGAACAAGATAGCGCGCATTACGTTATTAAGCAGTATGGCTGATGACATAATGCGCATCTTCCGAGAACATGACCTAGCCATGGACATATGGTCCAAGCTAGAGGAGAAGTTCGGTGGCACATCGGTGTCCAAACTTCGCGCCTTAACTATAAAGTTCGATACATATAAGAAACGTCCAGATCATTCCATGGGGAAACATCTGCGACATATGGCGAACCTTATATCAGAGTTAAAGGACGCAGGTCATGTGCTCACAGATGAGCAACAAATCCAAGCAGTCATACGTTCCCTACCAAATGGGTGGGACCAAATGAAGATGCATCTCACTCACAATGAGAGCATCAAGACCTTCAGCGATGTTTCCAAGCACCTCGAATTAGAGGAAGAGCGGCTTGCGGCTGCCAAGCCAAGTGCAGAAGTGCACATGGTTGCTAGTTCCTCACACGGGGGAAAGAAAAGGAAAAATCGTTCGAAGTTCACTAATGAACGTAATAAGCAACCTGAGTCTACCAAGAAACCCAAACATAAGGGTGGGCACAAGAAATGGCACAAGAAGAAAGACTTGAAGAGGATCAAGTGCTTCAAGTGCAACAAGCTCGGTCACTATGCTCGTTCGTGTACGAGTGGAGGCGACGAGGTAACTTGTAAATATACTAGTTACATATGTGTTTCTAGTTCAATATTTCTTGTGGAATCTAATCCATTTTGGATAATTGATTCAGGTGCCACCGACCACATAGCAAGGGACAGACGGTCCTTCGTGGAGTATCACCGGATACCCCAAGGAACGAAGTGGATCTATGTAGGAAACAACACACGTGTTGAAGTGAAAGGCGTTGGGACTTGCAAGCTAGTCTTGGACAACGGCCGCACTCTCCTACTTCATGATGTCCTCTTCGCTCCAGATATTCGAAGGAATATAATTTCTGTGGTTGTATTAATGGGTCTTGGCTATAACTGTTTTTTTCATGATTGTAATGTGGACTTAAGTTGTAATAATACTCTTATTGGTACTGGGTTTGTATTTAAAGGATTTATTGTAATAAGTACAATGTATGATTCCTCATGTAATGAAAATTTCCTTATTGCAAATTCTAAGACTTATGAGTCTGATGTGAATTGTTGGCACGCAAGGCTTGGTCATATTGGACCAACGCGTATGGATAGACTCGCCAAACGTGGTCTTCTATCCAATGTTTCAAAGGTTGAAATGTCGACCTGCGAACATTGCCTTGTGGGGAAATCTTGTCGCAAGCCGTTTGGAACCGGCACAAGGGCCGAGGTTCCATTACAGCTTATCCATTCGGACATATGTGGTCCGATGAATGTCAAGACAAGACGCGGAAAGTCCTATTTCATCACTTTTATTGATGATTTTACCCGATTCGGACATATCTATTTGATATCCCACAAAAGTGAAGCTTTGGCTTGCTTTAAAAACTATATGAGTTTAGTGGAGAATCAATTAGATCGCAAGATTAAGGTCTTGCGAACCGATAGGGGCGGTGAATATCAATCAATAAGTTTTAAGGAACTCTGTGATGAAAAAGGCATAGTACATAAGGTAACTATGCCTTATACTCCTCAACAAAACGGTGTTGCAGAAAGGAGAAATAGGACTTTAATGGAAATGGTCCGTTCAATGATGGCACAAGCTAACTTGCCAATCACCTTTTGGGGAGATGCATTATTGACGGCCACTTTCATTTTAAACCGTGTACCCTCGAAATCAGTTAGCTCCACTCCTTATGAGTTGTGGAACCAAAGGTCTCCTGACTTAAACATTTTGAAACCTTGGGGTTGTGCATCCTACGCACATATTTCCTCCCATAAGTATGGCAAACTTGGGCCAAGGGGAAGGAAATGTATCTTTATACGATACGCAGAAAACTCCAAAGGTTATGTTTTTGTTAGTCAGGAAGACAATGGTGGGCTAATTGAGTTTGAGTCGAGGGATGTCACTTTCTTGGAAAACGAGTTTCCAAGACAGGGCGAGATAAGTCAGGACTTATCTCTATTTGAGATTTATGATCAAGAAGGATTACCTCATTCGAGTGGGAGAATTCTTGGTGAAAATGAAAATACGTTTCAACCTTCACCAATGGATTATACGAATGACGATTATCCTATTCCATACGGGAATAATGATCCAAGTGGGAGCAATTCTAACGACATTCCAAGTGGGAGTGATATTAGAATTGATCTAAATTCAAGTCAACAAGGACTTGAAGAATCTCAAATACGACGTAGTAGTCGTACAAGGTTGGCTCCTCTAAGATTTGAGGATGAATTTCCGCAAACCTTTATGACTTTACTACAAGAAGATGACGAGACTGCTACTTTCAAACAGGCCGTATCTTGCCCTGCTAAAGACAAATGGATGGAAGCGATGCAAGAGGAATTAGAATCCATGAAAGTTAACCAAGTCTGGGACTTAGTTGACTTACCCAGAGGACGTAGAGCTATTGGGAACAAATGGGTTCTCAAGATCAAGCATAAGGCTGATGGCTCTATTGACAGATATAAAGCTCGCCTTGTCGCGAAAGGTTTTACGCAACAGGAAGGGATAGACTACGAAGAGACCTTCTCACCTGTTGTTCGTTTTACCTCAATTCGCCTGATTCTGGCAATGGTAGCTTGCTTAGACCTCGAATTACATCAAATGGATGTAAAGACTGCTTTTCTCAATGGAGAATTGGACGAGGAGATCTATATGGAACAACCAACAGGGTTTGTAAAAGAAGGAAACAAACATAAGGTTTGTAAACTTCTTAAATCCATATATGGTCTTAAACAATCCTCGAGGCAGTGGTATATACGATTTCAAGAGGTTGTCTTATCAAATGGATTTTCCATGCTTGATGAAGATAACTGTGTATATATCAAGAGGAATAAGAACAAGTATGTTATTATGTCTCTATATGTAGATGACATCTTAATAGCCGGAAATGACAAGGGCTTTGTGATGGATATCAAGGCTTGGCTTTCATCAGTTTTTGAGATGAAAGACATGGGAGAAGCCGCATATATCCTTGGAGTTAAGATTTCAAGGAATCGTTCGAAGAAACTTCTTTCTCTTTCACAGGAGACTTATATAAAGAAGGTTCTAGAACGTTTTAATATGCAGGACTGCAAGTCCATTGATACTCCAATAAGCAAGTGCGACAATTTATGTCTGAAATCATGTCCGAAGAACCAAAAAGAGAAGGAGATTATGGAAAAAGTTCCATATTCCAGTGCAGTTGGTAGTCTAATGTACGCTATGATGTGTACACGACCGGACATCTGTTTTGCCGTTGGAATGGTAAGTCGTTACCAATCCAACCCAGGGCAAGTACACTGGAAAGCGGTTAAGAGGATAATGCGTTATCTCAAAGGAACTGCAGACTTTGCTTTATGCTATCAAGGAGATGCCTTGAGGCTCGAAGGCTACACTGATGCTGATTGGGCGGGTGATCTCGATGAGCGACGATCGACCTCAGGATATGTTTTTCTACTCGGATCTGGTGCAATATCCTGGAGTAGCAAGAAACAATCCTGCATCGCACTTTCAACCATGGAAGCCGAGTTTGTAGCATTTAGCATGGCAGTTCAAGAGGCTGTTTGGCTTAGGAAGTTCTTAGACAGGCTAATTAATGCAAGTGACTCAGGTGCTGTACCTATACACAGCGACAGTCAAGCATCTATAGCCTATGTCAAAGATCCGAAATTCCATTGTAAGACCAAACACATAGATATCCGCTACAAATTTGCAAAAGACTATGATAAGACCAAGAAGGTAGACATAAGGTACATATCTACGCATGAGATGATAGCGGATCCGCTTACAAAGGCGATCCCCAGAGATGTGTTTTACAAACACTTATCATCTCAAGGATTGCGTAAGAGCTGAGTTGTACCAATGTAAATTCCCATGTCTGTAAATGATCAAAATTAATAAAAGAATAAGTTCTTTTTCAAACATTGCATATGAATTTCTTAAGAAATGTTTGTGTACATTTTTGAAATCTCAGCTGAATTGTGTGTATGTCGGACAGATTAAGGTTGGCTCTCTCACATGAGCAACCGCCTTATCTTATCAGATGGATAAGATAGAGATGAGACTAGTTTAAAGTCAAAATCATTAGACGAATGATTTAGAGTCATGACTTAAACAAGATAGTCGAATGAAAGATCTGCATCATATGGATGCTTACAAAAGATCTGAGATCTGTATCACAAGGATATTTGAAAGAGATCTCATATGATTTTTTCCTATCTGTCTTATGCAGGATGAGAGTCCGTGAATATTTCACGAGTAGTAAGGGGACTCAAAAAGATAGTCACTGTGGTGTCTGATCTTTTCATCCGTACAACATCATTAAGACATACTCTCCCTGGGAAAGGAGTGATGTTGTAATACGTGTTCATACCACGTATGCATTTCGACCACTGAGTTAGTAGCAATAGTGTTTGCTATTATGTGAGACTCAAAGGCCATATGGGTCTTTACTCTTACCCTCAAGGACTCCAATTGGTTCCTTTAGATTTGACGAAATGATCGCTATCTTAGCGTGTTACTTATGAGCTATGATAATTCGGCTCGGCGGGGCACGTTAGAAAAGCGAGTCTAGTCAAGATCAGAAGGTTCGCAAGAAGAGGAAGATTGATTTCATATTCGCATTTGGACTTTAATGATTCAAAGCTGGCCAGCCAATTGTAATCCAGATGGGATTCAATTGTTGAATATAAAGTATAAGAAATGTGAAGAAATAATCTAGGGTAAAGCATGCGTTGAACTACTCAACTTTGCACCTTCGAGGTCGTTGTGTATCTCTAACAAGTGCACAACAATAGACTCTACGCGCATGACGGTCGCACGGTCTATTTCTCGGTATGATAGATGAAAGAACTAAGGGAAAGACGTTCTCTTACAATCCCCTCAAGTGTGAGTGGGAGATGTTGGATATGGAAGACGTTTGTACACCCTTGTGGGGGATGTACGAGGGAATACGGACCTCGAACGTCGCGTACACGAAGTCGTGTACAAAGGGAATCTGTTCCCTTGCGGAGAGGATCTCTGGATGAGTGGGAAAGTCGTATTATATATGCATAAGTGCATGCGACATATGGCTAGTAAAGGGGGAATATCTTAAGCTTATGTTGTACCATGCATATGGTACAACTTAAGCTTATAATGTGCCATGTATCATGGTACACCTTAATTAAGTTGTTCCAAAGGAACAACTTACCCTAAAATAACTACCTTGGGGGCTATAAATAAGACCCAAGGGTAAGCCATTTCTTACACCATTTGCATGAAATTCATGCATGCATCTTCATCCTAGCGAAGCTCTGCAGAAATCCTTTCTCTCCCTCTTATCCAAGTTCTTAATCTAAAGTAGAGATTTAGATTGTGGATTAGTAGCCTTACTCCGTTCGTGAGAAGACTCGATCCGTCGTGGCGAATCCGAAGGCGAAGTTCGTAGACTACCGTGCCGCATACGCAAGCGTAAGTCTAAACTTCATGTTATCGATCCTAACTCTGTTTTGGACAGGATCCTACACTCATCGTACTGACCCCGGACACGGTTCGCGTAAAATAGCTTGACAAGGCGAGGGTATGGATGTGGATTCGCCTTAGGGTCATATCGAAGATAATCGATAAGACCGCAAGATGACAGAAGCTCAGCTAGGCCTGGGAAGTCAGAGAACTGAACGAAGCGTTCCAACAGCAGCGGACAGTGTTCGATACGGTTGTATGCCGCGAGACACATCGGGTCATCGCGACATAGCGAAATATCGACACCGCCAGCTGGCATCGGAGCCTTCCCCTTAGGATGTCAGGTGCTAGATCGGGGTGTAGGAGTAGGTTCCCTATGGCTAGGCTCGGTCTCTGGGATATACTCGGTATCGGAATCATCAGGAGGAGTAGGAGCTCAGAATGTAGCAGGAGACACTGGCTGCTTCCTAGGCTTAGGTTGAGATCTAGGCTTAGCTACCGTCGTCCTCTTCTTCTTAAGAGGAGGCGACGACGACGATGGATGGGTGGATTTCGATCGGCGTTTAGGTTGCGGGTGGTCCGAAGGAGGCGAATCGATGGTCATAGGCGATGGACGAGTAGGTTCGATCGGGATACGTGTTCTCGCCATAAGCGCGACGAGACATGAGCAATCAATACGAGATCGAAAGATCGGAAACCCTAAAACACAAACCCTAAACCGGAAGAAATAGATTGAAACCCTACCCCTCTATGCAGAAATTGGATTGAAACCTAGGTCTAAAGCGTAGAGGAAGTGAAAGAGTAACCCTAGGAGGATGAGAGAGGAGAACGATGGTCTGAGTAGATCTAAGATGGCCGGAAAACGGTCGGATCTACGGTGGAGAGGGAGGAAGTCGAAAAGACACGGGGGATTTTGGCTGAGAGTGAAGTTTCAAATCGACTAGAGTGAGGATTAGTCGGTTAGATGCGTATAAAATCGATTGGAAGTCGAAAAGATGCAACTGTCCCCGAGCACTTAGTCGGTCAGAGTTCAAGCGCTGACCGACTAGATGACCATCTAGTCGGTCGGCCAATGAGCTTGAACCGACTAAGTGCAAACAGTAACTGAAGCCAAAATTTAGGGCTTGAGTTAGTCGGTCTGAGTTCATTCACTGACCGACTAGATGATGATCTAGTCGGTCGGTCAATGAACATGAACCGACTAACAGAGTTCAAAAATTTGAAGTTTCGAAATTTTGAGTTCTCTCCTAATCGCACTTGGAAGAAACATCGATATACTCTCATTAATCATTATACTATCCCATTAAACATCGAAAATCTTAAGTTTGACGTTTATGAATAAAACGAGCATAAATTCCGAAAATTCAACGAAAAATCCAGAAAATTCCAATAAATCTAGCTTGAGCATATATAAATGAAATTTCATAGCAAGCGAGATAATTGAATAAAATGAATCCTAAATCTCGGATTCACCCATAATCCCCAATTCTCGACGCAATCGCACAAAGGAGTCTTCCTTGAGTGGTTTCGTGAAAATATCGGCGATTTGCTTCTGGGTTTCAACGTACACTAATATGATGTCTTTTTTAGCAACATGATCATCTAAGAAATGGTGTCGGACATCTATGTGTTTAGAACGGGAATGGTGTATCGGATTCTTGGAGAGACATATTGCACTTTGGATGTCTACCATGATAGGGCTAGTATCACAGTTTATACCAAAGTCTTTAAGAGTGTTTCTCATCCAAAGAACCTGAGCACACGCGGCACCGGCGGCAATATATTCCGCCTCGGTGGTTGAAAGTGATACGGAATTCTGCTTCTTGGAAAACCAAGAGACAAGAGAATTTCCTATAAAATGGCAAGTGCCACTAGTACTTTTCCTGTCGGATTTGCATCCCGCATAATCTGTGTCACTATATGAGATTAACTCATATGTGCTAGACTTTGGATAAAGTAATCCAAAGTCCAGTGTATAACTTAGATAACGGAAAATACGTTTTACCGCTACTAAGTGAGAATCCTTAGGTTGAGACTGATAACGAGCACATACACATACGGCAAACATAATATCGGGCCTACTTGCGGTAAGATAAAGTAAACTACCTATCATACCTCGATATAGACGAATGTCTACATCTTTTCCGCCCGCATCTTTATCAAGATGTGTAGTGGTGCTCATTGGAGTCTTCTTCCCGGAGGCATTCTCCATTCCAAATCACTTTAGCAACTCCACCGTATACTTCATTTGGTGGATGAATATTGCATCTTTCATTTGGCGAATTTGGAGACCTAAGAAATACTTGAGCTCACCCATGTGGCTCATCTCAAATTGATCCTTCATCACATTAGAAAACTCTTCGCAAAGAGCAAAGTTAGTAGCACCGAAAATGATATCATCAACATAAATTTGAACTAAAATTATATCATTATTCGAATACTTAACAAATAATGTGGAATCAACTTCTCCCATTTTAAATCCTAAATCCAAAAGAAAATTCTTTAAACGGTCATACCAAGCTCGAGGAGCCTGTCTCAAACCGTAAAGTGCTTTCTTAAGTTTAAAAACATGATTTGGAAATTTTTCATTTATAAAACCCGCAGGTTGAGAAACGTAAACTTCCTCAACAACATCTCCGTTTAAAAACGCACTTTTAACATCCATTTGAAATAATTTAAAATCCTTATGGCATGCAAAAGATAACAATAATCTAATGGATTCTAATCTAGCTACCGGAGCAAAGGATTCTTCGAAATCAATACCTTCCTCTTGCCGATAGCCTTGAGCTACTAACCGATCTTTGTTCCGGACGATGTTTTGGTTTTCGTCGGTCTTGTTCTTGAAGATCCACTTTGTCCCTATGACGGTGTGGTTCTTCGAAGGCAATGAAACAAGCTCCCAACCCTCATTCCTTTCGAATTGAATGAGTTCCTCTTCCATGGCAAGGATCCAAGCGCTATCTTCGCATGCTTCATTAATATTCTTTGGCTCAATCTAGGAGGCAAAGGCACAATGAGCGAAGTAGTTGACTTGCGATCTTGTCTTGACACTATCATGGATATTGCCAATGACTTGCTCATGAGGATGTTTAACTTTAGGCAATCTACCAAACAACAATTCATAACAAGTTTGTTTGGTGCCGAGCCTCAAAAGTATTCTATTAAACACATAGCAAGCGGTGTGTATCGCTTCCGCCCAAAATTGATGGCCAAGTTGGCTATCATCAAGCATAGTGCGAGCACACTCCACTAGCGTCCTATTCTTTCTCTCAACAACACCATTTTGAGGAGGTGCGTGAGGGAATGAAAAGGTGTGTGTAATACCAACTTCACTACAAAAGTTCTCAAAAGACTCATTCTCAAATTCTCCTCCATGATCACTACGAATAGTGACAATGGTGGTTCCTAAGAGATTTTGTACTTTCTTGACAAATATTGTGAAGTTTTCGAAAGCATCATTTTTATTACATAAGGAAAATACCCAAGTAATCCTAGAAAAGTCATCAACGATGACAAGTCCATATCGTGCATTTCCTAATGAAGCAACTCTAGTTGGCCCAAATAAATCTAGATGTAATAGCTCTAGTGTCACGCCCCGCTTCCCAAAAAGGACGGAGGCGAAGCGTGACTAAGGCCCGCTTATGCCGGGGCTGAGAGCCCAGACCCAATAAGCGTCTGTGGTATTCCAAAACGAAGGAAACATGTCCCTGCAAGTTAGTACGGAACAACAAAAGTACTGAAAGAGATAGCATTTTATTTTATTCCAAAATAACATCCAAAAAGTACTGAGAGTCTAAAACGCCCGAAGGGCTACAACTGCAGAAAAAGAAACTACTGGTGCAAGCACCCAACCTAGGCAAGAAAAACAACAGGTGCTACACACCCAATCTAAACTGGAACAGAACTCTGGATCAGCAACTGGAGGCCTCTAACTCTGGTCCTCCTCTGGGTCGTACTCCGGATCAACGTCCTCCGGCTCTCCGTCAGCTGGCAAGTCCGCCTCGTCGACGTACTCTGGCTCAACACCTGACGTACAACACCAAAAGAAGGAACTGTACGTCAGGTCAGGTCTACAAACAGGGTTAGACCAAACTACAAGTGTATCAACTTTTAGACAACGTTTTACTGGTTGATTAGCATGCTGGGGTTATAACTGAGTAACAAACAGAAGTAACGCAGCAGGAAAGTAAAGCGCAACAAGTAGTAGTCGTAGCGTGTGCTACTAACTACGGGACTAACCTACAGGTGTCATGACAAGTCGGGACGTGACGGAACAAGACGGGACAAGACAAGTGAGACACGAAAGGGTTCACGCCTTACGGTTCGAGGGGGATCAGACCCTCTTGCCGTATGCACGCTCAACCCAACCCCAAACCCCAAGACAAGACAAGACAAGATATCCGTACAAGGGATCACTCTCTCTAGCTTGGAGAGTGCCCTATTGCCCGCAGGCTGTGAATCTGTACAAGGGATCACTCGAAGAGTGCCCTACTGCCCAGCGGGCTGTGCAAGACGGGACGTGACGTGACAAGATGGGAAGGGTTATTCTAGGGTGTCCACACACGCGCACACACATGATAGCCCTATGATGTCAAAAGTTGTTGTTGTCGGGCTCAGACTTCGTCGTCAAGTCTGAGCCGTCAGGAGTCGTCCCGGACGCTATCATTTCACGTCCGGTTCTATTTGTTCACAATTATCAATTCTAACCAACTAAGGCCTAAGCACGGCCAAAAGTGCAAGTGGATACACTTGCATGCGATGGCGAGTGTGTCGTCCTCTCGAAGCGTCTCGTCCGCGAAAGTCTGTCTGAAATATCGCCACGGCGACGGTGTCAGGTCTCAATTCATCAAATCCTATTAGGGTTCGTTTCTAGGTTATTGGGACTATCCTATTAGTCAAAAGTCACATTTTGATGTTTCAGCCTAATCGACGATCTATCCTATGTGCACAGTCAACAAAGTCCGTTCGTCGATTTTCTATGTTCGTACAACGTTTTACTGGTGCTGAAAATAAATTTTAGTTCAAGTTTACGATTTTTAGTTTAGGGTTCAGTCAGCTATTGTGGGGGTTTCTACGAGTTTCGGGGAATTAACCTGAACCGGAGTTTGTCGTAGATTGGAAGTCGTGTCTGAATGGAGGACTCCTCAGCTTCAGATCTGGTCCTCGCACGATTCCCCAAAAGTTGAAACTTGCGACGATGGCCTACGACGTGTCGCAACGTCGTAGACGGTAAATCCGCGAAGTAGCACACCCAAGTGGGTCCCACAGCAGTGCTAGGGGTCAATGGGGGACCCACAACACCTCTAGAGAACTTGGGGGCCCACCACAGGAGTTGGTGTGGGAGAAACCAAGTTGCGACGAAGTGCTGTCAGTAGAACACCGTCGGTACGAGGGTTTCTCTCGGTAAGACCGAGAGAAGCTCTTGCTCGGGCGTGGTGCAGCGCAGTGGAGGCGGGGTCGTGGTGCGTTGCGAGGGAATTCCTCGGTCAGACCGAGCGGGCCTCTCGGTCGGACACAGTGGGTGCGGGCGTGCAGTGCTGCGGAGCGATGCGGAGCGGCCTCTCGGTCGGTGCGGAAGATCTCGTCGGTCGGGCGCTGAGGCGGGGGTTGCAACGGTGCGGGGTGCGGAGCAGATCGGGCGCTCGGTCTGACAGAGTGATGCTCTCGGTTGGAGCTGGTGACAGCGAGGGGGCTTGCAGCGGAGTGCTACGAGCTGGCGATCCGGGGAGCGGCTCCGGTCGGGCACGGGGATTTGCGGGGGCGGCCGTCGGTCGTGCACTGGGGCGTTCGTCGCAACGTTGCGACGAAGCTTTGGGAGAGGAAACGGCGGCTAGGGTTTTGTGTGATGCGGAAATTAGCTGACCTCGGGCTAATATAAATAGGAAAGAGGGTTAGGGCTAGGTCTAGGGTTTAAGAAAACGTAATTAAATAATTAAAATAATTAATTTAAAATAAATTTACTCTCCTCTCCCTCACGCAAGATGGGTGCGGCCAAAAATTCTGAAATTTGGTCTAAAAATTCTTTAATACGTTATTATAATATAGGAATTTTATCATAATTAAAACACTTATAAAAATAGGTTTTAAAATAATTTAAAGCTTTCAAAAAAATGGAAAATAGGTCAAATTAAGTCCAAAAATTGTAAAATAAATATTGGGGTGTTCGGGGTGACGAAAGAAAGAGATTGGAGAAGACAGATCTAAATTTAGACGTCGAGAGACGAAACTAAAAATAGTAACGTCTCGCGTCAAAACAGAAAGTCACGACGTCACATCAAATAAGTTAGTATCGCGGAAGAACGACTCGAGATATGTTGTTCCAAAGTTGTTCCACAATCTAATACTTTCAGAGACGATCACGTCAACATATCACACGATAATGTTCAAAATCAAATATAGTCTAAAATAAACACGTGCACGATCAAGGGCACGTGCACAAAGAAAGTACGTTCGGAAACCGACCGTTACATCCTCCCCAACTTAGAAATGATTCCGTCCTCGGAATCAACATCAAGCATCGCTGGGAAAAGGATGCGGGAAGCGCTCTCTCATATCATCCTCTCGTTCCCAGGTGGACTCTCCAGGTGATCCGTGACGCCACATCACTCTCACCAGGTCGACTATCTTATTCCTCAACTGCTTCTGTCGACGGTCCAAGATCTGCATGGGCTGCTGGTCATATGTCAGGTCCGGGTGAACCGTAATCTCTGAGAAATCAACCGTGTGCGACGGATCACTGACGTACCGACGTAGCTGAGATACGTGGAATACGTCGTGAACACCCTCCAAAGACAGTGGCAGAGCAAGGCGGTAGGCCACTGCTCCCACACGCTCTAGCACATCAAATGGCCCAATATACCTCGGACTCAGCTTTCCCTTCTTCCCAAAACGAATAACTACGCGGTTCAGAGAAATGTTCAGGAAGACGTGATCTCCAGGCTGAAACTCCAAAGGTCTCCTCTTGGCATCTGCCCAATGCTTGAAGCGATCCTGTGCAACTCTAAGCTTCTCCCTGATGTCTCTCACGACATCCACAGCTTCCACTATCATCTCTGGACCCAACAGCTCCCGATCTCCGATGTCATCCCAGCTTAGTGGCGATCGACATTTCCTTCCATATAAGGCAGCAAACGGCTCCATGTCAATGCTCGCCTGGTAGCTGTTATTATATGAGAACTCCATCAAGTGTAGATGGTCCTCCCATGATCCCTTCAAATCGAGCGTACAAGCTCGCAGCATATCCTCCAGAATCTGAATAGTCCTCTCGGACTGTCCATCAGTCTGCGGGTGGTATGCCGTGCTGAAACTCAGACTCGTACCCAAATGCTCCTGCAGACTTCTCCAGAACTGAGATGTGAACCTCGTGTCTCGGTCAGACACAATGCTCATGGGGACTCCATGCAAGCGTACAATCTCATGCACTTACACGGTCTACGTTACAACCAACTCAAGAGGAAACTAAAAGAGAAGTAAAAAGAAATTTACCTCCAGATATTTCCTCTCCAAAGCTTCCGTAGACTGGCCCACTTGGAATGGGATAAAGTGCGCAGACTTGGTTAACCGATCCACGATCACCCAAACTACGTCGTTCTGCCTCGGGGTCCGAGGTAAACCAGTCACGAAGTCCATCGTAATATGTTGCCACTTCCACTCCGGAATAGGAAGCGGTTGCAGTAACCCAGTAGTACGATGGTGCTTAGCCTTCACCTGTTGGCATATCAAACACTTGGCAACGCTCCGTGCCACGCTTCTCTTCATGCCAATCCACCAGTAATTCAGACGGAGGTCCTTATACATCTTGGTGCCTCCAGGATGTATAGAATATGGCGAGCTATGAGCCTCGCTCAACAGCTCCTCATGAACATCACCTGCAGGTACACAGAGTCTGCTGCCGTACCGCAGTAAACCATCCTCATGAATCACGAACTCCATCCGTAGTCCAGCTTCAACCTGCCTCCTGATCCTCTGCAGCTTCGGATCTCCTGCCTGTGCTGCCTTGATCCGATCCACGATCGTGGACTGAATCTGCAGATTCATGAATGAATGAACTACACCAGGTAGGACAACCTCCAAATCCATCTCTCTCAGCTCCTGCTGAATCCTCCAGTCGGCTGTATGCATCATCGCAGTAGGAAGTCTACTCAAGGCATCCGGCACTACGTTCACCTTCCCCGGATGATACTGCAAGTCAATCTCGTAGTCAGCCATGAGCTCTAACCATCGCCTCTGACGCATGTTGAGCTCCTTCTGCGTAAAGATGTACTTCAAGCTCTTGTGATCGGTGAAAATCTTCACACTCTCACCTAGTAAGAAGTGCCTCCAAATCTTCAGTGCAAAAATCACTGCTGCCAACTCTAGATCATGCGTCGGATAATTCTTCTCATGAGTCCTCAACTGACGAGAAGCGTACGCGACCACGTGGCCATGCTGATGCAAGACGCATCCTAGGCCCTTCCCTGATGCATCACAATATACTTTGAAGCCTCCGCTTCGATCCGGTACTGCCAACACCGGTGCTGTGGTCAATCTCACCTTCAAGATACTGAAGGCCTCCTCACAAGCATCTGACCAAAGAAACTCCATGTCCTTCCTCGTCAGCTTCGTCATCGGCTCTGCAATCTTCGAGAAATCTTTGATGAACCGCCGATAATAGCCTGCTAAACCAAGAAAACTCCTGATGTCTGACGCTGACTGCGGAGTCGGCCAATCTCTGACTGCTCTGACCTTCTCCGGATCCACAGATATGCCATCACCGGTCACCACGTGTCCCAGGAATGCGACTCTGTCCAGCCAGAACTCGCACTTGCTATACTTGACATAAAGCTTATGTCTCCTCAGCGTCTCCAGCACTGTCCTCAGATGACAGTTGTGCTCCTCCTCAAACTTCGAATAAATAAGAATGTCATCAATGAAGATAACGACAAACTTATCCAGGAAGTCGTAGAGAATCAAATTCATCAAATTCATGAACACAGCTGGAGCATTGGTCACACCAAACGGCATGACCACGAACTCATAATGTCCGTACTTCGTCCGGAAAGCCGTCTTCGGAACGTCATCCTTCTTCACCTTCAACTGATGGTACCCGCTCCTCAAGTCCAACTTCGAGAAGACTCTCGAACCTCCAAGCTGGTCAAAGATATCGTCGATGCGCGGTAGCGGATACTTATTCTTCACGGTGACAGCATTTAATCCACGATAGTCCACGCACATCCTGCGGGACCCATCCTTCTTCTTCACAAGAAAAACTGGTGCACCCCATGGTGACACACTAGGGTGGATGAAACCCTTCTGCAGTAACTCATCTAACTGCTTTCGCAGCTCCTCAAACTCAGCGGGAGCCATACGGTACGACGCCTTCTATATCGGATGCGCTCCCGGCATAAGATTAATACCAAATTCTAGAGCTCTGTCGGGTGGCAGACCCGAGATATCCTCCGGGAAGACATCGTCGAAGTCTCTGACGACTGCTGGTCGCTCGATCTCCATCTCCATCTGCATGGCTGCAACAATCGGCACCTCCGGCTTGGCCCGAAATCTGATGGGCCCAAGCGACTCATCCCTGCTGCAGAACTCGAACTCCGGATGACCTGGAATCCGAAACACCACCCTCTTGCTGTGACAGTCGATCGAGGCGTGGAAATCTCCCAACCAATCGATGCCAAGAACGACATCGAAGTGTGGCAGATCGTGGACAATGAAATCTGCAAAGAGCTCGTGTCCACTGACCACCAAAGAAATCGATCGACATCCCAAGTTTACTGTCACCACTCCGTTCCCTGTGGTGATGTCCCAACACTTAGGGAGTGTATGGGTGGGAATGGAGTGCTTTGTTACAAACCTCCGGGATATGATGCACATAGATGCATCGGAGTCGAACAAAGCCAAGGCTGGGTGAGAGGACACTAGAATGGTGCCTAAGATATAAACAACTATGGTCAAACCAAGCTACTCTAACAAGAAAGTCAACAAACAACACAAATAATAAGATCTAAACTATGAAATGAAAGACTAGATTCAAGAGTTACCTGCTATAACTCCATCCAACTCCTCAGTCTCAACAGCAGTCATGGTGTACGCCGGCCTCTGGGGCTGCGCTGCTCTCTGAAACATCTGCCTCTGTGGTGCCAAAGGTGGTCCACGAACAGCAGGTCCTCTCTGAACTGGAGCAGGCGCTCTCATCTGCAACGGGGCTGGCGCTCCAACTACAGCTTGAAGAGCCCTCGGTCAATCCCTCGCAGCATGCGAGGCATCTCAACAAACTAAGCATAGCCCCATCTTCTTCCTGCAGGTGGCCTGAACATGTCCAGGCTTTCCGCAGAAGTGGCACGGGCCCTTGCCCTGAATCTCAACTGGTGCTCCAGGCCTCTTGAATGGTACTGTCTGAACTGGCCTCATCACCGGCCTAGCAGGTGGCCGGTACTGCTCCATGGGACGCTTCCCCTTATCAGCTGGAGGGTCAGGCAGAAGAGCTATGAGCTCATGATTCTTCGCAGCATCAAGCACCTCCCTCATAGTCGAGAAACTCGCCGAAGACATAGAAGCCTGAATCTACAGACGCAGTCCCTGACGAAAGCGATCAGCTCGCTTCTCCTCCTTCCTCACCATATGTGGGGCAAAACGGCTCAACATCTCAAACTCACTTTATACTCCTTGACAGTCATATCCCCCTGCTTCAGATCTATGAACTTGCTCAGCAGCTCCCTCCTAGCAGACTTGGTGAAATACTTGTCCTTGAACATCGATCTGAAGGTCTTCCACCCCACTGGCTTCTCAAGACGCCTCTCCTCGATGCGCCACCAGTTCCTCGCATTCTCCGTCAGCTGCATCTTCGCTATCTCCACTCGGGTATCGTCAAGAATCTTTGCAGCAACTAACTTCTCCTCTGTGCTCTGGATCCACTCGTCAGCAGCTAGTGGTCCCTCCTTCCACGAAAATGCACTCGGCTGGAGCTTGTTGAACTGCTTCACTCCTGGAGCAGCTCGAGGGGCAGGCGGAGGTGGTGGTGGTGCAACTGGAACAGCCTGGGCAGCACGCTGGGACTGCTGAACCAACTGATACTGAACATCCAGCATCTCCTTCATCACACCTAGAAACTGACGGAAGTCTCCGCCCTGGTCCTCCGGAACTCCATCGCCTAAGTTCCCCGATCGGGTAACGCGTCGTCCTGCCATCCTATTGACAGAAACACAGAGGTTAGACTCGTACAATTACTGGATGATAATAAAATGAATCTCGATACTTTGATTGTTCCGTATTCGCAGAAAGAGGGGACCTGCATGGGCCACCACTAAAACCTGTCACGCCTCGCTTCCCAAAAAGGACGGAGGCAAAGCGTGACTAAGGCCCGCTTAAGCCGGGGCTGAGAGCCCAGACCCAATAAGCGTCTGTGGTATTCCAAAACGAAGGAAACATGTCCCTGCAAGTTAGTAGGGAACAACAAAAGTACTGAAAGAGATAGCATTTTATTTTATTCCAAAATAACATCCAAAAAGTACTGAGAGTCTAAAACGCCCGAAGGGCTACAACTGCAGAAAAAGAAACTACTGGTGCAAGCACCCAACCTAGGCAAGAAAAACAACAGGTGCTACACACCCAATCTAAACTGGAACAGAACTCTGGATCAGCAACTGGAGGCCTCTAACTCTGGTCCTCCTCTGGGTCGTACTCCGGATCAACGTCCTCCGGCTCTCCGTCAGCTGGCAAGTCCGCCTCGTCGACGTACTCTGGCTCAACACCTGACGTACAACACCAAAAGAAGGAACTGTACGTCAGGTCAGGTCTACAAACAGGGTTAGACCAAACTACAAGTGTATCAACTTTTAGACAACATTTTACTGGTTGATTAGCATGCTGGGGTTATAACTGAGTAACAAACAGAAGTAACGCAGCAGGAAAGTAAAACGCAACAAGTAGTAGTCGTAGTGTGTGATACTAACTACGGGACTAACCTACAGGTGTCATGACAAGTCAGGACGTGACGGAACAAGACGGGACAAGACAAGTGAGACACGAAAGGGTTCACGCCTTACGGTTCGAGGGGGATCAGACCCGCTTGCCGTGCGCACGCTCAACCCAACCCCAAACCCCAAGACAAGACAAGACAAGATATCTGTACAAGGGATATCCGTACAAGGGATCACTCTCTCTAGCTTGGAGAGTGCCCTATTGCCCGCAGGCTGTGAATCTGTACAAGGGATCACTCGAAGAGTGCCCTATTGCCCAGCGGGCTGTGCAAGACGGGACGGGACGTGACAAGACGGGAAGGGTTATTCTAGGGTGTCCACACACACGCACACACATGATAGCCCTATGATGTCAAAAGTTGTTGTTGTCGGGCTCAGACTTCGTCGTCAAGTCTGAGCCGTCAGGAGTCGTCCCGGACGCTATCATTTCACGTCCGGTTCTATTTGTTCACAATTATCAATTCTAACCAACTAAGGCCTAAGCACGGCCAAAAGTGCAAGTGGATACACTTGCCTGCGATGGCGAGTGTGTCATCCTCTCGAAGCGTCTTGTCCAAGCGTCTCATCCGCGGAAGTCCGTCTGAAATATCGCCACGGCGACGGTGTCAGGTCTCAATTTCATCAAATCCTATTAGGGTTCGTTTCTAGGTTATCGGGACTATCCTATTCGTCAAAAGTCACATTTTGATGTTTCAGCCTAATCGACGATCTATCCTATGTGCACAGTCAACAAAGTCCGTTCGTCGATTTTCTATGTTCGTACAATGTTTTACTGGTGCTGAAAATAAATTTTAGTTCAAGTTGACGATTTTTAGTTTAGGGTTCGGTCAGCTATTGTGGGGGTTTCTACGAGTTTCGGGGAGCCAACCTGAACCGGAGTTTGTCGTAGATTGGAAGTCGTGTCTGAATGAAGGACTCCTCAGCTTCAGATCTGGTCCTCGCACGATTCCCCAAAAGTTGAAACTTGCGACGATGGCCTACGACGTGTCGCAATGTCGTAGACGACAAATCCGCGAAGTAGCACACCCAAGTGAGGCCCACAGCAGTGCTAGGGGTCAATGGGGGACCCACAAAACCTCTGGAGAACTTGGGGGGCCCACCACAAGAGTTGGTGTGGGAGAAACCAAGTTGCGACGAAGTGCTGTCGGTCGGACACCGTCGGTGCGAGGGTTTCTCTCGGTCAGACCGAGAGAAGCTCTCGGTCGGGCATGGTGCAACGCAGCGGAGGCGGGGTCATGGTGCGGTGTGAGGGAATTCCTCGGTCAGACTGAGCGGGCCTCTCGGTCGGACACGGTGGGTGCAGGCGTGCAGCACTGCGAAGTGATGCGAAGCGGCCTCTCGGTCGGTGCGGAAGATCTCGTCGGTCGGGCGCTGAGGCGGGGGTTGCAACGGTGCGGGGTGCGGAGCGGAGCGGGGTGCGGATCGGGCGCTCGGTCTGACCGAGCGATGCTCTCGGTCGGAGCAGGCGACAGCGAGGGGGCTTGCAGCGGAGCGCTACGAGCAGGCGATGCCGGGAGCGGCGCTGGTCGGGCACGGGGATTTGCGGGGGCGGCCGTCGGTCGTGCAGTGGGGCGTTCGTCGCAACGTTGCAACGAAGCTTTGGGAGAGGAAACGGCGGCTAGGGTTTTGTGTGATGCGGAAATTAGCTAGCCTAGGGCTCATATAAATAGGAAAGAGGGTTAGGGCTAGGTCTAGGGTTTAAGAAAACGTAATTAAATAATTAAAATAATTAATTTAAAATAAATTTACTCTCATCTCCCTCACACAAGATGGGTGCGGCCAAAAATTCTAAAATTTGGTCTAAAAATTCTTTAATACGTTATTATAATATAGGAATTTTATCATAATTAAAACACTTATAAAAATAGGTTTTAAAATTATTTAAAACTTTCAAAAAATGGAAAATAGGTCAAATTAAGTCCAAAAATTGTAAAATAAATATTGGGGTGTTCGGGGCGACGAAAGAAAGAGATTGGAGAAGACAGATCTAAATTTCGACGTCGAGAGAGGAAACTAAAAATAGAAACGTCTCGCATCAAAACAGAAAGTCACGACGTCACATCAAATAAGTTAGTATCGCGGAAGAACGACTCGAGATATGTCGTTCCAAAGTTGTTCCACAATCTAATACTTTCAGAGACGATCACGTCAACATATCACACGATAATATTCAAAATCAAATATAGTCTAAAATAAACACGTGCACGATCAAGAGCACGTGCACAAAGAAAGTACGATCGGAAACCGACCGTTACATCTAGTGGCCGCTTAGAAGAAATGCTTTTCTTAGGTTTAAAAGACGATTTTGGAAGCTTGCCTCATTGACACGAGTCACAAAAGTTTTTCTTTTGAAAGACAAGCTTAGGGAAGTCTCTAATAGAATTTAACTTGGAAAGCTTAAATAGTGTTCCAAAGTTTACATGACCGAAACGTCGATGCCATAAGTGTTGTTCACTTGTGTTGGCAACGAGACATTGTTCATGTGATTTTGGGAGATCTAAAATATAAATATCCTTATGGTGTGTGCCGGAAAATAATAATTCATCATTATCCTTTCTTAAAATATGGCACATTCCTTTCGCAAAGCTAACTTTGTAACCTTTGTCACAAAGTTGGCTTATTGAACTGAGATTATGGTTTAATCCTTTAACAAGGTAAACATCACTTATACGAGGTTTAGAAGGATTACCCACTTTACCAACACCTATGATGGTTCCGCTCTCGTTGCCTCCAAAGACTACCTGGTTTCCATTTGCAATGGGCACCACTCCGGAGAGCAATTGAGAGTCACCCGTCATGTGTTTTGAACACCCGCTATCGAGTATCCAATTATTCTTGGAGCTAAATTTGAATTTGTTGCTCCGTTTCTTTCTCTTGAGTACCTAAAGATAGAGAATATTGTATCATGGTACCCAAGGTCATTGGGTCCAAAAGATTAGACCTTTGGAAGCCAAGTCCAATTGGACTTAGACTTCCCCACATAATTATCACTATGCACAACATTCATGAAATACAAATTCATATAAACTTGTTTTTCATCCATGTTTGTGTCCTTTGGGCTCCAAATAGTGAAAATTTTGGGAGCCTTAATCCTATTGGGAGCATGCATGTGTTGTTGATTTCTACGTGATGCATGTCGTGGATAGGCATAAGGAACATGATGAAATGGTGTATTATGAGAATGGTTCATATGATGTTGTGGATAAACATATGCATGTGGGGGAACACGTGCGTGAGGGTGTCTCACTTGGTGTGCACGTGCCCGTGGACGTGTAGCATAAACATCATCATATGTGTGAGCATGTGGAGTAGGACGTGTTCTCCTATGTGGCATGGTATTTGTGTACATGTAGGCATGACCCTTCTTTGGAGGTCCACCCAAAGTGGGTTTCTTTCCAAAAGAGGGTGTGTACGAGGTGGAAGCACCATTGGTAGATGAACTACCAATAGAGTGTTTGCTCCCACTCGTTGAGTCACCGGAAGTTGGCCTAACAAAGGTAGTGGCCGATTTGGATGAACTTCCTATCTTATACCCCAAACCAATGTGGTGATTGGCCGGAAGTAAGTCATTTAGGATGTTATCCAAATGGTCCTTACCCTTATTGAATTTATTAATTCGGCCTAATGTGCACTCATATTTCTCGGTGAGAGAATGCATCGAAGCATCCAAAGTGGATACTTGCGATGTGAGTGCATAAACACGAGATTTAAGATTCTCATTCTCGATACTCAAAGTTGAGTTCCGAGAAGTCAAATCCGCCATCTCATGTTCATCCGATTCCTCGACATGAACATGTTCAAGTTGAGATTTGAGATTAACAATCTCATTTCTCAACTCTTCAACAACGGTGTCGTTGTTGGTGATGATAGGTTTAGGCGAGTTTTGGATGCTAGCTAAATCACCTTTTACCTTAGTATATCTATTTACTAATTTACTGTACTTAGACCATAATTGAGAATTAGCATTTCTAAGGTCATCCATTGTTACCTCATCACCTTCCTTATAGCTATCATCGGAGGAGGAATCTTTATCTTTCTCCTCTCGAGCCATGAAGCACATATGTGCTTTCTCCACTTGCTCATCGTCCGACTCTCCGCTTGAGGAATCATCCTCGGAGTCGGTGAACGTCCCGACAAGTCCCTTTTTGTACACTTTCTTGTACTTCTTTGACTTGTCGTACTTCGACGCCTTCCACTTCTCCTTTTGCATGTTTTGTGGACAATCCGCTTTCATGTATCCTGGTTTGTTGCATTTGAAGCACAAAGGTGCGGAGGCGTTAGAAGAACTAACTTTAGATTTGTTCTTGTAATTACCTTTCCGAAAGAACCGGTTGAACTTCTTGGCCATGAGAGCCATGGACTCCAAGTCCAACTCGTCATCCGAGTTTTCATCATCAGTCGATGTGGAAGTTGATGGAGCTGTGGGATCCTGTCAAAACAGCGTTAGGATCGATAAATGAAGTTGAGACTTACGCTTGCGTATGCGGCACGGTAGTCTCGGAACTTCGCCTTCGGATTCACCACGACGGATCGAGTCTTCTCACGAACGGAGTAAGGCTACTAAATCCACAATCTAAATCTCTACTTTTAGATTAAGAACTTGGATAAAGAGAGAGAAAGGATTTCGGCAGAGCTTCGCTAGAATGTAATGCAAGGCAAGAATACCATGCAAAAGTGTAAGTAAATGGCTAAGCCTTGGGTCTTATTTATAGCCCCCAAGGTAGTTATTTTAGGAGTAATTGTTCCTTTGGAACAATTTAACTAAGGTGTACCATCATACATGGCACATTATAAGCTTAAGTTGTACCATATGCATGGTACAACATAAGCTTAAGATATTCCCCCTTTATTAGCCATATGTCGCATGCACTTATGCACATATAATGCGACTTTCCCACTTATCTAGAGATCCTCTCTGCAAGGGAACAGATTCCCTTTGCACACGACTTCGTGTACGTGACGTTCGAGGTCCGTATTCCCTCGTACATCCCCTACAAGGGTGTACAAACGTCATCCATATCCAACATCTCCCACTCACACTTGAGGGGATTGTAAGAGAACGTCTTTCTCTTAGTTCTTTCATCTATCATACCGAGAAATAGACCGTGCGACCGTCATGCGCGTAGAGTCTGTTGTTGTGCACTTGTTAGAGATACACAACGACCTCGAAGGTGCAAAGTTGAGTAGTTCAACGCATGCTTTACCCTAGATTATTTCTTCACATTTCTTATACTTTATATTCAACAATTAAATCCCATCTGGATCACAATTGGCTGGCCAGCTTTGAATCATTAAAGTCCAAATGCGAATATGAAATCAATCTTCCTCTTCTTGCGAACCTTCTGATCTTGACTTGATTCGCTTTTCTAACGTGTCCCGCCGAGCCGAATCAATTAAAGTCCAGGACTTGACTTGAAGAATCTCAAATACAATTGACTTGATTCGCTTTTCTTGACTTGATTCTCCACTAAACTCATATAGTTTTTAAAGCAAGCCAAAGCTTCACTTTTGTGGGATATCAATTAGATATGTCTGAATCGGGTGAAATCATCAATAAAAGTGATGAAATAGGACTTTCCGCGTCTTGTCCTGACATTCATCGGACCACATATGTCCGAATGGATAAGCTGTAATGGAACCTCGGCCCTTGTGCCGGTTCCAAACGGCTTGCGACAAGATTTCCCCACAAGGCAATGTTCGCAGGTCGACATTTCAACCTTTGAAACATTGGATAGAAGGCCATGTTTGGCAAGTCTATCCATACGCGTTGGTCCAATATGACCAAGCCTTACGTGCCAACAAATCACATCAGACTCATAAGTCTTAGAATTTGCAATAAGGAAATTTTCATTACATGAGGAATCATACATTGTACTCATTACAATAAATCCTTTAAATACAAACCCAGTACCAATAAGAGTATTATTACAACTTAAGTCCATATTACAATCATGAAAAAACCAGTTATAGCCAAGACCCATTAATACGACCACAAAAATTATATTCCTTCGAATATCTGGAGCGAAGAGGACATCATGAAGTAGGAGAGTGCGGCCGTTGTCCAAGACTAGCTTGCAAGTCCCAACGCCTTTCACTTCAACACGTGTGTTGTTTCCTACATAGATCCACTTCGTTCCTTGGGGTATCTGGTGATACTCCACGAAGGACCGTCTGTCCCTTGCTATGTGGTCGGTGGCACCTGAATCAATTATCCAAAATGGATTAGATTCCACAAGAAATATTGAACTAGAAACACATATGTAACTAGTATATTTATAAGTTACCTCGTCGCCTCCACTCGTACACGAACGAGCATAGTGACCGAGCTTGTTGCACTTGAAGCACTTGATCCTCTTCAAGTCTTTCTTCGTGTGCCATTTCTTGTGCCCACCCTTATGTTTGGGTTTCTTGGTAGACTCAGGTTGCTTAGTACGTTCATTAGTGAACTTCGAACGATCTTTCCGTTTCTTTCCCCCGAGTGAGGAACTAGCAACCATGTGCACTTCTGCACTTGGCTTGGCAGCCGCAAGCCGCTCTTCCTCTAATTCGAGGTGCTTGGAAACATCGCTGAAGGTCTTGATGCTCTCATTGTGAGTGAGATGCATCTTCATTTGGTTCGCCATATGTCCTGCGTCCTTTAACTCCGAGATAAGGTTCGCCATATGTCGCAGATGTTTACCCATGGAATGATCTGGACGTTTCTTATATGAATCGAACCTTATAGTTAAGGCGCGAAGTTTGGACACCGATGTGCAACTGAACTTCTCCTCTAGCTTGGACCATATGTCCATGGCTAGGTCATGTTCTCGGAAGATGCGCATTATGTCATCAGCCATACTGCTTAATAACGTAATGCGCGCTATCTTGTTCTTCCGAGACCAAGCATCAAAAGCTTCCTTGTCTCGTCGGTGTTGGGCCGTAGTGCCCAACTCGGGTTCAATCATAACGTTCTTTAGAGTTTCGAGCACTTCTTGCTCCTCTAGAACGTATTGTATCTTGATGGACCAAAGTTTGTAATTATCTCCGTTGAGTTTTTCAACTCTGTTTAACTCAGCGACGATATTCTTTGAAGCGGAAGACATTTTACTTTTAAAATGCTGCAAAAGACACAAAAGCTAAGTTTGATCAAAAAAATTGCATTGAAAATTCTTAAAATACAATTCCCATTTGAAGTGATAATAGAATATCTCATTTGGATAGTTCTAATTTCAACTCCCACTTGGAATGATATTTATAATTTGATAAGTTACTTTCGAAAAATATTGAAGATGTTACTCTAGAATCAGAAAGGTCACTATGTTTCCAATCACCATCTAGAATAACTTTCAATATTTCTCCCTCACTTTATCAAATGTTAGTACTCTTATAGTACTTCGCAGCGGAAAAGCGTTTTTGAAAACGTATTTTTCAAAATGTATGAAAACGTATTTTTCAAAAAAAATGTATATTTCAACTTAGTACCCTTATGATTCTAGTGAAATATTCGGCACTTCATGACCATTTGTCGGGAATGAGCCGTAGCCGTGCCAAGGTCGGATCCCCCTTTTGGGGATTTTTCTGCAAACTATCGTCGCCGGCTCCCGTATGGATCCAGGCGTTTCCCCCCGTATGAGAGAATTTTGACACAGACGACTGTCGTTTGGCCCCGTATGGGCTAGTCGGCACGTTCATGTTCGACCAAGTCCTTTTGCCGAATTGGTCGACCAAAACACCCGAATTGGTTGACCAATGATAATGGTCTAAAACTTCACCCGGCCAGGGCCTCTGCCCTGGCCGAGGCTGGCCAAGGGCCGGCCAGGGCCTCTGCCCTGGCCGAGGCCGACCAAGGCCGGCCAGGCCCTGGCCGAGGCCAGGGCATTGGCCCTGGCCTCTGCCAGGGCCGGCCAGGCACGCCCTGGCCTCTGCCCGGGCCGACCAGGTGCTGGCCGGGGCCAAGGCACCGGCCCTGGCCACTGCCAGGGCCTGCCAGGCCGGCCCCTGGCCATGGCCTGGCCTCGGCCAGGCCTGGCCTTGGCCACGGCCAGGGCCCCCTGGCCCTGGCCGGGGCCGGCCAGGTCCGGCCATGGCCGTCCATTGCCGGGCCATGGCCATTTGGCCTTGGCCGGCCATGGCCCATATGGCCATGGCCGGCCACCCCCTTATATGGGGTTGCCGCACATCCACACCGGAGCGGTGGCCGTGGTGGTTATTGGCCGTAGCCAAGTCCCTCCGCATAGGAAGGGGGGTGCGTTGAAGCACCCGTTCGTCGATAAAGCACACGTTCTTCTTCGATGAAGCACCCGTTCATCGATGAAGCACACGTTCTTCCTCGATGAAGCACCCGTTCATCGATGAAGCACCCGTTCGTCGAGAAAGTAGTTATTCTCTAATGGCCGTGTGCCAAAAAATGAAAAATAACACACTTTAAAGTTCGTAAACTACGCGATCCACATGAAGAGAGTTCACATTCCCTATGAATGGAGACTCAGCATCCATGAAGAGAGCGAGCTTGACGATATGAACGGTCGGTTCTTCCCGTCACGGAGAGTTCCTACCATATCCGTAATGATAGGAGACCCTAACGTGAAAAGAACAACCGCTGCGTTCTCTCCGTCACGAAGCGTTCCTACCATATCCGTAATGGTAGGATACCCATTCGTGAAAAAAACAACGCCTCGTTCATCGGTTCAACATGGCGGTGGTTTTGACCGGGGCGAACCCGTATGGCTCCGATACCAATGTGGGATCCTGTCAAAACAGCGTTAGGATCGATAAATGAAGTTGAGACTTACACTTGCGTATGCGGCACGGTAGTCTCGGAACTTCGCCTTCGGATTCGCCACGACGGATTGAGTCTTCTCACGAACGGAGTAAGGCTACTAAATCCATAATCTAAATCTCTACTTTTAGATTAAGAACTTGGATAAAGAGAGAGAAAGGATTTCGGCAGAGCTTCGCTAGAATGTAATGCAAGGTAAGAATACCATGCAAAAGTGTAAGTAAATGGCTAAGCCTTGGGTCTTATTTATAGCCCCCAAGGTAGTTATTTTAGGAGTAATTGTTCCTTTGGAACAATTTAACTAAGGTGTACCATCATACATGGCACATTATAAGCTTAAGTTGTACCATATGCATGGTACAACATAAGCTTAAGATATTCCCCCTTTATTAGCCATATGTCGCATGCACTTATGCACATATAATGCGACTTTCCCACTTATCTAGAGATCCTCTCTGCAAGGGATCAGATTCCCTTTGCACACGACTTCGTGTACGCGACGTTCGAGGTCCGTATTCCCTCGTACATCCCCTACAAGGGTGTACAAACATCATCCATATCCAACATCTCCCACTCACACTTGAGGGGATTGTAAGAGAACGTCTTTCTCTTAGTTATTTCATCTATCATACCGAGAAATAGACCGTGCGACCGTCATGCGCGTAGAGTCTGTTGTTGTGCACTTGTTAGAGATACACAACGACGTCGAAGGTGCAAAGCTGAGTAGTTCAACGCATGCTTTACCCTAGATTATTTCTTCACATTTCTTATACTTTATATTCAACAATTGAATCCCATCTGGATCACAATTGGCTGGCCAGCTTTGAATCATTAAAGTCCAAATGCGAATATGAAATCAATCTTCCTCTTCTTGCGAACCTTCTGATCTTGACTTGATTCGCTTTTCTAACGTGTCCCGCCGAGCCGAATTATCATAGCCCATTATCAACACGCTAAGATAGCGATCATCTCGTCAAATCTAAAGGAACCAATTGGAGTCCTTGAGGGTAAGAGTTAAGACCCATATGGCCTTTGAGTCTCACATAATAGCAAACACTATTGCTACTAACTCAGTGGTCGAAATGCATACGTGGTATGAACGCGTATTACAACATCACTCCTTTCCCAGGGAGAGTATGTCTTAATGATGTTGTACGGATGAACGATCAGACACCACAGTGTCTATCTTTTTGAGTCCCCTTACTACCCATGAAATATTCTCGGACTCTCATCCTGCATAAGACAGATAGGATTTAAAAAATCCTATGAGATCTCTTTTAAATATCCTTGTGATACAGATCTCAGATCCCTTTGTAAGCATCCATATGATGCAGATCTTTCATACGACCATTTTGTTTAAGTCTTGACTCTAAATCATCCGTCTGATGATTTTGACTTCAAACAGGTCTCATCTCTATTCTATCCGTCTGATAGAATAAGGCGGTTGCTCATGTGAGAGAGCCAACCTCAATCTGTCCGACATACTAGAAAGTATTGCTGAGATTTCAAAAAATGTACACAAACATTTCTCAAGAAATTCATATGCAATGTTTGAAAAAGAACTTATTCTTTTATTAATTTTGATCATTTACAGACATGGGAATTTACATTGGTACAACTCAGCTCTTACGCAATCCTTGAGATGATAAGTGTTTATAAAACACATTTCTGGGGATCGCTTTCATAAGCGGATCCTCTATCATCTCATGTGTAGATATGTACCTTATGTCTACCTTCTTGGTTTTATCATAGTCTTTTACAAATTTGTAGCGGATATCTATGTGTTTGGTCTTATAATTGAATTTCAGATCTTTGACATAGGCTATAGATGCTTGACTGTCGCTGTGTATGGGTACAGCACCTGAGTCACTTGCATTAATTAGCCTGTCTAAGAACTTCCTAAGCCAAACAGCCTCTTGGACTGCCATGCTAAATGCTACAAACTCGGCTTCCATGGTTGAAAGTGCGATGCAGGATTGTTTCTTGCTACTCCAGGATATTGCACCAGATCCGAGTAGAAAAAAATATCCTGAGGTCGATCGTCGCTCATCGAGATCACCCGCCCAATCAGCATCAGTGTAGCCTTCGAGCCTCAAGGCATCTCCTTGATAGCATAAAGCAAAGTCTGCAGTTCCTTTGAGATACCGCATTATCCTCTTAACCGCTTTCCAGTGTACTTGCCCTGGGTTGGATTGGTAACGAATTACCATTCCAACGGTAAAACAGATGTCCGGTCTTGTACACATCATAGCGTACATTAGACTACCAACTGCACTGGAATATGGAACTTTTTGCATAATCTCCTTCGCTTTTTGGTTCTTGGGACATGATTTCAGACATAAATTGTCGCACTTGCTTATTGTAGTATCAATGGACTTGCAGTCCTGCATATTAAAACGTTCTAGAACCTTCTTTATATAAGTCTCCTGTGAAAGAGAAAGAAGTTTCTTCGAACGATTCCTTGAAATCTTAACTCCAAGGATATATGCGGCTTCTCCCATGTCTTTCATCTCAAAAACTGATGAAAGCCCAGCCTTAATATCCATCACAAAGCCCTTGTCATTTCTGGCTATTAAAATGTCATCTACATATAGAGACATAATTACATACTTGTTCTTATACCTCTTGATATATACACAGTTATCTTCATCAAGCATGGAAAATCCATTTGATAAGACAACCTCTTGAAATCGTATATACCATTGCCTCGAGGATTGTTTAAGACCATATATGGATTTAAGAAGTTTACAAACCTTATGTTCGTTTCCTTCTTTTACATACCCTGTTGGTTGTTCCATATAGATCTCATCGTCCAATTCTC
Source organism: Scilla litardierei (assembly GCA_030789695.1). NCBI lineage: Eukaryota > Viridiplantae > Streptophyta > Magnoliopsida > Asparagales > Asparagaceae > Scilla > Scilla litardierei. Next base: position 178,114,740 of record CM061133.1, on the reverse strand, counting down.
TATTGAGAAAGGCAGTCTTTACATCCATTTGATGTAATTCGAGGTCTAAGCAAGCTACCATTGCCAGAATCAGGCGAATTGAGGTAAAACGAACAACAGGTGAGGAGGTCTCTTCGTAGTCTATCCCTTCCTGTTGCGTAAAACCTTTCGCGACAAGGCGAGCTTTATATCTGTCAATAGAGCCATCAGCCTTATGCTTGATCTTGAGAACCCATTTGTTCACAATAGCTCTACGTCCTCTGGGTAAGTCAACTAAGTCCCAGACTTGGTTAACTTTCATGGATTCTAATTCCTCTTGCATCGCTTCCATCCATTTGTCTTTAGCAGGGCAAGATATGGCCTGTTTGAAAGTAGCAGGCTCGTCATCTTCTTGTAGTAAAGTCATAAAGGTTTGCGGAAATTCATCCTCAAATCTTAGAGGAGCCAACCTTGTACGACTACTACGTCGTATTTGAGATTCTTCAAGTCCTTGTTGACTCAAATTTAGATCAATTCTAATATCACTCCCACTTGGAATGTCGTTAGAATTGCTCCCACTTGGATCATTATTCCCGTATGGAATAGGATAATCGTCATTCGTATAATCCATTGGTGAAGGTTGAAACGTATTTTCGTTTTCACCAAGAATTCTCCCACTCGAATGAGGTAATCCTTCTTGATCATAAATCTCAAATAGAGATAAGTCCTGACTTATCTCGCCCTGTCTTGGAAACTCGTTTTCCAAGAAAGTGACATCCCTCGACTCAAACTCAATTAGCCCACCATTGTCTTCCTGACTAACAAAAACATAACCTTTGGAGTTTTCTACGTATCGTATAAAGATACATTTCCTTCCCCTTGGCCCAAGTTTGCCATACTTATGGGAGGAAATATGTGCGTAGGATGCACAACCCCAAGGTTTCAAAATGTTTAAGTCAGGAGACCTTTGGTTCCACAACTCATAAGGAGTGGAGCTAACTGATTTCGAGGGTACGCGGTTTAAAATGAAAGCGACCGTCAATAATGCATCACCCCAAAAGGTGATTGGTAAGTTAGCTTGAGCCATCATTGAACGGATCATTTCCATTAAAGTCCTATTTCTCCTTTCTGCAACACCGTTTTGTTGAGGAGTATAAGGCATAGTTACCTGATGTACTATGCCTTTTTCATCACAAAGTTCCTTAAAACTTGTTGATTGATATTCACCGCCCCTATCGGTTCGCAAGACCTTAATCTTGCGATCTAATTGATTCTCCACTAAACTCATATAGTTTTTAAAGCAAGCCAAAGCTTCACTTTTGTAGGATATCAAATAGATATATCCGAATCGGGTGAAATCATCAATAAAAGTGATGAAATAGGACTTTCCGCGTCTTTTCTTGACATTCATCGGACCACATATGTCTGAATGGATAAGCTGTAATGGAACCTCGGCCCTTGTGCCGGTTCCAAACGGCTTGCGTCAAGATTTCCCCACAAGGCAATGTTCGCAGGTCGACATTTCAACCTTTGAAACATTGGATAGAAGGCCATGTTTGGCAAGTCTATCCATACGCGTTGGTCCAATATGACCAAGCCTTGCGTGCCAACAAATCACATCAGACTCATAAGTCTTAGAATTTGCAATACGGAAATTTTCATTACATGAGGAATCATACATTGTACTCATTACAATAAATCCTTTAAATACAAACCCAGTACCAATAAGAGTATTATTACAACTTAAGTCCACATTACAATCATGAAAAAACCAGTTATAGCCAAGACCCATTAATACGACCACAAAAATTATATTCCTTCGAATATCTGGAGCGAAGAGGACATCATGAAGTAGGAGAGTGCGGCCGTTGTCCAAGACTAGCTTGCAAGTCCCAACGCCTTTCACTTCAACACGTGTGTTGTTTCCTACATAGATCCACTTCGTTCCTTGGGGTATCCGGTGATACTCCACGAAGGACCGTCTGTCCCTTGCTATGTGGTCGGTGGCACCTGAATCAATTATCCAAAATGGATTAGATTCCACAAGAAATATTGAACTAGAAACACATATGTAACTAGTATATTTACAAGTTACCTCGTCGCCTCCACTCGTACACGAACGAGCATAGTGACCGAGCTTGTTGCACTTGAAGCACTTGATCCTCTTCAAGTCTTTCTTCGTGTGCCATTTCTTGTGCCCACCCTTATGTTTGGGTTTCTTGGTAGACTCACGTTGCTTAGTACGTTCATTAGTGAACTTCGAACGATCTTTCCGTTTTTTTCCCCCGTGTGAGGAACTAGCAACCATGTGCACTTCTGCACTTGGCTTGGCAGCCGCAAGCCGCTCTTCCTCTAATTCGAGGTGCTTGGAAACATCGCTGAAGGTCTTGATGCTCTCATTGTGAGTGAGATGCATCTTCATTTGGTCCCACCCATTTGGTAGGGAACGTATAACTGCTTGGATTTGTTGCTCATCAGTGAGCACATGACCTGCGTCCTTTAACTCCGTGATAAGGTTCGCCATATGTCGCAGATGTTTCCCCATGGAATGATCTGGACGTTTCTTATATGAATCGAACCTTATAGTTAAGGCGCGAAGTTTGGACACCGATGTGCAACCGAACTTCTCCTCTAGCTTGGACCATATGTCCATGGCTAGGTCATGTTCTCGGAAGATGCGCATTATGTCATCAGCCATACTGCTTAATAACGTAATGCGCGCTATCTTGTTCTTCCGAGACCAAGCATCAAAAGCTTCCTTGTCTCGTCGGTGTTGGGCCGTAGTGCCCAACTCGGGTTCAATCATAACGTTCTTTAGAGTTTCGAGCACTTCTTGCTCCTCTAGAACGTATTGTATCTTGATGGACCAAAGTTTGTAATTATCTCCGTTGAGTTTTTCAACTCTGTTTAACTCAGCGACGATATTCTTTGAAGCGGAAGACATTTTACTTTTAAAATGCTGCAAAAGACACAAAAGCAAAGGTTTGATCAAAAAAATTGCATTGAAAATTCTTAAAATACAATTCCCATTTGAAGTGATAATAGAATATCCCATTTGGATAGTTCTAATTTCAACTCCCACTTGGAATGATATTTATAATTTGATAAGTTACTTTCGAAAAATATTGAAGATGTTACTCTAGAATCAGAAAGGTCACTATGTTTCCAATCACCATCTAGAGTAACTTTCAATATTTCTCCCTCACTTTATCAAATGTTAGTACTCTTATAGTACCTCGCAGCGGAAAAGCGTTTTTGAAAACGTATTTTTCAAAATGTATGAAAACGTATTTTTCAAAAAAAATGTATATTTCAACTTAGTACCCTTATGATACTAGTGAAATATTCGGCACTTCATGACCATTTGTCGGGAATGAGCCGTAGCCGTGCCAAGGTCGGATCCCCCTTTTGGGGATTTTTCTGCAAACTATCGTCGCCGGCTCCCGTATGGATCCAGGCGTTTCCCCCCGTATGAGAGAATTTTGGCGTAGACGACTGTCGTTTGGCTCCATATGGGCTAGTCGGCACGTTCATCTTCGACCAAGTCCTTTTGCCGAATTGGTCGACCAAAACACCCGAATTGGTCGACCAATGATAATGGTCTGAAACTTCTCCCGGCCAGGGCCTCTGCCCTGGCCGAGGCTGGCCAAGGGCCGGCCAGGGCCTCTGCCCTGGCCGAGGCCGACCAAGGCCGGCCAAGCCCTGGCCGAGGCCAGGGCATTGGCCCTGGCCTCTGCCAGGGCCAGCCAGGCCGGCCCTGGCCTCTGCCACGGCCGGCCAGGCGCCGGCCCTGGCCACTGCCAGGGCTGGCCAGGCCGGCCCCTGGCCGTGGCCGAGGCCGGCCTGGGCCAGGCCTGGCCTTGGCCACGGCCAGGGCCCCCTGGCCCTGGCCGGGGCCGGCCAGGTCCGGCCATGGCCGTCCATTGCCGGGCCATGGCCATTTGTCCTTGGCCGGCCATGGCCCATATGGCCATGGCCGGCCACCCCCTTATATGGGGTTGCCGCACATCCACACCGGAGCGGTGGCCGTGGTGGTTATTGGCCGTAGCCAAGCCCCTCCGCATGGGAAGGGGGGTGCGTTGAAGCACCCGTTCGTCGATGAAGCACCCGTTCTTCCTCGATGAAGCACCCGTTCGTCGATGAAGCACCCGTTCTTCCTCGATGAAGCACCCGTTCGTCGAGAAAGTAGTTATTCTCTAATGGCCGTGTGCCAAAAAATGAAAAATAACACACTTTAAAGTTCATAAACTACGCGCTCCACATGAAGAGAGTTCACATTCCCTATGAATGGAGACTCAGCATCCATGAAGAGAGCGAGCTTGACGATATGAACGGTCGGTTCTTCCCGTCACGGAGAGTTCCTACCATATCCGTAATGATAGGAGACCCTAACGTGAAAAGAACAACTTCTGCGTTCTCTCCGTCACGAAGCGTTCCTACCATATCTGTAATGGTAGGATACCCATTCGTGAAAAAAACAACGCCTCGTTCATCGGTTCAACGTGGCGGTGGTTTTGACCGGGGCGAACCCGTATGGCTCCGATACCAATGTGGGATCCTATCAAAACAGCGTTAGGATCGATAAATGAAGTTGAGACTTACGCTTGCGTATGCGGCACGGTAGTCTCGGAACTTCGCCTTCGGATTCGCCACGACGGATCGAGTCTTCTCACGAACGGAGTAAGGCTACTAAATCCATAATCTAAATCTCTAATTTTAGATTAAGAACTTGGATAAAGAGAGAGAAAGAATTTCGGCAGAGCTTCACTAGAATGTAATGCAAAGCAAGAATACCATGCAAAAGTGTAAGTAAATGGCTAAGCCTTGGGTCTTATTTATAACCCCCAAGGTAGTTATTTTAGGAGTAATTGTTCCTTTGGAACAATTTAACTAAGGTGTACCATCATACATGGCACATTATAAGCTTAAGTTGTACCATATGCATGGTACAACATAAGCTTAAGATATTCCCCATTTATTAGCCATATGTCGCATGCACTTATGCACATATAATGCGACTTTCCCACTTATCTAGAGATCCACTCTGCAAGGGAACAGATTCCCTTTGCACACGACTTCGTGTACGCGACGTTCGAGGTCCGTATTCCCTCGTACATCCCCTACAAGGGTGTACAAACGTCATCCATATCCAACATCTCCCACTCACACTTGAGGGGATTGTAAGAGAACGTCTTTCTCTTAGTTATTTCATCTATCATACCGAGAAATAGACCGTGCGACCGTCATGCGCGTAGAGTCTGTTGTTGTGCACTTGTTAGAGATACACAACGACCTCGAAGGTGCAAAGCTGAGTAGTTCAACGCATGCTTTACCCTAGATTATTTCTTCACATTTCTTATACTTTATATTCAACAATTGAATCCCATCTGGATCACAATTGGCTGGCCAGCTTTGAATCATTAAAGTCCAAATGCGAATATGAAATCAATCTTCCTCTTCTTGCGAACCTTCTGATCTTGACTTGATTCGCTTTTCTAACGTGTCCCGCCGAGCCGAATTATCATAGCCCATTATCAACACGCTAAGATAGCGATCATCTCGTCAAATCTAAAGGAACCAATTGGAGTCCTTGAGGGTAAGAGTTAAGACCCATATGGCCTTTGAGTCTCACATAATAGCAAACACTATTGCTACTAACTCAGTGGTCGAAATGCATACGTGGTATGAACACGTATTACAACATCACTCCTTTCCCAGGGAGAGTATGTCTTAATGATGTTGTACGGATGAAAGATCAGACACCACAGTGTCTATCTTTTTGAGTCCCCTTACTACCCATGAAATATTCTCGGACTCTCATCCTGCATAAGACAGATATGATTTAAAAAATCCTATGAGATCTCTTTCAAATATCCTTGTGATACAGATCTCAGATCCCTTTGTAAGCATCCATATGATGCAGATCTTTCATACGACCATTTTGTTTAAGTCATGACTCTAAATCATCCGTCTGATGATTTTGACTTCAAACAGGTCTCATCTCTATTCTATCCGTCTGATAGAATAAGGCGGTTGCTCATGTGAGAGAGCCAACCTCAATCTGTCTGACATACTGGAAAGTATAGCTGAGATTTCAAAAAATGTACACAAACATTTCTCAAGAAATTCATATGCAATGTTTGAAAAAGAACTTATTCTTTTATTAATTTTGATCATTTACAGACATGGGAATTTACATTGGTACAACTCAGCTCTTACGCAATCCTTGGGATGATAAGTGTTTATAAAACACATTTCTGTGGATAGCTTTCGTAAGCGGATCCTCTATCATCTCATGCGTAGATATGTACCTTATGTCTACTTTCTTGGTTTTATCATAGTCTTTTGCAAATTTGTAGCGGATATCTATGTGTTTGGTCTTATAATGGAATTTCGGATCTTTGACATAGGCTATAGATGCTTGACTGTCGCTGTGTATGGGTACAACACCTGAGTCACTTGCATTAATTAGCATGTCTAAGAACTTCCTAAGCCAAACAGCCTCTTGGACTGCCATGCTAAATGCTACAAACTCGGCTTCCATGGTTGAAAGTGCGATGCAGGATTGTTTCTTGCTACTCCAGGATATTGCACCAGATCCGAGTAGAAAAACATATCATGAGGTCGATCGTCGCTCATCGAGATCACCCGCCCAATCAGCATCAGTGTAGCCTTCGAGCCTCAAGGCATCTCCTTGATAACATAAAGCAAAGTCTGCAGTTCTTTTGAGATACCGCATTATCCTCTTAACCGCTTTCCAGTGTACTTGCCCTGGGTTGGATTGGTAACGACTTACCATTCCAACGGCAAAACAGATGTCCGGTCTTGTACACATCATAGCGTACATTAGACTACCAACTGCACTGGAATATGGAACTTTTTCCATAATCTCCTTCTCTTTTTGGTTCTTCGGACATGATTTCAGACATAAATTGTCGCACTTGCTTATTGGAGTATCAATGGACTTGCAGTCCTGCATATTAAAACGTTCTAGAACCTTCTTTATATAAGTCTCCTGTGAAAGAGAAAGAAGTTTCTTCGAACGATTCCTTGAAATCTTAACTCCAAGGATATATGCGGCTTCTCCCATGTCTTTCATCTCAAAAACTGATGAAAGCCCAGCCTTAATATCCATCACAAAGCCCTTGTCATTTCCGGCTATTAAAATGTCATCTACATATAGAGACATAATAACATACTTGTTCTTATTCCTCTTGATATATACACAGTTATCTTCATCAAGCATGGAAAATCCATTTGATAAGACAACCTCTTGAAATCGTATATATCATTGCCTCGAGGATTGTTTAAGACCATATATGGATTTAAGAAGTTTACAAACCTTATGTTCGTTTCCTTCTTTTACAAACCCTGTTGGTTGTTCCATATAGATCTCTTCGTCCAATTCTCCATTGAGAAAGGCAGTCTTTACATCCATTTGATGTAATTCGAGGTCTAAGCAAGCTACCATTGCCAGAATCAGGCGAATTGAGGTAAAACGAACAACAGGTGAGAAGGTCTCTTCGTAGTCTATCCCTTCCTATTGCGTAAAACCTTTCGCGACAAGGCGAGCTTTACATCTGTCAATAGAGCCATCAGCCTTATGCTTGATCTTGAGAACCCATTTGTTCCCAATAGCTCTACGTCCTCTGGGTAAGTCAACTAAGTCCCAGACTTGGTTAACTTTCATGGATTCTAATTCCTCTTGCATCGCTTCCATCCATTTGTCTTTAGCAGTGCAAGATATGGCCTGTTTGAAAGTAGCAGGCTCGTCATCTTCTTGTAGTAAAGTCATAAAGGTTTGCGGAAATTCATCCTCAAATCTTAGAGGAGCCAACCTTGTACGACTACTACGTCGTATTTGAGATTCTTCAAGTCCTTGTTGACTCGAATTTAAATCAATTCTAATATCACTCCCACTTGGAATGTCGTTAGAATTGCTCCCACTTGGATCATTATTCCCGTATGGAATAGGATAATCGTCATTCGTATAATCCATTGGTGAAGGTTGAAACGTATTTTCGTTTTCACCCAAGAATTCTCCCACTCAAATGAGGTAATCCTTCTTGATCATAAATCTCAAATAGAGATAAGTCCTGACTTATCTCGCCCTGTCTTGGAAACTCGTTTTCCAAGAAAGTGACATCCCTCGACTCAAACTCAATTAGCCCACCATTGTCTTCCTGACTAACAAAAACATAACCTTTGGAGTTTTCTGCGTATCGTATAAAGATACATTTCCTTCCCTTGGCCCAAGTTTGCCATACTTATGGGAGGAAATATGTGCGTAGGATGCACAACCCCAAGGTTTCAAAATGTTTAAGTCAGGAGACCTTTGGTTCCACAACTCATAAGGAGTGGAGCTAACTGATTTCAAGGGTACGCGGTTTAAAATGAAAGCGGCCGTCAATAATGCATCATCCCAAAAGGTGATTGGCAAGTTAGCTTGCGCCATCATTGAACGGACCATTTCCATTAAAGTCCTATTTCTCCTTTCTGCAACACCGTTTTGTTGAGGAGTATAAGGCATAGTTACCTTATGTACTATGCCTTTTTCATCACAAAGTTCCTTAAAACTTGTTGATTGATATTCACCGCCCCTATCGGTTCGCAAGACCTTAATCTTGCGATCTAATTGATTCTCCACTAAACTCATATAGTTTTTAAAGCAAGCCAAAGCTTCACTTTTGTGGGATATCAAATAGATATGTCCGAATCGGGTGAAATCATCAATAAAAGTGATGAAATAGGACTTTCCGCGTCTTGTCTTGACATTCATCGGACCACATATGTCCGAATGGATAAGCTGTAATGGAACCTCGGCCCTTGTGCCGGTTCCAAACGGCTTGCGACAAGATTTCCCCTCAAGGCAATGTTCGCAGGTCGACATTTCAACCTTTGAAACATTGGATAGAAGGCCACGTTTGGCAAGTCTATCCATACGCGTTGGTCCAATATGACCAAGCCTTGCGTGCCAACAAATCACATCAGACTCATAAGTCTTAGAATTTGCAATACGGAAATTTTCATTACATGAGGAATCATATATTGTACTCATTACAATAAATCCTTTAAATACAAACCCAGTACCAATAAGAGTATTATTACAACTTAAGTCCACATTACAATCATGAAAAAACCAGTTATAGCCAAGACCCATTAATACGACCACAGAAATTATATTCCTTCGAATATCTGGAGCGAAGAGGACATCATGAAGTAGGAGAGTGCGGCCGTTGTCCAAGACTAGCTTGCAAGGCCCAACGCCTTTCACTTCAACACGTGTGTTGTTTCCTACATAGATCCACTTCGTTCCTTGGGGTATCCGGTGATACTCCACGAAGGACCGTCTGTCCCTTGCTATGTGGTCGGTGGCACCTGAATCAATTATCCAAAATGGATTAGATTCCACAAGAAATATTGAACTAGAAACACATATGTAACTAGTATATTTACAAGTTACCTCGTCGCCTCCACTCGTACACGAACGAGCATAGTGACCGAGCTTGTTGCACTTGAAGCACTTGATCCTCTTCAAGTCTTTCTTCTTGTGCCATTTCTTGTGCCCACCCTTATGTTTGGGTTTCTTGGTAGACTCAGGTTGCTTAGTACGTTCATTAGTGAACTTCGAACGATCTTTCCGTTTTTTTCCCCCGTGTGAGGAACTAGCAACCATGTGCACTTCTGCACTTGGCTTGGCAGCCGCAAGCCGCTCTTCCTCTAATTCGAGGTGCTTGGAAACATCGCTGAAGGTCTTGATGCTCTCATTGTGAGTGATATGCATCTTCATTTGGTCCCACCCATTTGGTAGGGAACGTATAACTGCTTGGATTTGTTGCTCATCAGTGAGCACATGACCTGCGTCCTTTAACTCCGAGATAAGGTTCGCCATATGTCGCAGATGTTTACCCATGAAATGATCTGGACGTTTCTTATATGAATCGAACCTTATAGTTAAGGCACGAAGTTTGGACACCGATGTGCAACTGAACTTCTCCTCTAGCTTGGACCATATGTCCATGGCTAGGTCATGTTCTCGGAAGATGCGCATTATGTCATCAGCCATACTGCTTAATAACGTAATGCGCGCTATCTTGTTCTTCCGAGACCAAGCATCAAAAGCTTCCTTGTCTCGTCGGTGTTGGGCCGTAGTGCCCAACTCGGGTTCAATCATAACGTTCTTTAGAGTTTCGAGCACTTCTTGCTCCTCTAGAACGTATTGTATCTTGATGGACCAAAGTTTGTAATTTTCGCCGTTGAGTTTTTCAACTCTGTTTAACTCAGCGACGATATTCTTTGAAGCGGAAGACATTTTACTTTTAAAATGCTGCAAAAGACACAAAACCAAAGGTTTGATCAAAAAAAATTGCATTGAAAATTCTTAAAATACAATTCCCATTTGAAGTGATAATAGAATATCCCATTTGGATAGTTCTAATTTCAACTCCCACTTGGAATGATATTTATAATTTGATAAGTTACTTTCGAAAAATATTGAAGATGTTACTCTAGAATCGGAAAGGTCACTATGTTTCCAATCACCATCTAGAGTAACTTTCAATATTTCTCCCTCACTTTATCAAATGTTAGTACTTTTATAGTACTTCGCAGCGGAAAAGCGTTTTTGAAAACGTATTTTTCAAAACGTATGAAAACGTATTTTTCAAAAAAAATGTATATTTCAACTTAGTACCCTTATGATACTAGTGAAATATTCGGCACTTCATGACCATTTGTCAGGAATGAGCCGTAGCCGTGCCAAGGTCGGATCCCCCTTTTGGGGATTTTTCTGCAAACTATCGTCGCCGGATCCCGTATGGATCCAGGCGTTTCCCCCCGTATGAGAGAATTTTGGCGCAGACGACTGTCGTTTGGCCCCGTATGGGCTAGTCGGCACGTTCATGTTCGACCAAGGCCTTTTGCCGAATTGGTCGACCAAAACACCCGAATTGGTCGACTAATGATAATGGTCTGAAACTTCTCCCGGCCAGGGCCTCTGCCCTGGCCGAGGCTGGCCAAGGGCCGGCCAGGGCCTCTGCCCTGACCGGCCAGAGGCCCTGGCCCCTCGGCCAGGGCCTTTGCCCTGACCGAGGCCGACCAAGGCCGGCCAGGCCCTGGCCGAGGCCAGGGCATTGGCCCTGGCCTCTGCCAGGGCCGGCCAGGTAGGCCCTGGCCTCTGCCAGGGCTGGCCAGGCCCCGGCAGTGGCCAAGGCTCTGGCCCTGGCCATTGCCAGGGCCGGCCAGGCCCTGGCCGTGGCCAGGGCGCCGGCCCTCGCCACTGCCAGGTCCGGCCAGGTCCGGCCCCTGGCCGGGCCGGCCAGGTCCGGCCATTGCCGGCCATGGCCATTTGGCCTTGGCCGGCCATGGCCCATATGGCCATGGCCGGCCACCCCCTTATATGGGGTTGCCGCACATCCACGCCGGAGCGGTGGCCGTGGTGGTTATTGGCCGTAGCCAAGCCCCTCCGCATGGGAAGGGGGGTGCGTTGAAGCACCCGTTCGTCGATGAAGCACCCGTTCTTCCTCGATGAAGCACCCGTTCGTCGATGAAGCACCCGTTCTTCCTCGATGAAGCACCCGTTCGTCGATGAAGCACACGTTCTTCCTCGATGAAGCACCCGTTCGTCGATGAAGCACTCGTTCGTCGAGAAAGTAGTTATTCTCTAATGGCCGTGTGCCAAAAAATGAAAAATAACACACTTTAAAGTTCGTAAACTACGCGCTCCACATGAAGAGAGTTCACATTCCCTATGAATGGAGACTCAGCATCCATGAAGAGAGCGAGCTTGACGATATGAATGGTCGGTTCTTTCCGTCACGGAGAGTTCCTACCATATCCGTAATGATAGGAGACCCTAACGTGAAAAGAACAACCGCTGCGTTCTCTCCGTCACGAAGCGTTCCTACCATATCCGTAATGGTAGGATACCCATTCGTGAAAAAAACAACGCCTCGTTCATCGGTTTGACGTGGCGGTGGTTTTGACCGGGGCGAACCCGTATGGCTCCGATACCAATGTGGGATCCTGTCAAAACAGCGTTAGGATCGATAAATGAAGTTGAGACTTACGCTTGCGTATGCGACACGGTAGTCTCGGAACTTCGCCTTCGGATTCGCCACGACAGATCGAGTCTTCTCACGAACGGAGTAAGGCTACTAAATCCACAATCTAAATCTCTACTTTTAGATTACGAACTTGGATAAAGAGAGAGAAAGGATTTCGGCAGAGCTTCGCTAGAATGTAATGCAAGGCAAGAATACCATGCAAAAGTGTAAGTAAATGGCTAAGCCTTGGGTCATATTTATAGCCCCCAAAGTAGTTATTTTAGGAGTAATTGTTCCTTTGGAACAATTTAACTAAGGTGTACCATCATACATGGCACATTATAAGCTTAAGTTGTACCATATGCATGGTACAACATAAGCTTAAGATATTCCCCCTTTATTAGCCATATGTCGCATGCACTTATGCACATATAATGCGACTTTCCCACTTATCTAGAGATCCTCTCTGCAAGGGAACATATTCCCTTTGCACACGACTTCGTGTACGCGACGTTCGAGGTCTGTATTCCCTCGTACATCCCCTACAAGGGTGTACAAATGTCATCCATATCCAACAGGATCGGCCTTGAAAGCAATCGCCTTCTTCTTTGGCTCGTCTTGCTGTAGGTAGGACTTCAACTTGTCCTGCATTTTTAGCTTGCTATCCTTGCGTACCTCGTAAGACATCAAGGTACCCATTAGTTGAATAACCGTATACTTACTCATGTCGTTACCTTCCTCGATGGCGAAGGTACGTTTCTCCCAAAAAGAAGGAAGTCCGTCGATTATCTTCGAGACTTTCTCCTTTTGGGTGTAAGTTTTTGATCGCGCCCCGGATACACGTCCCGGAGCGGCGACTATAGTTTTACCGCAAGCGCACGGTCAAGTGGCGAGCGGGTATCGAACACGAGGAGGTGGTATTGGTTCCAATCTATCCTAGGTTGGTTTGACTACGAATGTTTTATTGGTGGAGATGATTATGGAATGATATAATGGAAATTGTGGTGGATGTCGATGTCGGTGATAAAGAAGTCGGTCAAATATCGATTCAAATACAATATAATAAAAGTGTCTAGGGCTAGGGAATTCCCACTACGGATCGGCATTCATCCTTGTAAATAGTGAATCTCAATATTACTAGACTTGAATTGAGGTGAACTAGTCGTAACTGAATAGAGAACCAAGCTCACGCTCTCGCGCTATTGCCGGTCTATAGCAACCTAGGATAGGGCCCAATCTCTTGCAAACCCTAGCCTAAACCACTAGCATTAGGATCGACATCATCGTTCAATCGCTCCTCGAGTCCACTCTCGTGCAAACTCGAGTTACGATCTAGGTTATGATAGTTCGTATTCGTCCAATCTCTTGCAAACGAATATTGGTATAGATTTACAATTAAAAATCCTAGCTTTGGTCCAATCTCTTGCAAACCAAATCTAGAGAAATCCTATTGTAAATCTAAATCGAATATCTAGGCCTTCCCATCGATTAGAATCCAATCTCTTGCAAATCCCAAATCGATGGAAATCCCTAGCTATCCGTAGTAAATCAATCACAACCTAACCTCCTAGCAATTCTAGCAATTTAGAAATTCATTCATCACAAATCTAAAATTAGATCCATAGGGTTCATCCTCAAACCCTAGAACAACAAATCTACTCAAGCATAGCAATAAAGATATGAGAATCAATAAAAATCATTGCTTGCATACAAAAAGATAGAAAAACAAAGATTCAAATAACAAGAACAAAATACTTTGCTTTGATGAAGATCTTCCATCCAAATACAAGCTTTTAGATCCAAGAGGGTGCCTAGGGCATGGCCTAACCTCTAAAATAATCCCTAAGAAAACATGTCGGAACCCCCTCTAATGGTGGCTACAAAACCCTTATATAGTCTCCCAAAACCCTAGCAAATAACCCTAGAAAACCCAACAAATTCATGCCCAAAAACAGCCCAAACCGCAACTTAAAATCTGGGCCCAGGCCGCACTCGGCCGAGTGGAACATGTGACCCGGCCGAGTGGAAATTCCAGCACTGCAGCATCAACTTGCAGAAATTCTCCAGATTTCATTCGAACTTCGATTGACACATTCTTAGCGGTGTTGGAATCGTCATGAAGTCTACTATCCATAAAAAATATGAGAAAAATACTTTGATTGCTGTAATGATAGCATATTTCAAAAGAGTGGGAGGTTGTCTGAAAATCTGGGCGCTGCGTGTCCTCGGCATCACTCGGCCGAGTTAACTTCTCTACTCGGTCGAGTGGGCTTCTCTACTCGGCCGAGTGACGGACCCTGTAGAATTCCAGTAAGTCAGGGGTCTTGGGGGGCCTGTCTTTGGAGGTGACTCGGTCGAGTGGCTTTACTCACTCGGCCGAGGGGCATTTGGTACTCGGCCGAGTCGGAACCGTCAAAAGCCTGTACATTTCCAGTAAGTCGGCCTCTTTTGATGGTGGATTTCTCATGCCACTCGGGCGATGCGATCTTCTTACTCGGTCGAGTGGGATATCATCCCTCGGCCGAGTGCACGCCCAATTCCTTCAGTTGGAGCGTGTCCGGTCTGTTCGGCCGAGTGGTCTTCTTGCTCGACCGAGTGAGTGCTCCACTCGGCCAAGTGGCATGCTGTAAATGCCCAATCTTCCCCGTTTCTCCTCCTCGTCGCTCCTACGGAGTTCCTCCTTCTTCCACCCGTCTCACATCACCGAATATCCCTCAAAAGAGCCTTGGGTGACGCTCCGGAGTGGGTGCAAGTCCCTTAAGATCATTTTTGCTCCCGATCGCTCCATATTTCCTGAAATCCGACAAAAACAAGAAATAGTGAAAAGTAACGCAATATCGTCGAATACTCGTGAAAATCGCAATATGAGCAATCGAAATGGAATGAAAATATGCAGAAAAAATTTGTAAAATATGGACCGATCAGTTTTACCAAGGGCCTCCAACTCGTTTGTGATGTCGACGAAGCGAGCGTAATACTCCTTCATCTTCTCACCCTGTTGCATGTGAAATAGTTCGAAATCTTTATTCACAACTACGAGTTTGGAGTCTTTTACCTGACTCGTTCCTTCATGCAAGATGAGGAGTGAGTTCCATATTTGATATGCACTCTTACATGTGCATATCTTATTGAAGTCCTCGGGCTCCAAGACACATTGCAAGGCATTCATAGCCTTGGCATTTGTTACCTCCGTGGCGACCTCTGCGGGATTCCACTTAGCAAATTCTTCTTCGGCGGGCTCGACGTACTCCGACATCGTGGCTCTCCATAATGAAGCACTCCAAGGAACGTTTCCATCCGGTATTTCCAGAACCCGTAATTGGCACCGTTGAAGAAGGGAGGCCTCGTTGAGGAGTGTCCTTCCATCACTGAAGATGCTCCTTCACGATTCTTGAAGGTGCTATAGTCGGAAGATGGACAAACGGTCTTGTTGTCATTGGCAGACATAGCTATAGACGTGGCTTTGATACCAAATCTAATGCCATGCTAAGCTACTGCACAAGTACTAGAGGGGGGGTGAATAGTACTTTAAAATAATTAAGAGGATAATTCCTAATTATCTTGCAAACTCAACCAACAATGCGAAAAATACGGAAATGTAAATATGACAACAAAGAAATGCATTCGCAAACACACGATATTAATCGGTTCGGATCCACCCAAGTCTCCCTGACTTGTTCCCGGTGATCCTACGTCCCAACCACCCGGATCCCCTCCGGATACTTGAGTTAGAAACCCTAACTCAAGATTTGCACTATGAAATACTTGTAGAAACCTCTACAAGGTCAAATCATACACAAAGGAAATTGTGACTCCCACAACCCGGGATCACAAACAAACTCTCACAACCGAGAGTAAAACACTTGTAATATCAAAGTAAATTGAAATAAAAGTTCTTACCACAAAATACCTATGCCTTGAATATACTTACGAATTAGGGCAAAGAGGATTTTGGGGAAGATGATGGCACCAAACCCTAGCTCCAAGTAGATGACCAGCAATGGAGACCTAAGAGGTAGATGGTGACCTATAATCAAGCTCTTGGCTTGGAAGGCTTCACAATCAATGAATCTCTCTTTGGAAGTAAGAGTGGGAGAGATTCAAGAATGGAAATGAATGAGCTTTGAATGAGATTGAATGCTTCTCTTTTGATCTCTAAACTTCTCTTAATATCAGCCTTGAGTGCAATGAATGCAGCACACCAAGTATTTATAGGTTAGAGGAAAGAGAGAGAGAAAAACGTTTCAATTAGAGCTCCAACGGCTCTATTCTGAACCAGACTAGTCGGTCAAAGAAGGATCACTGACCGACTAGTTCATCAACTAGTCAGTCGGTGATACAACGAATACCGACTAATGCTTGAACTGTAGGATCACATCATGCGATGATGGAGGATCGAAAGAGAACTTACGTTAGCGTACGCAGCGCCGTAGTCTCTGAACTTTGCCATTGAATTCGCCACAACGGTCAATACTTCGTCACAGAGGATCGAAGCAGCGTTTCCACCATCTAAATCTAACTTTAGGAGAAGAACTTGATGGAAGGGAGAAGAGGGAAAAGATTGCCTTATGCAAACTTATGGCATGAATGATTAGCTTAAAATGCCTTACCCTTGGGTCCTAATTATAGGCTTTAGGGGTAGTTATTGTAGGAAATAACCATATATAAGCTTATTAGCTTATATTAACACCCTTGCTTATCCTCTTCTTCATGCACTTATCAAGTGGCTTTATGCACTTATAATGTGACTTTTTCCACTTATCGAGTGGTCCTTTTCACACATGAAAAGGTTCCCTTCGTACATGCTTTCATGTACACGACATCCGAGGTCCATAGACCCTCATACATCCCCTCATGGGTGTATACATGTCGTCCATATCCAACATCTCCCACTCACACTTGAGGGGATTGTAAGGAAATAGTTCTTCTGTTTATCTTACTTAGAAATAGACCGTGTGACCGTCATGCGCATAGAGTCTGCTGTTGTGCACTTGTTAGAGATACACAACACTCCTTGAGGTGCAAAGTTGAGTAGATCAACGCATGCTTTACCCTAGATTATTTCCTCACATTTCTTATACTTTATATTCAACAATTGAATCCCATCTGGATTACAATAGGCTAGCTAGCTTTGAATCTCTAAAGTCCGAATGTGAATATGAAATTAATCTTCCCCTTCTTGCGATCCTTTCGATCTTGACTTGACTCGCTTTTCGATCTTGGCTTTCATCTCAAAAACTGATGAAAGCCAAGCCTTGATATCCATCACAAAGCCCTTGTCATTTCCGGCTATTAAAATGTCATCTACATATAGAGACATAATAACATACTTGCTCTTAATCCTCTTGATATATACACAGTTATCTTCATCAAGCATGGAAAAACCATTTGATAAGACAACTTCTTGAAATCGTATATACCATTGCCTCGAGGATTGTTTAAGACCATATATGGACTTACGAAGTTTACAAACCTTATGTTCGTTTCCTTCTTTTACAAACCATGTTGGTTGTTCCATATAGATCTTCTCGTCCAATTCTCCATTGAGAAAGGCAGTCTTTACATCCATTTGATGTAATTCGAGGTCTAAGCAAGCTACCATAGCCAGAATCAAGAGAATCGAGGTAAAACATACAACCGGTGAGAAGGTCTCTTCGTAGTCTATCCCTTCCTGTTGCGTAAAACCTTTTGCGATAATGCGAGCTTTATATCTGTCTATAGAGCCATCAGCCTTATGCTTGATCTTGAGAACCCATTTGTTCCCAATAGCTCTACGTCCTCTGGGTAAGTCAACCAAGTCCCAGACTCGGTTAATTTTCATGGATTCTAATTTCTCCTTCATTTCTTCCATCCATTTGTCTTTTGCAGGGCATGATACGGCCTGTTTGAAAGTAGCAGGCTCGTCATCATCTTGTATTAAAGTCATAAAGGTTTGTGGGAATTCATCCTTAAATCTTAGAGGAGCTAACCTTGTACGACTATTACGTCGTATTTGAGATTCTTCAAGTTCTTGTTGACTCGAATTTAGATCAATTCTAATATCACTCCCACTTGGAATGTCGTTAGAAAAGCTCCCACTTGGATCATTATTTCCGTATGGAATAGGATTCGCATCATTCGTATCATCCATTGGTGAAGGTTGAAACGTATTTTCGTCTTCACCAAGAATTCTCCCACTCGAATGAGGTAATCCTTCTTGATCATAAATCTCAAATAGAGATAAGTCCTGACTTATCTCGCCCTGTCATGGAAACTCGTTTTCTAAGAAAGTGGCATCCCTCGACTCAAATTCAATTAGTCCTCCATTGTCTTCCTGACCAATGAAAACATAACCTTTGGAGTTTTCTGCGTATCGTATAAAGATACATTTCCTCCCCCCTGGACCAAGTTTACCATACTTATGGGAGGAAATATGTGCATAGGATGCACATCCCCAAGGTTTTAAAATGCTTAAGTCAGTAGACCTTTGGTTCCACAACTCATAAGGAGTGGAGCTAACTGATTTCGAGGGTACACTGTTTAAAATGAAAGCAGCCATCAATAATGCATCACCCCAAAAGGTGATTGGCAAGTTGACTTGCGCCATCATTGAACGGACCATTTCCATTAAAGTCCTATTCCTCCTTTCTGCAACACCATTTTGTTGCGGAGTATAAGGCATAGTTACTTGATGAACTATGCCTTTTTCATCACAAAGTTCCTTAAAACTTGTTGATTGGTATTCACCGCCTCTATCGGTTCGCAAGACCTTAATCTTACGATCTAATTGATTTTCCACCAAACTCATATAGTTTTTAAAGCAGGTTAATGCTTCACTTTTGTGGGATATCAAATAGATATGACCAAATCGGGTGAAGTCATCAATAAAAGTGATGAAATAGAACTTCCCACGTCTTGTCTTGACATTCATCGGACCACATATGTCCGAATGGATGAGCTGTAATGGACTCTCGGCCCTTGTGCCGGTTCCAAACGGCTTGCGACAAGATTTCCCTACAAGGCAATGTTCGCAAGTCGACATTTCAACCTTTGAAACATTGGATAGAAGGCCACGTTTTGGCAAGTCTATCCATTCGTGTTGGTCCAATGTGACCAAGCCTTGCATGCCAACAAATTACATCTGACTCATAATTTGATGAATTTGCAACAAGGAAATTTTCATTATAAAATGAGGAATCATACATTGTATTTAATACAACAAATCCTTTGAAAACATACCCAGAACCAATTAAAGAATTATTACAAGACAAGTCCACTTTACAACTATGAAAGAACCAACTATAACCAAGACCCATTAAAACGACCACAGATATAATATTCCTTCGAATATCCGGAGCGAAGAGAACATCATGAAGTAGGATAGTGCGGCCGTTGTCCAAGACGAGCTTGCACATCCCAACGCCTTTCACTTCAACACGTGTGTTGTTTCCTACATAGATCCACTTCGTTCCTTGGGGTATCCGGTGATACTCCACGAAGGACTGTCTGTCCCTTGCTATGTCGTCGGTGGCACCTGAATCAATTATCCAAAAAGGATTAGATTCTACAAGAAATATTGAACTAGAAACACATATGTAACTAGTATTATTACAAGTTACCTCGTCACCTCCACTCGTACATGAACGAGCATATTGACCTAACTTGTTGCACTTGAAACACTTGATCTTCTTCAAGTCCTTCTTCTTGTGCCATTTCTTGTGCCCACCCTTATGTTTGGGTTTCTTGGTAGGCTCTGGTTGCTTATTACATTCATTAGTAAACTTCGAACGATTTTTCCGTTTCTTTCCCCCGTGTGAGGAACTAGCAACCATGTGCACTTCTGCACTTGGCTTGGCGGCCGCAAGCCGCTCTTCCTCTAACTCGAGGTGCTTAGAAACATCGCTGAAGTTCTTGATGCTCTCATTATGAGTGAGATGCATCTTCATTTGGTCCCACCCATTTGGTAGGGAACGTATGACTGCTTGGATTTTTTGCTCATCAGTGAGCACATGACCTGCATACTTTAACTCTGAGATGAGATTCGCCATATGTCGCAGATGCTTCCCCATGGAATGATCTGGACGTTTCTTGTACGAATCGAATCTTATAGTTAAAGAACGAAGTTTGGACACCGAGGTGCCACCAAACTTCTCCTCTAGCTTGGACCATATGTCCATGGCTAGGTCATGCTCTCGGAAGATGCGCATTATGTCATCGGCCATACTGGACAACAATGTAATGCGAGCAATCTTGTTCTTCTGAGACCAAGCATCGAAAGCTTCCTTGTCTCTTCTGTGTTGGGCCGTAGTGCCCATCTCGGGTTCAATCATTATGTTCTTCAGAGTTTCGAGCACATCTTGCTCCTCTAGAACATATTGTATTTTCAAGGACCATAATTTGTAATTATCGCCGTTGAGTTTTTCACCTTTGTTTAACTCAGCGATGATGTTCTTGGAAGCGGAAGACATTTTAGCTTTAAAATGCTGCAAAAAATACAAAAAGAAAGTTCGATCAAAAAACATTGCATAAATTTCATATTTATAGTCGTAATGTTAGACATTTTCATAATTCAGCAGTCTCGACCAGTGGACCGACCAGGGGAATGGCTAGTTCATGGTTCACTACCCCCAGACAGAGTCGAGGTGTCCCACAAACTAGTCCAAAAGACCACTGGCAGAATCATTATCCATTGAGATGCTGAATCAATCGAATGTGAAAATTTCAGACTAGTTTAATATCACTCCCACTTGGAAAATCCCACTTGGAATGATATTATTATATTTGATAAGTTACTTTCGAAAAATATTGAAGATGTTGTTCTAGAATCGGAAAATTCATTACGATCCCAATCACCATCTAGAACAACTTTCAATATTTCCCCATCACTTTATCAAATAACAGTACTCTTAAAGTACTTTGCAGCGGAAAAGCGATTTTGAAAACGTATTTTTCAAAAAAATTTAGGGAATTTCAACTTGGTACCCTTATGGTACTAAAAAATACCCTTGTTGTATTTGCAAAATATTCGGCAAGGCCTACACCCTAGGGGTGGACAAAGATCCGATTAAACGATTGGATCCACCCGATCCGATCTGAAAAAGTAGATCGAGTATCCGATCTGATGAAAGTGACTTGTTATTAATAAGTAGATCTGACCGATCTGTTTGAAACTGATTCGGATTCGGATTTTAGTTTTCATCCGACAGAATGTGATCCGATCCGATTAGATTTCGAGCGGATTGTGTTATTGTCTAAGTTCATCCGAATAACCGATTCTCAATCCGATCCGATTGTTTTTCACTACTACCTAAAGGCGCCTGAATCAATGCATTCATGGCTATTGGTTAAGAAGGCTAACAGATTCAATTGCATCCTCCATGAAGGAGAGCTCTTGGTTGTCAAGCTCATCCTCCTTGAAGTTAATGCCAAACTAGTATGAAGATATTACAAACAGAGATAGCTTCTTTATGTTATTCTAGCCATTTGTATTTTGTAAGGATATTTCGTTTCGACATTGAAACTGACTTCAGTGTTTAAAAGTTAAACTTTCAGAATCTAATGAAACGAGTTACAAATTGTGACATCAATAACTTTAAAATTTTCAATAAAGCTAATATTAATCCGATCTGAATCGTATCTGATCCGAAATTCTAATCATTGGAATTTGCAGATTAACTTTTTTTATTAGTGGATACGGATCAGATTTTTCATCATCCGATTCAATCGGATCGGATGGTGGATTGAGGCATAATCCGATCCGAATATTCGGATGCCCACCCCTACTACACCCCCTTACAGGGTAACATAGCCGAAACATTTCGAAAATTCCCCGGCCATTGCCGGGGTCGTGTCGTGGCCGTGCCAAGGCCGGATTCTTCTCCCTTCCGAAGAGAGAGTTGCTATCGCAACTTGGCCATGGCCGAACACCCCTTGAGGGGAGTTTTCTGCAAGCCACCGCCGCTGGCTCCCGTATGGATCCAGGCGCTCCCCCCTATAGGGGAATTTTACCGCAGGCAACTGCCGCCGGCTCCGTAGAGACCGGCCATGCAAGCCACCGCCCATGCAAGTCCCCCACATTTACTGGGCTGACCGGGGCCTGGCCCTGGCCTCGGCCAGGGCGCAGGCCCTGGCATCTGCCAGGGCGGGCCAAGGCCCTGGCCGAGGCCAGGTCCGGCCATGGCCCTGGCCGAGGCCAGGTCCGGCCATGGCCTTTGTGCATGCTGGCCATGGCCCCTTGGCCATGGCCGGCCTCCCCTTCCTTTAGGGTCCGGTTTGCACACACACACACCCCCCCCCCTCCCGGAGGGGGGAGGGGGTCTTGGTTGTCATTGGCCGTAGCCAACCCCCTCCACATGGGGAGGGGGATGCATAACCTCCATGGCCCATATGGCCATGGCGATCATGCACCAAAGAGGTCATCTTTTCCGTTGAGAATAACTACCATCTTCTCCGATGAGACACCCGTTCATCGAGAAAACGGTTTTGCTTCAATGGCAGTGTGCCAACAAAAAAATGAAGAAAACACATTTTCAAGACCGCAAACTTCATGCTCCACATGAAGAGAGTTCACATTCCCTATTGAATGGAGACTCAGCATCCATGAAGAGTGCGAGTTTGGCGAGATGAACGGTCAGTTCTTCCCGTCACGGAGAGTTCTTGCCATATCTGTAATGACAAAAGACCCTAACGTCAAAAGAACAAATTTTGGCGTTCTCTCCGTCACGATGCGCTCCTACCATATCCATAATGGAAGGAAACTCATTCGTGAAAGAGACAACGCGTCATTCAGCGGTGAGACCGGAGCGAACCCGTATTGCTCTGATACCAATGTAGGATCACATCATGCGATGATGGATGATCGAAAGAGAACTTACGTTAGCGTACGCAGCGCCGTAGTCTCTGAACTTTGCCCTTGAATTCACCACAACGTTCAATACTTCGTCACAGATGATCGAAGCAGCGTTTCCACCGTCTAAATCTAACTTTAGGAGAAGAACTTGATGGAAGGGAGAAGAGGGAAAAGATTGCCTTATGCAAACTTATGGCATGAATGATTAGCTTAAAATGCCTTATCCTTGGGTCCTATTTATAGGCTTTAGGGGTAGTTATTGTAGGAAATAACCATATATAAGCTTATTAGCTTATATTAACACCCTTGCTTATCCTCTTCTTCATGCACTTATCAAGTGCCTTTATGCACTTATAATGTGACTTTTCCACTTATCGAGTGGTCCTTTTCACACATGAAAAGGTTCCCTTCGTACATGCTTTCATGTACGTGACATCCGAGGTCCATAGACCCTCATACATCCCCTCATGGGTGTATACATGTCGTCCATATCCAACATAAACAGCCAAAAGGTCGAAGTACATGAGATGACAACTAGTAGGTCTAAGAAGACTTTCCGACCGACTAGTTTCACAACTAGTCGGTCGATGAATGATCTTTGACCGACTAACAGTCGAAATAGAATGAGCTGACATCAAGTTGATTTAGTCGGTCTAAGAACAAATATTGACCGACTAGTTCATCAACTAGTCGGTCGACAAACGTTCTTTGACCGACTAACGATAAACAATAACTTGGCATGTACAGGGAAAGCTCAACTAGTCGGTCTAAGAAGGATCACTGACCGACTAGTTCATCAACTAGTCGGTCGGTGAGTCAACTTGGACCGACTAACTGTAAACAGTAAAGAGCAATGATTTGAGAAGGCATTCTAGTCGGTTCAAGAAGCTTTGCCGACCGACTAGATTTCCATCTAGTCGGTTGGTTCTTCTTCTTGAACCAACTAACATACACAAGAAGCCACGAATCGAAGCGCGATGCTTCGGGAAATTTTGAGTGGGCTTCTACTAAGATCCTAGCTCTAAGATAGGAGCGATATGAAGATTAAAATGTAAGACCTACTCAAGGCTTAACATTCTACGAAAAGAAGCTAGAAGACATTAAATAAACTTGACGAACCGTCTTCAAAAGCTTCAATCGAATCTTCATGACTTCAATAAATGTCCTTGAGCTTCAACAAAGCTTTATGCATACGATCACGCGCTTTGAGAAGTCTTGAGACGTCGCAATTGATATACGTGGAATATTGGCGACGATCTCCATAACTGCGCTCACAAAGAGTTAGTTCACGATATATTTATGTTTGTTCATCATCCAAAACCAAATCCAGGGAGTCAATACTCAACAAGTTGTCCCGTGGATACGATACCCGGACTCACCAGGATTATTACTTGTTCGATCTCATACACTTGGGAGTAGCGCTCACACATTTTGAGACGAGTCAAAGAACTACTGCACGATGATGCTGTCGTCGTCACGGCTACCATCAAAGAGATCGCTGTGAAAAGGCTACTTGTCGACACCGGAAGCTCGTGCAACATACTCTTCTTCACTGTGTTAGAGAGGATAAAAATGTCCACTATGGAGTTGACGCCTTGTACGGGACCCCTCTTGGGATTCACCGGGCATTCCGCCCCGATAGCAGGCATCATCACCCTACAGGTGACCCTCGATACATATCCTCGACAAATCACTTGCTTAACGATTTCTATGGTTGTGAAGATCAACTCTGCATACAATGGGATCATCAGAAGACCGCTGCTGAATGCTATCAAAGCGGTGGTCTCAACCTTCCATCAGATGATCAAGTTCCAGATCCCCGAGGGAGTCGGAAGAGAAAAAGAGAATCAAAAAGAGGCACGGTCATGCTACACGTTATCCATCGCCTTGAGGAGGATCGAGCTGGCAGATCCAGTCGACCCACGGATCAAGGATCGGCAGCCTGCCCCGGTCGAAGAAACGGAGAACATCAAAGTCTCCAACGAGGAAGAAAAAACCATTTAAATAGGGTCACTGCTCCCTCGGGACCTAAAAGAGCGGTTAATCGCTCTCCTAAGAGAACATACCGACATCTTCGCCAGGACCCCGAAGGACATGCCCGGCATCGACCATGATGTAACATCCCACAAGCTGGGGATAGACCCAACCGCCAGGCCCATCAAACAGAAGAAGAGAAACATGGGATGCAAAAAGATGAAAGCTGCGATCGAAGAAGTTGATCGACTTCTGGAAGCTCGCTTCATTCGAAAAGTCAAGTACCCTGAATGGCTTTCGAATGTCGTGATGGTCAAGAAGGCGAATGGCAAATTACGAATGTGTGTCGACTTCACCAACCTTAACAAGGCGTGCCCTAAAGATAGCTACCCCCTGCTACGATCGACCATCTGGTCGACAGTGCATCGGGCTACGAGCTTCTCAGCTTCATGGATGCCTTCTCAGGGTATAACCAGATTCAAATTGCACCGAAGGATGAGGAGAAAACTTATTTCATCACTGATCGAGGTATATTCTATTACACCAAAATGCCATTCGGTTTGAAAAATGCAGGGGCCACGTACCAACGCATGATGAACGACGTCTTCGAGGCTCAAATAGGGCAGAACCAGAAGTCTGCGTTGACGACATGTTGGTTTAGTCGAAGAGGCCAACAGATCACATTGCAGACCTTCAGGAGATATTTGTGTAGATCCGATAATACAACCTTCGGCTAAACCCTGCCAAATGTACATTCGGGGTTCGTTCGGGGAAATTCCTCCGTTTTATGCTGACGAATCGGGGGATCGAAGCCAACCCCGACAAGATCGCTGCCATCATCACGATGAAGGAGCCCTCGACTCTCAGAGAGCTCCAGAGGCTGAATGGAAGGATAACAGCCCTGGGATGATTCTTGTCTAAGTCAGCCAAAAGGTCATTGCCTTTCTTCAAGGTGTTAAGGAAGGTGATAGCTTCCCCATCGAGTGGCAAGAGAGCCATCAAGTGGGATGCAGAATGTAAAAAATCTTTCTTCGAGTTAAAGGAGTACCTTCGCACCCCACCGCTCCTGACGAAATCAGATAAGGATGACCAGCTCATCATCTACCTGGCCGCCACCGAGGAGGCCGTAAGCTCAGTGCTCGTTAAAGAAGACGCATGGGTACAACGGCCCATCGACTACGCCAGTCAGGTTCTCTGAGGCACAAAGGTCAACTACACGAGGATCAAAAAGATGGCTTTTACATTGGTCCAATCCGTAAGGAAGCTACGACCATATTTCTAAGCGCATACCATCTTGGTCCTCACCGACACTCCCCTAGAATAGACCCTGAAGAGGCTCGATTGTTCGGAGAGAATGACGAAGTGGGGGGTCGAACTAAGCGAGTTCGACAATCAGCTTAAATAGAGGACCGCCATCAAAGGACAGGCTCTCGTCGACTTTATCATCGAACTCACCTACAATGATGTCCCCCAACAGGTATACACAACTGGCTCACTCCCTTAGGCTACCCCCTCGTCCTCGACAAGCGTCAACCCACCAAGAAGAACGAAGGACGAAAGTGAAGATGAGGGAACCTAGATCGTTCAAGTCGACGATTTGGCCACACAAGCCAGAAGCGGGGTCGGGATAATCATCCAAACATCTACGGGCGACATATTTGAATACGCCCTTCGTTTCGATTTCCAAACCACTAATAATGGTGCAGAATATGAAGCAGCCATCAGCGGACTCTGACTGGCTCGAGCCCTAGGGGTGAGAGTGGTCCAACTACTTAGCAACTCCAGCCTCGTCATCCATCAACTGAATGGGGCCTTCGAAGCCTGTGACGACTCAATGCAAATTTACGTGCAAGTCGCTAAAGCAGATCTCGCCAAATTCGCTTGCGTAGAAATTCATCACGTGCCAAGGTCGAACAATCATCGAGATGACGCCTTGTTGAAGCTTGCATCGTCCTCCCCCATGGGACTCGGTCGAAACGTGTATGTACAATGTCTACCACATCCCAGCGAAATGGCACAAGAACTGCTGAACCTCGATCAGGAGTCCACGTGGATGGATCCGATAATCTGTTACCTAAACACCGGGGAAAAACCGACCAACCCAGTGGAGGCATGAAAGCTCGAGCGGAAGGCCTACCAATTCATCATGCTAGATGGTTCATTGTACAAAAGACGATGGACCATATATGACATCTTCCCCTATCTTAAATGTTTAACCCCGCAGGAAGCGCACTACGTGATCCAGAAGATCCACAAGGACAACTGCGATAACCATTGCAGAGGGAAATCCATAGCCCTGAAGGCCGTGAGACAAGGGTATTTTTGGCCAACAATGTTCAAAGATGCCGTCGAATACGTTCGATTGTGCTTGACCTGCCAAAAATTCTCAAAGATCAGCTCGGCTCCACCAACTGATCTAATCCACATCGTAAGTCCGGTCCCTTTTACCAAATGGGGACTGGATCTCCTTGGACCATTCAAGCCAGCGAGTGGGCAATGGAGATACCTAATAGTGGCGATCGACTATTTCACTAAGTGGATCGAAGCGAAGCCTCTATCCTGAATCACCAGGAAGGAGGCTCGAAGCTTCGTTTGGAAGTCCGTCGTATGTCATTTTGGCATCCCATAATCCATAGTAACAGACAATTGGACACAATTTGAAAGCACCGGCTTCAGATACTTCTACACAGAGCTGAAGATCAAGATGCACTTCACCTCCGTCTCTTATCCCCAGTCGAATCGCTTGGCAGAGTCAGCCAACAAAAGCATCCTCAGGCCCCTGCAAAAGAGAATAACCGGGCTCGAAGGAACTTGACCGGATGAGATCCCCATCATATTATGGTCGTACAGAACGACCCACAAAACCTCGACAGGCGAAACACCGTTCATGCTGGCTTATGGGTGCGAAGCCGTCGTCCCAGTGAAGGTCATTGAGCGACCGCTTCGTCTCCAATACAATGACGAAGAGAGAAACTCAAAAGGCCTCGAGCTCAACCCACAACTGGTGGACGAGGTCTGCGAATGGGCATTAGCAACCCTCATCGAGCAAAATGGGCACATGGCCCGCTACTTCAACTCGAGAGTCTGCGAACGCAGCTTCTGCGTGGATGACTTGGTGTTGTGTAAGGCTGCCTTCACTCCCGAGATCCTCAAATAGGGGAAGCTTGCTGCAAAATAGGAAGGAACCTACACAATGATAGACATACTCGGCCCTACCACCTATCGACTCGCTACTTTGGATGAAATGGAACTTCCTCATCCTTAGAAAGCGGAACATCTACGAAAGTATTATCAATGATTGTACTAAAATGGTAAAATGACCGTTCATTTTTTATCTTATACATGTTCATCATGAATGCAAAGTAGATCGTTCTTCGACATCAGTCGTAACACTCTCGTCGGCCGTAAGTCAAGGGGCCTCGACTCTCACCACCGAACGACCCTCGTCGGTTGTAAGTCGCAGGGGCCTCGCCGCCACCGAATGACCCTCGTCAGCCGTAAGTCGAAGGGGCCTTGCCCCTTGCCACCGAACGATCCTCGTCGGCCGTAAGTCGAAGGGGCCTCTTCCTTCGCCACCGACCCTCATCGACCGTAAGTCAAAGGGGTATCCTCCCTTGCCATCGAACGACCCTCGTAGGCGCATATGCCGAAAGGGGTCCGCCCTTCTCTACCCAAAGGGGCATGATTCAGGGTTTAAAAGGTTATATTCATTAAGAGAATACGCCTAACCTATCCCTGACGTAACTTGCTTAAGGATTTCTATGAAATCTCAAGTTAGGTCGTTGAGGGGCCATGCACACGTAGATATTCAGATAAGAAGGGAATGTGAATAAAGAAACAAAGTCGCAAAAAAATTTTTCTTCATTGATTCAATTCAAAGAAATTACAAAATTTGAAGTTACAGAAGGACTGCCTAAGAGGGAGGAGGAGTGCTCCCTGACACCAAAAGGTTGGTGAAAGTGTCCATCGCCTTCGCAAGCTTAGTCGTGAGCTCGGTCTTCTCCTTCGTAGCAGCCTCTTCGAGCCCATGCGACTTTGGCTTGAAGCTCGGCCTTCTCCACCAGGCTAGCTTCCGCCCACCTCTCAAAGTTGTAGACTTTGGCTCGAAGCTCGATCGTCTCCTTCTTGAAGGCGTCGAGCTCCTCTTAGAGCTGGGACCTTGGCTCGAAGCTCGATCGTCTCCTTCTTGAAGGCGTCGAGCTCCTCTTCAAGCTGGGACCTCTCCGTCTGCCACTGGAGCTCTTTAGATTTGTGGAGGGCCGATAGTGACGAAAGGCTGTCCTTAGCCTCCGTCGCATCCCACTCGACAGACGCCTTGTCTGTGAGGGTCTTCCCTAAGGCCTCCTTCACCTCCTTCGCCCGTGCTTCGGAGCAGAGTGCTCTGCGCTCTGCGTACGCCACCCGCCGACCTCCATCGATCAAGTCAGCAGCCTGGCGACGCAGCACGGCCCTGAGAACGGACATCTGCAAACAAAATGAAGGCCAATTAAGAACATCAACCAACTTGGATGCCAAAAAGCAAAGGTTTAGGCGACATACCTGGTATCTGCTCCCTACAAAGAAGTTGGCCACCCTCTCGAGGTCCAACTCCTGCAGAAACTCCAGATCCTTGGGAAGGATCGAGTTCTCCACCACTATGGCAGTCGTCTCAAAGTCCCTCAGGGCTGATCCTCCTTGCCAATGGCATTAGGAGGCCTGTGAAGCTCGCCTTGGGCCAACCCCGAGGATCGGGACGAAAGCTGATTGAGCAGCAACGCTCAATCGAACTCCCCAGGGATCGAGCCAACCAACGGGATGGGCGACATGATGTCACCCCATGGCCACTGATCCATAAGGGGCGTCGTGGGGCCCTGGGGCAATGAAAGGGTCTCCACAGCCTCTGGAGTATCAAGAGGGGCGACCCTCTTGCCTTTCCCCATAGGGTCCTCTTGATCCACCCACCTCCTCTTCAGAGACCCCTCCTCCTCGCGGGAGGGCGTCTCCCTCTTCTGATCGACTCCTCCAGTTGGATTGATGACATCGACAGAGTCAACGTCAACCACCTTTGGTGCCACTGCAACCACAATGGAAGCCAGGGGGACAGGGGGCCGCCCTCGAAGAGGCTTGGGATGATGGCCTGTACACCTGCCTAGTCTCACCCCCTTTGGAGGAGGAGCTCTGATGGATGCGGAGGGGGGATCGAGACCCCGATCCCTCGACACGAGCGCTCAATCGGTCGGTCCAAGCACCCGACCTCTCGACCATCCTTTTCTTCTTCTGTTGCTCCCTCCAGACTCGGTCCATACTGGACTCGCCACTGCGTCGGCTGCCGTTGGTCATATCTGTAAACAACAAACATAATTACCGAAAGTGGTAGAGAAAAAGATAAAGTTTCGAGATACCTTACCCGGGCTCCATAGAAGGATCTTTATCGTATTATCGCCCAACAAATACTGAATCGACATATCTTGTCTCGGTCGACTCAAGAGGGACTTCATCGCCTCGACTTCGCTCGATGACAACCTGGCTCTGATCTGCTCCAAAGACATTCGAGACTCCACCGCGAGCTCAGGATTCGGAGAACTCCAACCATTAAGCAACGGCCCTAGGTCGGGAAGATCCACGAACACGAAGGTATCCGTCCACCCAGGGTCAGAAACTGGGAGGTCGTGTATGAGCCTCGTGCCCGGGTGGGCAACGATATGATACCACACTCGGTGAGGGTCAGCTATTATCCTAAAGAAATACCTGAACAACCCGAGGGTCAGACAGACTCCACAAAGCTCGCACAACTCGATGAAGCCAACTAAGAGAGGGAAAGCTTGAGGAGCGAGTCTACAGATAGAAAACTACGAGAAGCACATAACCTCAATAATGAAGGGGTGAAGGGGGAATCGGAGTCCTAAGCAGAATGATTTGAGATACACCCCAACCTCCTTCTTTCATGGAAAACACACTTTCTCATCCGAACTAGGCACCCTAACCCTAAAGGGTTCACAAAAACAACCTCGCCAAACCTCAGTAGTCAGATCAAGGGAAAACCTAGGGGCCATATCTAAGATGACTCCAGGGACCTTCGACTTCCGATCCCTTCGACGAATGGGAAGTTCAGGCTCAAACCAAATTCATTTCCCCTTCCCAGGAACTTCCATGCATCGAGGGGGCCGGAGGCGCTCCGCTAGCTCCTCAGGGGTCGGCACCTTGAACACAACTGGATCAAACATGCCTGACGAACCTACAAGAGAATCAGGATCGAAGAGAGGAGATACCTTGAGAAAGAATAGGCGATCTCTGAGAGAAGAGACGCTGGAAGCAAGCAGGTGCAACAAGGAAGAAAATGAAGCTGAAAAATCTCAACCTTTTCTTCGATTTTTCTCTTATATGTTAAGAAACCCAACTGGCTAGCATCCGATGCGCACCACATGTCCAGAGCCAGCCACCAGAAACGGCAGAGATCGCTCCAAAGATGAAACGGTTTTTGGCGGCACATATCAAATCAAATGTTTCGAAATTCGTGCCATTTAAGGAGATTACTCATCATTCGGTCCCAGTCAGCGCGACTCCAGAGGCACAAATGATGGGGAACATTGTTAGTGCACGGGTAGGGACCCAGTTTGGGTATCCGCATACCCAGTCTGTTTGGCATCCTCGACTCAATACCCCTGCGCTCTAAGCGGGTTACAGCTGAGTCGAACGAACGGGTCATTCGACCGTTTGGCTAGCACCGACATTCAAGGGAAAGTTAATGTGGCTGAGTAAATAGGTAGTCGTTAACTCGAATCTCAGAGAAGATTGTGCCCCAATCAGTGAGGGACTGTTACACATCATCAAGAAGGAGCTACCTATAAATAAGCCAATAAACGAAGGTAAAGGGGTTCCATCTTCAAGGTACGAGGTCTAAGACATAGAACTCTATCTTCTCACCTTTACCATTCTTATATTCGGTCTTGCGTTGTCAGTCTAGAGACGAACCTCCATGGGTCGATCTCAGCTACACCAAGCTCCCTCTCTTCCTTAAGTTCCATACTAACTTAAGCATCGGAGAGAATTTGGGTCGGAACCTAGATCCGACCCCCCTAACGACTCCCTATGGTGCAGATCGACGATCACTATCCAACATCGAAGGTCGTTGTCAAGCCCTTCAACCTCGAACGATCAACGCAGCAGTCGATCGTAGGTCGATCGAAGGTCGTATCACCCCCAGCCACCATCATTCGACCCTGGTCCCTCCAACCAAGGGTCCCACTCTAGACGCTGACAAGGCTCCAGCTCAGTGCTTCGAGTCCCCGTCAGCTTAACAACTGTCTTGGTCAATTTTTGCCTTAACATACATCATTTCTGGAGTTTAATTCCGGGTCGATCAAGTCTTTGGTGCCGTTGTCGGGGAGGCGTACCGCCATATTATCTATTTATCACAATTAGGTTGATTAGACTACGAAAAAAATAAAAAACAGGGAGAGTGTTTTTCCCCATCACCACGATATTTTTTTTCTTTATCTCTCTTATACCATTGACATTCTTCTCCAGGTTATTTATTTTGCTTGATCAGGTATAGTTGGTGTAGCGATGGTGCACCCAAAGATGACCCGACTGACTTCTACACCAATCTTCCTACTTGTCGCTAAATTCAAGCAAGCTAATGGAGTCCTTTGGGCAAGCCTTGGAAAGGTTCGAAGGAATATTTCAAATAGAGCCAGACCGTATGTACGATGGCTCCAGGCTATTTCACCTCGTCACTAAAGGATTGCATGGACCCGCATTAGAGTTCTTGAGGAGGACGCATGTGAAAACCTTCGAGAATCTGAGATATGCAGCAGCTTTGAAACGCTTATTGGACGACGCTTGATCTTCTGGCTCATTAGTCGTCACGAAAGGTGATCCAGCTTCACGCGAGCTCGTTAATTTTATTTTGAATTGTGTGCTGCTGCAGGTACCATTAAGCAGGATATTCACGTTCATCTTGGGGGAGGGATTATTTGCTTTTATATTGCCACCTCTAACGAGACAACGTCACCTGGCACTGCGGAGTCAGCTTGTGCCATCGTCACTCCCCCTGCCACCCACATGAGTCAGAGCAGCCTATACCATCAGAGGATATTATTGAGGAAATCGTGCCTACATTGTCGAAGCAGACCATCGAGGAGGACCTGACTTGAGATGATGACAGCTACACACAGATGGAGCCCGAATTGTACCCCCCCTCTGTTTGAGCTGTCACAGCCACCTACACTTTCTACAGAGGCTGAGCATCCCTCAGAGGACCATCCTTCACATATCATTGCTCCCATCAAGGGAGAATCTTTCACCCATTCTTTTCCTTTATTCGAATCAACCCTTATTTATGATAATTATTGTGATTCGAGTACTGATAACATGTCACATCTTCTACAAGATACGTTTGCACACGAGAAGGACGTAATTTGGGACGTATACCCTGATGAGCAAGATGTAATATGGGACATGTCTGACGAGGAGAGTGAGGAGCCACCTACCATGGATGCTATTGAATATGATCGGGAGGTACGTTGGGATAATTCTGACGATGAGGAGGAGTTTCCTGATGAGACCCATGCTTATATGCCAAAGCTACCTGAAGAACTTGAGGCGAACAACGAGGTGTTGGTCGGTGTGGTGCACGAGAGTATAGATTTATTTCTAGGGAAGATTTTTCAACCATCCTTAATCTTAAATACTTATGTTGATGACCCTCTTTGGAATACATTTATTTTGGGAAAGAATTATCCATATCAGATTGATGCGGCTTATCTCTTGCAGGGTACATGTGGAGTCCTTGGAGAGATGCTGGAAGCCACATTGTTGGAATCTGATGGAGCCCGTGGAGACATGCACCTGGCAGAGCCACGAACGGGGCAGTTAGAGCAGTTGCATGTACCAACAAAGATACTAGATCCACCTTTTGAAACATGTGATATCAATCCAGTAGTGTAGCCGTAGTATAGTTTTTTATTGCTTTCAATAATCTCGAATCCTCTAGACAACGAGAGGACCATATAGGTTTATTGCTTTCTTAGTTTAGATACCTTGAATAAAAACCTCATATGCCGACAACAATAATCTATTACACCCTACCCTTTATATGCTATATTGATTGCTATCATCTTCATATTTTGATGTGTCACATACTTTTGCCCACCATCGAGCATTTCTTTCAAGTGAAATCTTACTTTCTTATTTGTTTGCCTTGATCTCGCTTAGCGAAGCCGTGACATTTTTGATCGAGTCATTTGAATAGGATTGTTTGGTATAAGCTTGGGGAAGGCGTTCTCATGCATTATTGCATATGCATGTAGTTGCATTATGATTTCATGTCATTCATATCATCATTTTTTTCATTTACCCCCTCACATTTATCCTTGCTCCTCATAATTACTTTTTATGATCACATTGAGGACAATGTGAAGTTTAAGCTTGGGGGAGTGCATTTCCATGCCATTTAGATGCATTAGTTGCATTTTTACTCTATTTAGAATTTTGCATCATTTTTTCGTTTTTTCCATCTTATTTTCCTTTTATGTGTGTTCATGCATCATATTGTGTGCTTGTTTTTCTTTTCTTTCTTTTCTTTTATTTTTATTTCTCTATTTTCTTTTCTTTCTTTTGCTAGATGAATTCTTTGTAATGATATCTCTTATTGCTTTCATTGCCTTCACGATGCTTATTCTCCATGCCATGCTACTTAGAGTTATTTCATAATCTTAATCCTTATAAGTAGGGGTGGCAAAATAGACCCGACCCGACCCGACCCGACCCGAACCCGGCCTCTTGGGTCGGGTATGGGTAGAGGCCAATCCGGGTCGGGTCGAATTCGGGTCAACCCGACCGACCCGGAAAAAAATCCGGGTCGGGTACGGGTTTGACCCCTCGACCCGGTTGACCCGAATTCGACCCGTATTTTCACTCTTTTCACCCCAACCCGACCCGGACCCGACCTGAACCCGACCCGAACCCGACCTGAACCCGACCTATTTTGAAAAATAATCACTATTTCACACCAAACCCGACCCGAACCCGACCCGTACCCGACCCGTAACACAAACCGGGTCGGGTACGGGTCACCCGGGTTACGGCCGGGTCGGGTTCGGGTATCCGAACCCTGACCCGAATTTAATTCGGGTCGGGTTCGGGTTTACCCTTATTCGGGTCGGGTCAAACCTGACCCGACCCGAACCCGACCCAACCCGCCCATTTGCCACCCCTACTTATAAGTACTTGAAAATATTATTTTGATGATCTCTCTAGTGCGAATGCATGAAGCTTATTGAAACTGAATGTGTAGAGTAGTATTTAGTATGCTTTCATTGGATGCACACCAAGATTCATGCATCACTAGCATATCTGAAGCCTTACTTTCATCCCCTATTCGTATTCTTGGTGCATGCTTGATGTGTTTGAAAAATCTTACTGCTTGACTTCACTGCTTATTGATATGATTAGGAATACCTACGCTTATATATGAGTCTAGTTGATGTATTATTTTACGAAACCATTTGTTCAAACTTTAGAGTGAACCGAGCGTTAGATTAGATAATTTAATTAGGGATTGATTTGGAAAATCGGTATTGGTTAGGATTATCAGGTTATGATTTGGTTTTGGAAAATAATATAGTTAAGATATTAAAAGTAGATTTTGGATAACCCCTCTAATTAATGTATGAAAATTTAGATGGGATAATTTATTCGGTAAAGGTTTGATACGAAGATTAAGGGGGATATGATAGGATCGTTGGGTAGGATTTGTTGGATTCAAACTAGATTCATTTAGATAAGATCGGATTTAGTAAAATCAATTAAGATTAGATTTAGGGAGACAATTTAATTAAGATATTTGGAGTTAAGATTTGGATGATATGTCAAGACATTTGGGTTAGGAAATCTAAGTTGATCGACCGGGTTAAGATTGGATTATGAGATCGATGTGGTCAACCTATTATTACGATTTCGCCCCTACAATCAACATCAACCAAAAATTAGAGTAGATATTAACGCGATCGCTAAGTCGCGTGTTCGACCTAAAAATAAAATAGTAGGTAAAATTACAAAGCAGATATTTAAATAAATCACACATTAGTAATAATACGTACGAAATACGTATAGATAAAAACAGGCTGTTACATCCTACCCACCTTATAAAAATTCCGTCCCCGGAATTTAATAAAACTAACGGGAGGTGTAATGACCGACAGAGTCAATTGATTTTAAGATAGGCAAGATGGGGAGAATTCAAATGGATAACATGAAGTATAAATATAATGACATAGATGTCACGATAGGAATCAAGTGAATCAATAATAAGGAAAATCGAAAGGTGACAACGACGAGGAAAATAGGGCAGTGAATCAAAAATGCTGGAATTTATGGTCGTCGACCTAAGATTATAATGTCGAAGATAGTTCAAGATCGAGGGAGGCTTATTGGGAAACTAATGTTTTAGGGACTCCAAGACCATGATTATCTAAGGAACAAGGCTGGGATAGAATTCAAGATAGAGTGTCCTTGAGAATCAAGATTGTCAACTTACCAATGTTGTTTTAGAGTATTTTGCACGCATGACCTTCATGGATTCTAATTCCTCCTTCATTTCTTCCATCCATTTGTCTTTTGCAGGGCATGATACGGCCTGTTTGAAAGTAGCAGGCTCGTCATCATCTTGTAGTAAAGTCATAAAGGTTTGTGGGAATTCATCCTTAAATCTTAGAGGAGCTAACCTTGTACGACTACTACGTCGTATTTGAGATTCTTCAAGTTCTTGTTGACTCGAATTTAGATCAATTCTAATATCACTCCCACTTGGAATGTCGTTAGAAATGCTCCCACTTGGATCATTATTTCCGTATGGAATAGGATTCGCATCATTCGTATCATCCATTGGTGAAGGTTGAAACGTATTTTCGTCTTCACCAAGAATTCTCCCACTCGAATGAGGTAATCCTTCTTGATCATAAATCTCAAATAGAGATAAGTCCTGACTTATCTCGCCCTGTCATGGAAACTCGTTTTCTAAGAAAGTGGCATCCATCGACTCAAATTCAATTAGTCCTCCATTGTCTTCCTGACCAATGAAAACATACCCTTTGGAGTTTTCTGCGTATCGTATAAAGATACATTTCCTCCCCCTTGGCCCAAGTTTACCATACTTATGGGAGGAAATATGTGCATAGGATGCACATCCCCAAGGTTTTAAAATGCTTAAGTCAGGAGACCTTTGGTTCCACAACTCATAAGGAGTGGAGCTAACTGATTTCGAGGGTACGCTGTTTAAAATGAAAGCGGCCATCAATAATGCATCACCCCAAAAGGTGATTGGCAAGTTGACTTGCGCCATCATTGAACGGACCATTTCCATTAAAGTCCTATTCCTCCTTTCTGCAACACCATTTTGTTGCGGAGTATAAGGCATAGTTACTTGATGAACTATGCCTTTTTCATCACAAAGTTCCTTAAAACTTGTTGATTGGTATTCACCGCCTCTATCGGTTCACAAGACCTTAATCTTACGATCTAATTGATTTTCCACCAAACTCATATAGTTTTTAAAGCAGGTTAATGCTTCACTTTTGTGGGATATCAAATAGATATGACCAAATCGGGTGAAGTCATCAATAAAATTGATGAAATAGAACTTCCCACGTCTTGTCTTGACATTCATCGGACCACATATGTCCGAATGGATGAGCTGTAATGGACTCTCGGCCCTTGTGCCGGTTCCAAACGGCTTGCGACAAGATTTCCCTACAAGGCAATGTTCGCAAGTCGACATTTCAACCTTTGAAACATTGGATAGAAGGCCACGTTTGGCAAGTCTATCCATTCGTGTTGGTCCAATGTGACCAAGCCTTGCATGCCAACAAATTACATCTGACTCATAATTTGATGAATTTGCAACAAGGAAATTTTCATTATAAAATGAGGAATCATACATTGTATTTAATACAACAAATCCTTTGAAAACATACCCAGAACCAATTAAAGAATTATTACAAGACAAGTCCACTTTACAACTATGAAAGAACCAACTATAACCAAGACCCATTAAAACGACCACAGATATAATATTCCTTCGAATATCCGGAGCGAAGAGAACATCATGAAGTAGGATAGTGCGGCTGTTGTCCAAGACGAGCTTGCACATCCCAACGCCTTTCACTTCAACACGTGTGTTGTTTCCTACATAGATCCACTTCGTTCCTTGGGGTATCCGGTGATACTCCACGAAGGACTGTCTGTCCCTTGCTATGTCGTCGGTGGCACCTGAATCAATTATCCAAAAAGGATTAGATTCTACAAGAAATATTGAACTAGAAACACATATGTAACTAGTATTATTACAAGTTACCTCGTCACCTCCACTCGTACATGAACGAGCATATTGACCTAACTTGTTGCACTTGAAACACTTGATCTTCTTCAAGTCCTTCTTCTTGTGCCATTTCTTGTGCCCACCCTTATGTTTGGGTTTCTTGGTAGGCTCTGGTTGCTTATTACATTCATTAGTAAACTTCAAACGATTTTTCCGTTTCTTTCCCCCGTGTGAGGAACTAGCAACCATGTGCACTTCTGCACTTGGCTTGGCGGCCGCAAGCCGCTCTTCCTCTAACTCGAGGTGCTTAGAAACATCGCTGAAGTTCTTGTTGCTCTCATTATGAGTGAGATGCATCTTCATTTGGTCCCACCCATTTGGTAGGGAACGTATGACTGCTTGGATTTGTTGCTCATCAGTGAGCACATGACCTGCATACTTTAACTCTGAGATGAGATTCGACATATGTCGCAGATGCTTCCCCATGGAATGATCTGGACGTTTCTTGTACGAATCGAATCTTATAGTTAAAGAACGAAGTTTGGACACCGAGGTGCCACCAAACTTCTCCTCTAGCTTGGACCATATGTCCATGGCTAGGTCATGCTCTCGGAAGATGTGCATTATGTCATCGGCCATACTGGACAACAATGTAATGCGAGCAATCTTGTTCTTCTGAGACCAAGCATCGAAAGCTTCCTTGTCTCTTCTGTGTTGGGCCGTAGTGCCCATCTCGGGTTCAATCATTATGTTCTTCAGAGTTTCGAGCACATCTTGCTCCTCTAGAACATATTGTATTTTCAAGGACCATAATTTGTAATTATCGCCGTTGAGTTTTTCACCTTTGTTTAACTCAGCGACGATGTTCTTGGAAGCGGAAGACATTTTAGCTTTAAAATGCTGCAAAAAATACAAAAAGAAAGTTCGATCAAAAAACATTGCATAAATTTCATATTTATAGTCGTCATGTTAGACATTTTCATAATTCAGCAGTCTCGGCCAGTGGACCGACCAGGGGAATGGCTAGTTCATGGTTCACTACCCCCAGACAGAGCCGAGGTGTCCCACAAACTAGTCCAAAAGACCACTGGCAGAATCATGATCCATTGAGATGCTGAATCAATCGAATGTGAAAATTTCAGACTAGTTTAATATCACTCCCACTTGGAAAATCCCACATGGAATGATATTATTATATTTGATAAGTTACTTTCGAAAAATATTGAAGATGTTGTTCTAGAATCGGAAAATTCATTACGATCCCAATCACCATCTAGAACTACTTTCAATATTTCCCCATCACTTTATCAAATAACAGTACTCTTAAAGTACTTTGCAGCGGAAAAGCGATTTTGAAAACGTATTTTTCAAAAAAATTTAGGCAATTTCAACTTGGTACCCTTATGGTACTAAAAAATACCCTTGTTGTATTTGCAAAATATTCGGCAAGGCCTACACCCTAGGGGTGGACAAAGATCCGATTAAACGATTGGATCCACCCGATCCGATCTGAAAAAGTAGATCGGGTATCCGATCTGATGAAAGTGACTTGTTATTAATAAGTAGATCTGACCGATCTGTTTGAAACTGATTCGGATTCGGATTTTAGTTTTCATCCGACAGAATGTGATCCGATCCGATTAGATTTCGAGCGGATTGTGTTATTGTCTAAGTTCATCCGAATAACCGATTCTCAATCCGATCCGATTGTTTTTCACTACTACCTAAAAGCGCCTGAATCAATGCATTCATGGCTATTGGTTAAGAAGACTAACAGATTCAATTGCATCCTCCTTGAAGGAGAGCTCTTGGTTGTCAAGCTCATCCTCCTTGAAGTTAATGCCAAACTAGTATGAAGATATTACAAACAGAGATAGCTTCTTTATGTTATTCTAGCCATTTGTATTTTGTAAGGATATTTCGTTTCGACATTGAAACTGACTTCAGTGTTTAAAAGTTAAACTTTCAGAATCTAATGAAACTAGTTACAAATTGTGACATCAATAACTTTAAAATTTTCAATAAAGCTAATATTAATCCGATCTGAATCGTATCCGATCCGAAATTCTAATCATTGGAATTTGGAGATTAACTTTTTTTATTAGTGGATACGGATCAGATTTTTCATCATCCGATTCAATCGGATCGGATGGTGGATTGAGGCATAATCCGATCCGAATATTCGGATGCCCACCCCTACTACACCCCCTTACAGGGTAACATAGCCGAAACATTTCGAAAATTCCCCGGCCATTGCCGGGGTCGTGTCGTGGCCGTGCCAAGGCCGGATTCTTCTCCCTTCCGAAGAGAGAGTTGCTATCGCAACTTGGCCATGGCCGAACACCCCTTGAGGGGAGTTTTCTGCAAGCCACCGCCGCCGGCTCCCGTATGGATCCAGGCGCTCCCCCCTATAGGGGAATTTTGCCGCAGACAACTGCCGCCGGCTCCGTAGAGACCGGCCATGCAAGCCACCGCCCATGCAAGTCCCCCACATTTACTGGGCTGACCGGGGCCTGGCCCTGGCCTCGGCCAGGGCGCAGGCCCTGGCATCTGCCAGGGCGGGCCAAGGCCCTGGCCGAGGCCAGGTCCGGCCATGGCCCTGGCCGAGGCCAGGCCAGCCATGGCCTTTGTGCATGCTGGCCATGGCCCCTTGGCCATGGCCGGCCTCCCCTTCCTTTAGGGTCCGGTTTGCACACACACACACACACCCCCCCCCCCTCCCGGAGGGGGGAGGGGGTCTTGGTTGTCATTGGCCGTAGCCAACCCCCTCCACATGGGGAGGGGGATGCATAACCTCCATGGCCCATATGGCCATGGCGATCATGCACCAAAGAGGTCATCTTTTCCGTTGAGAATAACTACCATCTTCTCCGATGAGACACCCGTTCATCGAGAAAACGGTTTTGCTTCAATGGCAGTGTGCCAACAAAAAAATGAAGAAAACACATTTTCAAGACCGCAAACTTCATGCTCCACATGAAGAGAGTTCACATTCCCTATTGAATGGAGACTCAGCATCCATGAAGAGTGCGAGTTTGGCGAGATGAACGATCAGTTCTTCCCGTCACGGAGAGTTCTTGCCATATCTGTAATGACAAAAGACCCTAACGTGAAAAGAACAAATTTTGGCGTTCTCTCCGTCACGATGCGCTCCTACCATATCCATAATGGAAGGAAACTCATTCGTGAAAGAGACAACGCGTCATTCATCGGTGAGACCGGAGCGAACCCGTATTGCTCTGATACCAATGTAGGATCACATCATGCGATGATGGATGATCGAAAGAGAACTTACGTTAGCGTACGCAGCGCCGTAGTCTCTGAACTTTGCCCTTGAATTCGCCACAACAGTCAATACTTCGTCACAGATGATCGAAGCAGCGTTTCCACCGTCAAAATCTAACTTTAGGAGAAGAACTTGATGGAAGGGAGAAGAGGGAAAAGATTGCCTTATGCAAACTTATGGCATGAATGATTAGCTTAAAATGCCTTATCCTTGGGTCCTATTTATAGGCTTTAGG
Organism: Scilla litardierei; assembly: GCA_030789695.1. Taxonomy (NCBI): domain Eukaryota; kingdom Viridiplantae; phylum Streptophyta; class Magnoliopsida; order Asparagales; family Asparagaceae; genus Scilla; species Scilla litardierei. The sequence continues at coordinate 178,073,118 of CM061133.1, read as the reverse complement.
GGTAGTTATTGTAGGAAATAACCATATATAAGCTTATTAGCTTATATTAACACCCTTGCTTATCCTCTTCTTCATGCACTTATCAAGTGCCTTTATGCACTTATAATGTGACTTTTCCACTTATCGAGTGGTCCTTTTCACACATGAAAAGGTTCCCTTCGTACATGCTTTCATGTACGTGACATCCGAGGTCCATAGACCCTCATACATCCCCTCATGGGTGTATACATGTCGTCCATATCCAACATAAACAGCCAAAAGGTCGAAGTACATGAGATGACAACTAGTAGGTCTAAGAAGACTTGCCGACCGACTAGTTTCACAACTAATCGGTCGATGAATGATCTTTGACCGACTAACAGTCGAAATAGAATGAGCTGACATCAAGTTGATTTAGTCGGTCTAAGAACAAATGTTGACCGACTAGTTCATCAACTAGTCGGTCGACAAACGTTCTTTGACCGACTAACGATAAACAGTAACTTGGCATGTACAGGGAAAGCTCAACTAATCGGTCTAAGAAGGATCACTGACCGACTAGTTCATCAACTAGTCGGTCGGTGAGTCAACTTGGACCGACTAACTGTAAACAGTAAAGAGCAATGATTTGAGAAGGCATTCTAGTCGGTTCAAGAAGCTTTGCCGACCGACTAGATTTCCATCTAGTCGGTTGGTTCTTCTTCTTGAACCAACTAACATGCACAAGAAGCCACGAATCGAAGCTCGATGCTTCGGGAAAGTTTGAGTGGGCTTCTACTAAGATCCAAGCTCTAAGATAGGAGCGATATGAAGATTAAAATGTAAGACCTACTCAAGGCTTAACATTCTACGAAAAGAAGCTAGAAGACATTAAATAAACTTGACGAACCGTCTTCAAAAGCTTCAATCGAATCTTCATGACTTCAATAAATGTCCTTGAGCTTCAACAAAGCTTTAGGCACACGATCACGCGCTTTGAGAAGTCTTGAGACGTCGCAATTGATATACGTGGAATATTGGCGACGATCTCCATAACTACGCTCACAAAGAGTTAGTTCACGATATATTTATGTTTGTTCATCATCCAAAACCAAATCCAGGGAGTCAATACTCAACAAGTTGTCCCGTGGATACGATACGCAGACTCACCAGGATTATTACTTGTTCGATCTCATACACTTGGGAGTAGCGCTCACACATTTTGAGACGAGTCAAAGAACTACTGCACGATGATGTTGTCGTCGTCATGGCTACCATCAAAGAGATCGCTGTGAAAAGGCTGCTTGTCGACACCGGAAGCTCGTGCAACATACTCTTCTTCACTGTATTGGAGAGGATAAAAATGTCCACTATGGAGTTGACGCCTTGTACGGGACCCCTCTTGGGATTCACCGGGCATTCCGCCCCGATAGCAGGCATCATCACCCTACAGGTGACCCTCGATACATATCCTCGACAAATCACTTGCTTAACCATTTCTATGGTTGTGAAGATCAACTCTGCATACAATGGGATCATCAGAAGACCGCTGCTGAATGCTATTAAAGCGGTGGTCTCAACCTTCCATCAGATGATCAAGTTCCAGATCCCCGAGGGAGTCGGAAGAGAAAAAGAGAATCAAAAAGAGGCACGGTCATGCTACACGCTATCCATCGCCTTGAGGAGGATCGAGCAGGCAGATCCAGTCGACCCACGGATCAAGGATCGGCGGCCTGCCCCGGTCGAAGAAACGGAGAACATCAAAGTCTCCAACGAGGAAGGAAAAACCATTTAAATAGGGTCACTGCTCCCTCGGGACCTAAAAGAGCGGTTAATCGCTCTCCTAAGAGAACATACCGACATCTTCGCCAGGACCCCGAAGGACATGCCCGGCATCGACCATGATGTAACATCCCACAAGCTGGGGATAGACCCAACCGCCAGGCCCATCAAGCAGAAGAAGAGAAACATGGGATGCAAAAAGATGAAAGCTGCGATCGAAGAAGTTGATCGACTTCTGGAAGCTCGCTTCATTCGAAAAGTCAAGTACCCTGAATGGCTTTCGAATGTCGTGATGGTCAAGAAGGCGAATGGCAAATTACGAATGTGTGTCGACTTCACCAACCTTAACAAGGCGTGCCCTAAAGATAGCTACCCCCTGCTACGATCGACCATCTGGTCGACAGTGCATCGGGCTACGAGCTTCTCAGCTTCATGGATGCCTTCTCAGGGTATAACCAGATTCAAATTGCACCGGAGGATGAGGAGAAAACTTATTTCATCACTGATCGAGGTATATTCTATTACACCAAAATGCCATTCGGTTTGAAAAATGCAGGGGCCACGTACCAACGCATGATGAACGACGTCTTCGAGGCTCAAATAGGGCAGAACCAGAAGTCTGCGTTGACGACATGTTGGTTTAGTCGAAGAGGCCAACAGATCACATTGCAGACCTTCAGGAGATATTTGTGTAGATCCGATAATACAACCTTCGGCTAAACCCTGCCAAATGTACATTCGGGGTTCGTTCGAGGAAATTCCTCCGTTTTATGCTGACGAATCGGGGGATCGAAGCCAACCCCGACAAGATCGCTGCCATCATCACGATGAAGGAGCCCTCGACTCTCAGAGAGCTCCAGAGGCTGAATGGAAGGATATCAGCCCTGGGATGATTCTTGTCTAAGTCAGCCAAAAGGTCATTGCCTTTCTTCAAGGTGTTAAGGAAGGTGATAGCTTCCCCCATCGAGTGGCAAGAGAGCCATCAAGTGGGATGCAGAATGCAAAAAATCTTTCTTCGAGTTAAAGGAGTACCTTCGCACCCCACCGCTCCTGACGAAATCAGATAAGGATGACCAGCTCATCATCTACCTGGCCGCCACCGAGGAGGCCGTAAGCTCAGTGCTCGTTAAAGAAGACGCATGGGTACAACGGCCCATCGACTACGTTAGTCAGGTTCTCTGAGGCACAAAGGTCAACTACACGAGGATCAAAAAGATGGCTTTTACATTGGTCCAATCCGTAAGGAAGCTACGACCATATTTCTAAGCGCATACCATCTTGGTCCTCACCGACACTCCCCTAGAATAGACCCTGAAGAGGCTCGATTGTTCGGAGAGAATGACGAAGTGGGGGGTCGAACTAAGCGAGTTCGACAATCAGCTTAAATAGAGGACCGCCATCAAAGGACAGGCTCTCGTCGACTTTATCATCGAACTCACCTACAATGATGTCCCCCAACAGGTATACACAACTGGCTCACTCCCTTAGGCTACCCCCTCGTCCTCGACAAGCGTCAACCCACCAAGAAGAACGAAGGACGAAAGTGAAGATGAGGGAACCTAGATCGTTCAAGTCGACGATTTGGCCACACAAGCCAGAAGCGGGGTCGGGATAATCATCCAAACATCTACGGGCGACATATTTGAATACGCCCTTCGTTTCGATTTCCAAACCACTAATAATGGTGCAGAATATGAAGCAGCCATCAGCGGACTCTGACTGGCTCGAGCCCTAGGGGTGAGAGTGGTCCAACTACTTAGCAACTCCAGCCTCGTCATCCATCAACTGAATGGGGCCTTCGAAGCCTGTGACGACTCAATGCAAATTTACGTGCAAGTCGCTAAAGCAGATCTCGCCAAATTCGCTTGCGTAGAAATTCATCACGTGCCAAGGTCGAACAATCATCGAGATGACGCCTTATTGAAGCTTGCATCGTCCTCCTCCATGGGACTCGGTCGAAACGTGTATGTACAATGTCTACCACATCCCAGCGAAATGGCACAAGAACTGCTGAACCTCGATCAGGAGTCCACGTGGATGGATCCGATAATCTGTTACCTAAACACCGGGGAAAAACCGACCAACCCAGTGGAGGCATGAAAGCTCGAGCGGAAGGCCTACCAATTCATCATGCTAGATGGTTCATTGTACAAAAGACGATGGACCATATATGACATCTTCCCCTATCTTAAATGTTTAGCCCCGCAGGAAGCGCACTACGTGATCCAGAAGATCCACAAGGACAACTGCGAGAACCATTGCGGAGGGAAATCCATAGCCCTGAAGGCCGTGAGACAAGGGTATTTTTGGCCAACAATGTTCAAAGATGCCGTCGAATACGTTCGATTGTGCTTGACCTGCCAAAAATTCTCAAAGATCAGCTCGGCTCCACCAACTGATCTAATCCACATCGTAAGACCGGTCCCTTTTACCAAATGGGGACTGGATCTCCTTGGACCATTCAAGCCAGCGAGTGGGCAATGGAGATACCTAATAGTGGCGATCGACTATTTCACTAAGTGGATCGAAGCGAAGCCTCTATCCTGAATCACCAGGAAGGAGGCTCGAAGCTTCGTTTGGAAGTCCGTCGTATGTCATTTTGGCATCCCATAATCCATAGTAACAGACAATTGGACACAATTTGAAAGCACCGGCTTCAGATACTTCTACACAGAGCTGAAGATCAAGATGCACTTCACCTCCGTCGCTTATCCCCAGTCGAATCGCTTGGAAGAGTCAGCCAACAAAAGCATCCTCAGGCCCCTGCAAAAGAGAATAACCGGGCTCGAAGGAACTTGACCGGATGAGATCCCCATCATATTATGGTCGTACAGAACGACCCACAAAACCTCGACAGGCGAAACACCGTTCATGCTGGCTTATGGGTGCGAAGCCGTCGTCCCAGTGAAGGTCATTGAGCGACCGCTTCGTCTCCAATACAATGACGAAGAGAGAAACTCAAAAGGCCTCGAGCTCAACCCACAACTGGTGGACGAGGTCTGCGAATGGGCATTAGCAACCCTCATCGAGCAAAAGGGGCACATGGCCCGCTACTTCAACTCGAGAGTCTGCGAACGAAGCTTCTGCGTGGATGACTTGGTGTTGTGTAAGGCTGCCTTCACTCCCGAGATCCTCAAATAGGGGAAGCTTGCTGCAAAATAGGAAGGAACCTACACAATGATAGACATACTCGGCCCTACCACCTATCGACTCGCTACTTTGGATGAAATGGAACTTCCTCATCCTTAGAAAGCGGAACATCTACGAAAGTATTATCAATGATTGTACTAAAATGGTAAAATGACCGTTCATTTTTTTTATCTTATACATGTTCATCATGAATGCAAAGTAGATCGTTCTTCGACATCAGTCGTAACAATCTCGTCGGCCGTAAGTCAAGGGGCCTCGACTCTCACCACCGAACGACCCTCGTCGGCTGTAAGTCGCAGGGGCCTCGCCGCCACCGAATGACCCTCGTCAGCCGTAAGTCGAAGGGGCCTTGCCCCTTGCCACCGAACGATCCTCGTCGGCCGTAAGTCGAAGGGGCCTCTTCCTTCGCCACCGACCCTCATCGACCGTAAGTCAAAGGGGTATCCTCCCTTGCCATCGAACGACCCTCGTAGGCGCATATGCCGAAAGGGGTCCGCCCCTCTCTACCCAAAGGGGCATGATTCATGGTGTAAAAGGTTATATTCATTAAGAGAATACGCCTAACCTATCCCTGACGTAACTTGCTTAAGGATTTCTATGAAATCTCAAGTTAGGTCGTTGAGGGGCCATGCACACGTAGATATTCAGATAAGAAGGGAATGTGAATAAAGAAACAAAGTCGCAAAATTTTTTTTCTTCATTGATTCAATTCAAAGAAATTACAAAATTTGAAGTTACAGAAGGACTGCCTAAGAGGGAGGAGGAGTGCTCCCTGACACTAAAAGGTTGGTGAAAGTGTCCATCGCCTTCGCAAGCTTAGTCGTGAGCTCGGTCTTCTCCTTCGTAGCAGCCTCTTCGAGCCCATGCGACTTTGGCTTGAAGCTCGGCCTTCTCCACCAGGCTAGCTTCCGCCCACCTCTCAAAGTCGTAGACTTTGGCTCAAAGCTCGATCGTCTCCTTCTTGAAGGCGTCGAGCTCCTCTTAGAGCTGGGACCTTGGCTCGAAGCTCGATCGTCTCCTTCTTGAAGGCGTCGAGCTCCTCTTCAAGCTGGGACCTCTCCGTCTGCCACTGGAGCTCTTTAGATTTGTGGAGGGCCGATAGTGACGAAAGGCTGTCCTTAGCCTCCGTCGCATCCCACTCAACAGACGCCTTGTCTGTGAGGGTCTTCCCTAAGGCCTCCTTCACCTCCTTCGCCCGTGCTTCGGAGCAGAGTGCTCTGCGCTCTGCGTACGCCACCCGCCGACCTCCATCGATCAAGTCAGCAGCCTGGCGACGCAGCAGGGCCCCGAGAACGGACATCTGCAAACAAAATAAAGGCCAATTAAGAACATCAACCAACTTGGATGCCAAAAAGCAAAGGTTTAGGCGACATACCTGGTATCTGCTCCCTACAAAGAAGTTGACCACCCTCTCGAGGTCCAACTCCTGCAGAAACTCCAGATCCTTGGGAAGGATCGAGTTCTCCACCACTATGGCAGTCGTCTCAAAGTCCCTCAGGGCTGATCCTCCTTGCCAATGGCATTAGGAGGCCTGTGAAGCTCGCCTTGGACCAACCCCGAGGATCGGGACGAAAGCTGATTGAGCAGCAATGCTCGATCGAACTCCCCAGGGATCGAGCCAACCAACGGGATGGGCGACATGATGTCACCCCATGGCCACTGATCCATAAGGGGCGTCGTGGGGCCCTGGGGCAATGAAAGGGTCTCCACAGCCTCTGGAGTATCAAGAGGGGCGACCCTCTTGCCTTTCCCCATGGGGTCCTCTTCATCCACCCACCTCCTCTTCAGAGACCCCTCCTCCTCGCGGGAGGGCGTCTCCCTCTTCTGATCGACTCCGCCAGTTGGATTGATGACATCGACAGAGTCAACGTCAACCACCTCTGGTGCCACTGCAACCACAATGGAAGCCAGGGGGACAGGGGACCGCCCTCGAAGAGGCTTGGGATGATGGCATGTACACCTGCCTAGTCTCACCCCCTTTGGAGGAGGAGCTCTGATGGATGCGGAGGGGGGATCGAGACCCCGATCCCTCGACACGAGTGCTCAATCGGTCGGTCCGAGCACCTGACCTCTCGACCATCCTTTTCTTCTTCCGTTGCTCCCTCCAGACTCGGTCCATACTGGACTCGTCACTGCGTCGGCTGTCGTTGGTCATATCTGTAAACAACAAACATAATTACCGAAAGTGGTAGAGAAAAAGATATAGTTTCGAGATACCTTACCCGAGCTCCATAGAAGGATCTTTATCATATTATCGCCCAACAAATACTGAATCGACATATCTTGTCTCGGTCGACTCAAGAGGGACTTCATCGCCTCGACTTCGCTCGATGACAACCTGGCTCTGATCTGCTCCAAAGACATTCGAAACTCCACCGCGAGCTCAGGATTCGGAGAACTCCAACCATTGAGCAATGGCCCTAGGTCGGGAAGATCCACGAACACGAAGGTATCCGTCCACCCAGGGTCAGAAACTGGGAGGTCGTGTATGAGCCTCGTGCCCGGGTGGGCAACGATATGATACCACACTCGGTGAGGGTCAGCTATTATCCTAAAGAAATACCTGAACAACCCGAGGGTCAGACAGACTCCACAAAGCTCGCACAACTCGATGAAGCCAACTAAGAGAGGGAAAACTTGAGGAGCGAGTCTACAGATAGAAAACTACGAGAAGCACATAACCTCAATAATGAAGGGGTGAAGGGGGAATCGGAGTCCTAAGCAGAATGATTTGAGATACACCCCAACCTCCTTCTTTCATGGAAAACACACTTTCTCATCCGAACTAGGCACCCTAACCCGAAAGGGTTCACAAAAACAACCTCGCCAAACCTCAGTAGTCAGATCAAGGGAAAACCTAGGGGCCATATCTAAGATGACTCCAGGGACCTTCGACATCCGATCCCTTTGACGAATGGGAAGGTCAGGCTCAACCCAAATTCATTTCCCCTTCCCAGGAACTTCCATGCATCGAGGGGGCCGGAGGCGCTCCGCTAGCTCCTCAGGGGTCGGCACCTTGAACACAACTGGAGCAAACATGCCTGACGAGCCTACAAGAGAATCAGGATCGAAGAGAGGAGATACCTTGAGAAAGAATAGGCGATCTCTGAGAGAAGAGACGCTGGAAGCAAGCAGGTGCAACAAGGAAGAAAATGAAGCTGAAAAATCTCAACCTTTTCTTCGATTTTTCTCTTATATGTTAAGAAACCCAACTGGCTAGCATCCGATGCGCACCACATGTCCAGAGCCAGCCACCAGAAACGGCAGAGATCGCTCCAAAGATGAAACGGTTTTTGGCGGCACATATCAAATCAAATGTTTCGAAATTCGTGCCATTTAAGGAGATTACTCATCATTCGGTCCCAGTCAGCGTGACTCCAGAGGCACAAATGATGGGGAACATTGTTAGTGCACGGGTAGGGACCCAGTTTGGGTATCCGCATACCCAGTCTGTTTAGCATCCTCGACTCAATACCCCTGCGCTCTAAGCGGGTTACAGCTGAGTCGAACGAACGGGTCATTCGACCGTTTGGCTAGCACCGACATTCAAGGGAAAGTTAATGTGGCTGAGTAAATAGGTAGTCGTTAACTCGAATCTCAGAGAAGATTGTGCCCTAATCAGTGAGGGACTGTTACACATCATCAAGAAGGAGCTACCTATAAATAAGCCAATAAACGAATGTAAAGGGGTTCCATCTTCAAGGTACGAGGTCTAAGACATAGAACTCTATCTTCTCACCTTTACCATTCTTATATTCGGTCTTGCGTTGTCAGTCTAGAGACGAACCTCCATGGATCGATCTCAGCTACACCAAGCTCCCTCTCTTCCTTAAGTTCCATACTAACTTAAGCATCGGAGAGAATTTGGGTCGGAACCTAGATCCGACCCCCCTAATGACTCCCTATGGTGCAGATCGACGATCACTATCCAACATCGAAGGTCGTTGTCAAGCCCTTCAACCTCGAACGATCAACGCAGCAGTCGATCGTAGGTCGATCGAAGGTCGTATCACCCCCAGCCACCATCATTCGACCCTGGTCCCTCCAACCAAGGGTCCCACTCTAGACGCTGACAAGGCTCCAGCTCAGTGCTTCGAGTCCCCGTCAGCTTGACAACTGTCTTGGTCAATTTTTGCCTTAACATACATCATTTCTGGAGTTTAATTCCGGGTCGATCAAGTCTTTGGTGCCGTTGTCGGGGAGGCGTACCGCCATATTATCTATTTATCACAATTAGGTTGATTAGACTACGAAAAAAATAAAAAACAGGGAGAGTGTTTTTCCCCATCACCACGATATTTTTTTTCTTTATCTCTCTTATACCATTGACATTCTTCTCCAGGTTATTTATTTTGCTTGATCAGGTATAGTTGGTGTAGCGATGGTGCACCCAAAGATGACCCGACTGACTTCTACACCAATCTTCCCACTTGTCGCTAAATTCAAGCAAGCTAATGGAGTCCTTTGGGCAAGCCTTGGAAAGGTTCGAAGGAATATTTCAAATAGAGCCAGACCGTATGTACGATGGCTCCAGGCTATTTCACCTCGTCACTAAAGGATTGCATGGACCCGCATTAGAGTTCTTGAGGAGGACGCATGTGAAAACCTTCGAGAATCTGAGATATGCAGCAGCTTTGAAACGCTTATTGGACGACGCTTGATCTTCTGGCTCATTAGTCGTCACGACAGGTGATCCAGCTTCACGCGAGCTCGTTAATTTTATTTTGAATTGTGTGCTGCTGCAGGTACCATTAAGCAGGATATTCACGTTCATCTTGGGGGAGGGATTATTTGCTTTTATATTGCCACCTCTAACGAGACAACGTCACCTGGCACTGCGGAGTCAGCTTGTGCCATCGTCACTCCCCCTGCCACCCACATGAGTCAGAGCAGCCTATACCATCAGAGGATATTATTGAGGAAATCGTGCCTACATTGTCGAAGCAGACCATCGAGGAGGACCTGACTTGAGATGATGACAGCTACACACAGATGGAGCCCGAATTGTACCCCCCTCTGTTTGAGCTGTCACAGCCACCTACACTTTCTACAGAGGCTGAGCATCCCTCAGAGGACCATCCTTCACATATCATTGCTCCCATCAAGGGAGAATCTTTCACCCATTCTTTTCCTTTATTCGAATCAACCCTTATTTATGATAATTATTGTGATTCGAGTACTGATAACATGTCACATCTTCTACAAGATACGTTTGCACACGAGAAGGACGTAATTTGGGACGTATACCCTGATGAGCAAGATGTAATATGGGACATGTCTGACGAGGAGAGTGAGGAGCCACCTACCATGGATGCTATTGAATATGATCGGGAGGTACGTTGGGATAATTCTGACGATGAGGAGGAGTTTCCTGATGAGACCCATGCTTATATGCCAAAGCTACCTGAAGAACTTGAGGCGAACAACGAGGTGTTGGTCGGTGTGGTGCACGAGAGTATAGATTTATTTCTAGGGAAGATTTTTCAACCATCCTTAATCTTAAATACTTATGTTGATGACCCTCTTTGGAATACATTTATTTTGGGGAAGAATTATCCATATCAGATTGATGCGGCTTATCTCTTGCAGGGTACATGTGGAGTCCTTGGAGAGATGCTGGAAGCCACATTGTTGGAATCTGATGGAGCCCGTGGAGACATGCACCTGGCAGATCCACGAACGGGGCAGTTAGAGCAGTTGCATGTACCAACAAAGATACTAGATCCACCTTTTGAAACATGTGATATCAATCCAGTAGTGTAGCCGTAGTATAGTTTTTTATTGCTTTCAATAATCTCGAATCCTCTAGACAACGAGAGGACCATATAGGTTTATTGCTTTCTTAGTTTAGATATCTTGAATAAAAACCTCATATGCCGACAACAATAATCTATTACACCCTACCCTTTATATGCTATATTGATTGCTATCATCTTCATATTTTGATGTGTCACATACTTTTGCCCACCATCGAGCATTTCTTTCAAGTGAAATCTTACTTACTTATTTGTTTGCCTTGATCTCGCTTAGCGAAGCCGTGACATTTTTGATCGAGTCATTTGAATAGGATTGTTTGGTATAAGCTTGGGGAAGGCGTTCTCATGCATTATTGCATATGCATGTAGTTGCATTATGATTTCATGTCATTCATATCATCATTTTTTTCATTTACCCCCTCACATTTATCCTTGCTCCTCATAATTACTTTTTATGATCACATTGAGGACAATGTGAAGTTTAAGCTTGGGGGAGTGCATTTCCATGCCATTTAGATGCATTAGTTGCATTTTTACTCTATTTAGAATTTTGCATCATTTTTTCGTTTTTTCCATCTTATTTTCCTTTTATGTGTGTTCATGCATCATATTGTGTGCTTGTTTTTCTTTTCTTTCTTTTCTTTTATTTTTATTTCTCTATTTTCTTTTCTTTCTTTTGCTAGATGAATTCTTTGTAATGATATCTCTTATTGCTTTCATTGCCTTCACGATGCTTATTCTCCATGCCATGCTACTTAGAGTTATTTCATAATCTTAATCCTTATAAGTAGGGGTGGCAAAATAGACCCGACCCGACCCGACCCGACCCGAACCCGGCCTCTTGGGTCGGGTATGGGTAGAGGCCAATCCGGGTCGGGTCGAATTCGGGTCAACCCGACCGACCCGGAAAAAAATCCGGGTCGGGTACGGGTTTGACCCCTCGACCCGGTTGACCCGAATTCGACCCGTATTTTCACTCTTTTCACCCCAACCCGACCCGGACCCGACCTGAACCCGACCCGAACCCGACCCGAACCCGACCTATTTTGAAAAATAATCACTATTTCACACCAAACCCGACCCGAACCCGACCCGTACCCGACCCGTAACACAAACCGGGTCGGGTACGGGTCACCCGGGTTACGGCCGGGTCGGGTTCGGGTATCCGAACCCTGACCCGAATTTAATTCGGGTCGGGTTCGGGTTTACCCTTATTCGGGTCGGGTCAAACCTGACCCGACCTGAACCCGACCCAACCCGCCCATTTGCCACCCCTACTTATAAGTACTTGAAAATATTATTTTGATGATCTCTCTAGTGCGAATGCATGAAGCTTATTGAAACTGAATGTGTAGAGTAGTATTTAGTATGCTTTCATTGGATGCACACCAAGATTCATGCATCACTAGCATATCTGAAGCCTTACTTTCATCCCCTATTCGTATTCTTGGTGCATGCTTGATGTGTTTGAAAAATCTTACTGCTTGACTTCACTGCTTATTGATATGATTAGGAATACCTACGCTTATATATGAGTCTAGTTGATGTATTATTTTACGAAACCATTTGTTCAAACTTTAGAGTGAACCGAGCGTTAGATTAGATAATTTAATTAGGGATTGATTTGGAAAATCGGTATTGGTTAGGATTATCAGGTTATGATTTGGTTTTGGAAAATAATATAGTTAAGATATTAAAAGTAGATTTTGGATAACCCCTCTAATTAATGTATTAAAATTTAGATGGGATAATTTATTCGGTAAAGGTTTGATACGAAGATTAAGGGGGATATGATAGGATCGTTGGGTAGGATTTGTTGGATTCAAACTAGATTCATTTAGATAAGATCGGATTTAGTAAAATCAATTAAGATTAGATTTAGGGAGACAATTTAATTAAGATATTTGGAGTTAAGATTTGGATGATATGTCAAGACATTTGGGTTAGGAAATCTAAGTTGATCGACCGGGTTAAGATTGGATTATGAGATCGATGTGGTCAACCTATTATTACGATTTCGCCCCTGCAATCAACATCAACCAAAAATTAGAGTAGATATTAACGCGATCGCTAAGTCGCGTGTTCGACCTAAAAATAAAATAGTAGGTAAAATTACAAAGTAGATATTTAAATAAATCACACATTAGTAATAATACGTACGAAATACGTATAGATAAAAACAGGCTGTTACATCCTACCCACCTTATAAAAATTCCGTCCCCGGAATTTAATAAAACTAACGGGAGGTGTAATGACCGACAGAGTCAACTGATTTTAAGATAGGCAAGATGGGGAGAATTCAAATGCATAACATGAAGTATAAATATAATGACATAGATGTCACGATAGGTCAAGTGAATCAATAATAAGGAAAATCGAAAGGTGACAACGACGAGGAAAATAGGGCAGTGAATCAAAAATGCTGGAATTTATGGTCGTCGACCTAAGATTATAATGTCGAAGATAGTTCAAGATCGAGGGAGGCTTATTGGGCAACTAATGTTTTAGGGACTCCAAGACCATGATTATCTAAGGAACAAGGCTGGGATAGAATTCAAGATAGAGTGTCCTTAAGAATCAAGATTGTCAACTTACCAATGTTGTTTTAGAGTATTTTGCACGCATGACCTTCATGGGCCACCACTAAAACCTGTCACGCCCCGCTTCCCATTATACTTGGGAGCGAGGACATGAGCGGGTCCGCATGTGCTTAAAACAAGAAGGAGGTACTTTTTCTTTCCTTCATCCTTGGTTTAAGCATAATAAGCGTCTGTGTGATAACAACCTTGCAGATTCTTGCATGCAAACTCAACAACACAGATAAATATTTTATTACAATCTCAAGTCTCAAAAGGATTACAACAATGAAAGAATTAAAAGAGGGAGGGTCATAAAGCCCATACAAATATGAAAAGAAAGATAAGCACAACGATGCTGCGAAGGCACATTGCTCCTCAGCAGAGGAACTCAGCGGCATGGCACTCCTGATCAACCTGCTCAGCCTCAAGGCATGCTCCTCTGCAAAATCTGTCTAACAGCTGACGTATATTTCACAAGATAGAAACAAAAAAATATACGTCAGCAAGGGTCGCTCGGCAAGATTTAAAGTGTTAAGAAAAATAGACCCTCGGTAAGGTTTTCAAAATCAATTTCATGGCAATATGAGTGAAATAATAGAATTTACAATAATTAAAGTATGGCAGCATAAGAAACGTATGAGCATGTCAAGCGTAGTGCACAAAACAGTGGCATGGCTAGAGTAGGGTGCAAAGTAACAAGCATGGCATGTGTAGTGTGCAAAGCAGTGGCATGGTAAGAGTAGGGTGCAAAGTAACAAGCATGGCATGTGTAGTGTGCAAAGCAGTGGCATGGCAAGAGTAGTGTGCAAAGTAACAAGCATGGCATGTGTAGTGTGCAAAGTAACAAGCATGGAATGTGTAGTGTGCAAAGCAGTGGCATGGCAAGGGGTAGTGTGTAAAGTAACAAGCATGGCATGTGTAGTGTGCAAAGCAGTGACATGGCAAGAGTAATGTGCAAAGTAATAAGCATGTCATGTGTAGTGTGCAAAGCAATAAGCATGGTATTGTACACGAGCAAGGTAAGAGGAGCTAACAGACTGCACGATTCTCAATAGTAACAACAGAAGTAAAATGGTGTGTCATTCAATCAAGTGTGTCTAGTGACAAGCCCAATGTCTGAGGGGGAAGTACTATAATTGCACCCAAGCCAACGGGAGCTACCCGTGGCTCTCTACTCACCGACCCGGACAGGTGCCGGTCGAATTCACCAATAGAGTGCAATTTAGCATTCCGACCTCTACTACATTGGACTACCCCCACCCAAGTGTTGTGCTGGAACACGAGCCAGTCTAATCAATTACACGAGCCTGAACGCTAAAACGCCATATACTGGAACACGAGCTAGACTAGTCATCATGTAACCCTACTGGAACACAAGCCAGACTAGTCACATATGACCGACGGGAGTAGCCAAATCTAATGCATGAATTCACGAATTCAGGGTATTTCCACACGGTATTCCATCAATACATTCCATCACTATCCATTCAATCAAGTGTGTACAAGAAAAACATGGTAATAAGCAGTACTAGCAATTCTTAGTTTAGCAATTTAATGTAACGACATTTAAAAACTGTAAAAATGCACACTTACCTGATTTGACGATTTGGGTGTCCAAGCAGACGTAGCAAGGGCATGGTTATCTGTGTCATCGAACTCGCGATATAAGACTAATAGTTATCAACCAATTAAAATAATATCAAAATCTACACATCATTACATAGTATACTTATATAACACTATTTATATAGTATTATAATATATATAAGCACATTGTTATAAACTTACTGTTTTTATAATGTCTTATTCTTGCATATAAATAAAACAATATAATACTAACATATAAATATACCGTTATATTATCATATATATTGTTCACGCATTAAAACTCAAATATAACATACAACTCACAGTTTCTTTTCTTTTACATTCGCTGTTACGTGCAGTTGGCCCATGGAAACTTCGGCGACATCGGAGTGGTGGTCGGCGCCGACGATTGGTGGCAATGAGTTCAAGGTTGCGACAGTGGCTTGCTGCAAGTTGATGGAAGCCGTGAGTTTGAAGAGGGATGGGGAAGTCGGGGAGAGAGGGAGGTTGCCGGAGAGATGGGTTGACGACGGGGACTTGTTCGTCGGAGCTGGGGGAGTATGGTGGCGTCGTGAGTCGGTGGTGGAGGCTTGGGGGGTTGACGGTGAAGTTGAGAGGCGGCTTCTGGAGGTCTGATCGGGGCAGAGGTCAGGGCGGATCAGGTCGGAGGGAGGAGAAATCCTCAGGCGGTCAGGTGGGGTGGTGATCGAGGAGGGCTGTTGTCGGGTTTCGTGGATGGAGGAAGGGATATCGGGGTGCAGGGGCGTGGGTGGTTGATGGCGGTGAGTTGGTGGGCGGTGGAGCGATTTCCACCGGAGAAGATGGCGACGAAGGGCAGAAGGCAGAGGGGTGATGCGGGGAGAGGTTGAGTGGGCGCCGTGACTGGGGTCAGAGATGAGGTTACGAGAGGGATCGTAGGAAGAGTGGATGGACGAGCGGTGAGTAGTGGTCGGAGGGGTTGCAGCGAGGTCACCGGGGGGTGAACAGAGGCGCTGAAAGAAGATGAAGGAGAGGTGCTCGGAAGGGTAGTGGGTTTGGAGGTTCGTCGGGGTGGTGCGGTGCTGGGGCGTGGGTCGGTGCTTCTGTCAAACGGGGAGTCGTCGGCGCGGGCTGCAAGGCTTGAGGTGAGAACAGGTGAGGCGAGGGGCGGTGTATGGCCTCGAGAGGGCGAGAGGGGGCGCGGTCCGTTGGAGGAGCCACCGGAGGTGAAAGGGAGATGATGGGGGGTCGGGCTGTGAGGGGCGGTGGCGTCGGTGCAGGTTCGACGGCAGGCAGGGGAAAGGCAGGGGCGGGTTTCGTCGGAGGCGAGGCTAAGGCGCCGGGGTGTTTTTGGTGTCGGGGTTGGTCTGAGATGGAGAGTAGAGGCACCGGTTGCAGGTGCTGGGCAGAGCTAGGTGGTGGAGCAAGGAGTTAGTCAACAACGCTTGGGAGGGGTCGGAGTGGGTCTGGGGTCCCTTGGAGTGGAGAGGGGGAGCTATGGGTTGCAGCTTCGAACGGGGGCTACGGGGCTTGGTTTGGGGCGGCGATAAGGGGAAGGATGGCGTGAGGCCGGAGAGGAGGTGGCGGACTGGGCTTGCAGGCTGAGCGGAGGAAAAGGATCGGGTTCTGCGGGCTTGCTCGGAGGTGAAGAGGCTGGTTGAGTTTTTAAGGAGAGGAATAAGAAGTGATAGTAGAGAAGAAGAAGAAAGCCTGCTGTTTGTGGGTTGTTTGGAAAAGGAAGGAGATTACTTTTGGGTTGGGGTTCCGTGAGAGAGATATAGAGTCATGTGGGTTAGTAAAATAATGAAGAGGGGTGTCATTTGCATGGGCTTTTGAAAGGAAAGGAGAGGACGTGTGTGTAACGTGGAATGATGGGGAACGTGGGGAAGTGAGGAAAGGACGCGAAGGATTCCGTTACACAACTGAACGAAGGAAGAAACAAATAGATTTCTCTTAACTGATTCAGTTTTGAAATTAAAAGATTTAGTTTAGGATTTAAAAGATTTAGTTGGTAAAGGATTTGATTAGGAGTAAGAATAGATAATTTAATTAGGGATTGATTTGGATAATCAGTATTGGTTAGGATTATCAGGTAATGATATGGTTTAGGAAAATAATATAGTTAAGATATTAAAAGTAGATTTTGGATAACCCCTCTAATTAATGTATTAAAATTTAGATGGGATAATTTATTCGGTTAAGGTTTGATACGAATATTAAGGGGGGGATATGATAGGATCATTGTTTAGGATTTGTTGGATTCAAACTAGATTCATTAAGATAATATCGGATTTAGTAAAATCAATTAAGATTAGATTTGGGGAGAAAATTTAATTAAGATATTTGGAGTTAAGATTTGGACGATCTGTCAAGACATTTGGGTTAGGAAATCTAAGTTGATCGATCGGGTTAAGATTGGATTAGGAGATCGATGTGGTCAACCTATTATTACGATTTCGCCTTGCAATCAACATCAACAAAAAATTAGAGTAGATATTAACGCGATCGCTAAGTCGCATGTTCGAGATATGAAAAAATAGTAGGTAAAATTACAAAGTAGATATTTAAATAAATCACACATTAGTAATAATGCGTATGAAATACGTATAGATAAAAACATGTCGTTACAGTATGTGTCATAGTGGAGTGTATGGATATGTGAAAGTATGTGTAATGTGTAGTAGGAGCCTATATAGTATGTATTGCATAAAGGCTTGTGAATATAGGGGTATTACATATGCAAAATGTGGAGTGTTATGGATGAGAGTATGGAAGTATAAGGGTTGTGCATGAAGGTATGTGAGGGCTTATTGGTACATGCATAATATTTGTGTGTCAGTGTGAAGTATATGTACCTTATACTTGTTATACTTGTATGTTATGTATATTTGAATATGGCATAGGTGGTGATAGGCTATATATGTGTAGACCTATCAATGTAGGGTGTATACATATATGTGTGTGGATACCCATGTGTACGAGTATGTGGATGAAACTTATGTGTGTGGATGTTTATACATATGTCTTGTGTCTATTCTTGTATAGGCTTAGGTGTAGCGGTATGTGTGTAGCTAAGCTATACTTAGATATACACGTGGATACTTGAATGTATAGGTCTCTTGTATCTTTGGGATGTAATGTATGTGTATGTATATGTGATACATATGTATTGGAATGTAGTGGTAGTAGATACAACAGTTGTATTTATGGGTATGTATTTGGACGTTCGAGTGTGTGTAGGTGTTATAGCACGTAGTACGTGTAGATATCAGTATGTGCTTAATGGATGGATGGATGTATGTGATTCTATAGGTGTGTATGCCTTCTTATGTCTTGCTCTTATCTTGTATTATGTTGAAGTGTGTGTCCATATGGGATAGGGTGACCCTTAGTGTCTAAACCTGTCCATTGATCACTCCTTATTTTACACCTTTTTCCCGCATGTTTGCATGCCATTTAGATCGCCCAAATCATGTTTTTCATGATATATCGACGATGTTGCGATGCTTTTCACGATTTGTTGTTTTTGTCGCATTTCAGGTGATTTGGCGCGATTTGGAGTGATCTCGAGACGCGCTTACTCCAGAGGGTCACCGACGACCTCCCCGAGGGGTATTTTGCTGTTGGAGAGGAGCGGAAGAAGAACGGACGTCACAGGAGCGACGAGGAGGCCAAAACAAGCAATCTGGGCATTTTTAGTGTCCCACTCGGCCGAGTGAAGGAGTCACTTGGCCGACCAGTGAGACACCGCTCGGTCGACCAGATCAGACACGATTCATATGTGCACTCGGCCGAGCGACGGATACCACATCGACCGAGTGACGAGACCACGTCCGCCCGAGTGGCGCCCAGACGAAGCCATTCAAAAATCGCCAAGTTACTGTTTTTCGGCTGCCTGAGCTTCAGAAGACCCACTCGGCCGAGTGGATAATCACGACCGCCCGAGTACCAAGAAGCCATCGGCCGAGTGACGACAACTCACTCGGCCGAGCAGCCCCCGAAGTGAAGACCCCTGAAGATCGAGACTTACTGGAAATTTACAGGGTTTTCACTCGGCCGAGCGACTTTTGTCACTCGGCCGAGTGCGACGCGCTGCCTGTAGTGAAAATTGCGGAAAATAGGCTGCGCAGGGGTATTTTGGTCACAGTTTTTGGACGATTTTGGGGGGTATTTAACCCCTGTTTTTACCCTAGTTTAGGGAGCTTTTTCTCTTAGATTTTTTGAAGCCTTTTAGATTAACTTTTTAGCTTTATTCTTGAGATTGGAGAGGAGAAAAAAGTTGATTTTTGTAGAATTATTTGAAGAACTCCATTGGTTTGTGTTTTCTCTTCTCTAAAAATTCTATTTTTATTGCATATCTCAATATTGTGATGAATTCTATTGCTTATTTCATTGATTATTTTTGTGATCTTGCTATGAATTTTGAGTAGTCGCCACGTCTTGGGGCGTGGGGATGAACCCTACAAGCCCTATTTCACGATTGTGATGAATTGGTAGGAATTTTGCTAGAATTGCTATTAGGGATTAGATTGGGATCAATTTACTACGGATGGCTAGGAGTTCATACTGATTGGGATTTGCAAGAGATTGGATCCCAATTCGATAGGAAACCCTAGAAATCTGAATTGGGTTGGAATCGAATTTCCGCAGTATCGGTTTGCAAGAGATTGGACCGATACTAGGGTTTCCGGTTCCAATTCCGTGCCGATACCCGTTTGCAAGAGATTGGACGGGTAGGAACTATCCCAATCTAGGTCGTGGGCCGAGTTTGCAAGAGATTGGGCTCGGTGCGCGATTGAACGATGATGTTGATCCTAATGCTAGCTTCCCTAGGCTAGGGTTTGCAAGAGATTGGACCCGAGCCTAGGATAGCTATAGACCGGCAACAGCGCGAGAGCGTGAGATTGGTTCTACATTCAGTTGCAACTAGTTCATCCAAAATCTTATTCTAAGCGATTTTGATGCCGATGAACCACTTTTACGAAATATGGTGAGTAGCGGGAATTCCCCATTCCCTAGACGTTCTTTATTTGATTTGATATTTCCGTACTTTGTCTGACGATTGTGACAGGATCGCCAAAGGCAAATTTCTCTCTTCTTAAATAGCCAGGTTGATTGGAACAAGCACGGTCATTCATCCTCCCTGTGTTCGATAACCCGCTCGCTGCTATACCGTGCGCTTGCGGTAAAACTACAACCGTTCTTTGGGGTTACGTCCCGGAGCGATCAATTTTTTGGCGCCGTTGCCGGGGCAATCATTCTGACGGTGTTCGGCATCGACCACCCGACCTCAGGGAGAATGGAGGATACAACGCCAACAATAGAACTCAGTCAGGAAGACTATGACTCCTTCACAGACCTCCTTAAGGAGCTTGTCGACGAGGTCCACGCTACCGGAGCTTTCGCTATTGATATCAAGGACCCCGACGAACAACTGTTCGCTAGTTTTGTGATGGACCAGGTCTCCCCGGAGGGGACTATCGGAGGCAATGTCAGAGTTGACGTGATCGACGACAAATTATATTTCGTGGATGGTAGAACAAATGTCGAAGAACACTATACTCCCGAAGAATCCTTTGAGCACACCGACATTCAGGGAGTTGCACTCTATGACGCTCACTCTTGCTTTTATGAATCGTCTGAGGTGTTTCTTGATTCCGGGCACGAACCAGAACAGAGTGAAGGCTTTGACGATGCTAGCACTGAATCGAAGAGCGCCTATTTCGATGCCTCGTCCTCACTAAGTAGCGAGTCTAACTCGTCACAAGAGAGCGCACCACCTGAACATGAGCTAAACCCGGATGACAAGGAAGAAGCCAAACTCATGCGAGCTGATGAAGTGGAAGTAGCAGCACCTCTTGAGGTAGAACTTAAACAATTACCTCCGAATCTAAGGTATGCCTTTTTGGGTAATAAATTAACTTTCCCGGTGATAGTCAACTCCCACCTCACGCAAGATCGGCTTGAAAAACTCCTAGACGTTCTTAGGAGCCACAAAGATGTCCGGGGCTACACTATCTCCGATCTAAAAGGGATAAGCCCTAGGCTTTGCACGCATAGGATCCATTTGGAGGATACCAACGCCACCTCCATAGAGCCTCAAAGGCGGTTAAACCCGAACATGAAGGAGGTGGTTAAAAAGGAAATCCTAAAATTGCTAGACGCCGATATTATTTATCCTATCTCCGACAGTAGGTGGGTTAGCCCCGTTCACGTCGTCCCCAAGAAAGGGGGGATGACAGTCATAAAAAATGAAAAAGGTGAGCCCATATCTACACGCACCGTCACGGGATGGCGAATGTGCATCGACTATAGGAAACTCAATAAAGCCACCCGAAAGGACCATTACCCATTACCCTTCATTGATCAAATGCTTGAACGCCTAGCGAAACATAAATACTTTTGCTATCTAGATGGGTATTCGGGATTTTTCCAAATCCCTTTGCACGAAGACGACCAAGAAAAGACCACTTTTACTTGTCCCTACGGTACCTATGCCTACCGTAGGATGCCGTTTGGTCTTTGTAATGCTCCCGCCACTTTTCAGAGGTGTATGACATCCATATTTTCCGATTACATTGAAAATATTATGGAAGTTTTTATGGATGATTTTTCGGTTTATGGGAGTGAGTTTGACTCTTGTTTGGCCAATCTTACTAAAGTCCTTAAAAGGTGCCAACAAAACAATCTCACTCTCAATTGGGAGAAGTGTCACTTCATGGTCACGAAAGGTATAGTCCTCGGGCACCTTGTTTCCTCGAGAGGAATTGAGGTAGATAAAGCAAAGATTGAGGTAATCGAAAAACTTCCTCCTCCTATTAATGTCAAGGGCATTAGAGGCTTCCTTGGTCATGCGGGGTTTTACCGTCGCTTCATCAAGGATTTTGCCTCGATTGCCCGACCACTTACTTCCTTGCTCGCTAAAGATATCCCTTTTATTTTTTCAGGAGAATGCTTGCAAGCCTTCAACACCTTGAAGGAAGCACTAGTTTCCGCGCCCATCATTCAACCACCGGATTGGAGCCTTCCCTTTGAGCTAATGTGTGACGCTAGCGACCAAGCCATTGGGGCGGTATTGGGACAAAGAAAAGATAGGAAGCTTCATGCGATATACTACGCAAGCAAGACATTGGATGACGCGCAGAAAAATTACACAACTACCGAAAAGGAGCTTCTAGCGGTCGTCTATTCCATAGAGAAGTTTCGCTCCTACCTCCTCGGTTCCAAGGTGATTGTCCACACCGACCATGCGGCATTGAAGTATCTTTTAAACAAGAAGGAGGCCAAACCTCGGTTGATTAGGTGGATACTCTTGTTGCAAGAATTCGACTTAGAGATCAGAGATAAGAAGGGTACGGACAATGTCGTGGCGGATCATTTATCTAGGCTCATTCGCGACAAGGAGGATGAGAGTTTGCCTATCGACGACACATTTGTGGATGAGAGGCTATATGCCATAAGGACCGGTGAAGTACCTTGGTACGCGGACTTCGTCAACTACTTGACTTGTGGAATTAAACCGCATGGGATGCCCACGCATCAAAAGAGGAGATTTCTGCATGAGGTCCGTAGCTATTTTTGGGAAGATCCATACCTTTTCAAGATATGCAAAGATAGTGTCATTCGTAGGTGCGTTTCTAAAGAGGAGGCAACGTCTATCATTTTGCATTGCCACGGTCTACCATGCGGAGGACATCATGCCGCCTCTAAAACAACCGCTAAGATCTTGCAGAGCGGATTCTTCTGGCCAACAATGTTTAGGGACACCCACGCTTTTGTGAAGGGGTGCGATAGATGCCAACGGACCGGGAATATCTCCAAGCGCAATGAGATGCCGATGAGACACATCCAAGAAATTGAGCTTTTTGATTGTTGGGGAGTAGACTTCATGGGGCCATTTCCGTCGAGCAATGGTAACAAATACATCCTATTGGCCGTTGACTATGTCTCCAAATGGGTGGAAGCAATTGCCACCCCTACTAATGATGCAAGGGTCGTCTCCAAGTTCTTTAAGCAAAATATCTTCCCACGCTTTGGAGTGCCGCGTACCTTGATAAGCGACGGGGGAAGCCACTTCATAGAGAACAAGTTTGAAGCCATGCTAAAGAAGTACGGGGTAAATCATAGAGTTGGTATGGCATATCACCCCCAAACAAGCGGCCAAGTGGAAGTCTCAAATAGAGAAATTAAGCAAATTCTCGAAAAGACGGTGGATCGATCTAGAAAGGATTGGTCAATGAAGCTAAACGATGCTCTATGGGCGTATCGCACGGCCTTTCGCACTCCCATAGGCACCACACCGTTCCGACTCGTTTATGTGAAAGCTTGCCACTTACCGGTAGAGTTGGAGCACCGCGTATATTGGGCCATCAAAACCTTTAATTACGATTACAAGAGTGCGGCGGTGAGGCGACTCTTGGACATCAACGAGCTTGATGAGATAAGAAGAGACGCCTACGAAAGCTCAAGAATTTACAAAGAAAGGACCAAGATTCTCCACGATGCCCGCATAACCGTCACGGACTTCAAAGTAGGAGACAAGGTCTTGCTCTATAATTCCCGGCTCCGACTATTTCCCGGTAAGTTGAGGTCACGTTGGTCCGGACCTTTCACTATCAAGCACATACAACCGGGAGGAGCTTTCGAGTTGGAAAGCAAGGACGGTTCCACATTCAAAGTAAATGGTCAGAGGCTCAAACACTATTCCGAGGGAGTCCCGACGGGCGAAACCAATAGAATATATTTGCTTAAGGGACGGTCGGATGATCTTTCGGACCTCCTTGATGAAGTAATTGAGGAGGCGACCCCCCACTCGATTGGCGCTTTATTCGATGAAGATTTCGAGGAAGGCCCAGATTTAGGCCAAGATGAGGAGAAAGACGATTCCCCCGACCTCTCCGCTGAAAATGATGAAGGAGACGCTGATGTCGCAAGGATTCGAGAGCTCTGCAAGCTCTCGAAACAAAAGTCTCCGAAGAAAGCTCCGCCGATACGGGAATCGGCGTCACCGGTGAAGCCGTTGACCGGAGCAAACGCTAGCTTGGGGGAGCCTCCCCCCAACACTATTCGAGACGGGAGACCACCGAGGGAGAACACGCCGCCGCAACTTCCGAATCCAAGCGTTCTCCCCAGAAAATTTGATGGGTGCATCTCATATGCACCAAACATCCCGCATTAATTGAAAATCATAGGGGGTCGAGCTCACGACCTTAAACGAGCGCTTGTCGGGAGGCAACCCGTCGGTTATTGCATTATTTTCATTTTTTTCTTTTATTTTTGTTCTTAGAACTTTTTAGTGTTTTGAGTCGTTCGCCCAAAAATTTTGTGATAACGGGTCCTATTTTTCTTGACAGGAGAGGAGATAGGTAAATCCATCATGATGAGGATGAACGAGACGACGAGGAGCGCCCCAGGAAGACGCTCGATGCTTAGGAGTAAGATGAAATCGACTGGAGGAATAAAGACGGAGTTTAGAGCCCAAGCGAAGACAAACAGCAGAAAACAAGGCTCACTCGGCCGAGTATACTAGTCACTCGGCCGAGTACACAAGTTCGTCCGGCCGAGCCGCTCACGAACGAGGGAAGTCTGCTGTACCCAACTCTCTGTTTATTTTCTTGATTTCAGTATAACTGCTACTCGGCCGAGTATATATTTTCACTCGGCTGAGTAAAACGGATACGCTCCTAGGGCGAGTCTTGCCGAGTAGCTTGAGCCACTCGGCCGAATGGACTTACTCCACTCGGCCGAGGCTGGCAAAGCCACTCGACCGAGGCTGGCAAAGCCACTCGGCCGAAGCGTAAGTGGGGAGGATTTTCCATTGATCCCACTCGGCCGAGTGACCTAGTCACTCGGCCGAGTCGTAACTTTTATTATATAAGGGGCTGAGGGGGGGCACGTTTTTCGAAACGCAAAAAACCCAAATCGCCCCGACCGTTCAGCTCCCTCGCCCGATTCCCCTCGCTCGCACCTCCCACTCGCCCGACCGGCCACCACACGCCGCCGCTCGGCCAGCCACCGTCGGCCGAGCTCCGCCGCGCCTCGCCCGAGTCGCCGCCGCCGGCCACCACACCGGCCACCTCCGGTATCGCCTATTTCGCCTTTGTCTCCTCTTTTTGTGTATTTTTCGAGGATCCACGCGTTAAACGAACCCCAAACCCAAATTGATTTCTATATCTATCTATTATACCCCTAATGCCCCATACGTTTTGAATATTACTCGCTGATATCTCCATTTCATGCGCAGGTTGTTTCTGGGAGCTTAGGGGAGCCCAGGGGAGCTTCTACGGACTGATTTGGGCTTCGCGGAGGCGCTGTCTTCACACGCTTCCATTGCTTAGCACTCGCGGTGTGTCGGGGTATACTCTTTCCTTTATTTTGCACACGCCGCACTTTTTACACTTTTCGGCACGCGCTCGGGGCCCATATGCCGCCCCGGACACGGCCGCGGTCGAAGAGAGCTTCCGCCAAGCGGAAGCGGTCGGATGATGCCGGCCCCTCCCACGAGTTGGAGGACTCTCCTCTGCCTTCTCCCACACACACCGTCCACCCAGCACAGCCTGCAGGCCCCACACACCCCGCACAGCCTGCAGAGCCCGCACAGCCCGCACACCCCACACAGCCGCTCCCTGTCGCTCCACAGCCACCACCTCCGGCTCCACTGATCGGGCCGCTGGGGATCACGTTCCGGAACAACGCACACCGCTTCGCTTTCGAGCGTATCTCCCAGCGCTCGATCGTACCCTCCAGGTTTGCACACCTTGCCGACCTAGGACGCCTGGGGGTACTAGAGGGGATGCTCACATTGTACGACAACGTGGGCTGGCGAGATTTCTTGCAGGTGTCGGCGGACACGTTTGTCCGTCCGACACTTGAGGTGCTTAGTTCGATCGCCCGGACCGACGAGGGATGCTCGTTTCGGTTCATGGACCGGGAGTGCCAGGTCACTCTCGGTATGATGAGAGCATTTTTCTCGTGGCCCGATGTCCCCGGGGCCGATCGAGGTTACGCCCCCACCCATATCCCCCCACCTTCCTTCGACGCCGGTGCCTTCTGGGCCCGGATTACGGGTCTCCGCGCTGCCTTTGACCCTAGTAGGGCCAAGGCCTCGGCCATTGTCCATCCCTACCTCCGTATAGCTCAGCGCCTTATGGCGACGACCTTTTTGGCCAGATATGAGCCGGGCACGATGTCTACGCCGGAGCTCTACATGCTCTACGCGATGACACGTCCCAGAGCTCTATCTAGGGATGGCGATGAGCTTGTCCCCGCCGTCGTGATTGATGTCGCGGCTTGGTTTTTGGACCGCATCATTGTATCGGTGGGCGCTCGCTCACCGATATGCTGCGGCGGCCTGATCACCTTGCTTGCTCTTATGACCGGCGAGGACTTCCCTGACGACCTGACGACCTGCGACGAGCACCGGGCCCCACTTCTTTGTCGATTGATGTTATGGCCCGGATGAAGATGCTTCGTCCGCACGGTGAGCGTCACTGGGTCTGGTTGCATGGCCCTTACGGTGCCGATTACATGATTCTTCCGAGCCCAGCTCGGACTCAGATTGCACCAGCCCACGTGGACTGGCTCCCTGCAATGGATGTTCTCATCCCCGCTGCTTACGTGCTCGAGGCCGAGGAGGCCGAGCAGGCCCACGCTGCCCACGCTGCCCACGCAGACCCTGTCGCCCCTGCCGAGCCTGCCGCCCCTGTTGACCCCGTGGCCCCTCAGCCTATACCTGATGTTTCCGCTGCTCCTGACACCTCTGTCCACACCTCTGTCGGTGTCGGGAGTACCTTAGCTGAGCCCACCTCCACTGCTTCCGAGGCTGTCACCACCACCACTGGCCCTCTGTCTGCTGAGCCCGTTTCTTTTGCCCCACCCGAGCGCCCGCCGACCGTAGTTGAGTGCGGAGAGCCCTCTGTCTCCACTGCTGCTGTATTTTCCGAGAGTGTCATGGCGTCTGTCCACACTTCTGTGCCACTGACCTCTCTGGCAGCCTCGCTGCCACTTTTGCACTCTTCTTTCGCTGCTGCTGCCTCCACTTCTCACCAGCCGGTGCCCCGGCCTCACACTGAGGCCAGGCCCACATTTGCGAGCGCAGCGCCTTTCGTTCCCTTCCCCGCTAAGCCCGTCACATACGCGACCCGAGTACGCCAGCCCCGACCTGCACAGCCCCGACCGGTGCGTCCCTCTGCACCACCTCCCCCCGACACTGTACTTCAGAGCATTCGTGCTCTAGAGGGGGCGGTGAGTGGCCTCAGAGGCGACCTTAGGACCCTGTCCTCCACCGTCTCTGCGATGGCTGGCCGCTTTGACCTGCTCCCGCAGATTCACTACTGTCTTACCCAGGTCCTGGAGCGTCTCCCCCGCGTCCCCGTACCCACACAGCAGGTTCCCACCCCCGCTTCCACCCACACTCGGCCTGCTTCCACTTCCACACCCACACCCGCTCAGCAGCCTGCACCACCTCCACCTCCACCTCCGCCTCAGGACGGAGACGGCGCAGCACCACCTTCTTAGGCACCCGTGATGCCATCGATTATTCCTGCCGTTGTGCTGCCCGTTTCTGCTGGGTCCTGTTGCATTTTTGTCCACCCCCCCTCCCCTAACTTATTTTGGGTTTCTCATTCAGATCGTATCCTTATATATCTTTTTTGGGAGAGAGGGAGAGTTTTTGGTGCCCCACCTTTATATCTGTATCACTCCATACCTGCATGCATCATGTCCGCATCATATTTTTTGTTTCTTTATTTTTCGTTTATTTTCCTTTTTTTCCCCATCATGCATGCATCCTCACTTGCCCCTCACTTTACTTGTCTCTCGGTGTGCCCCACTTTGCACATTGAGGACACTGTGCCATTTAGCTTGGGGGAGTGAGTTCTCACGATCTTTTTCGATTTGCCACCTTTATTTTTAGTTTTTCACGCCATTTTCCGCTTTTGCACTTATTTTCATCATTTTTTCTCATTTTACCATGCATCACGTTTTTCTTATTTTTCTGCGTGCCGCATCGTAAATAGTTCTATTTTCCCTTTATCTTTATTTCTTTCTTTTTCATCTCATGCTAGAGATGACTTTTCTGTGATGATGATGACGTGGAGTTAGCTTACTCTATTTGCATGCTATATTTGTCATGTCCTAGACTTTATTTCTGATATCATATGCTATGACTTGCCTTGCATCTAGAGATAGTAACCCACACTTTTTCCACATGAAAATGGATGAAATTTTATTATTAGCTGAGTCTGAATATTCATATGTATGCTATCACAGAAAACACACCAAGATTCACGCATTGAATGCCTATATCTGGAGTACTGATTTCTTTTCCTATATCACTTCTATATGCATGAATTGTATATTTCACTTCAGGATGATTGAATGATGTTAGCTATGATAAACCTAGATTAGCTAGCTTTTTTGTGATCGAAACTGAGTAGATTAGATTACCCTGCTGAAGTTGTCGTGCATGTCTTATAGAGTGAACCGAGAGATATATTCATTTCTTTCTCCACAAATCTTGAACATCATTTCTCTACTTTTAAAATCATTGGTGAATCTCCCCTTAGCGATTCTATTATATGGCATTTCCCCCGCTATTAATTCCTAGCTCCAAATTTCTTATTCAAAAAAAAGAAAAAAAAAGGGAGAAAAGAGAAAATATTCTTGTATATCATTATCTCTCTTTGAGTTGGGATCGTTGTGTATATATGCTATTGCATCAAAAAAAATGAGAGAAAAAGAGAAAAAGAAAAAGAAAAGAGGAAAAATCCTCAATAAAAGATCCCATCTCACTTTCTTTCTTTCTCTTCTCTTTTCATTGCTTTTGGAGCTTTCTAAAAATGGGGATGTAAATATTTTTTTATGCCACCACGCTTATAGATAAGCTTGGGGGAGGGGATCCATTGATGTGTGAGAGAGTGACTACTTGACGTTGCACGACAACCTAGGCTAAGTAATATTCTATACTCGGTGAGATTATTTTTAGCTTTACGACATCCAGAAATCTAAGCCTAGCATTCATATCATGAAATCCATACTTTTCTATTCTCTCTATCCTATTGTGTGATACTCTTTTACTCCTCATAGAAAGCATTCAATTGAAAAGTGTGTGATCTGTGATTTGTATACCGCTTTAAATGATTCAGACGATGTTAATTCTAAAATTATTCCGTTTTTCATGTTTATATTGTTGTTCGTGGGTTTTCTATTTCTATTTGCACTATTATACTATTATAGCAAAATAAAATTCTTTGACATGTGTTTTTCGTTCAGTGCATGCTATATGAGTAAGCGGAACCCACGTCCTGAGGAAATGATCTAGCAGCTTACCTCTTCGCTTCTTTCTTTCTTCTTTATTTTTATTTCGTTTTTCATTCTTCTCCGTTTTTCATTCTTCATTTTTCGCCGTTTTCGTTTTCCGAATCCACCGGGTTCGCCTTTTACTTATCTTCCTCGAGGACGAGTAAGAGGCAAGCTTGGGGGATTTTGATCACTCCTTATTTTACACCTTTTTCCCGCATGTTTGCATGCCATTTAGATCGCCCAAATCATGTTTTTCACGATATATCGACGATATTGCGATGCTTTTCACGATTTGTTGTTTTTGTCGCATTTCAGGTGATTTGGCGCGATTTGGAGTGATCTCGAGACGCGCTTACTCCAGAGGGTCACCGACGACCTCCCCGAGGGGTATTTTGCTGTTGGAGAGGAGCGGAAGAAGAACGGACGTCGCAGGAGCGACGAGGAGGCCAAAACAAGCAATCTGGGCATTTTTAGTGTCCCACTCGGCCGAGTGAAGGAGTCACTCGGCCGACCAGCGAGACACCGCTCGGTCGACCAGATCAGACACGATTCATATGTGCACTCGGCCGAGCGACGGATACCACATCGACCGAGTGACGAGACCACGTCCGCCCGAGTGGCGCCCAGACGAAGCCATTCAAAAATCGCCAAGTTACTGTTTTTCGGCTGCCTGAGCTTCAGAAGACCCACTCGGCCGAGTGGATAATCACGACCGCCCGAGTACCAAGAAGCCATCGGCCGAGTGACGACAACTCACTCGGCCGAGCAGCCCCCGAAGTGAAGACCCCTAAAGATCGAGACTTACTAGAAATTTACAGGGTTTTCACTCGGCCGAGCGACTTTTGTCACTCGGCCGAGTGCGACGCGCTGCCTGTAGCGAAAATTGCGGAAAACAGGCTGCGCATGGGTATTTTGGTCACAGTTTTTGGACGATTTTGGGGGGTATTTAACCCCTGTTTTTACCCTAGTTTAGGGAGCTTTTTCTCTTAGATTTTTTGAAGCCTTTTAGATTAACTTTTTAGCTTTATTCTTGAGATTGGAGAGGAGAAAAAAGTTGATTTTTGTAGAATTATTTGAAGAACTCCATTGGTTTGTGTTTTCTCTTCTCTAAAAATTCTATTTTTATTGCATATCTCAATATTGTGATGAATTCTATTGCTTATTTCATTGATTATTTTTGTGATCTTGCTATGAATTGTGAGTAGTCGCCACGTCTTGGGGCGTGGGGATGAACCCTACAAGCCCTATTTCATAATTGTGATGAATTGGTAGGAATTTTGCTAGAATTGCTATTAGGGATTAGATTGGGATCAATTTACTACGGATGGCTAGGAGTTCATACCGATTGGGATTTGCAAGAGATTGGATCCCAATTCGATAGGAACCCCTAGAAATCCAAATTGGGTTGGAATCGAATATCCGTAGTATCGGTTTGCAAGAGATTGGACCGATACTAGGGGTTCCGGTTCCAATTCCGTGCCGATACCCGTTTGCAAGAGATTGGACGGGTAGGAACTATCCCAATCTAGGTCGTGGGCCGAGTTTGCAAGAGATTGGGCTCGGTGCGCGATTGAACGATGATGTTGATCCTAATGCTAGCTTCCCTAGGCTAGGGTTTGCAAGAGATTGGACCCGAGCCTAGGATAGCTATAGACCGGCAACAGCACGAGAGCGTGAGCTTGGTTCTACATTCAGTTGCAACTAGTTCATCCAAAATCTTATTCTAAGCGATTTTGATGCCGATGAACCACTTTTACGAAATATGGTGAGTAGCGGGAATTCCCCATTCCCTAGACGTTCTTTATTTGATTTGCTATTTCCGTACTTTGTCTGACGATTGTGACAGGATCGCCAAAGGCAAATTTCTCTCTTCTTAAATAGCCAGGTTGATTGGAACAAGCACGGTCATTCGTCCTCCCTGTGTTCGATAACCCGCTCGCTGCTATACCGTGCGCTTGCGGTAAAACTACAACCGTTCTTTGGGGTTACGTCCCGGAGCGATCATCCATCCCCATGTCGGTTTCTTAAATTAGAAAATCCGAGGACAGACTTTATTTTAAGGTGGGTAGGATGTCATACACTGTTTATGCAATATGTGTATCTCCCTATACCTATTTGTGTATGTGTAGTTATTGTGTATGAATGGTGTATTCGATGAACGTATAGTGATATACCTGGCTATGTAGTGATGTGTGTTTTGACGTATGTAGTGAGATAAGTAAGAAATGTGTATATATGATTGTATATAGGTGAATGTGTCAAGTGTAGATCTATGTGTAGGATCCCTGTGGATGTCAGACAACACTAAAGGGGGGTTAAATAGGGTTGTCACAAATAATAAACATTTTCGCTGAATAAAAGCACTTCTAAATTATTGACTAAGTCTCATATGCGATTTACCTCAAATGTACTTAATCAACGTAAATATTATAAGCTTGCAAAAATTGTTAGTCACAACAGAAATAAAATAGTACAAGCAATAACAAATAATGAGTCAGTGTGAGAGAGATTACAACGCAAACACCGAGATTTTATCCTGGTTCGGCCCAACCTTGGCCAACGTCCAGTCCCCGACTCCCTTCGGGATTTAATCCACTATATTGCAACACGCAATACAAGCACCTAGCTTCCCTCGGTAGGAATTTCCAGCCGATACCTAGTTACAACCAACTAGGATTTCCAACACCAATTTTCCTTATAACACGGGAATTACAAAACTCAAGTCTCCTTCAAAGACTTTACAAAAGATAGGAAAATTGAGTACAAGATTTTCTATAAGCCAATAATATATATGTGTGAAACGTGGCTTTAGAAAATCTGAAACTTTTGATCAAATAAATGATATAGATAAGGCACAATTTGATCAAATATTTATCTTGAAAATTGATCTTCAAAAACTGAGCACTTAGGCTTTTAGAGATCAAGTAATCAAGAATTTAATCTTTGAAAAATATTTGAGTTTAAAACACAAAAATTAAAAGCAATATTATTGCAATTTGAATCTCAAAGAAAAAGCTTTAAGCTTGGAGATCAAATTAAAACAATAACTATTTGAAAGGCTAAAATGAAACTGAAAATGATCTTAAAAACTTTTAGCACAAAAGAAATAAAATCAATAGCCTTTAGCGAAGAACAGCAGATAGAGATTTTTTGATAGCACAAGAGAGATTTCTTTTCAATAAGAATTGTTGGATTTGAAAATCTGAAATCATAGCTATTTATAGAGAATATTAGCATAAAATCATCTTGAAATCAGCTAGAAATATGCCCAAAAAGTCTCCTCTAACAGCTAGTAAACAGCTAGTTTACTTTAAATAAAAACTGCCAATTCTGTCAAAGTTGACCCAGATAGTCAGCTATCGCACCCAGATAGTCGGCTATTTTCAAGGATAATCGGCTATTAATTTGACAGTAAGTTTTTGAATAAAATCTTCCTGCCAGTAGTCGGGTATCTGGTGAGGATAGTCGACTATTTGTTGACACATGAGTTTTATACTCAAAAACTCTTGAAAATATTTTATAAAAAATATTTTAAAATAATATTTGATTTAATATATTTAAACCCCATTTTTCAAGAATTTGTGTGTGTGTAACAAATATATATTGGCTTTAACATTTTTAAACTATACTTACACAAACACACTTTACTAGCCTATGTTCTCCATTCTTCGTCTTGAGCCGTTTCCACTTGCTCTTAATTCTTCGTAATCTTTATAAGTCAGAGACTACATCTTCTTCAATTCATGGCTCAATTATAGACTTTTGATCTTGGCTCTGAGTTCTTCGATTTACTTCACAATGCGCTCAAAAGCTTCATGGCTATAAAAAATAATTCTATACACACTTGAAACAAATATTTACTCCTCATATCACGTGTGCACATTATCAAAATCCACTGGGGTGGGTCTCAATTTCCCAACACTCTCGCCCTTTTTGATGATAATAACAAATGATATAAAATTTGAAAATAATATGAAATTAAAAATTACTTATGCTCCCCCTGCAGAGATGCAAGATTGATATGGAGAGGCTACCCCCTATATCAAAGCTAATTATCAATAAGCAATAATATATGCACAAGTTACATATTATTTTCCATTTCAAGGGTCATTTTATATAGCATTCATTGTGATCTTTTCTTCCCCTTTGTCACATCAAAAATTAATATGAACAAAATAGCTTTTCTCCCCAAGTATTTGTAGTAAGAGTTGTGACACGAGTAAAGATTATGGTATCAAGTGTATAGCATAAGGAATATGAAATTATGGTACCAAGTGTTTGATAAACACAATATAATAAAAGAGATTATGATTTCTCAATACCAAGTGCAATGTATAACATAAATACCAAGTGTATAAAAAGTGACATAGGAATGGTACCAAATGTTATATGTATAATAAATGTAACATAATTTCATACGTGAAATGCCAGGTGTAAGATGACAAAAACATATATACATTCAATTTTGTTTCAATTCCTTTCCACTTATGATTCCTAACTCTCAACGAAGTTTTGAAAATGATTCCATCTTTAAGGGTTTCATGAGAATATCTGTAACTTGATGGTCAGTATGTACATACTTAAGTTCAACATCCTTTTTAACACAATGATCATCTATGAACCTGTGTCTAATATCTATACGCTTTGTTTTAGGATGAAGAATAGAGTTCTTGAATAAATTAATAGCGCTCTTATTATCACAATAAATTACATAAGTAGATGGCTTACTACCATAATATATTAAGACTTGTTTCATCCATAGAACTTGTGCACATGCAAGTCCGGCAGCTATGTTAACCGCCTCAGTGGTTGATAGTGAGACTTAGCTTTACTTTTTGCTAAACCACGAGACAAGGGAATGTTCAAGGAAGTGACATGGTCCACTTGTACTTTTCCTAGTGGCTTTGCAACTGGCACAGTCTGAGTCACTATAAGAGATTAGATC
Organism: Scilla litardierei; assembly: GCA_030789695.1. Lineage (NCBI taxonomy): Eukaryota > Viridiplantae > Streptophyta > Magnoliopsida > Asparagales > Asparagaceae > Scilla > Scilla litardierei. The sequence goes on along the minus strand of CM061133.1, from coordinate 178,039,081 downwards.
AAAAGTGATGTCTTTAGGATAAAACAATCCAAAGTCAGATGTGGTTTTAAGATATCTAAAATATGCATTTTACTGCTTTAAGATGTGATTCCTTTTCACATTGGAATCTTGCACAAGCGCATACACTAAATATTATATCGGGTCTACTGGCAGTAATGTATAATAAAGAACAAATCATATCTCTGAATGTTTTCTGATCAACGTTTTTATCTGCTTCATCTTTGTCCAAAGAAGTGGATATCGTCGTGGGAGTATTCTTTCCCGATGCATTCTCCATCCCAAATCTGTTAAGAAGATCTTTTGCATATTTGGTTTGGTGAATGAAGGTTCTCTCTTTCGACTGCCTGATTTGTAATCCTAAGAAGTACGTGAGCTCACCCATGTGGCTTATCTCAAACTCATCCTGCATTAACTTTGCAAATTCTTGACATAAAGTTGCATTAGTGGATCCAAAAATAATATCATCTACGTAAATTTGAATAAGAATAATGTTATCATGAATTTTCTTTACAAATAATGCAGTGTCTATTTTTCATACATAATATCCCGAGTTGAGTAAGATTTTCTTAATCTCTCATACCAAGCTCTTGGAGCTTGTTTCAATCCATACAAAGCTTTATTCAATTTATAAACATGGTCTAATTTCTTATCATGTTCAAAGGCTACCGGTTATTCAACATAGACTTCCTCCTTACTATAGCCATTCAAGAAGGCGCTCTTTACATCCATATGGTATAATTTAAAATATTTAAAAGATGCAAATCCAAGTAGCATTCTAATAGGCTCTAGTCTGGCAACAGAGGCAAAATTTTATCGAAATCAATACCTTCTTCTTATGAATATTCCTATGCTACTAACCTTGCTTTATTTCTTACCACATTTCTATCCTCGTCTAGCGTGTTCCTGTATACCCATTTTGTGCCAATAACTGGATGGTTACCTGATCTAGGAAGTAATTCACATACCTGATTCCTTTCAAATTGAAGCAGTTCTTCTTGCATAGCTTCAATCCATGCTTCATCTGCAAAAGCCTCATCTACCTTTTTCGGCTCAACGTTAAAGACAAAAGCAACATGAGACATATATTGTACTTGTGATCTAGGTTTAACACCTTCATTAATATTTCCAATGACTTCGGTGTATGTGTAATGTGTCACTTTAGTGAATGATTTGGGTAATGGAAGAATATTATTCATATCACTTGAAGGAATAATAACATCATCATCAATATCATTGTTTAAACTAGCATCAGAAACATTTGTAATAGATTCATCAAAAGTAACGTGTAATGTCTCAACAACACAAGGAATTTTCTTATTGTAAATACTATATGCTTTGCTTCTAGAAGAATAACCGATAAATATACATTCATCTGCTTTGGAGTCAAATTTCTCTAAGTTATCTTTTGTATTCAAACCATAGCATTTATAACCAAAAACTCTGAAATAGGATAAGTTTGGAACTCGTTGGTATGATAGCTGTAACGGTCTGATTTCAGCGTACACGAAATTCCGCATTCGTGATGGTATCAAACGAGTTCAAAATGATTAAATGAGTTTTTTCTATTTTTTGTCACTCAAACCTTAAATTTAACTTCATATTCATGATCCTCGCGGCGATACGAACCCGTGGATATTTTTTTCGTAATTTTCCGGAATCATTTGTGAAAATGGTTATTTTGATATTAAAATAATATTATTATACTACTATTACTAATTACCAGTACCTAATTTACAAATTACCTTATTAACTAAATTAATTACTTACAATAACCATCATGTAGCAGCCTATGTGTTTCATGGCTTAGCTTTGTTGAGTATTGGTGTTTCATACCAATGTTATTTTGATGATGATCATAACATTATGTTGTTGCTAATGTCTCTCATGTTATAGTCTCATAGTTATCATTTAAAGTATATCTTTCTTGGAGACTAAATGCTTGGTGTAAGGATGGACATCAAGAGGAGCAATGCTATATCTTGGACTCAAGGGGTGCCAAAGCTTGGAGAAGATGGAGAGCATCAAGGTTGAAGCTTAGACTCTAAGGGAAGCAATGTAATCCATGTAATATTTTATTTATTGCTTTTCTCTTTTGAGTCTAGGTTTAATGCAATTCCTTGATAGATGGACTAATTCATACATGCATATGCATTTTCCATCGTTAGTGAGCCTTAGGATTATTATAGAAACCATCCCAATAGGTTCACCTTGCCTTAAACTCTTACTAGAGTTTTTGGCTTTCCAACAGATGACTGATGAAGGCCTTACAAGCGACTGGGTGATTCCAAGCGCCTGTCGAGCCTTCTACAGTCAGTTGTTGTGCACTAGCTCAAGTCAACTATTATTGTCTCTATCTTAAGCTATCGGCGGGAGACGACTGACGTTCTTTTTACTATCGCAGGTATTCCATCAGGCGCCTAGAAATTGTTCTACAGTCGTTTGTGTGCCATAGTGCATAACTTGTAGGTTCTGGGTTTCATCCCACTTTGCAAGACAGTTGACTGATGACGAGATTTCAGTCGCATGTCAATTTACAGACACCTGTGTTTTGTTCATCTATGTCTGAAGGTGCTAGTGTGAAAGTTGCATTTTCCAGCTCTGTTTCCATCCCAAGAGTCAATCGCCTGCTAAAGGATATTTAGGCGCCTGCCCATTGTACATGCACCTGTATAAACTTCTACAGTTGCCTATCCTGGCTCAGATTATAGCCGTTGACCAGTCGACTGTCAGTTGTTCATCAGTCGAATGTCTATGATGTAAACTGCCAAAATATAGCCGTTGCAGATTTATAATTTTTTTTGGGGTTTTTCTTTGGGTTTGAGGGTTCCTTTGGGCTTCATATATATATGAGAGTGCTGAGTTTATTAGAACTTCTTGGAACTATGGAAGATCATTTGAGAATCATTAAGCCACTCTTAAACTCTCTCATTTCCCTCTTAGAGCTCCAAATCTCCTTCATACATTGAAGTTAAGCTCAAGGGAAATCATCCATGTTCATTTCAAGCAAATCTCATCACTTGGAGATCTCTTCTATGCCTTGCATTCATTAATGAGTAAGTTCATCATCAAGGCATATGTAAGAGTGTATTTGTTTCATTTTGTTTTTTGAAACCCTAATTCTCTTTGTGGAAATTAGATACTCACTTTGTGGGAGTTACTCTCTTTGTGGGAGTTTGGTGTCCTAGTGTAGGACTAGCCCTAATTCTCTATGTGGGAGTTAGTAATTCTCTGTGTGGGAGTTTGACCCGTGTGTATGGTTGGTTTGGTTCTTGTGTAGGACAAAATCCTCTGTGTGAGGTATCTCTTTGTGCGATTGTATTCACTACCTTGTGTAGAATTATAGTGAATATTTGGTGTGGATGGACATACCCAAGTTTGGAGAACCAGGGTAAAAAATCGTGTGTTTGCATTTGTATTAATTGTGTTGATTAATTCTTCTTGCACTTATTATTCCGCATTTGCAAGTTAAATTTTAATTGCACAATTTATTGCCATAATTCTATCCCACCTTTCTAGAGTTTGTTGTTATTAGTATTGCAAGGTAGATGGTACTTAAATTGGTATCAGAGCGATGATGAAGCATACAACAACGATGGCATTCAACGCTTCATCCATGTCTCATGAAGAAGGTCTATCAACCGTTCGACCCCCGCTCTTCAACAGAACCAACTATCCAAGTTGGAAGATCATGATGATGATCTACGTATAGGGTCAAGACATTTGGGACATCACGGAGTCGTCCTTTGAGAAGCCTACTACACCCGCAGCTTCAAGGACAAAGGCAGAGAAAGACTCTATCAAATTCAATGCGAGGTCTATGAATGCATTCCATTCCGCCCTCACTCCGAATGAGTTCAACCGCATCTCCATATGCAAATCGGCCAACGAAATTTGTCATATCTTGGAGATTACCTTTGAAGGGGCATCCAAGGTAAAAAAATCTAAAACAAGTGTGTTTAGATCTAACTATGAAATGTTTAAGATGCAAGAAGGAGAAAGCATCTCAGAAATGTTCACAATGTTCATAGAAATCGTGACCGCTTTGGAAGGACTTAGGAAGGTGATTTCTCAAAGAGGATCGTGTGGAGAAGATCCTTGACTCTCTTACACCCCAATGGGAGTCAAAGGCCAACGGGATTTTAGAGTCAAATGACATGTCCAAATACACCATTGAGGAGTGCATTGGGAATCTCATGTCAAATGAAGTGAAGCTTCAACATAAGAAAGAGATTCAACCAACGAAGCCCGAGAAGCTGGAGAAGTAAAAGGGGGTTGCATTCCTTGCCGAGAAGGAGCCAATCGAGTGGAGAAAGAAATTCCATCGAGAAGCCTCGAGTGAAGATGATGGAGAAGATGATGCTAGCGATGATGATTTCATCGAGCTTGTCAAGCAATTCAAGGCATTCCTTAAGGGCAAGAAAGGTACATCTTTGTCAAAGTTTGCCTCCAATTCTAACAAGATTCATACTTGTTATAGTTGTATTGTAAAGGTCATCGCTCTACCGAATGCCCTTCCAAACCCTCCAAAGATTTCTACAAAGGGAAAGGGAAGAAACATTGAAAAGGCAAGTCCAAATTCAAGAACAAAAAGAAGGAACTTGTCGGCACATTCGATGACTTGGATGAGGACTCATCAAGTGACAAAGAAGATGAAGACAAGGAGCAAGCCCACATGTGCTTCATGGCAAAAGGGGAAGAGTCTTCGTCAAGCTCTAGCAATGAGGATGGCGATGGTGAATAAGAGGAGGAGCCAAAGCTAACCTATGAGGAGCTTGAGTATCGTTACAATGTTTCCTCCAACATGGCAAGTAAGTGCATCGACTCATATGCTAAATTGAAAGCAAATTTTAAGAATGCTATGAGTAAGGCGCATGCTTTAGAATCTTCAAGTGTAATCAGTAATGATATGCATATTTGTGACACTAGTGAGAGAGACACACTTCTTACTCAAGTTAAGGAATTGAGCATTTCCAATGATAAATTAGTAGCTTAAAACCTTCGCTTAGAATCTCGCATTCAACAACTTACGTTGAAGTGCGAAGAGGAATCCCAAAAGCTTATAAGCTTTGTTCATTCTAGGGATTCACTCCACGGTTTGCTTAAAAACAAAATCCAGCAAACCATAGAGGAGGTTTGGGTTATATTCAAAATGTGGTACCCAAACCCACCTCTAATTCTTCTTTTGGTGCAAATACAAGAAATATGCTAAAGCACCTAAGAAGAATCATCATGCTTTTTTGTATAACAATAACACCAACAAGAAGCATGTAAATCACAAGGTGGTGAGGAAAAATGAAAATTCATTATTCTTTACTAAGAAGCAAACTCCTCACTTTATGCATGCCAAGAAATTCATTTCTACACCTAAGCATGCCACATCCATCCCACTTGCAAAGGCAAAACTCTTGCCTAGGAAATCCTTGAGTCTTTGGATTCCCACTAGGTGTATTGTGCAAGAGAGTGATAGTTACATCAACTCATTAGTTAGGGATGTGATCACCTCATGTGATTACATTAGGAAATCAAACTCATCTTGGGTTTGGTTCCCTATTGTTTAGGTCTCACACACATATGCATATTTCATGGGTATTGTGCTTAAATGTTTATTTTTAGTATACCCATTGTTTGTGTGATGTTTCATTATTTTGAAAATCTTTCAAATTATTTTTTTCATGGAAACGGGACCTTTGGGGAATACATTGTCATGCATGCATATATTGATCCATATGTATGACAATGGGGGAGTTAATATGGATAATATGTTTAAAATTATTTTTGAAAACATATTTTAACTCTCTTTGGATTAGTATGAGATCATTTATTTACAATTGGTGATTATGGTCTAGGACTAAACCCATTGATATTTCCAACTATTTTTATGTATTATTTACAATTGGCAATGTCATGTGTATCAATGGTTGATTTTTCCATATATGTGCTTTGATACACATTTTAGGCTCATGGCTCCAAGAATGATTTATAATTAGTAAAGCGGATTATCTTCAAGATTTTTTTCTACAATTGGTTTTATCTCAATTGTTAAAGATCTTTTATCTCTTTCTTTACAATTGGTATTAGATCCTAGAAGTCAAAAATTTGACCATTTCTATGATCTATGGGGAGCATGGGATAGTGATTGATACCCATTAAATTTTTATATTTGGTATCATACATCTCTTTATCTCTTGCATATTGTCACATCTTTTACTAGGATGACAAGGGGGATATGTTTGATGTCCACCTTTTTGACAATGACAAGAGAGAGATATATGCTTTATGTAAATCAAGTTTATCATACATATGCATTTGGGGAGAGAGATAGAATTATGTAAATCATATCTTACATGGGAAGAGAGATATTCATATGAGAGATTGGTTTATGTAATCTATGCCTATTATATGTCACCATTGTTTCTTTTTATTTCATTTGGTATAATGAGTTATTTACAATTGGTTTATCTCATTTTACAATCGGTGCATATAAGTAAGGTGGATTATTAGCATTGTGCTTTATTTTCTTTATGTTTACATAGTGTGTGTCATCGTCAAAAAGGGGGAGATTGTTAAGTATTTGTGTTTCACACTGATCGGCCCGGATTGTAGCTCCAAAAACTTACCGCAAGTGCACGGTGTCAATGCTTTGTAATCCAGAAAAATGGCGAACCCACAGGGAGGCAGATGCTTATAGACTCTTGCGTCTATTCTTAATCTCAAAACAATGTAAGTTGGGCATACTCAAAAGGTTGTCGTGAATGGTTACCATCTCAAATTAACAATAGAATAAAGAACTAGAGCAATAGACGTCACTGTTGGATCCTGTGGCTGGCAAACAACACTAAAAGAGGGGTTGAACAGTGTTGTGCAAATAGTAACCTTTTTCGATTGTTAATAAACGTCCTTCTAATGTTGCCTAAGAAACCAAGTAGAGCGATCTACGCTTGGTTCTTAATCAACAAAATAATCTTGAAATACACAGAGTAATTTCACAGCAGGTAGTCGACTCCATATGAACAGTAGTCGACTCCCAGAGTATTTATAAGCACAGATAAGATTGCAACAAATACAAATTTTATATTCACAACAGATAAAAGTAAGTTGATCTTTGCAATAGATGAATAACAATTAGCAGAATAAAGTAAGAGCAAAGATAAACAAACACAGATAAGCCATCGCAGACACAAGGATTTTTATCCTGGTTCCCCACAACTCTTGGGTACGTCCAGTCCCTGGCCAATCCGGTACGAGATTTTACACTATCTGCCTTGGCAAATACAAGTACCTAACTCCACTCGTTAGGATTTCCAACGACCTAGTCTTGACCAGGATTTCCAACTGGCAACACCTAGACTTGTCTAGTGTTCCAACAACAACACAATAAAAAATCGATATCCAATTCACCACGATAAATTGGTGGAGATTGCTTTTACACCCAGATTCTATAGCCAAACAATGATAGACAAAATTGCGTGTAGTGGCTTGATAGAATAAGATTCTAGATCATACAAAGATACGAATGAATTCTTTGTGATCTAGATCTAATGTTTTTCAAAAATCCTTTAAACAAAAATCAAGAGAAAAGTAATACTGATTTGAAAAACAGTTAGCCAATAAAACGAGAATATGATCTTTTAAAAAATAATAACAGAATTTTGCAAGATCACAAATAAAATAGAATTGGCTAAAGAAAGCATGAGAACTTAGAACTTTAGAGCGTTTGCACGAGAGATTTTGAATTCGATAGTTGTATTTTTTTCTCAATGAAAACGGTCCTCTATTTATAGGACAAAACTGAGAATTCGAATTTCAAAAATACTTTGACTTTTGACCCAAAAATCATGGAGAAAATCGCTCAACGATATTTCAAAATTCAAGTCAAAACGTCAAACTTTGACAGCTGGTAGTCGACTCCCTAGGAGTGGTAGTCGACTCCCAGTGTGTTTCAGGAAATCTTGATTCTCAACTGGTAGTCGACTCCCAGAGGAGTTTTTCCTGCGACACAGCTAGTAAGACAGGTAGCTAACTCCAAGGTGTGTGGAGTTTCACTACGGAATTTATAAGATGACTAGAGAAAGCTCTCAAAAACATTTTTGAAGATGATTTAAAAGATATTCAAAAATATTTTCAAATCGTTTGTGTGTGTGTGTTTGTCTATATGATTTGGCTTTAACAATACCCTAAAAAGACACAACACACTCACTATAGACTTAGGACACGTCTTCGGAAGCTTGATCAGTTTGATGAAGTAAATGTGAGCTTCACTTGAGCTTCTTGTTCTATTTGAGCTTTGAGCTTCATCATTTGATCTTTAGCCACGTTCGTCCTTGTCATTGAGCGTAGATTTCGCTTCTTTGAGTATGAGTAAAGCTTCGCATATCCTGCACACTTAATTGTAGTGTAATTAGTACACTAAGCTTCATTTGGTGTGCTCATCATCAAAATCACTTGGGGTGGAATTCAATTCCCATCACTCTCCCCCTTTTTGATGATGACACCCAAATGAAAAATGAAGTAAGTTTGAAATTTGAAAATACATGAAAGCATGCTTACTCCCCTTGCTTTGATGCGGTTCTCCCCCTGCATCGAAGCCGTTAGCAAAACAATACAATACATATGATTTCATTTTTGCATTTTAGATTTTTTTCTCCCCCTTGTCATCAACAAAAAAATGACAAAGTACTATAATAGATCATCATTCAATTCCTTTTCACTAACAATACCCAATTCTCTACGAAGTCTAGAGACTGTATCTTTTTATAGGGGTTTTGTTAGAATATCTGCAGGTTGCAATTCAGAGGAGACAAATTTAAGTTCAACATCCTTTTTGGTACAGTGATCATCGATAAATCTATGTCCGATGTCAATATGCTTTGTTCTAGGATGAAGGACGGAGTTTTTAGTGAGATTAATCGCGCTTTTATTATTGCAATAAATTACACATGTAGATGTATTAACACCATAATCTACGAGAACTTGTTTCATCCAAAGAATTTGGGCACAGGCAAGTCCAGCAGTTATATACTCTACCTCAGTAGTAGATAGTGAGACTGAACTTTTCTTTTTGCTAAACCACGAAACAAGGGAATGTCCAAGGAAATGACATGTTCCACTTGTGCTTTTTCTTGTGGCTTTGCAACCAGCATAGTCTGCGTCACTAAACGAAGTTAAATTAAATGTGTCGCTTTTGGGATAAAATAGTCCAAAATCAGAAGTGGTCTTAAGATATCTAAATATGTATTTTACCGTTTTAAGATGTGATTCTTTAGGATCACATTGAAATCTAGCACATGCACAAACACTAAACATAATGTCAGGCCGGCTAGCAGTTAAATAGAGTAAAGATCCGACCATACCTCGATATGTTTTCTGGTCGACCTTTTTACCTGCTTTGTCTTTGTCTAAAGACGTGGATGTTGCCATCGGTATGTTCTTTCCTGATGCGGATTCCATCCCGAACCTTTTGATCAGGTCTTTGGCATACTTCGTTTGATGAATAAAGGTTCCTTCTTTTCCTTGTTTGATTTGTAAGCCGAGAAAATATGTGAGCTCCCCCATATGGCTAATTTCAAATTCTTCCTGCATTAGCTTAGCAAATTCTTGACAAAGATCTTCATTAGTAGATCCGAAGATGATGTCGTCTACATAAACTTGAATAAGAATAATATCATCATGAATTTTCTTAACAAATAAGGTTGTGTCTATTTTTCTAACAATGTAACTTGAGTAATTAAGAATTTTCTTAATCTTTCATACCAAGCTCTTGGAGCTTGTTTTAGACCATACATGGCTTTATTTAACTTGTAAACAAATCATGTGTTCTTATCATGTTCAAATCCAGGAGGTTGCTCAACGTAGACTTCCTCCTTTATGAATCCATTTAGGAAAGCGCTTTTTACATCCATTTGGTATAGTTTGAAATTTTTATATGATGCAAATGCAAGTAACATCCTAATAGATTCTAATCTAGCAACAGGAGCAAAAGTTTCATCGAAATCTATACCTTCTTCTTGTGAGTATCCTTTCGCTACTAACCTTGCTTTAATTCTTACCACATTTCCATCTTCGTCTAGTTTGTTCCGATATACCCATTTAGTGTCGATAACTGGACGGTCTTCCGGTCTAGGTACTAGCTCCCATACTTGATTGCGTTCAAATTGCAGAAGTTCTTCTTGCATAGCTTCAATCCATGCTTCATCTAAAAAAGCTTCTTCTACCTTTTTCGGCTCAACGTTAGAAACAAATGCAACATGTGTCAAGTGTTCTATTTGAGATCTAGTTCTAATTCCTGCATCAATATCACCTATGACTTGTGTGTGTGGGTGATATGTGACTTCAGGAAATGATTTAGGCAAAGAACTAGTGATGTCATTAGCAGTGATAGATTCATTATTGGGAGTAGATGCAATGATTATGCTATCATCATCATTATGAGCAGTAGTATGAGGTAGAGATTCATCAAATGTTACATGTAGAGTTTCAACAATAGTTTCGGAACTTTTATTGTAAACTCTATATGCCTTACTACGTAAAGAGTAACCGATAAATATGCCTTCATCCGCTTTGGAGTCAAACTTATCTAAGTTATCTTTAGTATTTAGATTATAGCATTTACAACCAAAAACTCTTAAGTAAGATACTTTTGGAATTCGTTGGAGCAGTAATTCATAAGGGGTCTTTTCGAAAGGTTTTCTTATTAAAACTTTATTTTGAATATAGCACGCGGTTGCTACATCTTCCGCCCAAAAACTTTTTGGAAGGTTGCTTTCACACAACATTGTTCGTGTACACTCTTGGAGTGTTCTATTTTTCCTTTCAACTACCCCATTTTGAGGAGCAGCTCTAGGAAAAGCAAAAGTATGAGAAATGCCTCGTTCTTCACAAAACAGTTTAAAATGTTCATTTTCAAATTCACCACCGTGATCACTTCTTAAAGAAATAATTTTCAAAGAGTATAAACGTTCGATTCTTTTGAAAAATATTTCGAATTCACGAAAGGCATCATTCTTATAAGTTAAGAATAATACCCACGTATATCGAGTAAAATCATCAACTATGACAAATACGTATCTAGAGTTACATAAGGATGGAGTTCTAGTTGGGCCAAACAAGTCCATATGGAGTAGTTCAAGTGGCCCATTAGAACTAAGAGCTCCAATATTCTTAAATGAACTCTTATGCATTTTGCCAAATTGACATGTATCACATATTTTATCTAATTTAAAATTTATTTTAGGAAGTCCTTGCACCAACTCTTTCCTAGAAATCTTATCCATGTTTTTGATGTTCACATGACCAAAGCGTCTATGCCAGAGCAAAGGGTCATTTGTCGAAACAATTAAACATACATTTGATTCATATTCATTTAATCTAAGTACATAAATATTTTCTACTCGCTTGCCCTTAACAAGAATATTTTTCATATCCTTGTCATAGACTAAGCAGGAGTCAAGAGTAAATAGAACTTTCATACCTTTGTTGCACAGTTGACTTATGCTTATCAGATTATGCTTTAATCCTTTCACCAAGCTTACATCTTTGATGAGCAATTTTGAAGGACTGCCGATATTACCTATTCCGACAATTTTACCTTTGTTGTTGTCACCAAATGTCACGGTTCCGCCATTATACATTTTAGATTGCTAAGTAGTCTTGTGTTCCATGGCATGTGTGCGGAGCATCCGCTATCCATTATCCATATGTCCTGAAAGAAAATAATTTTGACATGTTTGGTACCCACTTATAATTGGGTCCGATTTTTAGAGAAAATACAATTTTATTGTTATGTGCGATCTTGAATGTTGGGTATCAAAAGAATATACATGAAGCATGTGGATACCCTAATGCTTGTACAAAATTAAAGAATTACTTATTTAGGAACCCAAATTCGATTTGAATTTGATTTCCTATGAACAAGTGAATCATTATAAAATCCATGCATACTTCTAGTCAAATTATGAACATAAACATTTTTATCATGCAGACATAAGTGTTTAGGTACCCATATCATGTTAGGTCTAGTATTGTGTACATTATGAGGTTTGAGTACAAAATGTGATCTTTGATACGCATTGTGTATAGCATGTGGTTTATGTGACATGTGGAATGTATTGTGTCCAACATTTTTTCCATACACAAGAGTATGCTTTCTAACATTTGTATGCACAACATTTTTACAATTGTTACTATAGGTAGAAGCATGAGCATTCTTATTATGTGTTGTGGATATATGCTTTTGTGAATGAGTAGCTTTTGCATTTGGATTTGTCTTAAACTCATCAAGCTTAAGAACTAATTTTTCGTGTTTAAGCTTACTCGTGCTCAAAACATTTTCAAGCATGTCAATTCTATCATTTAAACTGGAGACATAAATAGCATGTTCAGTTTTCAGTGCATCGTGATCACATACTAATTTGTCATGTTCTTTGTGTAGAGTCTTGTGTTTCTTGTCTAGAACCTTGTGTTTCTTTGACAATTGTTCATATTTTCTATAGAGGTTTTCATATGCGCTTGCAATGTCAAATTCATTTTCCTCATCAGAACTAGAATCACTTACCTCGTTTTTGTCATTTTGACGTGCCATCATGCATAGTTCTTCATTGTTGACTTGAGGTATCTTCATGGGTGTTTGGATCTCATTTGATCTTGATCCAAATCTTTCGTCCAATAGGTTTAACATTTGATGTGTGGTTTCTTCCTTTTCTACAAGATCTAACATTTGATCAGTTAATCCAGTGTAAAGTAAATGCATTACCTTGAGGTTGTTGAAGTAGGCTTCCTCTTGATCAGGATTCCATTGAGTTTACGGTATGGTTGGAATCTCGTACGGTTCTCTGACAGATCTCATGTATTTCAGATCTTGTGCCTCTAAGAAGACTTCCATTCTCCTTTTCCATTGAGAATAGAAATTGTCGTTGAAGATCTAAGGAGTGTGAGTGTTGCAGACGTCTGTTGATGCCATCGCTTTGACCTTGCTCTGATACCAAGTGTTGGATACTGTGGATGGCAAACAACACTAAAAGGAGGGGTTGAATAGTGTTGTGCAAATAGTAACCTTTTTCGATTGTTAGTAAACGTCCTTCTAATATTGCCTAAGAAACCAAGTAGAGCGATCTACGCTTGGTTCTTAATCAACAAAATAATCTTGAAATACACAGAGTAATTTCACAGCAGGTAGTCGACTCCCTATGAACAGTAGTCGACTCCCAGAGTATTTATAAGCACAGATAAGATTGCAACAAATACAAATTTTTTATTCACAGCGGATAAAAGTAAGTTGATCTTTGCAATAGATGAATATCAATTAGCAGAATAAAGTAAGAGCAAAGATAAACAAACACAGATAAGCCATCGCAGACACAAGGATTTTTATCCTGGTTCCCCACAACTCTTGGGTACGTCCAGTCCCCGACCAATCCGGTACGAGATTTTCCACTATCTGCCTTGGCAAATACAAGTACCTAACTCCACTCGTTAGGATTTCCAACGACCTAGTCTTGACCAGGATTTCCAACTGGCAACACCTAGACTTGTCTAGTGTTCCAACAACAACACAATAAAAAATCGATATCCAATTTACCACGATAAATTGGTGGAGATTGGTTTTACACCCAGATTCTATAGCCAAACAATGATAGACAAAATTGCGTGTAGTGGCTTGATAGAATAAGATTCTAGATCATACAAAGATACGAATGAATTCTTTGTGATCTAGATCTAATGTTTTTCAAAAATCCTTTAAACAAAAATCAAGAGAAAAGTAATACGGATTTGAAAAACAGTTAGCCAATAAAACGAGAATATTATCTTTTAAAAAATAATAACAGAATTTTGCAAGATCACAAATAAAATAGAATTGGCTAAAGAAAGAATGAGAGCTTAGAACTTTAGAGCGTTTGCACGAGAGATTTTGAATTCGATAGTTGTTGTATTTTTTTCTCAATTAAAACGGTCCTCTATTTATAGGACAAAACTGAGAATTCGAATTTCAAAAATACTTTGAATTTTGACCCAAAAATCATGGAGAAAATCGCTCAACGATATTTCAAAATTCAAGTCAAAACGTCAAACTTTGACAGCTGGTAGTCGACTCCCTAGGAGTGGTAGTTGACTCCCAGTGTGTTTCAGGAAATCTTGATTCTCAGCTGGTAGTCGACTCCCTACCTTTGGTAGTCGACTCCCAGAGGAGTTTTTCCTGCGACACAGCTAGTCAGACAGGTAGCTAACTCCACGGTGTGTGGAGTTTCACTACGGAATTTATAAGATGACTAGAGAAATCTCTCAAAAACATTTTTGAAGATGATTTAAAAGATATTCAAAAATATTTTCAAATCGTTTGTGTGTGTGTGTGTGTGTGTGTGTTTGTCTATATGATTTGGCTTTAACAATACCCTAAAAAGACACAACACACTCACTATAGACTTAGGACACGTCGTCGGAAGCTTGATCAGTTTGATGAAGTAAATGTGAGCTTCACTTGAGCTTCTTGTTCTATTTGAGCTTTGAGCTTCATCATTTGATCTTTAGCCACGTTCGTCCTTGTCTTTGAGCGTAGATTGCGCTTCTTTGAATATGAGTAAAGCTTCGCATATCCTGCACACTTAATTGTAGTGTAGTTAGTACACTAATCTTCATTTGGTGTGCTCATCATCAAAATCACTTGGGGTGGAATTCAATTCCCATCAGTCACCACTAGGATCATCAGATGTCGATGCTAAGTTACAATTTCTACGTTGAATTGGCTTTATTAGGGCGGGATTGTCGCATCTAAAATGTAGAACTCATGGCCAATTATCGTTGTGCCACTCGTCTAACGTATCACATGCTTAGCCCCACCATCGTGGATGGCCTTGAACGCGATCCGTACATTACGAGCAAAAACTATTCTCAATCTCTACTCACGCCACCATCATGGTTAGAGCTTCGATCTGTGATTTGATTGCTCTCATTAATGATACTATCATATGTCATCAATTTTAATATAGGACGCAGGTGAAAACCATCAAAGTGCATGCCACTATCGTGGATCACAAACTCTAATTGAATTCACTAACGTGCTTAATTAAGATCATAGGATACCCGTCTAGGATGTGTGCCACTATCGTGGATCACAAACCCTTTATGAGATATCCTACAAGCTTGGCTAGATCAATCAAAACACATCCCTTTTCTACCAAAACAACGTAAAAATCCTAACTTTGCATCTAAATCCTAAGATCCTAGGACTAATCCATTAGCCCTAGAAATGACTACTCGCAATTCATCGAAATATCAATATAAACATTAACAATAGCAATAGAAATCGACATCGCAATGAAAGGCATTGAAACAAGCATAGAGAGGCAGGAAATATTAACCAAACCGTTGGAGACTAATAAGCAAACTCAGAGAATTAAGATCAAGAGATTCCAAAGCAAACTTCAATAATAAAAATACGATCTTTGTCTCCAAAACATTAACGACGACTCAACTCTAAGAAAAATAAGAACTAGCAATTAATAAAATCTGAAAAGCCTCTTCTGTAAGGATCTCTTACCCTTGCAATACTAACAACACACTAGAGGGGGTGTGAATAGTGTAATGGCACAAATTGCATATTTAAAAATAAAACTTGCAAATGTGGAATTATAAATACAAGATGAATTTAAACACCACAAAAATCCAAACGCAAACACAAGATATTACCCTGGTTCCCCAAACTTGGGTACGTCCAGCCACACCAAATACTCACTATAATTCACATAAAGAGACGTGAATACAATCTCACAAAGAGATACCTCACACAAAGGATTTTTTTTCCTACACAAGAACCCAACCAACCCTACACAAGGGTTAAATTTCCACACAGAGAATTAGAGTTAGTCCTACACTAGGACACCAAACTCCCACAAAGAGAGTAATCAACTCCCACAAAGAGAGTATCTAATTCCCACAAAGAGAATTAGGGTTTTACAAAAACAAATGAAACAAATAAACTCATACCTATGCCTTGAGATGAACTTACTCATATGAGGATGAAGGCATGGAAGATGATGACCAAGTGCTTGAGATATAGCTTGAATGCACTTGGTTGATTTCCCTTGAGCTTAACTTCAATGCATGAAGAGGAATATAAGCTCTAAAAGGGAAATGAGATAGTTTGAGAGTGGCTTTCTCAAATGATCTTCGATAGTTCCAAGAATTTCTAATGAACTCAGCCCTCTCCTATATATAGAAAGCCCAAAGGAACCCTCAAACCCAAAGAAAAAACCCAAAAATAATAGATCAGCAAGGGCTAGAATTTGGCAGTTTACGGTACAGACAGTCGACTGATGAACAACTGACAGTCGATTGGTCAACGGCTATAAAATTCCCAATGGCTATAATCTGAGCCAGGATATGCGACTGTAGAAGACTACACATGCGCATGTATAGTGGGCAAGCGCCTGAATATCCTTCAGCAGGCGACTGTCACTTGGGATGGAAACGGAACTGGAAAATGCAACTTTTGCACTAGCGCCTTCATACGATAGATGACCATTTCACAGGCGACCGTAATTATACAGGCGACTGTCAATACATCATCAGTCGACTGACTTGCAAATTGGAATGAAGCCCAAAAAATGCAAGTTGCACACAGACGACTGTAGATCAATTTCCAGGTGCCTGTTGGAACACAGGCGGCTGTAAAATGAACTTCAGTCAACTGAGGCGAAAGGCTCAAGAGGATTCAAAAATAAGTTGACTTGAGCTGTGCATACTAGTCGGCTCTAGAAGGCTGGGCAGGCGCCTGGAATCACTCAGGCACATGTCGTGCCTTCATCAGTCGCTTGTATGAGAGCCAAAAACTCCAATTTGAGTTTAAGGCAAGATGAACCTATTGGGATGATTTCTATGATAATCATAAGGCTCACTAAGATTGAAAATGCATAGGCATGAATGAGTTAATCCATCTATCAAGGTATTACATTTAACCTAGACTCAAAAAGAGAAAAGTAATAATTGAAATATTACATGGATTACATTGCTTCCCTTAGAGTCTATGGCTTCAACCTTGATGCTCTCCATCATCTCCAAGCTTTGGCACCACATGTCCAAGCTTTGGCATTACTCCACTTGATGTCCATCCTTGCACCAAGCATTTAGTCTCCAAAAGTGATATTCTTCAATTGATAACTGAGAGACTAAAACATGAGAGACATTAGCAACAACATAATATTGTGGTCATCATCGAAATAATATTGATATGAAACACCAATACTCAACAATCTCTCCCCTTTTTAACGATGACACACATTATGTAAACATAAAGAAAATAAAGCACAATGCTAATGAGCTCCTCCTACTTATATGCACCAATTGTAAAATGAGATACACAATTGTAACATTAAGAAACAATGGTGACATATACTAGGTATGGATTACATAAACTAATTTCAATAAGTATATAACATGCTGCACATAAATGGTTTACATAATCACACATATCTCTCCTCATATGTATATATATACTAGTCATAACACATGCCCTACGGGCACGATTCTTTTAAAAATTCCCCCTCAAATCGTGGATGCCCTAATTTTAAAAAAACGACAATAATTAAAGAGTAATAATTGTTATTTAGTTCCACACACAAAATTTAGTTTCCCCAAAATTTTATTCATCCCAGTGAATTTAGTTCCTTCTATTGATTATTTAGTTCCGCCAAAAATTTTAGTTCACCCAAAAATTTAGTTCTACCTAGAGAATTTAGATCCCAAAATTTAGTTTTCCCCAGAGAATTTAGTTCTCTCTAAAATTTTAGATTCCCCAAAATTTAGTTCCCTACATATTTACTTCACACCAAGATTATCGTGTTTTCCCCCAATATTTTCATAAACTCTATAGAGAGATTTCTGGATGGGTGGGGGGAGAGAGAGAGAGAGAGAGAGAGAGAGAGAGAGAGAGAGAGAGAGAGAGAGATATATATATATATATATATATATATATATATATATATATATATATATATATATATATATATATGTCACAGAACATTTAAAATATTCCATTGAAAATTTATAACCCATTTAAAATCTCACCCCCACAACAAATTTAGAGCCTCTTTAATATCACCGTTAATAAAATTACAGCCACTTTCAAAATTATCCTCACTAACAAAAAATTTTAAACGCATTCAAACTAAAATTTAGTTCCCACATAGATTTTAGTTCCCCGTAAATATTTTAGTTCATCGTAACAATTAGTTCCCTTTACATTTAATTTCCCCCAAAATTTACATATTTAGCTCCATCCAGATTTAGTTTCCTCTAAAATTTTAAATTAATTTAAGAAATTTCGAATTCCATTCAACTTCATGCTCTGAAAAAAACATGGAGTATTGATTAATTCTTCAACTGGCTAAGAGATGGTAAAAACAAATCAAAATTCTGAGCAGTCGACGACAACTGTCTAATTCTTTACCACATCCAGTTAAACTTTAGGCCATATTACAGAAAGTAGAATTTTGGTATGGAATTAGATTTATAAATGCCTTCATTTTTTGGGCTGGTGTCAGATAATGGCATAAAAATCACTAAATATGACCAGATTACAAACCGAGATAGTTTCCTTTATAAGGATATATCGATCTTACGCATCATAACCACATTAAGTATAACAATCATACAATGGACCTTAGGTATATGTCCGCATTATGTACAGTAAACCTCTCATATAAGTATTGTTGATAAATGAAGAACAATCTCTAATACGGACATCTGCCTTGTAAGCCTTCAAAAACATACTATGAGTTATGATTTGATCACTTACGGTGATAATACCACCCCGAGCATAGAAGTCCCACCATCAAAAGGGAGAAAACATAATGTTATTCAACTCTGGACGAATGTTATGATAACTTGCATACGTTGTGTCAAAAGCAGGTTTTCAGCTACAATGTCAGTTACACTTATTGGCACAAATTATTTTGTGATGAGATGAAACAAAGACAATAATAATCTGATTAGAGCAACTTAACTTTCAGGAAAAAGACTATTGAACCACATGCCTTGATTACTTCATGAGAAGCAATACCTCCAACAAAGGCTGCAACTGCATGAAGCTATGCACTTCCAAATATGCACATTTTGTTAGTCAAGTCACCCGACAACGTAGAACCATGGAATCCAAAGTTACTTAATATGACATATAATATGCCACAGTCATGTTATGTCTTCATCTATTTCACTGTTTGGAACCCATAAACCATTAAGCAACTATATTCTAGCATGTGTTTATAATGTGCAAGTAAAGAAGATGGGAATAAAAGATTTCTATTTATACCCATCAAATACTCTATGAAATCCATTGTAATTGGCAGCAAATCGAGGTCAACAGCATGAAACAAAATATAAAAGCCTACGTCAACACTACAAAATAAAAACAATAAGCATCTGTGATCATCATTGCAAAGATTATCAAATTCATAGAAATTATCTCTCTATCAATGTTTACATTCTTTTGTTTAGTTATTGCTTATGTTATACACTAAACAAATGTAATAAAGAAAACATTTTAGTAGCTAACACAATATCACAATTATTATTCACTTCGCCTAAGAACCTCAAAGAGATTCTCAAATGTTATTTGCCATTTTCTCAATCAATTCATTCCTGATGCCTCTTCAACCATCATCACCTATTAAGGTCAATCTATTCTGATTTCACACTCACTGCATTACATTGGATTCTCTTGACTCCATCAGATAAATCAACAAATGACTCCGTTTCATGCTTCTTGCTACAACTTAGATTGGTCTCATTTGATTCTGTAGTCCAATTATTGGAGCAATCACTGGTCTCATGATTATGTTGCTTATGTCTCTCCCACCAAGTTAAGCAACTCTCAATCGTGCAGTCAATATTAGGCAGGATTTGTTCAAGAACATGGGTGGCCTACAAGAACGAAGAGCTCAGGCACTCAGTGTCCGGTGCACAACCAGCTCTGAGAGCTTGGCTCTCTCAGCTTCCAATATTTCTAGAGTTTTTTTTTACCCATAGCTAGCCAGTGTTTCGTGGGCATTTCTCAGCACTAATTGCAAGTACTTCCCTTTGGCTTCTATCCTCATCTGCAAATGTCTCTGTACCTACGTGGTCCAAAGGCATAAATATGTATAATTCTTGGCGTGAATGATATATTTGATTTTTTTAATGTTTCACTTTGATTTGTTCTTGTAGTCTCCTCTGGACCTCCAGTTAGAGCTGAAACATGGCCCTGAAGCAACATATTTGACATTTAGTTAGCAGTCCGAATGATGCACATTGATTGATGATAAATAAACAAAATCTTACTTATGAAACTGAGGTTGGGTGTTATTCATTTTGGCCGAAAAAATCTTACTTATGAAACCTCATAGACTCTGTTGACGATGGAGAGAATGCTGACATCGAATGTGCTGCCTCCGAGGTCATACACAAGGATGTTCTGCTCGCCTTTCTTCTCGTCGAGGCCATAAGCAATCACCGTCGCTGTTGGCTCGTATAACATGGTATTTGATCTATATAATTCTTTTGCCAACATGGCATTTGTGTATCTCCCTCTCCAGAGATGGCTCTGTATTCATATTCCACAAAAGAACATAAGAGAAAAAATGTTAATCTCTCCTGAAATGAATTATATAAAACCATATAGGTTTACATAATAATCCATCTAGAAGATGTTCACTTTAGAATCCATTCAAAAAATAAAATAGACAGGCCAGTGGGATATACTGGAGGCTATGTATGGCTCCTAGTGAAGTGATATAAAGGGGTATCTGTGATACGCAAAATTGCTGACAATTGCTTCTTAGTGAGTCGAAACTAATAAATTTTTGTACTAATTTTACTTTTCTTTTCGCAGCATAAGTGTGTAACTATAGAAAAAGTGTACATTACTTTACCTTGGTGGTAGTTCATTAGCTTTTTGCAGACCTGTATCTATATCCGATGAGATTTCCATGATTTCATCTTTTGGCTTCGAATGATCTGCTAAAAACACCTGCCATTTATCAGTTTGTTGCATCTCAACTCTGACAGCTATTTACAGTGACTTTCAGCATTTCATATCTGCTAGCAAGCATAGCAAACACTATCAGACACCGTATGTATAAGGAAGCTTATTGACAGGCTCTAGAAAAGAGAAATACATCACACCTTCAGACCTATCTCCCACTGTGAAATAAAAAGTGCAATTATAAATTAAATGGAAGGAGAGAAACATATTTATACCTACAAATGGCTCTTCGGATGGCAAAGAGTTATCCCAAGAATCCTCATGACCCACATCACTGATTTTGGAGTTGATTCTGTAATTAAGAGAAAGAAGGGAGTAAACACCATGAAAAAGAGGTGTAGTGGGTGTGGGTGAAATCACCTCAAAAGATGCTACATGTCATCAAAATACAAACAGTGACATAAACTCTAAGCAAAACAAATGGATCACAAAACACGCGCACACTGGAAATTTACGCATACCTCAGCTTAATTTTTTCCCCAAACCACAACTCTAAACAAACATCAACTCTAAGGTTTTTTTACTTGGTGTTTGTTTAAAAACACACTAGAAATTTACACACACCATTTTTGGGGCAATTTACGAAATACACACACGCTAGAAACACACCTCGACAAAACAAATGGATCACAAAAGCTTAATTGTTTAAAAACATAACGCGTCAAATCAAATAGATCACAAAATACGCACGCACTGGAAATTTACACACACCTCAGCTTTATTTCCCCAAACCACAACTCTAACCATTTGTTTTGACCTGCAAACACCTTTTATGTCGGTGCGGATATGTGTGTAATACTTTTAAAGGGCCCCATGGGGTCATCCTTTTATGTATGTGAACAAAAACACCTGCCTTTTAGCGGGCGCCATGAGCTTGCAAATAAGATTATCTTCTTGTGTAAGATCAATTTTTAGGATTCACTTATCCATCCAAATTTGTTGTGTAAGATCAATATTTTCAAAGAATAAAAGTATTGTAATTAACGTAACAAATAAAACCGCATACTATTAAAGAATTAGAACCTACCATCAAATGGTTTATTGCTCTGGAGAAGGTCTCCTCCGCATCCTCGGAAAATGGCATATGTATAAGCAGTATATCATTGTATAGTGCCAACCTCTGCTTAACCCTTTCCCGGTCAAGAATGTTTTGCTCTTGTTAGTATAGAAAAATAATTCAAGATTAAATATCTCAAAAGCATTCCAATAAGCATGCATTTAAGAAGAATAATGGCATAGTACTCCATGATTAAACATGGATGCACTGTCAATGAACTTAAGCTTCATGACCAAACTTGGATGAAGTGTCCATGACCAAACTTGTATGAAGTATCACTTTCATTAACATATATGAAACATATGTGAAACACATACTCTGTAAACAACTATATAAACACATACTCTGTAAACAACACTGTTGCACAATAAATCTTCATTTAGAATATGTGTTTCTTTCTGCATGGCATTCTTCAACTTTTATTTTATGTGGCCATCATCATCCATGCATTTTCCTACCAAGATGGTATTTGGCCATAGACCATATGAACTCTTTGTTGGAAGCAATGATCTAGGATCTCTAGTTTGATGATGACAAACGTTGTGTTTTTTGTAACGTGTGTGCTAAGTGTGTTTCAGGAAAGGCGAAATGATAATTCTTTCAATACTTGGATATATACCCTATCTCTCCCAGATATATACCTTACATGTGATATCATCAAAAGCCAAGGGAAAAAGAAATCGGCCACATCATTCCAAAAAAGCCCAAAACAAAAGGAGGAGCACTCAGCATCAAAAAAAAAACACACGGACCTTTTGCAATCCTCACAAAAGCCTGTCATCTCTTAATCTCCAGGCGAAAATCACAAGACCCCATTTGCAAATCAATTCTGTCGAATTTTAAATGGGCCTTATTTCTTTTGTGTGCAGATCACTCCTCGGTTCACTATTGAAAGGGCACATGATTTACTACTCCACACAAAAAAAATACAGAGAAGAATATAATCTCTAACCTAAAGGCAAATGGGCGGCTCAGAGAAAAAAATTGGGGGCGGCTGCAAAAGAAAGGGTAGGCCGAATTGAACAAGCCGCACAAAACTTTTTGAATCCCCCAAGCAGCCGAAAATTTTTGATCTTCCCCGTTGAAAACCTAAACACAAAGCTGCACAAATTTTTTGGGAAAAATAGAGGCGCCACAATTCTTTTTCTTGCAATCATCTAAGGGCGCATGCTTTGTTTCTTCAAAAAATTCCCAAAGGCTGCCAATTTTTTTTCATCAATCCAAAGGAGAGCCATTCACAAATCTCCAATTCTCCAAGCTCTGAACTTGCGGCAAACAGTATTTCTCCAAGGTTGTGTGCAGGCAAAAGCAAAAAGGGTTGTTCTTATTGGCTTTGCCTCAAAGCAAAACGTTTTGATTTCAAGGGGACAGCCGCAACTTGAAGAAGACCAAGCCGCAGGAGCTCTGCCGAATTTCTACAGGGAAGAAACGAAAATTCCTTTGACCTTTTTTTGTTGCAACACTTGTTTTAATATCTCTTACACATACTTTTGATTGTTGGAGACATGCATAAAATTGGAGAAGCATTTTCAGCTGTCTTCATTGACCAAGTGCCGCACCTCTCTGTTTTGCTTTTTGTTGGGAGCCGCAAGATTCAAATTTGGGTGAAGGCTGCAAGCCTCAATCTTTGGTGGAAGGCGCAAGTTTCATCAAGAGGGGAGCCGAACTATTGAGGGGACATCAGAGACTACTACTTGTCAGATTGATCTGACCACACGCTGAACGACAGAGACGACACACCATTACTGAGCATTTCTAAAATTCTATTTATTTATCTTTGTATTGGTGTAGCAATCTCTATAGGAGAAACTTTACCGTTTGTGTTACTTTTTGAGGACCTGACGACTTTGGGAGTCGTCACGGATGGAGAGCATCTGACTAGATTGAGAGTGTAGAGCACGTGGTGTGCGTACGAGCTAGGTGAGAGTAGATTTGGGATCTTGACTCATTGTAGCTGTACTTGATTACATATCAATCTAGTAGTTGCTTTCGGGGCTGGAGTAGGTCGTAGGGACGACTGAACCAGGGTATATCTGTGCGTACACTGTGGTGGCATTCTATTTACTCTGCATGTGCTTATAACTGCGTGTGTTTGTTCGTGGGTTGCACAAATATTTTTAATAGCCTATTCACCCCCCCTCTAGGCTACGATCCAGATCAACACTCTTTTACAAAGTTTTATGACAGACTGTCATTACATAACTCTCTCATAATTGGTGCCAAGTTCCTGGCTATGTAATCCTAAAAGGAGAGTTTGTCCTGTTAATTCTTCTAGACTTTGAAAAACATCCAGAAAAAGAGCAGAAAATAGGGTAATTTTCTGGAAGCACATAGTACTCCAAGGCACACATAAAGCCAAAAGTCAAACATAGCGCATTTTCATCATGACTTCAACAATAGAAGTTCTATTTGATGAAGACAGTTTATTGATCCGTCTATATCTATTATACAATTGAGCTTCTTTATGTTGTATTTCTTCAATATATGTCAATTAGTATCCTTATGACACTGAAAAGAGGAGGCGAGTTCCAAACTCAAGAAACTGAAAAGAGGTCCAAGTGGGAAAAAACAAATGAGAACACCAGCATCAAAATGAGAAATAATTTGGTTTTACATATATATTCAATGTTATAAACAGAAAATTAATGTTATATTCAATGTAATAACCCATATATAGAATGTTATAAACGGAATATTAATGGTTTTACATATATAGAGTTTTTTTCACCCCTAGATTGATAAACATTGAATCAATATTTGGTGCGTTGGGAATTTAGAATACTCCATAAGTGTCTGGTGCAGAACAGAGAAAAATCTTATATAAATTCTTTGTTCACAATCGTCAAGCGAAATGAATGACAGAATCAAACATGATAGGACAAAAAGGGAAGGAGAACAAACATGTAAACCCAGAAAGAATACCACATAAGTGCCCAAGGAAACATTGCTTGCTAAAAGTAGACAGAATATTAATGGTTTTACATATATGTTCAATGTTATAAACAGAATATAGAATGTTATAAACAAAATATTAATGTAATATTCAATGTTATAACCAATATATAGAATGTTATAAACAGAATATTAATGGTTTTACATATATAGAGTTTTTGTCACCCCTAGATTGATAAACATTGAATCAATATTTGGTGCGTTGGGAATTTAGAACACTCCATAAGGGTCTGGTGCAGAACAGAGATAAATCTTATTTAAATTCTTCGTTCACAATAGTCAAGCAAAATGAATGACAGAAGTAAACATGATAGGACAAAAAGTGAAGGAGAACAAACATGCAAACCCCGAAAGAATACCACGTAAGTGCCCAAGTAAGAAACCATTGCTTGCTAAAAGTAGACAGAATATAAATGATTATATATATATATATTCAATGTTATAAACAAAATATAGAATGTTATAAACAGAATATTAATGTTATATTCAATGTTATAACCCATATATAGAATGTTATAAATAGAATATTAATGGTTTTACATATATAGAGTTTTTGTAACCCCTATATTGATAAACATTGAATCAATATTTGGTGTGTTGGGAATTTAGAACACTCCATAAGTGTCTGGTGCAGAACAGAGATAAATCTTATATAAATTCTTCGTTCATAATAGTCCAGCGAAATGAATGACAGAAGTAAACATGGTAGGACAAAAAGGGAAGGAGAACAAACATGAAAACCCCGAAAGAATACCACATATGTGCCCAAGTAAGGAAACATTGCTTGCTAAAAGTAGACAGAATATTAATGGTTTTACATATATGTTCAATGTTATAAACAGAATATAGAATGTTATAAACAAAATATTAATCTTATATTCAATGTTATAACCCATATATAGAATGTTATAAACAGAATATTAATGGTTTTACATATATAGAGTTTTTGTCGCCCCCTAGATTGATAAACATTGACTCAATATTTGGTGCATTGGTAATTTAGAACACTACATAACTGTCTGGTGTAGAACAGAGTTAAATCTTATTTAAATTCTTCGTTCATAATAGTCAAGAGAAATGAAGGACAGAAGTAAACATGATAGGACAAAAAGGGAAGGAGAACAAACATGCAAACCCCGAAAGAATACCACATTAGTGCCCAAGTAAGGAAACTTTTCTTGCTAAAAGTTGGAATATTATCAATAAGATCCATGCGTACATGCAAATATAACCTTTATTCTCAGTAAATAAGGTGCGTTCAGACTGGTTTGAACTTTAAAAACCAGATAAACAATGATACATACAATTTGGCAGGCATATTGAAGAGAGCAAAAACGTTGCAAAATGGAAACAAATAAAGTCACAATTCAAATATTCAAATATGATTGTACAATACAAAGAAAGACGTGACAGTATCTAGTATCTACTACATTTAAAACTAACAGCAATAAAGTAGGCTATACATGCGTCGCCTCATATATTCTCAAACCATAAGATTAATAATAATGAAGAGCCATGCTCAATATCTTTCAACCGTGAAGTATACTTAATTAGGGTTATTTGATTTGCAAAAGCATAACCGTAGAAGGATTTCACTTCAAAAACAAAAATGCAGATATTTCTGCCATAATACTATTAGACTATGAAAGAAAATGCCAAACCTTCTAGCTTGTACTCCAACTCAAGCTCATAGACTTTAGACACATTCCTACAATGTCAAATCAGATATGTAGTCCATGGGTGTGCTTAAAAAATCGTCTTGGTAGTACTACCTGAATCAATCAGTACAAGTTAGCAGATGCTTACAACACCTTGTCATGCCAGTTGGGGTGCTCACCCCTAATAGCCAGCTTTGCCAGGGAAAACCATCTTTAGCATGCTAAAAGCCAATTTCATAGCGCATCAATATACATATAGAATGTTGATTTACGGGCAATGCGTTGGTGAATGGTATGACATCGATGAGTACACAAAACATCAATAATCATGGCATATGATGGTTAAGGGTATATAGGATTATAAGATCCCTGAGAAAATAAGATTCCTGAGAAGCCAACAGCAGGATAAGGGTATAAAGAGAGGAAATATAGCATTGCTGATGTGGGGAAACTAAGCAAATCAGATAAGAAAAACACGTACCTTCAGATCCGAACCCATGCCCTTGCTGATGTGTGGAAGAGCAAGATATTACTGCTTTCTTCTTCAACTTGCGAGAATGATTGCTGCTTTCTTCTTCTTGCTGCGAGAAGAATTGAACACCATCAGATCTTGTGAGAAGAATTGAACACCATCAGAATTGAACATCAGAATTGAACACCATCAGTACCTTCAAATTCATGATGCATTGCTTTCAGATTCATGATTCATCAGAATTGAACACCATCACCATCAGTACCTGCAAGATCCCGAAATAAAACATACTCATCTCCCAAAATCTCATCTTTAAAAGTCCCAACTAAAGCAAACAATCAATCGGAATTGAAAAAATCTCAACTTTAAAAGACCCAACTGATTTGAAAACAAAGTCCAGTCACTAAAACCTGCGGCTGCTGTAGAGAACATCAACAAAGAGGGTAGAGGAGAGACCTTGCATGTTGTTGTTGTTGGCCGGATCTTGATGTAGAGCAAGCCCAGATGGGGAAGCTTTGAGGTATGATCTATGGGTCTGCTTCAACTACTAAGTAAGAGAAAGATGAGGGTATGGAAATTTTGAAGGTGGTGGGCTCAATGGAAATTTTGACGTCAACCCCACTCTGTTTCCCTTGAGCAAAGTTATAACCTATTTTCTCTTTCCCTATAGCAAACTAAAAATCTTCGTTGCCACATGGGAGCTTGAAACAGCTCAGGCACCGCTGCGTTTCCCTCGGCTTCCTCTGGTAATGTCCTGCTGATGTGTGTCTGTGTAATTTCAAGACAGAAAATAAAAAATTGAAAAATAAAATGAAAAATCATACATATGTAAAATTTTATATGTGTGTTTCTTAATGTGAATGGGATTTGAATGTGACCAAACTGTTGGTTTGGGGGGGAAGGGAGAGAGAGATACCGTGACTGCCCTACTTGTGGGGTTTTCGGGGAGGGAGAGAGAGAGAGAGAGAGATGCCAGCCTGTGGAGGTTTCTTGAGGATGTTGCCAGCCAACCCGTGGGTTTTTAGGGGAGGGAGGGAAGGATGGAGGGAGGGGGAGAGAGAGAGGAGAGAAGAGATAGAGATGCAGTTCAGTTTATTATGTATAATTATCAGTTTTGAGTTTCCCCCCTACGAGCAACTCCAACCCATCTCCAATTATCAGTTTTGAGTTTCCCCCCTACGAGCAACTCCAACCCATCTCCAAATCTTCAATTTGGAGATGAAACCCACTCCAACCCGTCTTCAAAATGGAGCCAGAAATGAAGAATGTGAATAGTGCCCCTTCAAATTTGAAGGGACACTATTCACCCCTTCAAAATTAAACCCTCTATGTTTTTACCTTTTTAACCCTTTATTAAATTAAGTATGATTATTTACAACTAAAGTATTTTACAAACCACATTATCAAATTTAATAATTTTAGTGCCGTTGGAAATATCTCAATTATACCTACAAAATGAGACCAATATTGGATATTTTTCGAGCAAATTTAAAATATTTACAATATAACAAGAAATAATAATAATTTTATATTATTTATAATTTTCTTTCATGAAGAAATAATGTATTAGATTATCCCATTTTAATGATAAATATTTTTCATTAGTAAAGCTTAAATAAAGAGAAAATATGATTTGAAGATGGTGGGTTGGAGTTGTCCATCCTCCAAAATGGCATCTTTTAGAGATATTCCATTTTGAAGGGGGTTTTTTAGAGAACTGTGTTGGAGTTGCTCTAAGTTTTGAATGGAAACTGAGTTTTGAGTTTCCCCCAAGTTTTGAATGTAACTTTTGAATGTAAACACAATGAGAGCCAAGGGGTGTTTCCCCCTGGTTTTGAGTTTTCAAATTTTAACCATTCATTTTCTTAGATCAAATCACAGCCATCCATTTTCCCCCACTTTTATTCCCCCCAACAAATATCCCTCAACACTTCCCTCCAAATTATACAACACTTTATCCTATTCATCATCTTATATTCAATTTCTCTTGTCTGAATTCTCTTCTCCCAATTTCTCTTATTCAATTTCTCTTGTCTTAACCAAATTATCTTATCCAAATTGTATTAACCAACAATTGTATTACCCAATTTCTCAACTCTTATCCAAATTCTCTTATCCATCTCTTATCCAATTTCTCTTGATAACATCCCTCAAATGTAATATAGATATATATCTTCCCATAAATATATCTCTCTTCCCAAATGTATATGTATGATAAACATGATTTACATTAATGCATATATCTCTCCACCTTGTCATTGTCAAAAAGGTGGACATCAAATATATCCCCCATGACTAACTAAATAAAGATGTGACAATATGCAAGAGATAAAGAGATGTATGATACCAAATATAAAAAATTTAGTGTGTATCAATCAATATCTCATGCCCCCCTAGATGATAGAAATTGTCAAATTTTTTACTTCTAGGATCTAATACCAATTGTAAAGCAAGAGATAAAAGATAATCAACTTTACCAATTGTAAATAATACTTGGAGCCATGGGCCCAAAGTGTATCAAAGCATAGATATGGAAACATCAATCACATTGATACACTTGACATTGCCAATTGTAAATATAACATAAAAATAGTTGGCAATATCCCAGGGTTGAATTCGAAACCAAAAAAAACCAATTGTAAACAATGATCTCAAGAACAAACCGAAATGAGAGCTAAAATATGTTTTAAAATATTTTCAACATATTAACCATATTAACTCCCCCATTGTCATACATATGAATCAAAAATAGCATGTATAACAATGTATTCTCCAAGGTCCCCATTTTCATGAAAAATAAATTTGAAAACATTTTCGAAAACATAAAACACACATAAATATGAAATTTGAAAACATTTTCAAAAACATGAAACACACACAAACAATGGCTATGCTAAAAATAAACATTTAAGAACAATACCCATGCAATATGCATATGTGTGCTGAACCTAAACATTAGGTAACCAAACCCAAGAAGAGTTTGATTTCCTAATGTAATCACATGAGGTGATTACATACCTAACAAGAGAGTTGATGAAACTATCCTTCTTTTGCACACTACACCTGGTGGGAATCCATAAACTCAAGGATTTCCTAGGCAAAGGTTTTGCCTTTGCAAGAGGGATGGATGTGTGTCACGACCCGCTTCCCTAAAATGGAGGCGAGGCG
Organism: Scilla litardierei; assembly: GCA_030789695.1. Lineage (NCBI taxonomy): Eukaryota > Viridiplantae > Streptophyta > Magnoliopsida > Asparagales > Asparagaceae > Scilla > Scilla litardierei. The sequence continues at coordinate 178,008,767 of CM061133.1, read as the reverse complement.
AGACGAGGCCCGCTCAGGCTTGGAGCTGTGAGGCTCCAGCCTGTAAAGCGTCTGAAAAATACATGCAGGTCCATGTAATGTGACACGGAACAAAGATAACAATAATAGAAAGAGACAGATAATATAAAATTATAATCTCGATGTCCAGATAAAATCCAACAACCACAGAAATGCCACCAGGCAACAAAAGAGTCCAAAAGCAAAGGCCTAGCATGGCCAACAAGAAATCTAACAACAAATGGTGTTACTCACCGACAACAACCACAATTAAAGGAAGAACAGCAAAGGTGCACTAGGACTGGTCACCGGTGTCCTCGTACTCCACATCAGCAACAGAATCGGGCACGAACTCTACGAACTCGTCGCCCTCAACAGCAACATCCGGCTCAGTAACTAACATGCGTCACCCAAAGAGAAGGGAGCACATGTCAGGAAGTCTACAAGACTTGTGCAAGGAAACTAAAGGAAGTAAAAACAACCTAGCAGTTCTAGAGTATGGTATAACATGACATGTTATGCAAGGAGATCAGCAAGTAAGGTAAACAACAGTTTATGAAATGGAATGATTTAAAGCATGGCAGGTAAAACATGGCATGGGCAAGTAAACATTTACGAGGACAAGTACAAGTATTGTAAGCACGTCGTGCACAGAGATTCCGCCCTTTGGCTAGAGTGGCTGTACGGGCCAACTCTTACGCTCAAGTGACCGTTTATCCCTACCCCTCCACGTGTATCGAGCCAGTGCTTTACCCCCGAACATGGAATGCTCGCTTCTGGATCACAAGCCAGGAAGTGTTTTTAACAATGATGGCGTAGGGTTATGCCCGCATAACGGGTGCCTAGCCGTAACACGGAAACACGGATTGTACATGTATTTGGTAGCGTGTGCTACGATGCAACATACAAATCAAATGGCATGTAAAGGATGCAATTCATGGCAGATATTCAATTTAAATTGCGTACCGTTAAAGAATTTAAACGTGACAGGCAAATGCATGACATGACATGACAAGGGCAATTCTAGCTTCGTTGTCAAGCTAGAATTTGGATTTGCGCCTAGACCGCTATCATTTCACGGTCTAGTCTCTTTCACGCTAAAAGCAAGGAAATGGCCTAAAACATGGCCTAAAAACTAGGTTGGCAAGTTTCACTTGCCTGGTACCGAAGTTGTTGTTCGACGAGAGTTGTCACACAAATCGCTACTCTACGGGGAAAAGGGTTCGCTGTTTTGGTAAAACAGAAAATTAGAATCAAGATCTAATCCATATTTTCGTATTGGAATCCTATAACATCTAGTAATCAATTTTTTATTAGGTTTTCTAAATTACGGTGAGGGTTATGGGGAGATTAAAGGTAGATCCACTAACCGTATTTGTAGCGGAAGAATGACGATCACGATGCCTACGAACTGCAGGTAGAAGAAGATCTCGATGATTTCCGGATTGCCGTCGCCAAACCAAGCTTAGCACGGCAACGGAAAAGCGATCCGAGGGAGAAGTTGCGGTTGAAAGGATCTCCTGCGGCTGATCTAGAATGGATCTGGAGAATGGGAGAATGTAGGGGAAAATCTGGAGCAAAAGGGAAATTTAGGGTTTTGGTGTCGGCCGGCGGCCTACGGGGGTGGTGCCGGCGCAATGGAGAGTGAGAGAGAACTCGGGAGGATGAAGAAAGGCTAGAGGAAGGTTGGGGGATGATTGGGGAAGAGATTCGGCTAAGAGAAGTGAAGAAGAAATGATAAACATATAGGGTTTAAATAGAAAGAAATAGCGGCGGCTACGACTTAACCTAGGTTTACTGGGCAAACTAGTCAGTCAGTGAAGAGTGTTCGACCGACTAGTTTGGGATCTAGTCGGTCGGTCGCCTAACTGACACCGACTAAAATCAAACAGTAAACATGGTTGGTACAGGGAAGGCAGTCGGTCTGTGAAGACCCGTCGACCGACTAGTTTGGGATCTAGTCGGTCGGTGAACGTTCATGAACCGACTAAATGTCGAATAAGATAGATAATGAGTACTGACAGTTAGTCGGTCTGAGAAGAAACTCTAACCGACTAGTTTCTCAACTAGTCGGTCGATAGTTGTTCTTTGACCGACTAACTGTAAACAGTAACTCAGCCGACAAAAAGGTACTCTGTACAAGTCGGTCTGAGAACAAGTCTTGACTGACTAGTTTCATAACTAGCCGGTCGATGAATGTGCTTAGACCGACTAATTGTAAACAGTAACTCAGTCGAAATTTACTGAGAAGAACTAGCCGGTTTGTGAAGTGTTGCCGACCGACTAGATTGCAATCTAGTCGGTTGGCTCTCCGTCATGAACCAACTAAGATGCACGAAAAGTGCCGAATCGAAGCGCAAAGCTTTGGGAAGATTTGTATGGCCTCTAGGATCACTCTAGCTCTAAGATAAGGACACTATGAAGCTTAACGTGAGAACGTCTGACAGGGAAAAGCACACAAGGAGAAAACACCCAATATTATTCATATAATAGTCATTACAAAAACCGATCGTTACATCCTCCACACCTTAAGAAAAATTCCGCCCTCGGAATTTCCTAACACTCACCTGTCAGGGAACAAAAGTGGGTAACGCTCTCTCATCTCGTCTTCTCTCTCCCAAGTAGACTCTCCTGGCGAGCCGTGTCGCCACAACACCCTATCAAGATCGACGGTCTTGTTCCGAAGTGACTTATAACGCCTGTCCAAAATCTGTACTAGCTGCTGGTCATACGTCAGATCGGGGCGAACGGTGATCTCCGAGAAGTCCACAGCGTGAGATGGATCGCTGATGTACCGATGAAGTTGCGACACATAGAAGACATCGTGAACTCCTTCCAAAGATGGCGTCAAGGTTAAGCGGTAGGCTACCTCGCCAACCCTCTCCAGAATGTCAAACGGTCCAATGTATCTCGGGCTCAGCTTCCCTCATTTCCCAAAGCGAATCACTCCTCGATTCGGGGAAATCTTCAGGAACACATGGTCACATGGCTGAAACTCTAAAGGACACCGTTTAGCATCAGCCCAATGCTTAAAACGGTCCTAAGCAATCCTCAGCCTCTCCCGTATGTTCCTCACAACATCCACGGCCTCCATAATCATCTCAGGTCCTAGCAGCTCCCGATCTCCAATGTCATCCCAGCTCAGTGGCGATCGACATTTCTTTCCGTATAGCGCGGCAAAAGGTGCTATGCCAATACTCGACTGGTAGCTGTTATTATAGGCAAACTCAACAAGGTGGAGATGATCCTCCCAAGATCCCTTGAAGTCCAACATGCACGCCCTCAGCATGTCCTCCAAGATCTGGATCATCCTCTCGGACTGGCCATCCGTCTGCGGATGGTACGCCATGCTGAAACTCAGACTCGTACCCAAACTCTTCTCCAGACTCTGTCAGAACTGAGATGTGAACCTCGTGTCTCTGCCCGACACGATACTCACAGGGACTCCGTGAAGTCGTATGATCTCCTGCACGATTCATGTTACATCACTATCTAAACTAGGAAAAGGAAATTAAAACGGAGAGTAAAAAGATTTACCTCCATATATCTCCTCGCTAGCGCCTCAGTGGAATGTCCTACTCGAAAAGGAATAAAGTGCCCGGATTTGGTTAATCAGCCCACGACCACCCAAATCGCGTCATTCTGCTTCGGACTCCGAGGTAGTCCAGTCACGAAATCCATAGTGATGTGTTGCCACTTCCACTCCGGAATCGGAAGCTGTTGTAGCAACCCTGCCGTACGCTGATGCTCCGCCTTTACCTGCTGGCAAACCAGACACTTGGATACACTCCGAGCCACACTCCTCTTCATACCATGCCACAAATAGTGCAGGCGAAGATCCTTGTACATCTTGGTCCCACCAGGATGCACAGAATACGGCGAACTATGTGCCTCCACCAACAATTCCTCTCTGATGTCTCCAGCTAGCACACACAACCTGGCTCCAAATCTCAACGAGCCATCCTCTTGAATCACGAAATCAGTCCGCAGACCGGCTTCCACCAACTCCCGAATCTTCACCAACTTCGGGTCTCCAGCCTGACCAGCCTTGATCCTATCCACGATCGTCAACTGTATCTGCATACACATTAACGAAGAAGTCTCCCCAGGAAGGACAATCTCAATACCGGACTCGTAAAAATCCTGCTGCAGTTTCCACTGCGAAGTCAACATCATCACCGCTGGAAGCCTACTCAGCACATCCGGAACCACGTTCACCTTGCCAGGGTGATACTGTAAATCGATCTCGTAGTCAGCCATGAGCTCCAACCATCGATGCTGTCGCATGTTGAGCTCCTTCTGAGTAAAGATATACTTCAAGCTTTTGTGATCGGTGAAGATCTTCACCTTCTCACTCAGCAGGAAGTGCCTCCAAATCTTCAGCGCAAACACGACAGCAGCCAACTCCAAATCGTGTGTTGGGTAATTCTTCTCATGAGCCTTAAGCTGACGAGAAGCATACGTAACCACGTGCCCATGCTGATGCAATACGCAATCGAGACCCTTGTCGGAAGCATCGCAAAAGATCTCGAATCCTCCACTCCGATCAGGCACATGAAGAACAGGGGCAGTCGTCAACCTCTCCTTCAGAACACTAAAAGCCTTCTCACACTCATCAGACCAAACAAAAGGTACATCCTTCCGCGTCAGTCTGGTCAACGGCTCGGTAATACGAGAGAAGTCCTTACTGAACCGCCGGTAATAACCAGCCAATCCAAGGAAACTCCGGATCTCAGATGCTGACCGCGGAACAGGCCACTCCCTGATAGCCTTAATCTTCTCGGGATCCACCGAAATACCATCTCCAGTCACCACATGCTCGAGAAAAGCAACTCTGTCCAGCCAAAACTCGCACTTGGAATACTTAGCATACAACCGATGCTTCCTCAAGATCTCCAACACTGTCCTCAAGTGCGACGCATGCTCCTCTTCTGACTTTGAGTAGATCAGAATGTCGTCAATGAAGATAACGACAAACTTGTCTAAAAAGTCATAGAAGATCAGATTCATCAGATTCATAAAGACTGCGGGTGCATTGGTCACAGCAAAAAGCATAACCACGAACTCGTAGTGTCCATATTTCGTCCTGAACGCTGTCTTCGGAACATCTTCCTTCATCACCTTCAGCTGATGATAACCACTCCTCAGATCCAGCTTAGAGAATACCCTCGATCCTCTAAGCTGATCAAAGATATCATCAATATGAGGCAATGGATATCGATTCTTGACGGTCACCGCATTCAACTCCCGGTAGTCCACACACATGCGACACGAACCGTCCTTCTTCTTCACCAGCAAGACTGGTGCTCCCCACGGAGACACATGATCACTCCATATTTTACACCTTTTTTCCGCATGTTTGCATGCCATTTAGATCGCTCAAATCACGTTTTTTCACCATTTATCGACAATATTACGATACTTTTCACGATTTGTTGTTTTTGTCGTATTTCAGGAGATTTGGAGCGATTTGGAGTGATCCCGAGATACACCTACTCCGGAGTGTCACCAAAGACTTCTCTGAGGGGTATTTTGAGATTGGAGAGGAGCGGAAGAAGAAAGAACGTCGTAGGAGCGACGAGGAGGCAAAAACACTCAGAATGGGCATTTTCAGTGTCTCACTCGGTCGAGTGAAGGAGTCACTCGGCCGACCAGCGAGACCCCGCTCGGCCGGTCAGATCGGACACGCTCCAAGTGTGCACTCGGCCGAGCATCAGAAGCCGCCTCGGCTGAGTGACGTATCCCGTCCGCCCGAGTGGCACTCAGACGACGCCCCTCAAAAAGAGCCAACTTACTGTTTTTCGTCAGTCTGAGCAGCAGAAGCCCGACTCGGCCGAGTGGCAATTGCCGACCGCCCGAGTGAAGATAAGCCCATCGGCCGAGTGACGACAACTCACTCGGCCGAGTGACGCCCGAAGTGAAGACCCCCAAGACCCCAGACTTACTGTAAATTCTCAGGGTCTCTCACTCGGCCGAGCGAATTTTGTCACTCGGCCGAGTGAGCAGCGCTGCCTGTAGCGGAAATCACGATTTTGGAGCTACGCAGGGGCAGTTTGGTCACGAATTTTTGGGCAGTTTTGGGGGGTATTTAACCCCTGATTCTAACCTAGTTTGGAGAGCTTTTTGATTGCTTTTGGCAGCCTTTTTAGATTAGACTTTTTAGAGTTTGATTCTTGTGATTGGAGAGGAGAGAAAAGGGGTATTTTGTTGGATTCTTGGAAAGCTACATTGGTTTGTCTCCCTCTCTATTAAAAATCCTATTTTTATTGTTATTTTGATTATTGCTATGAATTCCATTGCTATTTCTATTGATTATTCTTTCATTAGCAATATGATTTGTGAGTAGTATTAACGTCTTAGGGCGTGGGGATGAACCCTACGAGCCCAATTTCCGATTTGTGATGATTTGTAGAACTATTGCTAGAATTGCTATTAGGGTTAGTTTGGGATCGATATATTACGGATAGCTAGGTGTTCATATCGATTGGGATTTGCAAGAGATTGGATCCCAATTCGATAGGAAACCCTAGAAATCCGAATTGGGTTGAAATTGAGTTTCCGAAGTATCGGTTTGCAAGAGATTGGGCCGATACTAGGATCCTCGGTTGCAATTCTATACCGATACCCGTTTGCAAGAGATTGGACGGGTAGGAACTACCCCAACCTAGGTCGTGGCCCGAGTTTGCACGAGAGTGGGCTCGGGATGCGATTGAACAATGATGTTGATCCTAATACTAGCTTGCCTAGGCTAGGGTTTGCAAGAGATTGGACCCGAACCTAGGTTCTCTATAGACCGGCAACAGCGCGAGAGCGTGAGCTAGGTTTTACATTCAGTTGGAACTAGTTCACCTGAAATACTACCCTAGCAATTGTGATACCGATGAATCACCTTGACGAGATACGGTGAGTAGCGGGGATTCCTTATTCCCTAGGTGTCTTTATTTGATTTTATATCTCCATACTTTGTTTGACGATTGTGACAACATCGTCGAAAGGCACTTTCCTACTCTTCTGTCCCTATAGCCAGGTTGTTCGGAGAAGGCACTGTCATACGTCCTCCCTGTGTTCGATACCCGCTCGCCGCTACACCGTGCGCTTGCGGTAAAACTACAATCGTTCTTCGGGTGTATATCCGGGGCCGAGTTTCTCGAATATTTGAGAGGGGTAAGCCTCAACATTCCTTTCCTCGACGCTATCGTGGAGATCCTGACATACGCCAAGTTCTTAAAGGATTTGATAACGGGAAGAAAGAGGAAGGAGAAAATAATGCTCGCTGAGGAGGGGACTTGGTTCACCAAGAGAGAGAAGGAGCCCGCCAAATTCAAAGACCTGTGGAGTTTCTGAATTCCTTGCACCTTAGGCGGCGTCCCTCTACAAAAGGCGTTAGTGGACTTAGGGGCTAGTGTTAGCCTCATGCCTCTCTCTATGTTCCGAAGACTAAACACCGGCACAGAATTGAAGCCTACCGACATGCGGATACAACTAGCCGATGGTCAGATCACAAGGCCGGTAGGGATCGCAGAGGACATCCCGTTACAAGTCCCGGGGGGCATATGTTTGCCATGCGACTTCGTGATCATGGATGTCAAGGAGGAGGGAGATACGTCGCTAATACTTGGACGCCCGTTCCTCGCCACCGCCGGTGTCATTGTCGACGTACGAGAAGGGACTCTAACACTGAACGTCGGCAACATCGAGGTGGAGCTTCATATACCCAAAGCAATGAAACACATGCCTTATCATAAGGAGCTGGACTATATGGACCTCCTTGACAAGGTCATTGAGGAGGCGATCCCCCATTCCATCGGCGCTCTATTCAAGGATGATTTTGAGGAAGGGCCGGACTTGGGCCAAGAAGAAAAGATGCAGCATTCCCCCGACCCCTCCATGGAAATTGATGAAGGCGACGCTGATGTCGTGAGAATACGAGAGCTCTGCAAGCTCTCAAAGATGAAGACTCCAAAGAAAGCCCCGCCGATACGAAAATCGGTGTCACTGGTGAAGCCGAGGCCCGGAGCAAGCACTAGCTTGGGGGAGCCACCCCCCAACACTACCCGAGGCGAAGGAGCACTAAGGAAGAACACGCCGCCACAACATCCAAATCCGAGCGTTCTTCCAAATAAATTCGACGGGTGCATCTCATATGCACCCAATATCCCGCATTAAATTGAAAATCAAAGGGGGTCGAGCTCAAGAACTTAAACGAGCACTTTTCAGGAGGCAACCCAATGGTTATCGCTTTATTTTTACTTTTTCCTTTATTTTTGTTTTAGAAATTATTAGTGTTTTGAGTCGTTTGCCTAAAAATTTCGTGATAACGGGTCCTATTTTTCTTTGACAGGAGAGGAGAACGGGGTACCTATCATTAGGAGGATGAACAAGGCGACGAGGAGCGCTCCAGGAATGCGCTCGATGCTTAGGAGGAGGATGAAATCGACTGGAGGAAGAAAACCAGAGATTAGAGCCCAAACGAAGCTAAACAGCAGAAAACAGGATTCACTCGGCCGAGTATACTAGTCACTCGGCCGAGCACATAAGCTCGTCCGCCCGAGCGGCACACGAACGAGGGAAGTCTGATGTACCCAACTCTCTGTTTCTTTTCTTGATTTCAGTATAATTGCCACTCGGCCGAGTATAAATCTTCACTCGGCCGAGTGAAACTGATACACTCCTAGGGCGAGTATTGCCGAGTAGCTTGAGACACTCGGCCGAATGGACTTTTTCCACTCGGCCGAATGGACTTTTTCCACTCGGTCGAGGGTGGCAAGGCCACTCGGCCGAGTCGTAAGCGGTGAGGAATTTTCAAAAATATTTCCGTTACGTTCACTCGGCCGAGCGACTTAGTCAATCGGCCGAGTCGTAACTTTTTCTTATATAAGTCGATGTGGGCTCGGCGCGGAATTCGAAGCATTATTTATCGAATTCTCGCCCGAGCCCGCGCCCGATCGCTCCTACGACCGCTGCGACCCCCCCACTCGCCTGACCGCCTTGCCCGCCGCCGCGCTCGGCCGACCACCGTCGGCCGACGACCCCTCCGCACCGTCCGAGTCGCCGGCGACTCCCTTGCCGCCGACCGAGCTCCGGGTATATTGGGGAGCTTAGGGGAGCCTAGGGGAGCTTCCGGGGAGCGTTTTTGGCTTTGTGGAGGCAGCGTCTTCGCACGCATCCACCATTTTGCTCTCGCAGCGTGTTCTGGTATATTCGTTCCACTCATTTTTGCACGCCGCATTTATTTCGTTTTTGGTGAGCACCCGGGGGCCACATGCCGCCCCGGACACGGCCACGCTCCAGGAGAACTTCCGCCAAGCGGAAGCGGCCGGATGAGCCCGGCCCTCCCACGAGATGGAGGACTCTCCTCCGCCTACACCACCTCACCCCGCACAGCCATTGCCTGCAGACCCCGTTCACCCCACACAGCCACTACCTACAGACCCCGTTCACCCCGCTCAGCCACTCCCTGCCGACCCACTACCACCACCGGCTCCACTTTTCGGGCCGCTGGGGATTACGTTCCGTGACGACGAACACCGCGTCGTTTTTGAGCGCATTTCCCAGCGCTCGATTGTACCCTCCAGGTTCGCACACCTTGCAGACCTAGGACGCCTGGGGGTACTTGAGAGGATGCTCACGTTGTATGACAACGTGGGTTGGCGAGATTTTTTCCAAGTGTCGGCGGACACCTTCGTCCATCCGACACTTGAGGTGCTGAGTTCTATTGCCCGGACCGACGAGGGATGCTCGTTTAGGTTTATGGACCGAGAGTGCCAGGTCACTCTCGGTATGATGAGAGCATTCTTTTCGTGGCCCGATGTCCCCGGGGCCGACCATGGTTACGCCCCCACTCACATTCCCCCACCTTCCTTTGATTCCCACGCTTTCTGGGCCCGGATCACGGGTTTACCAGCTGCCTTTGACCCTAGTAGGGCCAAGGCCTCGGCCATCGTCCACCCCTGCCTCCGCATAGCTCAGCGCCTTATGGCGACTACCTTTTTGGTGAGGTATGAGCCTGTGATGATGTCCACGCCGGAGCTTTATATGCTTTATGCGATGACGCACCCCAGAGCTCTAGCTAGGGAGAGTGACGAGTTGGTCCCCGCCGTCGTGATTGATATCACGAGCTGGTTGTTGGACCGCATCATCGTATCGGTGGGCACTCGCTCACTGATATGTTGTGGCGGTCTGATCACCCTGCTCGCCCTGATGACCGGTGAGGACCTTCCGGATGACCTGCGACGAGCCCCGGGCCCCACTTCACTGTCCATAGACGTCATGGCCCGGATGAAGATGCTTCGTCCGCACGGCCAGCGGCACTGGGTTTGGTTGCACGGTCCCTATGGTGCTGATTACATGATCCTTCTGAGCCCAGCTCGGACACAGATAGCACTAGCACAGGTGGACTGGCTTCCAGCGATGGATCTCCTGATCCCCGTCGCCTACGTGCTTGAGGCCGAGGAGGCCGGGCAGGCTGAGCAGGCCCACGCTGCACATGCTGCGCCCGTTGACCCTGTGGCCCCTCAGCCTATCCCTGATATTTCTGCTGCTCCCGCCACCACTGTCCACACTTCTGACGGTGTCGGGAGTACACTTGCTGAGACCGCCTCCACTACCACCACTCCCACCACAGCTGGCCCTCTGTCCGTTGAGCCCCTTTGCTCTGCACTACCCGAGCGCCCACCTACTTTTGTTGAGAGTGGAGAGCCTTCTTTCGCTGCGGTCGTGGAGACCATGGCCAGTATGATCTCCGCTGGGATTTCACCTTTTGGACCCCACACTGCCTCCCCAGCGGTTTTCACCTCTGTCTCCACCGCAGCCGTACTATCTGAGAGTATCGTGACGTCTGCTCCCACGTCTGTGTCACCGACCTCTCTTGCCGCCTCGTCGCCACTTTTATACTCCACTTCCGCTGCTGCTTCTTCCACCTCACACCAGCCTGCGCCCCAGCCTCGCACTGAGGCTAGGCCCCCACTTGTGAGCACAACACCCTTCCTCCACATGCCTGCTGCGCCCATCCACTACACCACCCGAGTTCGCCAGCCCCGTCCTGCACAGCACAGACACGTGCGTCCCTCTGTACCACCTCCCCCCGACACTATACTTCAGAGCATTCGTGCTCTTGAGGGGGCGGTGAGTGCCCTCAGAGGTGACCTCAGGACCATGTCTGCCACCGTCACCTCTATGGCCAGCCGCTTCGACCTACTACCGGGCATTCACTATTGCCTCACCCAGATTCTCGATCGGCTTCCTCGTGCACCCGCACCCACCCAGCAGGTACCCACACCCACCCCTACACACACCCAGCCTGCTTCCACACCCACACCCACACCCACCCAGCAGACTGTTCCACCACCACCTCCTCCACCTCAGGACAGAGACGGCGCAGCCCCACCCTCTTAGGCACCCTTGATGCAATTGATCTTTTTTGTCGTCATGCTGCCCGTCTCTGCTTGGTCCTAACGATTTTTGCCCCCCCTCCCCTCACTGTTTTTGGGTCCACATTTTGATCATATCTTTCTATATCATTTTTGGGAGAGAGGGAGAGATTTTTGGTGTCACACTCTTATCTCTGATTCACTCCTATATCTGCATGCATCATGTCCGCATCATATTTTTCATTTTGTTATTTTTATCTCTTTTTCTTCATGCATGCATCCTCACCTACCCCTCACATTACACGTCTCTCGGTGTGCCACACTTCGCACATTGAGGACACTGTGCACTTTAGCTTGGGGGAGTGAGTTCTCACGTTTTTCGATTTACCACCTTTATTTTTAGTTTTTTTTCACACCATTTTCCGCATTTGCACTCATTTTCATCACTTTTTCCTTTTTTTTCTTACCATGCATCACATTTTTCTCATTTTCTTCGTGTGCCGCATTGTAAATAGTTTTATTTTCCCTCTTTATCTTTATTTCTTTTCATCTCATGCTAGAGATGATTTTTCTGTGATGACGACGACGTGGAGTTAGCTTTCTCTATATGCATGCTATATTTGTCATGTCTTAGCTTTTATTTCTGATATCATATGCTGTGATCTACATCGCATTTAGAGATAGTAACCCACACTTTTTCCGCATGAAAATGGATGAAATTTTATTATTAGCTGAGTCTGAATATTCATATGTATGCTATCGCAGAAAACACACCAAGATTCACGCATTGAATGCTTATATCTGGAGTACCGTTTTCTTTTCCTATATCACTTCTATTTGCATGACTTGTACACTTCACTTCAGGATGATTGAATGATGTTAGCTATGATAAATCTGGATTAGTTTGCTTTTTTGTGATCGAAACCGAGTAGATTAAATTACCCTGCTGAAGTTGTTATGCACGTCCTATAGAGTGAACTGAGAGACATATTTATTTCTTTCTCCACATATCTTGAACATTAATTCTCTATTTTAAAATCATTGGTGAATCTCCCCTTAGCGACTCTAGTATTTGGCATTTCCACCGTTATTAATATCCTAGCTCCAAACTTCCCAAAACCAAAAAAGAAAAAAGAAAATTCTTGTATATCCTTCTCTCTTTTTGATTTGGGATCATTTGTGTATATATGCTATAAAAAAGAAAAAAAAGAAAAAAAAGAAAAAAAAGGAGAAAAGAAAAGAAAAGAAAAATATTTGAGAAAAAGAAAAGAAAAGAGAAAAGAATCTCAATAAACGATCCCATCTCATATACTCTCTCTTTCTTCCCTCTTTTTGTTTTTATTTTTATTTTCTTTTGCATTTGGAGCTTCAAAAGAAATGGGGAATGTAAATACAGTTTTGTATATGCCACCACGCTTATAGATAAGCTTGGGGGAGAGAATCCAATGATGTGTGAGAGAGTGACTACCTGACGGTGCATGACAACCTAGGCTAAGTAATATTCTATACTCGGTGAGATTGTTTTAGCTTCACGAAATCCAGAAATCTACGCCTAGCATTCATTTCATGAAATCCACGCTTTTCTATTCTTTCTATTCTATTGCGTGATATTCTTATACTCCTCATAGAAAGCATTCAATTGAAAAGTGTGTGATCTGCGATATTGTATACCGCTTTAGATGATTCAGACAATGTTAATTTTAGAATTATTCCGTTTTTCATGTTATATCAATATTCTTGGGCTTTCTATCCTATTTGCACCATTATACTATGATATCGAAATAAAAGCCTTTGACATGTGTCTTACATTCGGTGCATGCTATATGAGTAAGCAAAACCCACGTCCTAAGAAAAATGATCTAGCAGCTTCCCTCTTCTCTTTCTTCTTTCTTCTTCGTTTTTCGTTTTCCGTTTTTTCCATCGTTTTCATTTTCTAAATTCACCGGGTTCGCCTTTTACTTATCTTCCTCGAGGACGAGTAAGAGGTAAGCTTGGGGGATTTTGATCACTCCATATTTTACACCTTTTTTCCGCATGTTTGCATACCATTTAGATCGCTCAAATCACGTTTTTTCACGATTTATCGACAATATTGCGATACTTTTCACGATTTGTTGTTTTTGTCGTATTTTAGGAGATTTGGAGCGATTTGGAGTGATTCCGAGATACACCTACTCCGGAGTGTCACCAAAGACTTCCCTGAGGGGTATTTTGAGATTGGAGAGGAGCGGAAGAAGAAAGAACGTCGTAGGAGCGACGAGGAGGCAAAAACACTCAGAATGGGCATTTTCAGTGTCTCACTCGGCCGAGTGAAGGAGTCACTCGGCCGACCAGCGAGACCCCGCTTGGCCGGTCAGATCGGACACGCTCCAAGTGTGCACTCGGCCGAGCATCAGAAGCCGCCTCGGCCGAGTGACGTATCCCGTCCGCCCGAGTGGCACTCAGACGACGCCCCTCAAAAAGAGCCAACTTACTGTTTTTCGTCAGTCTGAGCAGCAGAAGCCCAACTCGGCCGAGTGGCAATTGCCGACCGCCCGAGTGAAGATAAGCCCATCGGCCGAGTGACGACAACTCACTCGGCCGAGTGACGCCCGAAGTGAAGACCCCCAAGACCCCGGACTTACTGTAAATTCTCAGGGTCTCTCACTCGGCCGAGCGACTTTTGTCACTCGGCCGAGTGAGCAGCGCTGCCTGTAGCGGAAATCACGATTTTGGAGCTACGCAGGGGCAGTTTGGTCACGAATTTTTGGATAGTTTTGGGGGGTATTTAACCCCTGATTCTAACCTAGTTTGGAGAGCTTTTTGATTGCTTTTGGCAGCCTTTTTAGATTAGACTTTTTAGAGTTTGATTCTTGTGATTGGAGAGGAGAGAAAAGAGGTATTTTGTTGGATTCTTGAAAAGCTACATTGGTTTGTCTCCCTCTCTATTAAAAATCATATTTTTATTGTTATTTTGATTATTGCTATGAATTTCATTGCTATTTCTATTGATTATTCTTTCATTAGCAATATGATTTGTGAGTAGTATTAACGTCTTAGGGCGTGGGGATGAACCCTACTAGCCCAATTTCCGATTTGTGATGATTTGGTAGAACTATTGCTAGAATTTCTATTAGGGTTAGTTTGGGATCGATATATTACGGATAGCTAGGTGTTCATATCGATTGGGATTTGCAAGAGATTGGATCCCAATTCGATAGGAAACCCTAGAAATCCGAATTGGGTTGAAATTGAGTTTCCGAAGTATCGGTTTGCAAGAGATTGGGCCGATACTAGGATCCTCGGTTGCAATTCTATACCGATACCCGTTTGCAAGAGATTGGACGGGTAGGAACTGCCCCAACCTAGGTCGTGGCCCGAGTTTGCACGAGAGTGGGCTCGGGATGCGATTGAACAATGATGTTGATCCTAATACTAGCTTGCCTAGGCTAGGGTTTGCAAGAGATTGGACCCCAACCTAGGTTCGCTATAGACCGACAACAGTGCGAGAGCGTGAGCTAGGTTTTACATTCAGTTACAACTAGTTCACCTGAAATACTACCCTAGCAATTGTGATACCGATGAATCACCTTGACGAGATACGATGAGTATCGGGGATTCCCTATTCCCTAGGCGTCTTTATTTGATTTTATATCTCCATACTTTGTTTGATGATTGTGACAACATCACCGAAAGGCACTTTCCTACTCTTCTGTCCCTATAGCCAGGTTGTTCGGAGAAGGCACTGTCATACGTCCTCCCTGTGTTCGATACCCGCTCGCCGCTACACCGTGCGCTTGCGGTAAAACTACACGGTTGCTCATTAGGGTGTATGCCCGGGCGCGATCAACACACTGGGATTAATGTAACCCTTCTGAAGAAGTTCGTCCAGCTGCTTCCGTAATTCCTCCAATTCTGCTGGTGCCATGCGATACGGCGCCTTCGAAATGGGCTGCGCTCCCGGAATGAGGTCGATCGAAAACTCGAGAGCTCGATCGGGCGGCAATCCAGACATCTCCTCGGGGAAGACGTCATCGAAGTCACGCACTACCACAGGTCTACACTGCTCCATCTGCATAGCAATGATCTCCACCGGCTTGGCCCGAAACCTGACCGGACCAAGCGAACTGCTGCCATGACTGAACTCGAACACCAGATGTCCAGGGATCTCGAACACCACCTTCTTCCTCCGACAATCGATCATGGCATAGAAACTCCCGAGCCAGTCCATCCCAAGGACGGCATCATAGTTGATGATGTCGTGGACGATGAAATCAGCGTAGAGCTCATGTCCACAGACCACCAAAGGGCAAGAATTGCAACCACGATGCACCGAGACCACGCCATTTTCTGTGACGATATCCCAACTCTTGGGAAGAGGGGAAGTCGACAAGGAATGCTTCTCCACGAAGCTCCGGGAAATAATGCACATCGATGCACCAGAGTCAAAGAGGACTCGTGTAGGAAATGTGCAAACCAAAATCACACCTAACAGATGGTCTAACAATCAAATTCTATTCTAGCATACATAACAAACCACCAAACAAAATCCAACAAACAAGACTAACTAAGAAAAGAACAACTAGGTTGAGAGTTACCTGCAATAACCTCATCCTCAGTCTCAGCCTCAACTGCAGTCATCAGGAAAGCATGCCGCCTCGGCTGAACAGTCTGCTGAAAAGCCTGCCTCTGTGGAACGAGAGGCGCTCCACGTCCAGCAGGTACATGTGTCCTCTGCTGCAACGGCTGAGCTCCAACAGGTCCCCTCCACGGCTGCTTGGACTTCGGGCAGTCCCTCATGGTATGTGCAGGGTCACCACAAACCAAGCACTGTCCCAACATCTTCCGGCACTGATCCTTGACATGCCCAGTCTTGCCACAAAAATGGTAAGTCTTCCGAGTAGGAGGTCCTCCGGGCCTCTTGAACTGTACCGACTGATTGGGCCTGAACCCCGGTCTCATCACTGCCATGGCCTGCTCCACAGGCCTCTTCCCAGCTCCAGAAGCACATCCTCTCTTCTGGTTAACAATCAGCTCCTGCCTCTTCACTGCAACCAGCACCTTCTGATAGGTCTCCGAATCAGAAGAAGTCACAAAGCTCTGAAGATCCAAGGAAAGCCCCTGCAGAAATCTCTGGGCTCTCTCATCAGCATCCTGCACCATCTTCGGTGCGAAACGGCTCAGCCTGGTGAACTCCTGGTGGTACTGTTCCACCGTCAAGCTCCCCTACTTCAGGTCGATGAAGCGCTGCGCCATCTCCCTCCTGGCAGCCTTCGGAAAGTACTCCTCATCAAATCTGGACTTGAAAGTAGCCCAAGATATCGGCTCCTCCAGCAGCTCCTCCTCAGCATCCCACCAGTTCCAAGCATTATCCTTAAGCTGCATCTTTGCCAAGTCAACCCATCCAGGCGGGTCGACCTTCGACATCTTCAAGTTGTCCTCCATGTTCCTAGTCCACGCATCCGCGGCTAGGGGTCCTTCGGTCCCATCAAAGTAAGCGGGGCCCAGCTCCCGAAACTGCTTCGCTCCGGTCTCGAAGCGAGGGACATTCTGGACAGGCTGCGCTGCACGAGCAGGCGGAACATTCCGGGCATTCTGCAGCATCCCCTGCTGCACCTGCATCATCTGATGCATCATCCGCATGATCTCCCCGTTGGTGGGCTCTCGGTCCGGCTCCTCGACACGAGGGGGCACACCACCACCAGCACGGGTATTCCGTCTTCCAGCCATCTAATGACACAGAAAACGAAACAAATCAGACTCTTAGCCTTATAACTTGGTGTCGAAATTGTTTATCGAACATTCTATAATTTCTTATCGTTGTTCCGATTAAGTCACAGTTACAGTGTGTAGGACCTGCATGGGATACCAAAGAAACCTGTCACGACCCGTTTCCCTAAAATGGAGGCGAGGCGAGACGAGGCCCGCTCAGGCTTGGAGCTGTGAGGCTCCAGCCTGTAAAGCGTCTGGAAAATACATGCAGGTCCCTGTAATGTGACACGGAACAAAGATAACAATAATAGAAAGAGACAGATAATATAAAATTATAATCTCGATGTCCAGATAAAATCCAACAACCACAGAAATGCCACCAGGCAACAAAAGAGTCAAAAAGCAAAGGCCTAGTATGGCCAACAAGAAATCTAACAACAAACAGTGCTACTCACCGACAACAACCACAACTAAAGGAAGAACAGCAAAGGTGCACTAGGACTGGTCACCGGTTTCCTCGTACTCCACGTCAGCAACAGAATCACGAACTCCACGAACTCGTCGCCCTCAACAGCAACCTCCGGCTCAACAACTAACATGCGTCACCCAAAGAGAAGGGGGCACATGTCAGCAAGTCAATAAGACTTGTGCAAGGAAACTAAAGGAAGTAAAAACAACCTAGCAGTTCTTGAGTATGGTATAACATGACATGTTATGCAAGGAGAACAGCAAGTAAGGCAAACAACAGTTTATGAAATGGCATGATTTAAAGCATGGCAGGTAAAACATGGCATGGGCAAGTAAACATTTACGAGGACAAGTACAAGTATTGTAAGCACGTCGTGCACAGAGATTCCGCCCTTTGGCTAGAGTGGCTGTACGGGCCAACTCTTACGCTAAAGTGACCGTTTATCCCTACCCCTCCATGTGTATCGAGCCAGGGCTTTACCCCCGAACATGGAATGCTCGCTTCTGGATCACAAGCCAGGAAGTGTTTTTAACAATGATGGCGTAGGGTTATGCCCGCATAACGGGTGCCGAGCCGTAACACGGAAACACGGATTGTACATGTATTTGGTAGCGTGTGCTACGATGCAACATACAAATCAAATGGCATGTAAAGGATGCAATGCATGGCAGATATTCAATTTAAATTGCGTACCGTTAAAGAATTTAAACGTGACAGGCAAATGCATGACATGACATGACAAGGGCAATTCTAGCTTCGTTGTCAAGCTAGAATTTGGATTTGCGCCTAGACCGCTATCATTTCACGGTCTATTCTCTTTCACGCTAAAAGCAAGGAAATGGCCTAAAACATGGCCTAAAAACTAGGTTGGCAAGTTTCACTTGCCTGGTACCAAAGTTGTTGTTCGACGAGAGTTGTCACACAAATCGCTACTCTACGGGGAAAAGGGTTCGCTGTTTTGGCAAAACAGAAAATTAGAATCAAGATCTAATCCATATTTTCGTATTGGAATCCTATAACATCTAGTAATCAATTTTTTATTAGGTTTTCTAAATTACGGTGAGGGTTATGGGGAGATTAAAGGTAGATCTACTAACAGTATTTGTAGCGGAAGAATGACAATCACGATGCCTACGAACTGCAGGTAGAAGAAGATCTCGACGATTTCCGGATTGCCGTCGCCAAACCAAGCTTAGCACGGCAACGGAAAAGCGATCCGAGGGAGAAGTTGCGGCTGAAAGGATCTCCTGCGGCTGATCTAGAATGGATCTGGAGAATGGGAGAATGTAGGGGAAAATCTGGAGCAAAATGGAAATTTATGGTTTTGGTGTCGGCCGGCAGCCTACGGGGATGGTGCTGGCGGAATGGAGAGTGAGAGAGAACTCGGGAGGATGAAGAAAGGCTAGAGGAAGGTTGGGGGATGATTGGGGAAGAGATTCGGCTAAGAGAAGTGAAGAAGAAATGAAAACCGTATAGGGTTTAAATAGAAAGAAATAGCGGTGGCTACGACTTAACCTAGGTTTACTGGGCAAACTAGTCGGTCAGTGAAGAGTGGTCGAACGACTAGTTTGGGATCTAGTCGGTCGGTCGCCTAACTGACACCGACTAAAATCAAATAGTGAACAGGGTTGGTACAGGGAAGGCAGAGTTAGTCGGTCTGTGAAGACCTGTCGACCGACTAGTTTGGGATCTAGTCGGTCAGTGAACGTTCATGAACCGACTAAAGGTCGAATAAGATAGATAATGAGTACTGACAGTTAGTCGGTCTGAGAAGAAACTCTAACCGACTAGTTTCTCAACTAGTCGGTCGATAGTTGTTCTTTGACCGACTAACTGTAAACAGTAACTCAGCCGACAAAAAGGTACTCTGTACAAGTCGGTCTGAGAACAAGTCTTGACCGACTAGTTTCATAACTAGCCGGTCGATGAATGTGCTTAGACCGACTAATTGTAAACAGTAACTCAGTTGAAATTTACTGAGAAGAACTAGCCGGTCTGTGAAGTGTTGCCAACCGACTAGATTACAATCTAGTCGGTTGGCTCTCCTTCATGAACCAACTAAGATGCACGAAAAGTGCCGAATCGAAGCGTGAAGCTTCGGGAAGATTTCTATGGCCTCTAGGATCACTCTAGCTCTAAGATAAGGACGCTATGAAGCTTAACGTGAGAACATCTGACAGGGAAAAGCACACAAGGAGAAAACACCCAATATTATTCATATAATAGTCATTACAAAAACCGGTCGTTACAATGTGGCATGCTTAGGTGTAGAAATAAATTTCTTGGCATGCATAAAGTGAGGATTTTGCTTCTTAGCAAAAAATGAAGAATTTTCATTTTTCCTCACCACCTTGTGATTTATATGCTTCTTGTTGGTGTTATAGTTATACAAGAAGGCATGATGATTCTTCTTAGGTGCTTTAGCAATATTTCTTGATTTTGCACCAAAAGAAGAATTAGAGGTGGGTTTGGTAACCACCTTTGGAGTGTATCCTAAACCTCCTTTATGGTTTGTCGGATGTTGTTTTTCAAGCAAACCATGGAGTGAATCCATAGAATAAACAAAGCTTTTGAGCTTTTGGGAATCCTCTTCGCATTTCAACAAAAGTTGTTGAATGCGAGATTCTAAGCTAAGATTTTGAGCTCATAATTTTTCATTAGAAATGCTCAAATCCTTAATTTGAGAGAGAAGTGTGTCTCTCTCATTAGTGTCACAAATATGCAAAGCATCATTATTATTTACACTAGAAGATTCTAATCATGCACCCTACTCATTGCATTCTTAAATTTTGCTTTCAATTTTGCATATGAGTCGATGCACTTACTTGCCACGTTGGATGCCACATTGAAGCGATACTCAAGCTCCTCATAGGGTAGCTTTGGCTCCTCCTTTTCTTCACCATCGCTTTCCTCCTCGCTAGACCTTGACGAAGACTCTTTCCCTTTCGCCATAAAGCACATGTGGGCTTGCTCATTGTCATCTTCCTCTTTGTCACAGATGAATCCTCATCCGAGTCATCGAATGTGTCGACAAGTCCCTTCTTTTGGTTTTTGAATTTGGACTTGTCTTTCCAATGTTTCTTCCCTTTTCCTTCGTAGTAATCTTAGGAGGGTTTGGAAGGGCATTCAGTAGAGCGATGACCTTTACCACTGCAAGTGTAACAAGTAGGAATCTTGATAGAATTGGAGGAAAACTTTGACAAAGATTTACCTTGCTTGCCCTTGAGGAATGCCTTGAATTACTTGGCAAGCTCGATGAAATCAGCATCGTTAGCATCATCTTCTCCATTATCTCCACTCGAATCTTCACGATGGAATTTCTTTCTCTGCTCGATTGGCTCCTTCTTGGTATGGAATGCAACCCCCTTTTGCTTCTCCGGCTTCTCGGGCTTCATTGGTTGAATCTCTTTCTTATGTTGAAGCTTCACGTCATATGCCATGAGATTCCCAGTGCACTCCTCAACGGTGTATTTGGACGTGTCATTTGACTCCGAAATTCCGTTGGCCTTTGATTCCCATTGAGATGTAAGCGAGTCAATGATCTTCTCCACTTGATCCTATTAGGAAATCACATTCACAAGTCCTTCCAAAGCGTTCACGATTTCTGTGAACATCTTCGAGATGTTTTCACCTTCATGCATCTTAAACAACACATATTTAGATCTAAATACGCATTGTTTAAATTTCTTTACCTTCGAAGTCCCTTCATAAGAAATCTTCAAATTATGCCAAATTTCGTTGGCCGTTTTGCACATGGAGATGCGGTTGAACTCATTTGAAGTGAGGGCGCAATGTAATGCATTCATAGCCCTCGCATTGAATTTGATCGAGTCCTTCTCTGATTTTTTCCTTGAAGCTGCGGGTGTAGTAGGCTTCTCAAATGGCGACTCCATAATGTCCCATAGGTCTTAACCCTCCAAGTAGATCATCTTGATCTTACAACTTCGGTAGTTCGTTCCGTTGAAGAGCAGAGGTCGTACAGTTGATAGACCTTCTTCATGAGACGCAGATATAGCGTTGAAAGACATCGTTGTTGTATGCTATAACCTCGCTCTAATACCAATTGTAAGGATCGTCTTACCCTTGCAATACTAACAACAACACACTAGAGGGGGGTGAATAGTGTAATGGCACAAATTGCGTATTTAAAAATAAAACTTGCAAATGCGGAATTATAAATGCAAGAGGAATTTAAACACCACAAAAATCCAAACACAAACACTAGATATTACCCTAGTTCCCTAAACTTGGATACGTCCAGCCACACCAAATATTCACTATAATTCCCTCAAAGAGAAGTGGATACAATCCCACAAAGAGATATCTCACAGAGAGGATTTTGTCCTACACAAGAACCAAACCAACCCTACATAAGGATCAAATTTCCACACAGAGAATTACTAACTCCCACACAGAGAATTAGAGTTAGTCCTGCACTAGGACACCAAACTCCCACAAAGAGAGTAATCAACTCCCACAAAGAGAGTATCTAATTCCCATAAAGAGAATTAGGGTTTCACAAAAACAAATGAAACAAATAAACTCTTACATATGCCTTGAGATGAACTTACTCATATGAGGATGAAGGCATGGAAGAGGATGACCAAGTGCTTGAGATTAACTTGAATGCACTTGGTTAATTTCCCTTGGGCTTGACTTCAATGCATGAAGAGGAATATGAGCTCTAAGAGGGAAATGAGAGAGTTTGAGAGTGGCTTTCTCAAATGATCTTCAATAGGTTCCAAGAAGTTCTAATGAACTCAGCCCTCTCCTATATATAAGAAGCCCAAAGGAACCTTCAAACCCAATGAAAAACCCCAAAATAATATATCAGCAACTGCTAGAATTTGGCAGTTTACAGCACAGACAGTCGACTGATGAACAACAGACAGTCAACTGGTCAACGGGTATAAAATTCCCAACTGCTATAATCTGAGCCGGGATATGCGACTGTAGAAGACTACACATGCGCATGCACAATGGGCAGGCACCAGAATATCCTTCAGCAGGTGACTGTCACTTGGGATGGAAACGAAGCTGGAAAATGCAACTTTTTCACTAGCGCCTTCAGACGATAGATGACCATTTCATAGGCGACCGTAATTATATAGGAGACTGTCAATACATCATCAGTTGACTGACTTGCAAATTGGGATAAAGCCCAGAAAATGCAAGTTGCACACAGATGACTGTAGATCAATTCCCAAGCGCCTGTTGGAAGACAAGCAGCTGTAAAATGAACTTCAGTCAACTGAGGTGAAAGGCTCAAGAAGAGTCAAAAAATAAGTTGACTTGAGCTGTGCACACCAGTCGGCTCTAGAAGGCTGGGCATACGCTGGAATCACTCAGGCGCATGTCGTGCCTTCATTAGTCGCCTGTAGGAGAGCCAAAAACTCCAATTTGAGTTTAAGGCAAGATGAACCTATTGGCATGATTTCTATGATAATCCTAAGGCTCACTAAGATGGAAAATGCATATGCATGAATGAATTAATCCATCTATCAAGGCATTACATTTAACCTAGACTCAAAAAGAGAAAAGTAATAATTGAAATATTACATGTATGACATTGCTTCCCTTAGAGTCTATGGCTTCAACCTTGATGCTCTCCATCATCTCCAAGCTTTGGCACCACATGTCCAAGCTTTGGCATTGCTCCAATTGATGTCCATCCTTGCACCAAGCATTTAGTCTCCAAAAGTGACATTCTTCAATTGATAACTAAGAGAATAAAACATTAGAGACATTAGCAACAACATAATGTTGTGATTATCATCAAAATAACATTGGTATGAAACACCAATACTCAACATCCTCCCCTCTCTTTTAAAACTAGGGTAAAAGGTGTGCTTAAATACCATGGGGATGGACCCCACAAAAATATGGAAAAAGGGCTTCTAAGGCCACAATAAGTTGGGCTGCGACGCCCTACTCGGTCGAGTAGCGGTGCTGCTTGGTCAAGTACTGATATGGGCTGCTGCTTCCTCAATTCTTTGTTTGGCTTCAGATATGTGCTGCTT
Organism: Scilla litardierei; assembly: GCA_030789695.1. Classification (NCBI taxonomy): domain Eukaryota; kingdom Viridiplantae; phylum Streptophyta; class Magnoliopsida; order Asparagales; family Asparagaceae; genus Scilla; species Scilla litardierei. The sequence goes on along the minus strand of CM061133.1, from coordinate 177,985,221 downwards.
GGTCGAGTCACTATAGTGTTCGATCGAGTCACTGAGGGCTGTTGCGAGGCTCAAAATATTGCTTTGTAATTGATTCCGCTCGGCCGAGTAGTTGCAGTACTCGGTCAAGTCGTTGGTCTACTCCATTAAGCTACTGTATGCTGGAGAAGCCTTCAAAAACATCGTTTTGTTTGGATTCAGCTCGACCGAGTAGCTGAGTGCTTGGTCGAGTCGCATTTGCGCTCTCCGACTTTGATTATGAATGGGAATGAGATTTAGTCAGCCGAGTTGATCCAACCTAGTAGCCTCTCTACTCAGTCCAAGTGAGGATTATACTTCTTCTATTGGAGCTCCTTTTGGTCTGGGTGTCAGCTCGGTCGAGTGCTGATGCACTCGACCGAGTACTCTGGGAAAACAACATGTTTCTTCTTGAGCCCATTTCTCTCTTTCTCTTCTTCTCTTCTCTTCTCCTCCTCTAATCTTCTTCTCCACCTTGTCAAACACCTAATGAACCTCGCCATAGATGCTCTGGATAGCTCGGATGTGTCCATATGTCATAATTGCTCCAAACCGCTCCAAAGTTCCTGAAAATCCACAATTCTCTACGAAAATCGAATATATCATGAAAAGCGCGATAATATATAAAAAGTGAACTTTGGATGGAGAAAATGCTATGAAAATATGCAATAAAATATGGAAAGTATGGACACATCAAAATCCCATAAGCTTACCTCTTACTCGTCCTCGAGGAATACGAATACGAAGCTCACCAGGAGGTAAAAATAAGAAAACCGGAAAAGAATGCAAAGAGGATAGGGTTGCTAGATTATTCTCTCAGATCTCATGTCATTCGCCACACATCACGATAACTCAAAAAATGAATCACATGCTATCAAGAGATTTCATATCTTAAATGAATATAGTACCTGCAAGCTCAAGGTCAACAAAAGGGGCTTTTCTAGAGCTCATGCAATCAACTCATATCTACATCAAGCATTTTATAGTATTGAATATACAAAACATTGGCGATGCACTTTTCAATCAAAAGCTATAACTTAAGCACAGAGAATTCATACCAAGCATGCAATATAGAATAGAATAAGAGTCAAGACATTCATATACTCATATCAGATCATAAGAAATCTCCATGGCTAGATTATTTCGCTAAGTTTTAGTATTATCAAACTTTCCATTCGTGCGCAACTCCACTCTAATGTCATGCTCACTCATTTGGTCAAAAGAATCCCCCCCAGCTTAACTTGAGGCGTCACATCCAAAGGAAATAATTGTGGAATTTTTTTTTGATTTCCCAAGTATATTTGTGGCTCCAATTAATGAAACTGAGAATTTTTCTTTTATTTTTGAACTTTTGTTTCACATTTTTCTTTTTGGATTTTTGTTGGATCAATAGGATTTGTATTTTTGATTTTTGGCTCCTTTTTGGCTTTTTGTACTCTTTGAAGTAAGCTTTTCTTTTGTAGGGAATTTTGGGAATATATATGATATAAATAGCTTTGGGAGGTAAACTCAAGTGACATGTAGAGAATAAAAGTTATATGTGGAGAAAGAAATAATATAACACTCGGTTCACTCTAAAGTGTGAACAAATGGTTTAGTAAAATAATACATCAACTAGACTCGTATATAACTATGGATATTCTTAAGCATATCAATTAGTAGTGAAGTCAAGCAGTAAAGATTTACAATCATATCAATCATGCAACAAGAATTCGAATGAGAATATAAAAAGCAATGCTTCAGATATGCTAATGATGCGTGAATCTTGGTGCATTTTCAATAGAAGCATACTAAACACTACTTCACACATTCAGTTACAATAAGTTTCATGCATTCACTTAGAGAAGTCATCAAAAGAAATTTATTTTGCAAGCACTTATGAATAGAAAGATAATGAAATAACTCTAAGTAGTATGGTATGGAATAACAAGCATCGTAATGGCTACGAAAGCAATAAGAGATATCATCATAAAGAACTAATCTAGCAAAAGAAAGAAGAGAAAAGTGGGATAATATAAAACATGCATACATGCATACCAAAAGATGAGAAATATGATGCTAAAAGAGAAAAAAATGCGGTGGAAAATGGATGGAAAATAAAGTAAAACGTATGAAAAGCGAAAGAAAAATAAATAAAAAGCGATAGCGCACATCCTCCAAGCTAAACACAGTAGTGTTCTCACTGCGGAGAAGACTCGTGAAAGAAGGTGAATGAAGCTAGGGTGGGATGGGCGGATAAAGAAAAATCATTAAAAACTGTACAAAAGAGGAAAAAGAAGAAAAAGAAAAAATGTATGGATGCAAATGCATGGTCCTAATGCCTAATATCTGAACAAGCATGCAAATGATATGATGGTGTATATGCAAATGGATGAAAATGGGTTCTCCCCCAAGCTATGCAGTGCTAGGCCCCGTGAAGACAAATGGGCACTAAAGAGTGAGAGGGAAGAACATGAGAAAAAATGCAAATCAAGCAGCGGCACCACCCTCTGGAGGTAGTGATGGGTCCTGTTGTTGTGGACTAGACGTGGCATCAGATAGTGGGTCAATAGGTGGTGCATCAACAGGCTCGGTAGGTGGTGCTGGTGTGACAGGAGGTACTGGTGCAAGTGTGACTGGTGGTGCTGGTGTGACAAGAGGTGCTGGTGCAAGTGTGACTCGTGGTGCTGGTGCAAGTGTGATTGGTGGTGCTGGTGCAAGTATGCCTGGTGGTGCACCTCGTGCCATCAGAATATCTAAGATCTCTCGAATGTCCTGTCGCACTGACTAGTGCTGGGTAGTGACCGTCTGGATGAAGGCGAGGAAGTCACATGTCAGCCCTGCAACCTCGGCCTCTACCTCCGTGAAGCATGCGTCAGTGGAACAGGAACTACTAGCCTGACGTGCACTACTAGGGGCACCTCTCTCTACCTGGACTCGTGCATGTGCTGCACGAGGTCTGAAAGCGAAATCAGGAGAGGGTGGCCTAGGTGGGATCTCAACGGAAGATGAAACATGATGGGATGTGAGATCAGGTGTAGAGGTCGGAATGGGTATATCAGCATGTAGAGTCATCATAGCGACAGATGTGGTGATAGATACCACGATGCTCTCCGTGAAAATGGTAGCGATGGAGACAAAAGTGCTGCCTGAAGGGGGTGTGGACAGTGTAAGTGTGGACTCAGGAATGATAGGAGTGATAGAAGCAGAGTACACTGGTGCAGAGACATTGGTGGTAGGGACAGTGGTGTCAGCAGGCTCAATGCTGACAGGCTCAATATATGTGGTCTCTAGTGTAGGCTCAGGAACAATAGATACAGAAATGCCCTCAGATACGGGCCGTGATGATGATGGTTCAGTGACCTCGGGGCTAAAAGTCTGGACTACCCCTGAACTCTCGGCTGGAGTAGTGGAAGGTGTGGTAGTGGTAGGAGCACTGACAGAAGTGGGGACAGAAGTGCTCGCTAAAGGTGCGGAAGTGGTGGGGATGGCTGCTCTCTCATGGTCCTCCTCGGAGCTAAGCTCCTAATCACTATCGCCATCCTTAGTGGCTGCTCCTCTGGGCTCCAAAACATGTATGGGTGGAATAAGGAGCATGCCAGGAAGTAGCCAGTCTAAGTGGACAGGCTCAATATGTGTAAGGTCAGGGCATGGGCGGACCATGTGATGCTCTTGCTGCAGGCCTAAAAGATAGATCCAATGATGCTCACCGTGGGGCTTGATGATGTGCATGCAAGCAAGCTCATCAGTAGTCAGTCTGGTGGGCCCGATGGCAACCAAGAGATCGGCTGGAAGGTCGAGGCCAAGCATAAGGGTGAAGAAAGTGAAGAAACCATCGCAACAAATATTCGATGTGGATGTAGAAGTGAGAATTAGGCGGTGACACAGCCAATGGGCTGCGTCTGATAGGAGGTGCTGGTGCAAGTGTGACTGGTGTAAGGGATGGGGAGAGTGAGGGTAGTGGTGTGGGTGATGGACGTCGTCAACGTGTCCAGCGAGAAGAGGAGGGGCCGGGGTTGTCACGCCCCGCTTCCCAAAAATTATGGAGGCGAAGCGTGAGAAGGTCCGCTCAGACTTGAAGCTGCAAAGCTGCAAGTCCGATAAGCGTCAATCAAATTTAAAACTGCAGGTCCTTGCAACGCGAGCGAAACAAGATAATAATAATGTAATGAGACAAAAGAATAATCTCAGAATATCCATAAATATAAATTCCAACTTCGCAGAAAAGCCACCAGGCTGAAAAGGAAAAGAGTTTAAAGGCCCAAACATGGCCAACAAAAGTACAAAGCAGAGGTGCCACGCACCAACAACTAACAAAAGGCCTAAAACAAAAGAAGGCTCATCAAAGACACCAAGAAAGATCACTGACATCCACAAAACTCCTCCTAGGCAGACAGGGACTCAGGCTCAGCGTCAGCAACACATCACGTACACCGCAACGGTCTCTGGCTCAGGTCTAACATGTGACACCCAAAAGAGCAAGGGGCACATGTCAGCAAGTCTACAAGAGACTTGTGCAAGGAAACTGAAAGTAGGCAAAAGTAAAGCAACCTAACAGTTCTAGCATGAATCCTTAGTATTCATCCAACACCAAACACATCAACACATGTAGTCACACCATACCATAATTAAGTCAAGTTTCAATATATATATATATATATATATATATATATATATATATATATTCACCACTACTATAGTTTCACAATATATAGTCATTCAAATACATGCAAATAGTTCACCATATATTCACATCACGTACGGTCCTATAACTGTATTTACGACACGCCTCACATATCATAGTCATCAATACCTATAACTAAGCACATACTTACCCGTGCATGGTGCACACCCATACACGCTAACATTTCATTTACATACACCAATCATGCCATTATATAACTAGCACACATACACACCTAGTTTTAGCTAGTACACATACGTTCACACGAGCAAGTCCTTAGTAAATAACTATACCACAAGACCAGCACCTATAACTATATACTGGCGTAGCGACCCACAATCATGTGCGTAGCACAACCAGGCACAAACACTCCTATCACTATTCATACATCAAACATTGCTATATACAACTACAAACATACATTCAATATACTTAGAGTATACTCACTCAAGCTTGAGTGAGACTCAATACACATATCAGAATATTCTATATACGTAACACGGCATTCATACCTATACCAATACCACTCCAATATTTATACGTCTACCATTACAACCATATACATTCCATAAGTCAATCACCCTTAATATTTAGTCAGGTAACACCCACATAGTTAAATCAATTTATATACCATAATAATAGTAGTACAGACATCAGCACACATATATTTATAATACCCTCCCTAGTACAAACATTCACCGTATAGTCACACATAAGTAATGTACATATATTCATACCATAGCCTACTACCTATAATTAGTATACTAACACATCCACACGTACATAATTAAGATGTGCAATAGTCGTGTATACCTCACGGTATGCACGCATGCAACATCCCGTAAAAGCAAGCAATACCAATCAAAATTATAATTCTACTATCATATGCATATCACCTATATACTCAGGCAACAAAACATAACTACTTACGTCTAAACACTATATATATCTACCTACGAGCACATACTCATACGTACTAATATATAGGTCACTCAATAGGCCTACTTACGTAACTATACGCACGCTTATTATTATCACACCTATCATACACATAGCTTTACCAATCATTTATTTCAACCATCACAAGTATCTCTAACTTCATACACTCCATTAGACATTTCAACGCTAACTCTTATATACACAGGCATCCCTAGTATAGTAGAGCTATCCACACAAAAATCTATAACTACTAACACACAACAACTTCATACTATCACGAATAACTCCGAGTGTATATATATATATATATATACCACACAATAGGCAAGCATCAAAATCCTATGGGGGGTACACTCATTCAAGCCCACGTACACAACTTAGGTACGTGCACTATGACTACTTCACAAGGTCCAAGGGCCTACTAACAATTAAGGGTTGACACAGACATTGACGGACCCTAAGGTCTAAGCAATAAAGAGAGGTCGAGAGCGTGACGAGGGAAGGATCGATAAGCACGAGTTCAGATAGGACGAATACAAGGAGACGGCTTGGTTAGGGAAAACATTGGCTCAATGGTGATGTTTAGGTTGAAGGAAAAGGAGATGTAGTGATGCTTAAATAGAACACAGAAAATAGAATAGGGTGAATAGCATAAGCTAAAATACGTGGATTTTGAAAACTGTCGTTCTTCCAAAGTTGAAATCCCAGTCTGAAAAGAAATATTTGGAGATCGATAAAACGAGTTGTTCAAAATAAATTTGAGTCGAACATTCATAATAAGAGAAAATGGTCTATTGGTTTTAAAAATCATCATAAAAGGAAGTAAAATCATTTACACGAATATTAAGGACGTGGATTAGAAAATTTATACGTCAGTAATTCAATATAATTTTGTCAAAAAGTTTTGGAATGTCGAAGAATGAAATCAAGTAACGGAAAATTTTAAACTCATGTTAAATGCTTTCAAAACTTTTAGGCTATGGAAAATCAATATTGAAACTTCTTTTAGAGAAATCAGGATTTGCCAAAAATGAGAAACTGATTTACACAAGGTTCTTAATATACGAGCACAACCAGTCTGATACGAATATAAAAATAATTGAAAGTATGTATGGTGCACGGAGAAATAATAAAAATGACTTAGTAGTAGAATTATCAAGATCGAATAGCAAGTCTTTAAAATCAAATCATGGAGGGTCTAAATCAGGAAGTGGTTATGAAAATAGTAATTTTGCAAAAATCGACGAGCAAAACCAACTTGCTGAAAGCTGAAATTCCATGTGTCTTGAAAGTATATTAAAGTAAACACAACGTATCATTTGAATGGCATAAATAAGAAGGAAAATCATAAATCGAATAAGGCAAAATAAAAGTACGGTTCAGAATTAATATATGAAGGGATGACGCATTTACCTAAGTACGAAAAAACATAGGCTGGGAAAATACTATAAACTAGTATTCAAAAATTCCGACAAGCGTTTTAAAATCTAAATCAATGAAGGAGTATGAAGTATAAGTATATTGAAATTTTGAACAAAATTAAACTTAGTGGAAGGGAAGATTGAAAAAATATTTTCAGAAGGTTCAAGATTTGCAATGGAGATGTTTGAAAATTGACGACGATCGTCATGAGGCGATCTCGCGAATCGAGGCAAGGAAATTTGGTCAGGTGATCAGAACATACATACACCTAGGATATGATTCTGAAGGATCTACCGGGAAACTCCTACGGTCGACCAACTAAGATTTGGAATTAGGCACTAAGACTTTCTAAGGAGCTAGACGGAAACGAAATGCGTTCAGCTTGGTCCGAAATCGATGAACCCAAGCGAACGACAAAAGGAAATTTTAGAGGTCTAATATGGTCAGGGTTAGGCAATAACCACTAAGGTAACTCCTACGACGATTAAATCAGTTGCTAGAAGGGGGTCTAACTAACAGTCAGGGCCTCTATCTAGCAAGCACAGACGTCTAACTAAGCCTTCTTACTCCTAGTGTCATAAGAAAACGACTAGACTCAGGGCTTATTACTCGGATGTTGCAATTTATTTAATGGACATTCCGTTATTATCGTTGTTTTGTTAATTCGCTATTGCAAGACCGGAGCTGCATGGGCCACCAACAAAACCTGTCACGCCCCGCTTCCCAAAAATTATGGAGGCGAAGCGTGAGAAGGTCCACTCAGACTTGAAGCTGCAAAGCTGCAAGTCCGATAAGCGTCAATCAAATTTAAAACTGCAGGTCCTTGCAACGTGAGCGAAACAAGATAATAATAATGTAATGAGACAAAAGAATAATCTCAGAATATCCATAAATATAAATTCCAACTTCGCAGAAAAGCCACCAGGCTGAAAAGGAAAAGAGTTTAAAGGCCCAAACATGGCCAACAAAAGTACAAAGCAGAGGTGCCACGCACCAACAACTAACAAAAGGCCTAAAACAAAAGAAGGCTCATCAAAGACACCAAGAAAGATCACTGACATCCACAAAACTCCTCCTAGGCAGACAGGGACTCAGGCTCAGCGTCAGCAACACATCACGTACACCGCAACGGTCTCTGGCTCAGGTCTAACATGTGACACCCAAAAGAGCAAGGGGCACATGTCAGCAAGTCTACAAGAGACTTGTGCAAGGAAACTGAAAGTAGGCAAAAGTAAAGCAACCTAACAGTTCTAGCATGAATTCGATGACATGGCAGTTAAAGTATGAGTGCAACAGGTAAAGTAAAGTAAAGTAAAGTACGAGCATGGCATGGCATTCACAAGACACGTACAAGACAAGTAAAGTAAGCACCTCGTGCACAGAGTTCACGCCTTACAGCTAGAGTGGCTGATCGGGCCAATTCCTAAGCTGATTGGTCGCTCAACCCTACCCCTCCACGTGTATCGAGCCAGGGCCTTACCCCCGAACGGGAATGCTCGCTTCTGGATCACGAGCCAGGAAGTGTTTTTAACAAGTATGGCATAGGGGTGCACCTAGCCGGAAACACGGAAACACGGACTGTACAAGTATTTTGTAGCGTGTGCTACGATGCAACAATCAACTTGGATGACATGTAGAATGCAATGCATGGCAGTTAAAAGTGCGTACAGATAAGGAAAGTAAACGTGACAGTTTAGTATGCATGAACAACAAGTTTAAGGGGTTGGATCTAGCTTCATTGTCAAGCTAGATCAATTAGGTGACGGATCTAGTTTCGTTGTCAAACTAGATCAAGTAGGCGTCTAGCCAGCTAACATTTCACTGACTAGTCTCTTTTACGCTAGGAACAAGGAAGTGGCCTAAAAACATGGCCCTACACAAGAGTTGGCAAGTTTCACTTGCCTGCAAGTACGACGTCTGAGCACACCGTCCAATGAGTCCAAAAATCACATTTATCCTACGTGCACAAGTCCACCGGCCTAAAGTCCATATTATTAATCTTCATTAGTGAATTTAAAACATTTAAAATACTTTAAAAATACTGATTTTAGTCTTGATTAGCAGGCAATGGGTTGGGGGTCCTAAGGGTGCAAAGCGTTACCTCAACACGACGCGAAAGCTACACCGGCGTCGGGTAGCGACGCCGGGGGTTGGAATAAGAGAACGCGCTCCAAGTCCTGATTTCAATATAGTTTCCTCGCTGGAAAGTTCAGAGCATCAACCGGAGCAACGGTTCCAGATTCCAAAGCTAGCACGTGCGACGACGGGCTACGACGTGTCGCAACGTCGTGCACGGCGAATCGTCGGAGAGAAAGCACCTAGGTGGGGCCCACAGTGGTCCTAGGGACCTTTGGGGGACCCACAATACCTCTGGAGAACTTGGGGGGCCCACGGTGGCAAGCGATGCGACGTGTGCGGGGTTACGACGTTTGCTCTCGGTCGTACTCAGCCAAATGCGGGGAGCTCCATCGGTCGTTGTGGGGGAACGGGCTTGTGCAGCTGCGGGTGCGGTGCGGGCCTTGGTGCTCTCGGTCGGTGCGGGGCAATGTCTCGGTCGGGCGCCTTGGATGCGGGGGTGTTGAGCGCTGCAACGTTGCAACCGTTGCAACGTTGCGGAGAGCGGTCGGTGCGGGCGGGGCCTTCGGTCGGGCACGGTGCGGAGCGGGGCGTCAGAGCGGGCACGGCAGCGGGTCGGTGCGGTGCGGAGTTGCGGGTGACAGCTGGGAGATCTCTCAGTCTGACCGAGAGATTCTCTCGGTCGGAGCGGAAGAGCGAAGCGGCTGCGATGCAGCGACTGGGTGCGAGGCGGCTAGCGGTCGGAGCGGGCGAACGGGGGCTGTTCTCTCGGTCGGTGCGGGGGAGTTCGTCGCAACGTTTCGACGAATCGTCGCAACGTCAAATTTGAGTTTTGGAAGAGGCTAGGGTTAATTTCTTGCGAAAATAGGTCTTCCTAGGGGTTGTTTATATAGTGTAGGTGGGTTGACTTGGTCTAGGGCTAAATCTAATAGGATTAGAAGTTTAAAATAATTTAAAATTTGAAATTCAACTTCTACAACTCATCCAAGGATTTGACCTGGTCTAAATGAGCTGGAAATTGGCTCAAAAATTCTTTAATATGTTTAAAACTCAAATAAATTTTATTTGGCCGAAAATAATTTAAAAATTAATTATTAAAAATAATATAAAACTTGTCAAAAATATAAAAGTGGTCAAATAAACTCCAAAAATTATAAAATAAATATCGGGGTGATCGTGTTGACGAAAGTGAGCTAACTAAGAAGACGGATCTCAATTTCGACATCTGACAACGAAACTAAAAATAGAAACGTCTCCCGTCAAAAGTGAAAATCGCCACGTCTCATCGAATAAGTTTAAATTGTGGGAAAACGACTCGAGAAACGTCATTCCAAAATAGTGCCACTATTTAACATTCTCAGAGACGTTCACAACGGCATATCACACGAAAGTGTTCACAAACAAACAAAGTCTAAAACAAACACGTGCACGGCCAAAAGCACGTGCACGAACAACGTACGACGAAAAGTGGTCGTTACAGGGGTCATCGGCCTTCCTTTTCTTTGCCGAGGACCTCCTACCATGTGTCCTAGGTGGCATAGTGAGTGTAGCGTGAGAACGGATGCAAACACAAGATATGGATATAAAATAATGCTAGGAATGAGTGTACCCAATATTGTAAAGCGTGGCGATCACAACGACAATGTAAGCACGTAGCCTCCAAGTCAAACGTCCCCCAAGCTAGTCCCAATCGGCAAAAATAATCCAAACTCAAGAGTTGCCTCCTAACACTCTAAATGTACTCAGCTCGGTCAAACTGAAATGTTACTGCACTGAGCTCGACCGAGTACTGTAGCCACTCGGTCGAGTCGAATTGCTGACAGAGCGATGTTTTCAGCTATTCCTTGGCTACGCATGAGCTCGACCGAGTACTGTAGATACTCGGTCGATACTCGGTCGACTCAAATTGGTTACAAAGTGCCCTTTTTAGCCTTCTCCTTTAGCTGCCCCGAGCTCGACCGAGCACTGTATTTGCTCGGTCGAGTGGGCTTTCCTTGATCTCCAATGCAAGTATAGCTCCTCTCATCATCTCCTTTTGGTTCCTTCTTCGTTTCTTTATCGTTTTAAGCATACCCTTCATTGGTCACATGCACAAGATAGAATGCATCAAAAAATTTCATAATTTATATAATTTATAATTTTCTAATGAATAAAAAGAGTTTTTATTTGGTTTTTGAGTTAGAATGAAGAACAAATTAAGAAGTAAATCAAATAAAAATAAATAAAAATTCAGGTTGCCTCTCGATAAGTGCTTGTTTAAAGTCGTAAGCTCGACTCTCTATAATTTTTAACAATGCTTTTTGATGTTGAGCGCATATGAGATGCGCTCATCATGCTTTCCTATAAGGCCATGTGGTGGGAGTTGGCTCGCTTCGCTTCGTCGGTCCTTGGCAACTGTAAAGATCGTGGCCTCCGGTTGTTGATGATGAAGTAGTATACCGTGCAGCTCCTCGTCCAAGACCTTCAAGTAGGCGGCCAACGATTATCATGTATGACGTCACTGTCATCGCCTATGTCCTTCCTCATAGGATCTCTAGCAATCTCCTCCATGTCGTATTCTTCAGTAGCTTCATCCTCTAATAGCTCAAGATAGCTAGCATCTTCATACGGGAAGCACTCCTTCATCGGCTTTTGTAGATGGAATTCAATCTCAATATTTCCAATATTCATAGATAACATCCCTTGATGGACGTCGATCAACACCCCATCTGTAGCCATGAAAGGACGTCCTATGATGATTTGAGAACTCCCCTCCTCAGGCATGTCTATAATAACGAAGTCCACTGACATGCTAATTCCTCCCTGCACTTGCACAATAACATCGCGTGCGATGCCAACCGGTTAGGTGACGGATTGGTCTGCCAACTGTATGCTCATTCTGGTGGGTTCTAACTTCATTCCCGTATTCAATCTCTTGTAGATGGAGAGCTGCATCAAGCTAATGCTCGCCCCAAGTCCATTAGCGCTCTATTAATGGGGATATCGCCAATGGAGCACGACACCGTAAAGCTTCCGATATCGGGCAATTTCTTCGGTATGGTGTTCTTGAGGACCGAAGTGCAACTATCCGCTAACTTCACTGCTTCTTGCTTTCTCTTCCTTGCTATTAAATCTTTCAAAAATTTTGCATAGGTGGGGATCTCTGTAAGCACATCCATGAAAGGGATGTTCAAGTGAACACCCTTGAGAAGCTCTATAAATTTAGCGTATTTCTTCTCGAGCTTTGCCATGGCTAATCTTTGCAGATAAGGAGGTGGAGGACGGGTTCCCTTGCCATTATCGGCATCCTATGGCGTAGATTTTTCAGAAGGTGGAATATCCGCCGGTGCCGTAGTGATAGGAATAGATAATGTGGTAGGTGAAGCCTCCTTCTCTTTGGTGGTAGATGGCTCATCAATATCTTTCTCCTCGTTCTCTGCAATGATGGGCTCAAAAATAGTGGTATCCTCCTCTTGTATAGTCGTCGATGATGGTGGATCCACATGCTTAGAGATCGGTACCATCATAGTATCGGTACTCTTTCCTCCTCTAGTCATAACCGCCACAACTGCATTAGCTTGCCCCCTTGGATTCAGCACGGATTGAGATGGCAATCTCCACTGAGCCTTCATAAGTTGTGTCATTTGGGCCGACAAGTTATCAACGTTGGCTGAGAGTTGCCTTGTGGGCTGCCAATTATGTGTTGTGCTTGGTTTGGGCGCTCATAAAGGCCGCAATTGCCGCCTTCACTCCAGATTTTTGTGCCGCCGATTGTTGGTATTCTTGTTGTTGCTATTAATATGGTTGGCGATTATAATATCCCGGTGGTCTATAGGGCCCAGATGGCCTAAATCCGTACTACTACTGTTGGGGAGGTGGTGCTTGTTGTTGGGGAGGTGGTGGGTGCCTTGGTTAATACGGCGGCTGTAAAGCTCCATTGGGGTTGCTATAGGAGAATCCAGGATGTGACTTCCATGCCGGATTTGACCACTGAGGTCTAGGATTGCTCCCCTCGCCTGCTATATAATTGACTTGCTCCGCCTGTGCGTCATTTCCCTCATATGAACTTTCAATTGGAGCGTACCCTTGCTCGGCATAGTCTTCGTAAGTGTCACATGCCGGATCCCTCGAAGGCGAAGAAATAGTGCTCAACTTCTGCTCAATTCTTGCAACTTTCTTAGAAAGTGTCTCAAGCTGCCCAACAAGATGCGTAGATGCCTTCATCTTAAAACTGGTACCTCTAGATGTTGAGTGATCATCTCTCCATTGTTGATTGTTGGAGGATGTCTGCTCTAAAAGTGATGTGGCCTCCTCAGGTAGCTTAGCCAGTGCACCTTGTGCAGAGGCGTCAATAATCATCTTCGTGTTGGGCTTGAGGCCATTGTAAAAACTCTGTATTAGATCCCAATCTGGAATGCCATGAAGTGGGCATTAATGCTGCAAATCCTTGAAACGTTCCCAAGCTTCATAAAGTGACTCCTATGGGATCTGCTTGAAGTTCGTGATCGCCCCTTAACCTCACCATTTTGGACCGTGGATAGTACTTGTTGACAAAGGCCAAGACCCACTGCTCCCAAGTTTTGAATGTATTCGACGGGTGCGCCCTCAGCCAATAAGCTGCTTTGTCCCTCAGAGTAAATAGAAATAGATGTAGCTTTATGGCATCTCCGCTCACATCTTTAACTTGGAAAGTGTCACACTTTGCCAAGGAAAGATCTATATGATGATTGAGATTCTTATGAGGATGCCCATGGAAGGGCTTCTGCTGCATCAAGTTAATTAGACTCGTCTTCAGTTCAAAGTTACCTGCCGCTAGTTGCGGTCTCACGATAGAAGATATGCTAGATAGATTGGGCTTCATGTAATCCAGAACATTGCAAGAACATGGATGAGAATTGGGAGGAGTCCCAGCTATTTGATCATGTAAAGTTTGATTCCTCCTTTCTCCTCTGAGCTGTCTCATTGTCCTTTCTATCTCGGGGTCAAATAATAGATCGTTGGGTCCCCCAAGACGAGTGTTCATGCACAAGAAACAAACTCAGAGAAGATGTCGATAACAAAAGGAAAAAAGAATAAAAATATGGAAAGATAAGAGATGATAAGAGTAACCAACAAGTTCTTCAACTAAGAAAATAACCCAAGAATAAACCGATTTCCTCCCCGGCAACAGTGCCAAAAGGTTGATCGGTCCGAATTGTAACTCCGAAAACTTACCGCAAGTGCACGGTGTCAATGCTTTGTAATATAGAAAAAGGTTGAACCCACAGGGAGGCAGATGCTTATAGAGTCTTGGGTCTATTCTTAATCTCAAAACAATGTCAGTTGGGCATACCCAAAAGCTTGTCATGAATGGTAACTATCTCAAATTAACAATAGAATAAAGAACTAGGGCAATATGAGTCACCACTAGGATCGTCGAATGTCGATGCTAAGTTACAATTTCTACGTTGAATTGGCTTTATTAGGGTGAGATTGTCGCATCTAAAATGTAGAACTCGTGGCCAACTATCATTGTGCCACTCGTCTAACGTATCCCATGCTTAGCTGGCCTTGCACGCGATCTGTGCATTACGAACGACAACTATTCTCAATCTCTACTCATGCCACCATCGTGGGTTAGAGCTTCGATCTGTGATTTGATGGATCTCACTGATGCTACTATCATAGGTCATCAATTAGTAATATAGGACGTAGGTGAAAACCATCAAAGTGTGTGCCACTATCGTGGATCACGAACTCTAATTGAATTCACTAACGTACATAATTAAGATCATATGATACACGTCTAGGATTTGTGCCACTATCGTGGATCGCAAACCCTTTATGAGATCTCCTACAAGCTTGGCTAAATCAATTAAAACACATCCCTTTTCTACCAAAACAACGTAAAAATCCTAACTTTACATCTAAATCCTAAGATACTAGGGCTAATCCATTAGCCCTAGAAACGACTACTCGCGATTCATGGAAATATCAATAGAAACATTAACAATAGCAATAGAAATCAACATCTTAATGAAAGGCATTGTGATGAGTGTTTATTGTATATGGTTTTCCACTCTTTTTCATGCAAATTTTACACCGTTTCATTCTCTATTCCTCCCCGTTTCCCTGTTTTTGTCTCTTCTTTTGCTTTTGTGGTCACTCACGTGCTTTGCAGGAAATATGTACCGATTGGGGATCATATGGCAAGATCTTAGTGCAAAGAGTCGAAAGGAGCGAAGCCTGGGAGTCAATTGGCGCAAAGGAGAAGATTTTGTGAGCAACTGCCCTTGACGCGGTCGCCTCATCATGTCCACACGGCCGCGTCAAACTGCCAAAGAAGCATCAACTACATAGCCGCGTTAATTTCAACCAAACGGCCGCGTTAGAAGGCTTATAGAGTCAAGAACATGATTGAAGATCAGAGACTTTCGCAGCCCGCATGAACGAAGACAACGTGGCTACGAATTTACGGCATCCAGAGTAGAACGACGCAGCCATGGCAATAGACGACACAGCCACGTAACCATTTTCGACACGTCTGCATCTCTATTGACGCGATCGCATCGCTAAGCCCACAATCCCATATTCTTCTAGGGAACGACGTGACCGCATCGTTTCTTGACGTGGTTGCATCAGACCTATTTTCTGCAGTTGCTAGGGCGGATGGAGTATTTTGGTCTTTTGGGCATGCGTATATAAGCACCCCTTCATCCTCCTACGAGAGGAATCCATCTTTTAGCTATTTTTCTGTTATTTCTAGGGTTTTGGGCAAGTTTGTAAGAATTCTAAACTTCTTTTAGTTGTTTTCATTATTCTAATTGTTTATTAGTGTAATACTCTATCTTTGCTTAATATAAATTTTCTCTCCTTGTTGTTACTGCCTTGTTTTATCATCTATTGCTATCATAACTTGAATCTATTGCTTTGGATGCCTACCCATTGCTAGAAACCCCTTCTGTTGCAATGGGTAGTGAGTAGTTTTCTTCTATGGCAATGGGATGAACCCAATTGGATTAGGGCCATGTGTTGAACCAACTAATTGATTTAGTTGCTGGGCTAGTTAAGATTAGGGGTACATTAGGACGATTATTATCGTCGTAGATTCAATCGTCTCCCTTCGAGGTGATCGGATTGGCCGTCGATCAAAAGTCGGGACCGATCCGGGGATCTAATCCCTACGACGATTCATACTATCGGTGTGACTGAACACCAGGGGCATCAATTAAGAGCTCTCTCAATGTAGGTCTAATCCTCGAACGCCACTGTGGGTGGGAGGAAGATTGGGAATATTCATCGAGCGTAATGCGCCCAATGTACACCGATGCATCGAAGACCACTGACATCGGTGTAGGTTGGGTTGGCCTATCATTACATCGCGACAGCGGGGGTAGGACTTGACATAAGGGAATAACCTATCATGCATCACAACGGTGGGAGAAAGGCGAATGCACTTAGGTCACACGACCTCTCCCGAGTCCCAATGAACCAGGCAACCGATTGATTATTAGTTTAACCTTTACCCTAGTCAAATGGCAGAGATTCCACATGCCCTAGAGCTTTTACCCTTTGATTGACACTCCTTTTACCATTCACCAACCAATCACTGACACTATCGCATAGCTTTCATTCAAATACATATAACACTGATACTCAATGACCGCCTCCTCTTGTTTGACTCGTAAGCGACTACACACGACCCATGTGTTGCGGTTTTATTAGCATCGACCCCCAGTGGGCCGATCAGCTTTTTGGCGCCGTTGTCGGGGAGGCGCGAATTGATATTGGTTTTATTCTTTGTAAAGAGACTACGTTTTTCTTTTTCTTTGTTTTCTTTTGTTCATATTTTCTTTTTCATCGCCTCTTGGTGCTTTTGACATTTCCTTTTGGTGTAGACCATTTTTGCATGCACAGGAGATTTCAAGGCATAGCGGACTTGCGTCTACTAGACCCAGTGATTGAAGCTACCACGAGAAGGCTTAATGCCGAGAGGAGGAGGAGAGAAGCCCTCGAGACAATAGATGAGATACGTTACCCCGAGAATGATCCACCACCGCCTCTACCACCGCAACCACCATCGACTAGGTCGCTCCTCGACTATTCAATGCCCCACAATAGGTCGACCTCTAGCATTCAAAGGCCAGTGGTGGAGCCAAATAATTTCGAACTCAAAGCATATTTTGTTGATTTCGTGCAAAAGGACCAATTCTTAGGGGGCCCTATGGAGAACCCATGACCATCTTAACACCTTCTTGGAGAAGATGGATACACTGAAGATCAATGGCATCACCAATGATGCCATCAGGCTAAGACTTTTCCCTTTCTCACTTAGGGATAAAGCTAAGGATTGTCTCAGGAGTCACAATCCTAACACATTCACTATGTGGGACAGTTTATCTCTTGCTTTTCTAACAAAGTACTTTCCTTTAGGTAAAACTGCCAAGCTGCGCAACGAAATCACCAACTTCAAGCAGTCGGAGCAAGAGTCTTTATATGAACTTGGGAGAGGTTTAAGGACCTCCAAAGAGTCTGCCCCCACCACGGCGTGCTGAATTGGCTACTTATTCAGGCCTTCTACAACAAGATAACGCCATCGGTGAGGATGTCCATAGATGTCGCCGCTAATGGTGCCATAATGAGCAAGACCCCGGCTGAAGAAAAGAGATTGCTAGAAGCCATGGTTGAGAACAACAACTCCTGGAGCAACGAAAGGAGCACCTCCACGAGGGGAAGTAAATATGACGTCGACGAGGTATCATTACGTTCAGCTAAGTTTGATGCCTTAACTAAACAACTTTTCCTTATTGGATTTGGTGTTGCTAAACCGCCTACGGTGGCAGTTTGCGAAGTTTGTGGTGTGTATGGGCACCAGAGCGTTGAATGTTCATCACCCATGGTGGCACCTCCGGATATTACTATTGAATAAGCAAATGCTTTATATGGGAGCAATCCGAGGATGTCGAGTAACTCGTATTCTGGCACATATAATCAGGGGTGGAAGAATAATCCCAATTTCTTCTATCAGACCCCAGGATTGCAAGCTCCCCCACCCCCTCGGTAGCCTCACGAGTTTCAGACTCCATCTCCTCAAGGCCAATTTTAGAATTTCAATCAGAGGCCTCCGGTGAACACATTCCCCATCCAAAAGTCAAGCCTGGAATTGCTAATTGAGAGTCACATACAGACTTAAGGCCAAAGAAATGATTACTTTCAAAACTCGATCCAGCAGCTAATGATGACAACGCAACAGCTTGTGTCAACCTTACAGCAGCTGGCGACGGGCTAGAAGTCCATGGAGACCACGATGGCACAGATGGCGCAGCAGCTCTCCCAGCTCTCCAAGGCACAAGGAAGCTGTCGGGAACAATAGAAGAGAACCCCCGAGGGCATGTGAACGCGATCACATTGAGAAGTGGGAAGAAGTTTGAAGGTCCCACCATGCCCGTCGTGGAGAATGATGCTGAAATAGAAAAAGAAGCTCATGTTGCGCTTGAATCTGTGGATGACAAAGAAGTTGAGCATGAGGTAGAGCCTCCACAATCTGGATCCTCCAAGAATAAGCAAGTGGAGAAAGAGCTAGGGAAGCCCGTCGACAAGCCTCCCATGCCATATATGCCGAGAATCCGATTCCCGTTGAGATTGGTGAAGGCCAAGTTTAATGAAAAATATGAGAAGTTCTTCGATCTTTTGAAGCAACTCAACATCTCCATTCCCTTTCTTGATGTGATCTCTGAGATCCCTACCTATGCCAAATTCCTTAAAGAGATAATTACCAAGGGCGGTAGGAGGGAGAAGGTGGTGCTCTCTTCGGAGTGTAGCGCCATCATTCAGAGGAAAATGGTGGAAAAGCTAGAGGATCCCAGGAGCTTCTCCATCCCATGCACTATAGGAAATCTGGATGTCAAGAGCGCACTATGCAACTTGGGGGCGAATGTTAGCCTGATGCCCATTGGAATTTGCGAGAAACTGAATCTCGGGGAACTCCAACCCACGAATATGTCACTCTAATTGGCAGACCGCTTAGTGAAATACCCCCTTGGAATAGTTGAGAATGTGTCGGTGAAGATCGGGAAGATATTGGTTCCATGTGACTTTGTCGTCATGGGCATGCCAGAAGATGCACACATCCTAATTATCCTGGTGTGACCCTTTCTAGCTACGACGAGGGTCCTTATTGATGTAAAAGGAGGGAGACTCTCCCGCAATGTCGGTAGAGAAAAGGTCGAATTCAACCTTAAGAAGTCAATGAGGAACTTCGAGGAAGCCATCCGTCAAGACCAAGTGGATCTCCTCGAAGAAGCAATCGAGGAGACAAGTTTGGAGGAGCTATTTCTGGGCAACAACAATGAACCTCCCATTGGGCGAGATGCCAAGCTCATGGAATAGCGATGAAGGAGGATCGTGAAGAAACCTCCGAGAGAAATCAGAAGGAGAAACCACCACGACTTCATCCACTAGACCCCGAAGAAAAGAAGAGGCAAGAGGAGGAGGGCCACCATGAGCTTAACAACAAGAAGGAGCATAGAGATGGTCACATCCGGGACCTCTCCACCATCAAACCATCATGATGACATCAAGATAGGGAGTTGAACTCACGAATTAAAAGGAGCGCTTCTTGGGAGACAACCCAAGCGTTTTTTATTTAAATTTTCCATTTTAAATTTTCACCTTCATTTTAGACTAGGTTAGCTGACGTCACGCGGGTGATGCCCCCGAGCTCGCTTGGCCGCAAATGGCCGGGGGACCCGTGTGAGGGTTTAGATATTTGTAACCGCAAGCGCACGGTGTTGTAGTGTGGCTTGGGGGTCAAACACAGGGAGGCTAGGATGTGCTTGTGTCAAGGAGGACCAAAATCACCCCGTGGGCGAGCTAGCCCGAATCGGTTGATGGGTTGTCACGGAAAGGAATGCAAGGTATGAACAATAAGAAAATAAATCCGGGACTTTGGTTTCCACTCCAACGAGCGACTCTCGCCGATACGGCCTACGGGTAGGATAGCGATCGGAATTGGGGTCTAATGGTGAGACGTTGCCTCTGAAAGCGGTACCGGCATCCCATGGGCCCGATATTTCGGTCGGTGCCCAGGATGATACACCGGACTTCCCGGATTCGATCAGTGGGCACTCCCGTGTCCATTAACACTGATCGATTCCGGGAGCACTAAGCTCGCAACGATAACTCCCAACGTCTCATCCTGCCGCTCCCGCGCGCTAGGATTCGGCGTCTACGCTAAGGGCGTGAGCTATGGCTAGGGAGTCAACCGCCAAGTTTATTCCCCCTTGGCCCAATGGTCAAAGGCGGTCTTTTTCCCACCGATGACAATGAAACACCCCGCGTAACCATTAGATTCCTAATCCCTATCGATTTCCTAACCCTATGGATGCATCGGGAAGAGCCTCCGAAGGGGTTTCCGCCAAAATCCCAGATTTGGGAACTACTCACAAATATTAATTAAAAAGCGATCTAAACGAAAATGAACTGTTGAAATCATAATCAGACGATTGGAATGCGAAGGTAGTAGAGCAATTAAGATAATACTAAAGTTTAAGAAAGATCCGAAAACTTACACTAGAAAAGTAATTACAGCCGTCACAATAGGAGAAAACAGTAAAAACTAACAGCTTCTTGTTTCTGGAACCCTAGGGGTCCTATTTATAGGATCTCGTATCACCCGATCGGTTGATCCGTTACAGATAATAAACAGAAAACAGCGGACTTTCACCCGGTCATATGAACCGGTCGGTTGAGTTCTTGGAGTGACCGGTTGGATCTTGGCGCCATCGGGTGAAGGGATCGGTTGGGTGCCCGTGTCTCGACTCCTCAGCATCAGCTACAGATGAACCGATCGGGTGAGAGTCACCCGATCGGTTGGAATTTGGCTCGAGAAGACAGAGAGTTGGCCCACGTTGAACCGGCCTGTGAACCGGTCGGGTGACTTCCACTTGAGCTCCGGCTGAGACCGGGTGGTGCACGCGTGCATCACCCGATCGGTTGGAGATGACCAACCGACCGGGTGAGGGGCTGAAAGATGTAATCTTCATCGTTTGACCCCCTGGATCACGCGTGACTCCTCCCGTTGCTTCGGGGACTTGAGATATCGTCGTTAAACGTCCCCTACGCTGGCAATCTCCTGCAAACATGGAGAAACAAAGAAAAGTGAAAGAAAACGAGAAAATACGAGAGAACGAATAAAAGACGGCGGAAAATACGGAGAAACACAAAAGAAAACGTGTGTGAATATATGAAATATAAACACACGTCATTAGCTTAGATTTTTGTTCCTCAATAAATCCACAAACCCTAAGAAATTAACCAAGTGTTTGATTACAGGGTGGAGAAGAAGAAATATGGAGGAAAGGAACCCACACAACCACGTCATCCAGACTCACACGGCCGCGTGGAAGATAATTGGAGGAGCAACTGACGCACCTGCGTCATCCAGATGCAAACGGGCCGCGAAAGTTACTGAAAACTTGAGTCAAAATTCCAATTTCTCATGTATTTTCACGATCGCATCACTTTATATGACGCGGTCGCGTCGATTTCCCTTTTTGGACAAAACGACGCAGCCATGTTAATTTAAACGACGTGGGCTGCGAATCTCTCTGTTTTTCCAGCCCAAAAATTTTCAAAATGAACTACGAATTTCACGGCCGTGTCATTCAGACGATGCGACCGCATCAACCCCTACTTTCACAACATATTCATGCGGCCGTTTCGATTTACCATGCGGCCCGCGTAAAATGCCTATATAAGGCCCCAAAACCCCAAACGGCCAGGTCTACTTCATTCTTCTCGAAACGGTTCGCATCGCCACACTCTCCTCCAACTCGATCTCCTCCAAACTTCTTGAATATTAGTTCAAGCATGCATGAGAAGAGTATAAGAATAGAAGCGTATCATGCATCGGGGATTCCACAACTAGGGTTAAGGAAATCACACCACTGTAGCCTAGATACTAACTAAAAAGTTCCTATGCCAAGTGTTTTCGAAAACGATGGGGGTTGAGATGATGTGGAGTAGAACACTTGGTGCAAATTCTCGCCTTCCCTTTATTCTCGGTAGATAGGAAAAATATTCACACTTGAAATTTTTGGGTTTTGGGTATTTGTATTTTTTTGGATTTTGGGCTATATAAAATTTTTATTTTCTTTTCTTTTTGGGTTTTTCTTTTCTTTTCTCTTTTTTTGGATTTTTAGGTTTTTGGCTATACACATGTGTACTCTCCCAAGTGGGAGAACGGTACACGACGAGGGGATTTGCACCAAGTAAAATAAAAATGAAATCGGATTCTAAACACTTGGGCAAAGGAGATATTTCTTACTAATCAGAGCATAGGCTAAATGGGTTATCCTAGTCCTTAATTGTGGAATCCCGACACATGCGAAATGAAGTACACGATATATATATATATATATAGCATGTAGAAGCAGACAGGGAAAATAAATACCGCATATTCAAATCGAAGCATGATAATCTAGGGGTCATTCCTGGACAGGTATATAAAGTAAAATCACAAAGTAGAAGCACACCAAACAACTAGGCACGACGCACGACTCACAAAAAGCTAAGTGGACCCACGATGCGTGAAATGCAAGAGAACTCGAAATCCTAGGGTTAGTGAATATGATTATCGATGCCATGCTAGGTGTGTGTGATTTTGTGGCGATTCATCATAGGGTTCATCTCTAGGAGAAAGAGATAAAAAGAAGAGAAGAGAAAAAAAAGAAAAAATAAAAAATAAAAAACACGATGAAAACGACACAAAAACGAAAAAGAAAGACTCAAATGGCGCACACAGTGCGACTCCCCCAAGCTGAAGCTTGCATTGCCCTCAATGCAATATGAGTGAGTACGGGAGGGCAATGAAGATGGGGGAAATACGCACCGAAACAAAAAGAAATAAAAACGAGAAAAACACAGAGATGGAACTGAAAATAAAGAAAAATCAAAATCAAACCACATGACACGAAAATAGAAATAAAACCACACGACACGACACTCAAAAGGGGGAAAGACAAGCATACACACAAAAATGAGAAAAAACAAAACAAAACACGACAACACACCAAAATAGACGTCCCCCAAGCTAGACATGACAGTGCTAGCGAATAAAATGTGATCGTGAAATGCAGAGATATGCAAGGAGGAGTCAAAAACAAATAAGGTGAAATTAAGAAAAGTAAAAAGGAAGTGATGCGACTCGTGAATGGGTCACCCCCTGACAGACATAAAGCAGGGCCCCGCAAAGACAGATGGGCACAAACGTAGGGGGGATCAAAGGCGGGATGGGAGAAATCAAGCGGGGGCACCACCCTCTGGGGGTGGTGATGGGGGCCTGTGCTGGGGTCCAAGAGTCGTGGGGGGTGGAATGTGGAGCTCGGTGGAATCGGGTGGGTCTTCACGGATGTGGCGGATGAAGCCTTGAAGGATGGGGAGGTCTCGGTCGACGGACTCCTGGGTTACCCGACCGCTCTGTCCAGCTAGGAGGATCATGGCTGTGAATCGGTTGGCCTCGTCGTCGTCTCGGAATTGCATCCCATAGTTAGGATCGTAAATGTAAGGCGGGGGAGCGGTGTGTGGGGTGGTAGATGGATTGGAGGTGGTGGGTTGGGCGGGGGGTCGTGTGCGACGAGCACGACGGGTGGGCCTAGGGTTGGAAGAGCTGGCGTCGGTGGGCTTAACACGGCGGGGAGGCATTGTGTGAAATTCGTGTGTGTGCATGAGTATGCGAAATACAATGAATAAACACAAACACGACCAACGAGCAAATGGAATATTTTAGGGCAAAATTAAGATTGAGTTAAGGAGCGAGTTTACCCAAATGGGATAAAGATCGTTGCTCGTAGATGCCCCGATGCTACTCGATAGGAGCACGCTGTGAAGCCGCGACGATCTCTTTCAGCAAGAATTTTCGAAATAGGCGTTGTTTAGGGGGAATTAGGTCAGAAATTCGAAATGAAGGGGAGAGAGAGTGAAAATGATGGAGAGATTGGTGGAGGAGGTAGAGAGAGGGAGTATTGGAGGAGTGGAGGAGGTGGGGGAGTGAATCGGGCCATTGGGGAGGAGAAGAATGCGAAACGACGGCGGTTCGAGCGATCGGGCGAGGGTGAATGCGAACGGGTGGGGGTATTTATAGGGTTTTAAGTCGAACCGATCGGGTGACTTGTCACCAGATCGGTTGACAGTTAGGTCGAAAATTCTTGCCAAAGAAGTGCTACAGGCGAACCGGTCGGTTGATTTGTCAACCGATCGGTTGGCCGCTCCACTCATTTTCCCGAGAATTGAGGGTTGCTCACCCGGTCGTCTCAACCGATCGCGCTCTAACTCAACCGATCGGTTGATGTTTCCCAAAAATTTCCCGAGAATCCTCCCCAGATCACCCAGTCTGTCACACGGTCTCTCCATTCTTCAACCGATCGGTTCATTTGGGGACACTTGTAGCTTGTATCTGATACATCCCAACCGATCGGTAGAGTTATCAACCGATCGGTTGGGGCTTTGTTTCCTGTAAAAACCAACAGATTGTCTAAGTCCCTGAACGGATGTTCTTGCGGCTGATTTTATTTATAAAAATAGATAAAATAAAGTAAAAAATAACACTAAAAAGTGGGGCAAAAGTTTAGAGCATGGGTTGCCTCCCATGAAGCGCACTTGTTTAACGTCGTTGGCTCGACGCCCGCAAGTGATGTTCACGGTGGTTGATACGGGTGATGCCCGAAGTTCGGCATCTCTTCTTCATCGGAGCTTACGGCCTTTGGAGTAGTCAGCGGCTGGAGAAAGATTTGCTCGACTACCATCTCCTTATTTTTGGGATCCGGGGGCTTCTCTTTCGTATTGGCATTTACCGCCATCTTCTTAAGGATCCGGACCTCGTCTTTGGTGAGGTCCATGGGTTCTTTCCCCGTTTTCCTCGCAGGAGGAGCCTTGGGGAACCCGGGAGGGGTCGTACGTGCTGCATTCGCTTTCCCAGTAGCATCATCGTTCTTGGGGCCGTCTTGGTCTTCTGAATCCCCCAAGTTATCGGGGGGATTTCTTAAGAGAATCTCCCAGGAGCTCTCTTCAGCAGCTTTATCTTCTTCCACCTCCAGCAAATTACACCGAGGGTCATCTGGGGGATCGGGGTACTTCATGGACAACCCCAGATCAAATTCAACCTTTTCTCCGTTGACGTTTAGCGAAAGTTTTCCATTCTTCACATCAATCAAAACGCCAGCAGTGGCCATGAAAGGCCGTCCCAGGATGATGGGTGTGTGTGCGTCTTCAGGCATGTCCATGACAACGAAGTCTACTGGCACATGCACCCCTTTTACATTGACGGGGAGGTCATCCACAATCCCCACCGGATATTTGACCGACCGGTCAGCAAGTTGTAGGGTCATACCGATGGGCTCCAGATCACCCATTCCTATCCTCTTATACATCGATAAGGGCATCAAACTGACACTCGCTCCGAGACCGGCGAGTGCACGATGAATCTTTACTGCCCCGATCGTGCAAGGGATTGAGAAGCTCCCTGGGTCTTTAAGTTTCGGCGGATTTGCCCTCTGGATGAGAGCGCTACACTCCGCCGTCAACACTACTTTCTCCTTTCTAGACCCTCTCGTCACCAAATCCTTCAGGAATTTCGCATAGGAGGGGATTGTTTCGATTGCTTCCAGGAAGGGGATTTGCAAGCTCAGATCCTTGACCATGGCGAAGAACTTGCCATATTTCTCATCGATTTTGGCCTGAGCTAACCGTTGTGGAAAAGGCACAACAGGTTTGAACACTTTCAGGCTCCCTTCCTCGTTCTTCTTCTTCTCTTCTTCAGAGACTCCCTCCGGAGTCGTAAGATTTGATGACGAAGCACCGGCGTCGTTTGATTTTTCGATCGGTCGCTCGACGACCAACGGTGCTTCTGGTCTGTTAGGGGGCACTCTAGTAGGGATTTGTATCCCACTTCTCAGAACGATAGCGGACACATTTGCGTGCTCATGCACGAGTGTCGACGTTTGGGTTGCTCCCCTCGGGTTCACCTCAGGTTGTGGCAGCAATTGGTTTTGTGACCTTGAAAGGTTTGCCACTTGTAACCCCAGCTGGGTTACTTGGTCCGTGAGGGCCCGCTGACCCATTTCCAGCTTTTGATTGATCTTCTCCTGGTTGGTTATATATTGAGTCAAGAGAGACTCAACCGGAGAGACGGCCCTCTGTTGGCCATACTGCTGCTGCTGCTGGATTGGCTGCTGATTCCTGGGGATGTAATATTGTTACTGAGGCTGCGGCTAATATTGTTGCTGCTGAAACTGACTCTACTGTGGCCTAGTCGGCTGATATGTTTGTTGCTGCGGCTGCTGAGGCGGCGAGGGCTGGAATGGTGCCCGGTAACCAAAGTTAGGGTGGTTCTGGTTGTTTGGAGAGTAGGCCGGGTTGGAATTGGTTCTTGGTGGATACTGCGCATTTCCCGTGGGGTTGTAAAATAGTGTGCTCGCCTGATCCAACGGTGGTGAGACGTCACCACCGTCGAATTCCCCAAAAATTTCGGATTCTACCGCTGCAATCTGTTGTGCACCGGCCCCACCGGCTCCTACCATTAGTGCGGAGATCTGGGTCGAAAGAAAGTCGAACTTGCTTGAAAGTTTGTCGACGTCCTCGACTCTATGTATACCCCCAGACCTGGGTGTGGCTCTCTCGTCACACCACCGCTCATTGTTGGATGCCATATTTTCTAGAATATGTCCGGCATCTTCCTCGCTCCTTGACATGAAGGAACCCCCAGCCGCGGCGTCCATAGAAGATTTTAGGTCATCCCTCAGCCCATTGTAGAACAGATTAATAATCTGCCACTTCGGAAGCTCATGGTGAGGGCATCTTCTCTGCATCTCCTTGTATCTCGTCCAAGCTTCATGCAAGGACTCGTGGCTGGCCTGGGAGAAGGAGGAGATCTCACTCCTCAACTTCATGGTCTTCCCCGGAGGACAGAACTTCGTCAGAAAAGCGTTGGAGAGCTTCTCCCAGGTATTAAAAGTGTTGGGGTCCTTCCCCCTAATGGCTTTGTCTCGCAACGAGAAGGGGAACAGCTTCAGACGGATCGCCTCAGTCGTGACACCATTAATCCGGAAGGTGTCACATTTCTCCAAGAAGGAGTCTAGATGCTCGATCGGGCTCTCCATGGGTGCACCCGAAAACTGGTCCTGCTGGATCCATGTCACCAAAGACGGCTTTAGCTCAAAGCTTTGGGCCGTAATAGCTGGAGGACGGATGTCGGAAGTGGACTCGATAGATGGCATCGAGTACTCCAACAGGGACTTGCGAGGCGGGGTGTTCTCCTCCATGGATTCGGGATCCTCTCTTCTTCGCTTCTCAACGGCCAAACGCCTAAGGGTGGCGTTAATCTCTGGATCAACGGGGATCAAGTCATCGAGACTTCTTGAACTCCTGCGCATGAAAAACAACAAACACCCGTGAAGCGATAAGTGGGAAAGAAACAGATAAGATAAGAAATAAAAATAAGAAAATAAAAAGAAAAAGGAAGAATGCGAAAATTATCGCAAAGCAGGGACAAGAGCTAGACACTAGGGTTCAAGAGATCCTAAAATAACAAGCACGTTGCCTCCCCGGCAACGGCGCCATAAACTTGACGTCACGCGGGTGATGCCCCCGAGCTCGCTTGGCCGTAAATGGCCGGGGGGACCCGCGTGAGGGTTTAGATATTTGTAACCGCAAGCGCACGGTGTTGTAGTGTGGCTTGGGGGTCGAACACAGGGAGGCTAGGATGTGCTTGTGTCAAGGAGGACCAAAATCACCCCGTGGGCGAGCTAGCCTGAATCGGTTGATGGGTTGTCACGGAAAGGAATGCAAGGTATGAACAATAAGAAAATAAATCCGGGACTTTGGTTTCCACTCCAACGAGCAACTCTCGCCGATACGGCCTACGGGTAGGATAGCGATCGGAATTGGGGTCTAATGGTGAGACGTTGCCTCTGAAAGTGGTACCGGCATCCCATGGGCCCGATATTCCAGTCGGTGCCCAGGATGATACACCGGACTTCCCGGATTCGATCAGTGGGCACTCCCGTGTCCATTAACACTGATCGATTCCGGGAGCACTAAGCTCGAAACGATAACTCCCAATGTCTCATCCTGCCGCTCCCGCGCGCTAGGATTCGGTGTCTACGCTAAGGGCGTGAGCTATGGCTACGGAGTCAACCGCCAAGTTTATTCCCCCATGGCCCAACGGTCAAAGGCGGTCTTTTTCCTGCCGATGACAATGAAACACCCCGCGTAACCGTTAGATTCCTAATCCCTATCGATTTCCTAACCCTATGGATGCATCGGGAAGAGCCCCCGAAGGGGTTTCTACCAAAATCCCAGATTTGGGAACTACTCACAAATATTCATGAAAAAGCGATCTAAACGAAAATGAACCGTTGAAATCATAATCAGACGATTGGAATGCGAAGGTAGTAGAGCAATTAAGATAATACTAAAGTTTAAGAAAGATCCGAAAACTTACAATAGAAAAGTAATTACAGCCGTCACAATAGGAGAAAACAGTAAAAACTAACAGCTCCTTGTTTCTGGAACCCTAGGGGTCCTATTTATAGGATCTCGTATCACCCGATCGGTTGACAAGTCAACCGATCGGGTGATCCATTACAGATAATAAATAGAAAACGACGGACTTTCACCCGGTCATATGAACCGGTCGGTTGAGTTCTTGGAGTGACCGGTTGGATCTTGGCGCCATCGGGTGAAGGGATCGGTTGGGTGCCCGTGTCTCGACTCCTCAGCATCAGCTACAGATGAACCGATCGGGTGAGAGTCACCCGATCGGTTGGAATTTGGCTCGAGAAGACAGAGAGTTGGCCCCCATTGAACCGGCCTGTGAACCGGTCGGGTGACTTCCACTTGAGCTCCGGCTGAGACCGGGTGGTGCACGCGTGCATCACCCGATCGGTTGGAGATGACCAACCGACCGGGTGAGGGGCTGAAAGATGTAATCTTCGTCGTTTGACCCCCTGGATCACGCATGACTCCTCCCGTTGCTCCGGGGACTTGAGATATCGTCGTTAAACGTCCCCTACGCGGGCAATCTCCTGCAAACATGGAGAAACAAAGAAAAGTGAAAGAAAACGAGAAAATACGAGAGAACGAATAAAAGACGGCGGAAAATACGGAGAAACACAAAAGAAAACGTGCGTGAATATATGAAATATAAACGCACGTCATTAGCTTAGATTTTTGTTCCTCAATAAATCCACAAAACCTAAGAAATTAACCAAGTGTTTGATTACAGGGTGGAGAAGAAGAAATATGGAGGAAAGGAACCCACACAACCACGTCATCCAGACTCACACGGCCGCGTGGAAGATAATTGGAGGAGCAACTGACGCACCTGCGTCATCCAGATGCAAACTGGCCGCGAAAGTTACTGAAAACTTGAGTCAAAATTCCAATTTCTCATGTATTTTCACGATCGCATCACTTTATATGACGCGGTCGCGTCGATTTCCCTTTTTGGACAAAACGACGCAGCCATGTTAATTTAAACGACGTGGGCTGCGAATCTCTCTGTTTTTCCAGCCCAAAAATTTTCAAAATGAACTACGAATTTCACGGCCGTGTCATTCAGACGATGCGACCGCATCAACCCCTACTTTCACAACATATTCATGCGGCCGTTTCGATTTACCATGTGGCCCGCGTAAAATGCATATATAAGGCCCCAAAACCCCAAACGGCCAGGTCTACTTCATTCTTCTCGAAACGGTTCGCATCGCCACACTCTCCTCCAACTCGATCTCCTCCAAACCTCTTACCAAACCCTCCAAAACTCTTCCAATGAACTTCCAAACCCTCTCTCCCCACCATCTAACCTCTACATCACCCTATTTTCCCCTCAAACGTTTCGATCAAAACCCTATGTTGGTAATTTTTTGGGGTTTTAGAAACCCAAATGACGTGGCAAGTGATTACCCGTATGCTTGGCTTGGAATCTCTTGGGGGGACTCATCTACGAGCATTGGGAGCATCAACTTCAGAAAGGAGCATTAGCTTGGGTAACTCCGCTCCTCTTCTCGTTAAATTTCGAATTTTTATTGATGAAAATCGACGATTTTTACGTGAGTCTACACACACCCCCATTGCACACACTTTGCATCACTCACGCCTTCACACAATGCCTCCTTGAGAGAACAGACAGAAGGCCACCGTCACTGGCTATCATGTCCCTCTTCCCATTATACGAGTGCGAGAACGAGACGACAGTCTGCATGGGCTGGAGCTGTGAAGCTCGAGCCCACTAAGCGTCTGTATGGATACACTAATAAATATACAGGTTCTTGCATTACAGTTCAGAATAATAAATGTACTCAAAAGAAACAACAGCATTCATTTAACAAGATAATAATCCAGCAGTACGAAAGAAGTCTATTAAAAGAAAGCCTCTGGCAAGGCTACAACTAAAAAGGTAAACTACTGGTGCTGTGCACCCAAGCCAGACAAGAATCTAAATGGTGCTATGCACCCAAATTAGAAAGATGGAAACTCCAAGTCAGCAACAGGAAGGGAACTCTAAGACTGGTCCTCATCCGGATCGTACTCTTGAGCAGCGTCCTCCTGCTCCAAGTCCTTAGCTACTGTCTCCTCGTCTACGTACTCTGTCTTAGTACCTGACGTACAGACACCCAAGAGAAGAGGAGTTGTACGTCAGGCAGAGTCTACAAATGAAATGTACGAAAGACTCTACTACAAGGTATATGGAATTTAAAGACAGTTATTAAATACAAGGCATGGCAAGGCAAAATGATGCATGTCCGTTTTAAGATATTTATCAACAAGGCAGTTATAGCATATTGGGCCTAGACTTCGTCATTAAGTCTAGACTGTCGTGAGGGTATCCTAGATGCTATCATTTCATGTCTAGGTCTCTTGTTCATATTTTTACAAACTAGGGAAAGTAATGGTCTAAACGTGGTCGTTTCAACACAAGTGAGCACACTTGCCTAAGGTGGCGAGAAGTGCATCCGTAGGGGCGTCTCGTCACGGGCAGTGCGTTGGTTACGGTTCGCTGTAACAGGCCAAACTAGACGATGTCAGGACTAGTTTTAAAAGACCTATTATGGCATGTCTCTAGATTGATCGTGGCTATCCTAGCAGTTCCGAATCAAGTTGTTCACACATTAAGATCTATTCTATGGTTCTCTACGTCACCCAATGTGCACAGTCAAAATAGTCCAATCAACGGTCTAGGTTATCATCGGTTTAAAGGAGTATAAAATAAATGTAGTGATTAAGTTGCCAGTTTTAATTAGGGTTTCTAGTGGCGTAACATTTGGGTTACTACGAGTAGGGGATACCAACCTAGTATGACGATCACGTGTAGATCTGGCGCCGGATCTGGAAGTAGCTACGGATCTCGTCGCGGCTCCGGTTCCTCGACTGCGGGTAGCACAGTGAGGAGAGGTCATCGGGGTCACGTCGGCTGTGGGTAGCACAGCGAAGTGGCTCGCGACAACAACAGCTTGCGGCAGCAGCAAAGGCAGCGGTAGCAGGGGGCTTGCGGCAGCAGCAAGGGCAAGGGCAGCGGTAGCAGGCACGTGCAGGCTGCGGGCACTGCTGGTCAGACGGAGGCGAGATTAGGGAGGAGGACGACGGTCTGCATGTAGGAGATGTCTTGGGTGCGGCTGGGCTGCTTGGAGTAGGGAGGTAGTGCACGGGAAGGAGCTGGGCAGCTGAGTTTTACGTGCGGGAGGAGGAACGGCCTGCTATCGATGGTGGAAGTTGGGAGGACGGTAGGCGGGAGTTTCAATGGCTGGAAGAGGATAGGGGCACTGGCATGCGGGAGTTTGCGAGCAGGCGTGGATTGTGGATGGCCGGAGATGTTCTAGGGGGTCGAGTTTGAGCGGGAGAGAGGGACGGAAGGGGGGTTTTGGTTTTGTGCGGCTGCTTCTCTTGGTTGCCCTAAGTTTAGGTTTATTTTTGTAGGGGAAAAGTTAGAGGGGAGTGAGTTTGACGTGTGAGAGTGGGATGAGGGAAAGTAGGGGTGTGGGGATATGGCTGGTAGTTAGTTAGGATTGGGATATGATAGAATATTAATATGTTAGATTCTAAAAAAGATTTGATTTGATTAACTTAAAACTAACAGTATGATGCCATAAGTTATTAGATTAGTATATGTTAATTAATAGGTTAGGGTTTTAAAATAATTAATAATTATGAGTTTGTTTTTAAAAACGTACAGAACTTAGAAATTCAAATTTAATAAAAAAAATTTTAATAATTAACAATGAGATATGCAGATTGGTCCCTCGACGTCCAAAAATAACAAAGGAAATATCGGGACGCTCACGCCTCTGAGAGGGTCGTGAATACGGGGTTCGGCTACACGTTAGGGCTAAGGAAAATAATAATAAAACAAAATACGAAAATACGCACATGAACCAACATACGCACTAAAAACGTACGATCGAAAAGTGGCTGTTACATCCTACCCACCTTACAGAAAATTCCGCCCTCTGAGTTTCTAACAACTACTGGTCAGGAAACAAATGGGGGTATCACTCTCTCATCTCTTCTTCTCGCTCCCAGGTGGACTCTCCATGTGATCTGTAATGCTACATCACTCTCACCAGGTCGACTACCTTGTTCCTCAACTGCTTCTGCCGACGGCCCAAAATATATATATACATGTTGGTAGTGTTAATGTTTGACTACCTAGTGCATATATAAGCACTTGTAATGACTATACCTGGTTGAATTATAATATGACTTGATTGGGGTAGTTACTAGAGCGGCTAGCTATACTAGAAAGTCCGAGGACGGACTTTATTCTAAGGTGGGGAGGATGTAACGACCACTTTTCATTGTACGTTTTTCGTGCACGTGCTTTAGGCCGTGCACGTGTTTATTTTAGACCTTGTTTGTTTATGAACACTTTGTTGCGATATGCCGTTGTGAACGTCTCTGAGAGTATTAAATAGTGGCACTAAATTGGAACGACGTTTCTCGAGTCGTTTTCCCACAATTTAAACTTATTCGATGAGACGTGGCGATTTTCACTTTTGACGGGAGACGTTTCTATTTTTAGTTTCGTCGTCCAACGTCAAAATTGAGATCCGTCTTCTTAGTTAGCTCACTCTCGTCATCACGATCACCCCGATATTTATTTTATAATTTTTGGAGTTTATTTGACCACTTTTATATTTTTAACAAGTTTTATAATATTTTAAATAATTAATTTTTAAATTAATTTCGGCCAAATAAAATTTATTTGAGTTTTAAACGTTTTAAATAATTTTTGAGCCAATTTCCAGCTCATTTGGACCAAGTCAAATCCTTGGGTGAGTTGGAGAAGTTGAGATTCAAATTTTAAATTATTTTAAACTTCTAATCCTATTAGATTTAGCCCTAGACCAAGTCAACCCATCTACACTATTCTAAACAACCTCTAGGAAGACCTATTTTCGCAAGAAAATAACCCTAGCCACTTCCAAAACCCAAATTTGACGTTGCGACGAATCGTCGCAACGTTGCGACGAGCTTTCCCCGCACCGACCGAGAGAACGGGCTCAAAACCCCCGCACTGACCGCTGCCAATGCCCGCTCCTCCGCTCCGCCCGCTTGCACAGCCGTCGCTCCGCATCTCCCGTGCCCGACCGAGAGAACCCATCGATCTGACCGGCCCGTTCCACCGCTCCGCATCGCAACCCCCGCTCCGCTGCAGCCCAAGCGCCCGACCGACCCGCCCGCTGTGTCTGACCGACCGCAGCGCTGTGCAGCGCCCGTTCCTAGCGCCCGACCGATGGAATCTTCCACATTGGCTGGGTACGACCGAGAGCCACTCGTCGCAACCCCGCTACCAACTGGAGGAGGAAGCGGCCGAGGATTGTCAAGTCGACCAGATGGCCGCGCTCGACTTAAGGAGCGGGCCGAGACCCACCCCTACGGAGGAACAAGAGCAGATCCCAGTCACGGACGTCGAGGGCAGGTTCGTCTCAATCAGGAGAGGACTAAGCCATGACCTGAGGAGCCAGCTGGTCGAGTGCCGGGAGGCGATGTAACGACCACTTTTCGTGGTACGTTGTTCGTGCACGTGCTTTTGTCCGTGCACGTGTTTATTTTAGACTTTATTTGATTGCGAACACTTTTGTGTGATATGCCGTTGCGAACGTCTCTGAGAGTATTAAATAGTGGCACTAATTTGGAACGACGTTTCTCGAGTCGTTTTCCCACAATTTAAACTTACTCGATGAGACGTGACGATTCTCACTCTTGATGGGAGACGTTTCTATTTTTAGTTTCATCGTCCGACGTCGAAACTGAGATCAGTCTTCTTAGTTAGCTCACATTCGTCGCCAAGATCACCACGGTATTTATTTCATAATTTTTTGAGTTTATTTGACCACGTTTATAATTTTTACAATTTTTATATTATTTTTAATAATTAATTTATAAATTATTTTCGGCCAAATAAAATTTATTTGAGTTTTAAACGTTTTAAAGAATTTTTGAGCCAATTTCCAGCTCATTTGGACCAGGTCAAACCCTTGGATGAGTTGGAGTAATTGAATTTCAAATTTTAAATCTTTTTGAACTTCTAATCCTATTAGAATTAGCCCTAGACCAAGTCAACCCACCTATACTATATAAGCAACCCCTAGCAAGACCTATTTTCCAAAGAAATTAGCCCTAGCCTCTTCCAAACTTGAAATTGGACGTTGCGACGAATCGTCGCAACGTTGCGACGTTCAGCCCCCGCACGACCGAGAAAACCCACCGCATCCGCCCGCTCTGACCGGTCGCCTCGCCCGCACCCAAGCCGCTCCGCCCGCTGCTGCAGCCGCCCACGCCCGTTCCCCCGCTTGACCGAGAGAAGCCCTCGGTCTGACCGAGGCCCCGCTCCGCACAAGCACTCCGCACCGACGCCCGCCTCGTCGCCCCGCTCCGCTCCGTGTCTGACCGGTCGCCCCGCCCGCTGTGACCGAGCGCCCAAGCTTTGCACACCGCAACCTCGCATCCCAAGCGCACGACCGACGGTCCCTATCGGTCTGACCGAAGGAAACGCCCGCACCCGAGCTGCTGCACACCCCCAACGCTGCAACAGCGCCGCCCAGCGTGTCTGACCAAGAAATCTCCCCGCACCGAGGCTGTACGACCGAGAGCCACTCGTCGCAACCCCGCATCCGTCGCACCACTTGCCTCCGTGGGCCCCCCAAGTTCTCCAGAGGTATTGTGGGTCCCCCAAAGGTCCCTAGGACTACTGTGGGCCCCACCTAGGTACTTTCTCTCCGATGATTCGCTGTGCACGACGTTGCGACACGTTGAAGCCCGTCGTCGCACGTGCTAGCTTTGGAATCTGGAATCGTCGCTCCGGTTGATGCTCTGAATTTTCCAGTGAGGAATCTATATTGGAATCAGGACTTGGAGCGCGATCTTTTATTCCAACCCCCGGCGTCGCTACCCGACGCCGGTGTAGCTTTCGCGTCGTGTTGAGGTAACGCTTTGCGCCCCTAGGACCCCCAACCCATTGCCTGCTAATCAAGACTAAAATCGGTATTTTTAAAGTATTTTAAATGTTTTAAATTCACTAATGAAGATTAATAATATGGACTTTAGGCCGGTGGACTTGTGCACGTAGGGTAATTGTGACTTTGGACTCGTTGGACGTGTTGCTCAGACGTGATACTTGCAGGTAAGTGAAACTTGCCAACTCTTGTGTAGGGCCATGTTTTAGGCCACTCCCTTGTTTTAGCGTAAAAGAGACTAGTCAGTGAAATGATAGCTGGCTAGACGCCTACTTGATCTAGTTTGACAACGAAACTAGATCCGTCACCTAATCGATCTAGCTTGACAACGAAGCTAGATCCAACCCTTTAAACTTGTTGTTCATGCATACTAAACTGTCACGTTTACTTTCCTTACCTGTACGCACTTTTAACTGCCATGCATTGCATCTTACATGCCATCCCAGTTGATTGTTGCATTCGTAGCACACGCTACAATAATTGTACTCCTTGAATACTACTTCCGGGGAAACGGGCCTCATGTGTTGGTCAAAAGCCAATGCCCGGTTTCCCTGGACCGGCTAGTTGCACCCCTATGCCATACTTGTTAAAAACACTTCCTGGCTCGTGATCCAGAAGCGAGCATTACCGTTCGGGGGTAAGGCCCTGGCTCGATACACGTGGAGGGGTAGGGATAAACGATCACTTGAGCTAGGAGCTGGCCGCGCAGCCACTCTAGCCAAAAGGTGGAATCCCTGTGCACGAGGTGCTTACTTTCCTTGTCTTGTACTTGTCTTGTGAATGATTCATGTAATACTTGTCATCCATGCCATGTTTAAATGTCATGCTCGTACTTTACTTTACTTTACTTTACCTTACCTGTTGCACTCATACTTTAACTGCCATGTCATTGCATTCATGCTAGAACTGCTAGGTTGCTTTACTTGTGCCTACTTTCAGTTTCCTTGCACAAGTCTCTTGTAGACTTGCTGACATGTGCCCCTTGCTCTTTTGGGTGTCACATGTTAGACCCTGAGCCAGAGACCGTTGCGGAGTACGTGGCGTTTTGCTGACGCTGAGTCTGAGTCCATGATTGCCAGGAGGATTTTGTGGACACCGGCGACCATTCTTTGAGTCTTTGTTGAGCTTTCTTTTGTTTTAGGCCTTTTGTTAGTCATTGGTGCGTGGCACCTATACTTTGTACTCTGTACTTTTGTTGACCATGTTTGGGCCTTAGACTTTTTCTTTTCAGCCTGGTGGCTTTTCCTGCGATGTTGGAATTTATATTTATGGATATTCTGAGATTATTCTTTTTGTCTCATTTCATTATTATTATCTTGTTTCGCTCGCGTTGCAAGGACCTGCAGTTTTAAATTTGATTGACGCTTATCGGACTTGCAGCTTTGTAGCTTCAAGTCTGAGCGGACCTTCTCACGCTTCGCCTCCATATTTTTGGGAAGCGGGGCGTGACATCAACTGCTTCTGCCGACGGTCCAAAATCTGCACTGGCTGCTACTCATACGTCAGGTCTGGACGAACTGTAATCTCAGAGTAGTCCACAGCGTCCGATGGGTCGCTGACGTATCGACATAGCTGAGATACATGAAAAACGTCGTGAACTCCCTCTAAAGATGGTAGTAGAGCAAAGTGATATGCCACTGCTTCCACATGCTCTAGCACGTCAAACGGTCCAATATACCTCAAACTCAGCTTTCCCTTCTTCCCGAAACAAATGACTTCGTGGTTCGGAGAAATCTTCAGGAAGACATGATCTCCTGGTTGAAACTCCAAAGGTCGTCTCTTGGCATCCACCCAATGCTTGTAGCAATCTAGAGCAATCTGGAGCTTATCCCTGATGTCTCTCATGACATCCACTGCCTCTACAATCATCTCCGGACCCAACAGCTCTCTATCTCCGATGTCATCCCAGCTCAGTGGCGATCAACATTTCCTTCCATATAGAGTAGCAAAAGGCGCCATGCCAATGCTCGCCTGATAGTTGTTGTTGTAGGAGAATTCCACTAGATGGAGATGATCCTCCCACGAACCCTTCAGAGCGAGCGTATAAGCTCTCAGCTTATCCTCCAGAATCTGAATTGTCCTTTCCGACTGGCCATCGGTCTGTGGGTGGTACGCCAAGTTGAAACTCAGACACGTACCAAGGTTCTCCTGTAGACTCTTCCAGAACTGAGACGTGAATCTCGAGTCTTTATCGGATATGATGCTCATCGGAACTCCATGCAAGCGCACAGTCTCCTGCACGTACATGGTCTACATCACCAACTAACCTTAAGGAGGAACTATAAATAGAGAAGTAAAATATTTTTACCTGCGCCAAGATTTCCGTGGACTGTCCTACTCGGAATGGGATGAAGTGTGCAGACTTGGTCAATCGGTTAATGATCACCCAGACTGCGTCGTTCTGCTTAGGACTCCGAGGTAGGCCAGTCACGAAATCCATCGTGATGTGTTGCCACTTCCACTCTGGGATAGGAAGTGGTTGTAGCAATACTGTTGTCCGATGGTGCTCCACCTTCACTTGCTGGAATATAAGACACTTGGCAACACTCCGTGACACACTCCTCTTCATACCAATCCACCAATAGTTCAGATTGAGATCCTTGTACATCTTCGTGCCTCCAGGATGTATGGAATAAGGCGAGATATGTGCCTCATTCAACAGCTCATCTCTAATGTCTCCTGTATGTACGCAGAGTCTACTGCCGTATCTCAGGGATCCATCCTCATGAATGATAAACTCCGTCCGAAGTCCAGCTTCGACTTGCCTTCTGATCCCCTACAGCTTCAGATCTCCCGCCTGAGCTGCCTTAATTCGATCCACAATCATTGACTGAATCTGCATGTTCATCAACGAAGCGATCACTCCAGGTAGGACAACCTCAATGTCCATCCCTCTCAGCTCCTGCTGTAATCTACAGGGGCAGTATGCATCATCACTGTGTGGAGTCTGCTTAAAGCATCTGGTACTACATTCACTTTCCCCAGGTGATAGTGTTGGATCCTGTGGATGGAAAACAACACTAGATGGGGGGTTGAATAGTGTTGTATAAAATAAACTTTTTCGTTCTTAATAGATTAACAAAATTCAAAGCCTTCTAATGTTGCCTAAGAAACCAAGTAGAGTGATCTACGCTTGGTTGTTAATCAACTTAATCAATCTTCAAAAACAAGTCAGAGATAAATATCTTCTGGTAGTCGACTCCATATGAATAGTAGTCGACTCCCAGAGGGAAATTAAGCACAGCTCAGTTAGTTAAATACTTAATGAAGATATATAAGATTGCACCAAAATACAGATACAAAAACTGATCTTTGCAGTATATTATAAATGAGTTACAAGAATAATATTCAACAAACAAATGAACAAAGAATTATAATAATAACAAAGTAAATGAGAATTGCTTGCAGAGATAAATAATCAAACACAGATAAGCAAACGCAAACACAAGGATTTTTATCCTGGTTCCCCACAACCTTGGGTACGTCCAGTCCCCGACCAATCCGGTACGAGATTTCCACTATCTGCCTTGGCACATACAAGCACCTAACTTCACTTGTTAGGATTTCCAACAACCTAGTCTTGACCAGGATTTCCAACCGCAACACCTAGACTTGTCTAGGACTTTCACCAACACCCTTACAACAAAGGGCAAACACAAAGAGAAAAACGATATCCAACTCACCACAATTGTTTGGTGGAGATTGGATTTACACCCAAATTCTATAGCCAATAGTAATAGACAACTATGTGTATTAGTGGCTTGATAGAATAAGATTTTAGATCGCACAAAGATACGAAATGAAGTCTTTGTGATCTAAATCAAATGTTTTTCAAAATCCTTTTAAATAAAATCAGAGAATAAATAATATGGATTTTGAAAACAAATAGCCAAATAAAAAATCGATCTTCAGAAAATAATATCTCAAAGAAATACAAGATCAACAATGTAAAAACAAATTTGGCTAATAGAAAATGAGAGCTGAGAATTTTGAGAACGTTTAGAACTTTTGCGCAAGAGAATTTTGATTTTCAAATATTATGTTTTCTCTCAAAGAAATAGTCCTCTATTTAAAGCTGAAAATGAAGAATTCAAAATTCAAATTCATTTGACTTTTGCCCCGAAAATCATGGGAACAATAAATTAGAGATATGTCAAAAGTCGGGTCAAACGTCGAATTTTGACAGCTGGTAGTCGACTCCCTAGGATTGGTAGTCGACTCCCAGAGTGTTTCAAGAGAAAATAATTCTCAGCTGGTAGTCGACTCCCACTCCTTGGTAGTCGACTCCCAGAGGAGTTTCTTCTGAGACACAGCTAGTAAGTCATGTAGTTAGCTCCAGGGTGTAATGGAGTTTCACTACGAAAATACAAAGCAACTAGCAAAAGCTCTCAATAACTTTGAAAATGATTTTAAAAGTATTTAAAATGTTTAACTTTGAAATCATTTGTGTGTGTGCGTTGTCTATACGTTTGGCTTTAACATAACCCTAAGAAGGACACAACTCACACACTGTATTTAAACCATAGATTTCCACTTGAGTGTTCTCAAACTTCTTTAAAATGAGGGAGAACTGAAACCATAGATTCCATCATATACCCCACCAACTGTGAAAGACATTTTTTTGGTGTTAAATAGTTCAACACGTCTTTGGGAGCTTGGCCAGATGATGATGTAGATGTGAGCTTGTCTTGAGCTTCTGTTCCATTTGAGCTTGAGCTTCATCATCGAGCTAGCAATGTTCGTCCTTGTCTTTGCTAAGTGAGTGTATATTGCGCTTCTTTGGAGTATGTATCAGGTTGTGTAATCTGCACACTTAGTTGTAGTGTAGTTAGTTCACTAAGTTTCATTTGGTGTGCTCATCATCAAAATCACTTGGGGTGGAATTCAATTTCCATCAGATACTGCAGATCTATCTCATAATCCACCATCAGCTCCAACCATCGTCTCTGACGCATGTTGAGCTCCTTCTGAGTAAATATATACTTCAAGCTTTTGTGATCGGTGAATATTTTCATGCTCTCACTTAGTAAGAAGTATCTCCAGATCTTCAACGCAAATATCACAGCTGCTAACTCCAGATCATGCGTCGGGTAGTTCTTCTCATGATTCTTCAACTGTCGAG
Organism: Scilla litardierei; assembly: GCA_030789695.1. Taxonomy (NCBI): domain Eukaryota; kingdom Viridiplantae; phylum Streptophyta; class Magnoliopsida; order Asparagales; family Asparagaceae; genus Scilla; species Scilla litardierei. Next base: position 177,944,534 of record CM061133.1, on the reverse strand, counting down.
AACCGCACGTGACCACGTGACCATGCTGATGTAGGATGCATTCGAGGCCCTTGCCTGATGCATCACAGAAAATCTCGAAGCCTCTGCTTCGATCCGGTACAACCAAAATGGCGATGTGGTTAATCTCACCTTCAAAATACTGAAAGCCTTCTCACAATCCTCTGACCAACAGAACTCCATGTCCTTCCTCATCAACTTTGTCATTGGCTCTGCAATCTTCGAAAAATCCTTGATGAACCGACGATAGTAGCCAGCTAATCTAAGGAAGCTCCTGATATACGATGCTGACTACAGGGTCTGCCACTCGCTAACTGCTCTGACCTTCTCCAGATCTACTAATATGCCATCACCAGACACCACGTGTCCCAGGAATGCGACTCTGTCCAACCAGAACTGGTACTTACTATACTTGGCATAAAGCTGATGACGCCTCAGTGTCACAAACACTTACCTCAGGTGTCGGTTGTGCTCCTCCTCAGACTTTGAGTAAATAAGAATGTCGTCGATGAAGATGACGACGAACTTATCCAGAAAGTCATAGAAAATCAAATTCATCAAATTCATGAATACTACGGGAGTGTTAGTCACATCAAAAGGCATGACCACGAACTCATAGTGTCTGTACTTTGTCCTGAATGTCATCTTCGGAATGTCATCCTTCTTCACCTTCAGTTGATGGTATCCGCTCCTCAAATCCAGCTTCGAGAAAACTCTCGAACCTCAGAGCTGGTCAAATATGTCATCAATACGGGGCAGCGGATACTTGTTCTTCACTGTCACTGCATTCAGCCCTCTGTAATCCACACACATCCTGCAAGATCCATCCTTCTTATTCACCAATAGGACTGGTGCACCCCAAGGTGACACACTAGGATGTATGAATCCCTTCTGTAACAATTCATCCAAATGCTTCCTCAGCTCCTCAAGCTCTGCAGGAGCCATACGATACTGTGCCTTCGAAATAGGTTGCGCTCCCGGCATAAGGTCTATATTGAACTCCACAGCTCGGTCGGGTGGCAACCCTAAAATATCCTCCGAAAAGACGTCGTCGAAGTCTCTAACGACTGTTGGTCTCCTGGTCTCCATATGCATGGCGGCAATGATCGACTCCTCCGACTTGGCCTGAAATTTAATGGGCCCAAGCGATCGCTCTCTACTGCAAAACTCAAACCTCGGGTGGTCTGGTATCCTGAACACCGCCTTCTTACTGTGGCATTTGATCGATGCATGGAAATCTCCCAGCCAATCGATGCCAAGGATAGCATCAAAATGTGGTAGATCATGGACAATGAAGTCGGCATAGAGCTCGTGTCCACCGATCACCAATAGGATCGATCGACATCCCAAATTAACCGTCACCACTCCATTCCATGTAGTAATATCCCAACACTTTGGAAGTGTGTGGGTGGGAATGGAGTGCTCTGTTACGAATCTCCGGGTTATGATGCACATAGATGCACCGGAGTCGAACAAAGTTAATGCCAGATAAGATGACACTAAGATGGCACCTAAGATATTAAAGATAATAACTAAGGCCAAGCAAGGTTACTAATCTAACTAGTAAGGTTATACAATCACATGCAAACAATATGAACTATGCTATACTATGAAAGACTAGTTCCAAGAGATTACCTGCAATGACGTCATCCACGTCCTCAGCCTCCACGGCTGTCATGGTCAATGTCGGCCTACAAGGTGGCACTGCCTACTGGTAAGCCTACCTTTGTGGTGTCAACGGGGGTCCACGAACAACAGCTCCTCTCTAAATAGGAGCAGGCACTCCACGCTGCACTGAGGCTGGTGCTCCACCCACAGCATGGTGTGACCTCGGGCAATCTCTAGCAATGTGTGTGGAATCTCCACACACTAAACAAAAACCCAGCTTCTTTCTGTAATTGTTCTGTTGATGCCTCGGATTGTCACAGAAATGGCATGGACCCTTGGTCTGGCTCTGTGCCGGTACTCCTGGCCTCTTGAAAGGCACTGTTGGATTGGGCCGCACTGCAGGCCTAGATGCTAGCATGTACTGCTCCATCTGTCGCTTTCCCCCACCAGCAGGAGGATCAGGAAGTCTTGCCACAGCCTTATGGTTCCTGGCTACGTTCAGTACAACCTTTATAGTGGTCAAGTCTATCGAAGTCATAGAGGCCTAGATCTTGGGGTTCAGCCCCTAGCGAAACTGATTGGCTCGATTCTCTGCCCTCTTGACCATACGCGAGGTGAAACGACTGAGCATCTCAAACTCTCCCTCATACTCATCCACAGTCATACTCCCCTGTGTCAGATTCACGAACTGCTGCAAGAGCTCCATCTTCGCAGCCTTAGGAAAGTATTTCACCTTGAACATGGCTTTGAAAGTGTCCCACTAAACTGGCTTCTCTAGACACTTCTCCTCTAATCGCCACCAGTTTCTTGCATTATCAGTCAGCTGCAGCTTCGCTATCTCCACCTTGGTCTTCTCAGGTATGTTGGCAGCTATCAGCTTGTCCGCAGTGCTCTGGATCTACTCGTCAGTGTCCAGAGGTCCTTCTTTCCCAGAAAAAGTCCTCGGCTACAACTCATTGAACTGCTTTACTCTAGGTGCAGCCTAAGCAGCACGAGCAACCTGATGGGTTTGCTCAACCAAGTGGTGCTGAACATCCAACATCTCTCTCATGATGCCCAGAAATTGGCAGAATTTACCACTTTAGCCTTCCATGGCCCCGTCTGCTAAGGTCCCAGCTCGAGTAGGGCGTCTTCCTGCCATCCTGTTGACAAGGAAAACCCCAAATTAGACTTTGCACATGATAAACTGGATATTAAGTGAATGCGAGTACTTTTATCGTTCCAAACTTTTTGCTCGACCTGCATGTGCGACCACAAAAACCTGTCACGCCCCGCTTCCCATTATACAGGTGCGAGAACGAAACGAAGGTCTGCATGGGCTGGAGCTGTGAAGCTCGAGCCCACTAAGTGTCTGTAGGGATACACTAATCAATGTACAGGTTCTTGCATTACAGTTTAGAATAATAAATGTATTCAAAAGAAACAACAACATTCATTCAACAAGATAATAATCCAGCAGTACGAAAGAAGTCTAATAAAAGAAAGCCTCAGGCATGGATACAACTGAAAAGGAAAACAACTGGTGCTGCACACCCAACCCAGACAAGAATCTAAATGGTGCTACGCACCCAAGTTAGAAAGCTGGAAACTCCAAGTCAGCAACAAGAAGGGAACTCTAAGACTGGTCCTCGTCCGGATCGTACTCCTGAGCAGCGTCCTCCTGCTCCAAGTCCTCAGCTACTGTCTCCTTGTCTGTGTACTCTATCTCAGTACCTAACGTACAAACACCTAAGAGAAGAGGAGTTGTACGTCAGGCAGAGTCTACAAATGAAATGTAAGAAAGACTCTACTGCAAGGTATATGGAATTTAAAGACAGTTATTAAATGTTGTTTACATGGTAGATTATGAGATGCGACAGCATGGTAATTATGTAAACATGGCAGGAAGTGAAAAGCAGTGCAAGAAAGTAAACGTGGCATGGCAATGGCCATAGCGCGTGCTACCGGCTACATGACATGACATGACAAGACAAGACAGTGTGTGTGTGTGTGTCTAGGGTTCATGCCTTAAGGTTAGAGGGCAGCCAAACCCTCTAAACCTTGCGACCGCTCAACCCAACCCCAACCCAGTGCACAAGACAATTCCGTACAAAGGATCACTCTCTCTGCTAGGAGGGTGCCTTATTCCCCGCAGGTTATTTGTACAAAGGATCACTCTCTCTGCTTGGAGAGTGCCTTATTCCCCGCTTGGTTCAATACAATTCATGCATAAAGTTACATGGCAAGGCAAGAATGATGCATGTCCGTTTTAAGATATTTATTAACATGGCAGTTATAGCATATTGGGCCTAGACTTCGTCATCAAGTCTAAACTGTCGTGAGGGTATCCTAGACGCTATCATTTCATGTCTAGGTCTCTTGTTCATATTTTTACAAACTAGGGAAAGTAATGGCCTAAACGTGGCCGTTTCAATGCAAGTGAGCACACTTGCCTGAGGTGGCGAGAAGTGCGTCCGTAGGGGCGTCTTGTCACGGGCAGTGCGTCGGTTACGGTTCGTTGTAACAGGCCAAACGGGACGATGTCAGGACTAGTTTAAAAGACCTATTATGGCATGTCTCTATATTGATCATGGCTATCCTAGTAGTTCCAATTCAAGTTGTCCACACGTTCAGATCTATTCTATGGTTCTCTACGTCGATTCTACCCTATGTGCACAGTCAAAATAGTCCAATCGATGGTCTAGGTTATCACAGTAGTTTAAAGGAGCATAAAATAACTTTAGTGATTAAGTTGCCAGTTTTAATTCGTTTTTTCTAGTGGCGTAATGTTTGGGTTACTACGAGTAGGGGATACCAACCTAGTATGACGATCAGGAGTAGATCTGGCGCCGGATCTGGAAGTAGCTACGGATCTCGTCATGACTCCGGTTCCTCGACTGCGGGTAGCACAGTGAGGAGAGGTCGTCGGGGTCGCCTCAGCTGCGGGTAGCACCGCGAAGTGGCTCGCGACAACAGCGGATTGCGATAGCAGCAAAGGCAACAGCAGCAGGGGCTTGTAGCAGCAGCAAGGGCAGCGGCAGCAGGCACAGCGGGCTGCGGGCACTGCTGGTTGGACGTCGGTGAGATCAGTGAGGAGGATGGCGGTCTGTAAGTAGGATATGGCTTGGGTGTGGCTGGGTTACTCAGAGTAGGGAGGTGGTGCGTGGGAAGGAGCTGGGCGGCTGAGTTTTGCAGGGAGGAGGAGGAACGGCCTACTGGCGGCGGTGGGAAGTTGGGAGGATGGCAGGCATGGGTTTTGGCGGCTGGGAGAGGAGAGGGGCGATGGTGCGCAGGAGTTTACCAGCGGGCGTGGGTTGCGGCTGGCCAGAGATGGGCTAGGTGGTCGGGTTTGAGCGAGAGAGAGGGACGGAAGGGGGTTTTTGATTTTGTGCGGCTGCTTCTCTTGGTTGCCCTAGGTTTAGGTTTGTTTTTGTAGGGGAAAAATTAAAGGGGAGAGAGTTTGATGTGAGAGAGCGGGATGAGGGAAGTAGGGGTGTGGGGATATAGCTGGTAGTTAGTTAGGATTGGGATAGGAATGAATATTAATAGGTTAGATTCTAAAAAAGATTTGATATGATTAACTTAAAACTAACATGCCATAAGTTATTAGATTAGTATTTGTTAATTAATAGGTTAGGGTTTTAAAATAATTAATAATTATGAGTTTTTTTTAAAAAAACGAACAGAACTTAGAAATTCAAATTTAATAAAAAAGGTTTTAATAATTAACAATGAGATATGCATATTGGTCCCTCGACGTCCAAAAATAACAAAGAAAATACCGGGGCGCTCGCGCCTCTGAGAGGGTTGTGAATACGGGGTTCGGCTACGCGTTAGGGCTAAGGATAATAATAATAAAACCAAATACGAAAATACGTACACGAACCAACATACACACTAAAAACGTACGACCGGAAAGTGGCTGTTACACTGGCCCCTCCCAGGGCAAGAGCAAGCGTCGAAAGACGACGGCTCTTGAAGCCGATATTGCACAGGACACGATGTCAGAGTGAGGGGGTGAACCACTTCCTGCCCCTCAGTTGGACATGATCGGCATCCACTTTTTGAGTGAGGACGAGTGCACAAAGTTTATTTCACTAAAATCTCGTGCGATCTTTCCCACCAAATTTCCAAGCGTCCCCAATCTGTCAGCCCTAGGCCTCCTAGATACTGTCAACACCCTCCTCCAAAATCTCAGATGGCAGGAATTTTTAGAATGTGAGGTTAGGACCTATGGGAGACTCACTCTGGATTTCCTTTCCACTTTTAGGGTTTAACCCGTGGGTTTTTTCTTTCGAATCATGAACATGGAGTACGGTCTATCCAAAGACACCTTGAACCTGCTCTTTAAGTGGCCCAGAGCTCTTGGTTTCAGATCACCAAGCTCGATGTCTTCCCAAAGACTCGAGTGAATGCATCTAGCATCAATCATCCTGGCATTTGCATCATGCATCGCATTATCGCGAACACATTTTTTTGCCGATACGAGACAGGCCATGTCTCTCAGGATGATCTTTTCTTCTTGTGGTGCACTTCACAGAGCCGTGTCCTCTACGAGGGTAACACCACTGTCCCCCACTATATCCTTCACACTGGGTCTTGGCTCATGCAGAGATTTCTTCACACCATAGCCGACCACAGATCACCTATCTGATGTGGGGGACTCATCACCATCATAGCCTCCCTCGCTCCTGTATCCCTTAAGATCCCTGATTCCATGGCCCGCATCCCTGGCCCTACCTCTGTTGACCTCTCGGTGCTCAACAATATGCGTATGATCCAAGCGCTTGACCGAGAGCGTTATTTCTGGCTTTATGGTCCTGCCTCCACTCCTTACACTAGGTTGCCCAACCCTAGACTTTTTGGACCTGGCACCACTTTGAGGTGGTTTTTCTCACCCGACACTGATTTAGCTTCAGGTGTCCAGGCCCCAGTCCAGCAGATCGACCCATGCCAGCCCCAGCCCCAGGCCCATGCTGACACTTCTGGTGCCTCCACATCTATCCCTGACCCTGTTGTCATCCCAGCCCTTCGTCAGTATAGGAGATCTCAATCCCATGTCGAGTGTACCAGCAGCGCTCCTCCTCCCCCACCACGACCCCATACAGAGCACCTAGCTCGCTTGGAGGAGGAGTTTCGATCTGTCAAAGATTCCACGACCATCACCCTGACTGAGGTTAGAGAAACCCTCTCTGATTTCAGGACTTCTTTCGATGGCCTCGCTCTTGCTGTCGTGATGCTCCAATCCTAGTTCGACCAGGTCTATCATTATCACTATAGTCAGGGTCATTATACAGCTGCTGCACCGCATCTCCTACCTGTCTGCATCACACCCCACCCATCTCACCCCCCTCAGACTGCTCAGAACCTAGCTTCCACTTCCATTCCTATAGATATACCCTCCACCCCATTACACGTATCCATCCCACCCTATCCATCTCTAGTGCCCAAGGACACATCCAACGTCACACCATGCATCACCACACCACCACCCTCCCCACAGCCTGATCCAGGGCTTGAGCACATTCCTATCCCTCTGCCATCACCTCACCCTGACCCCGTGATTTCACACACCTCTCCTACACCCATAACAGAGTCTGTTCCCATTCCATCCCCTACACATTCCCCCTCACCTCCTCCCACTTCCCCACCATATGACGGCACCATCATCCTTCTCTCATCGTCCTCCGACGACGATTGGACCACCCCATCTCCACCTCCATCTCCACCTATAAAATCTGAGCTTGTCCACACCACTCCATCCCTACCACACGTTGACACGGCAGTTGAGCATTCAACTGATTCCGTCGTCCTATCCACTCCACCCACCACACCCACCCAACCACCACCTGACGGTGGATTAGCCTGATTGGAGCACCACACATATTTTTGGCACCCCCTCATCATTTAGCCCATGCATCGCACACTTGAATCATTTTCGGGCACAGTTTTATACAGCTTGGGTCCTGGGTCTCCTTCCCCTCATCTTATTCGTCCTCACGATTTTTTCTGTGTTTTATGTGCGTTGAGGATAACGCTTGGTTTAGCTTGGGAGATGAGCTCTTTCGCGCTAATTTTCTCTTTTCCCCTCTTATTTTCCTATTTTTATCGTTATTTTCATTTTCTTTTCACTTTTCTTTCTTATTTTTTCCATCTTTCTTTCTTTTTCATATGCATCATGTTTAAATTCGATATATGCATTCAAAAAGACAAATAAAATGAAAAAAAATCAAAAATTCCAAAAATATTCGTATTCGCAGCATGCACCTTACACCCTCATGTATACATTTGTATATACTTGCATTCACCTCGAGAATTTTTCGAAAACAAGTTTTTATTTGCGCTGAATCCTGATTTGAAATTCGTTTTCCAAACTTTAATGCTCGATTTCCATGATGTCGATTTGAATATGTGAATAGTTCGTAATCTAAACTCAGACCCTTGTAATACCCTATCTTTGGCCGTCATCGCAACCCCTAATATAGGAGTACTTGAAACCAACCTAGATTGACACTTAGGAACTCATTCTATGCATGGACCCTAGAGCCAACAGTTGCGTATAATGGTTTATAGTCCCTCGAGACTTGGATAACCACACTTCACCTAGTACCGAGGATTGAATCTGCCTAGTTTACCCCATGTTTTTCAAAAAAAAACCCATAAGAAAAAAATAATATGCATCATTCCCCCAACGAAGCTGAGTAACTGGATCCCTATGATAGTAACCGTCGGGGCCTCGTATAAAAAGGCCTACCTTTGGGGAGTGCGTATGAATAAGGATTTCATTTGGGTTGAGTTAGTAGGTCCGAGGGGTCCTTCTTGGCCCGATGCCTAAGGTCGTCTGATCTGGGAGTCACCGACCCAACGCTCCTTACATAACCAAACTGCAATTCCCATATATATATATATATATATATATATATATATATATATATATATATATATATATATATATATAAGGGAAATGTGCCTAAGAATGACCTCGGGTAGAGATACCTGAGAACACCCCCGCTGTACGGGGTTTGTGAGTATTTTTTTTTGAAATTTTTTTTTGCAGTAGGTAGATATACTTGTTATGTAGCTCCCCACAAAATTTCAGCTCGATCCGACACCGTTTGAGCCTCCGTTCATCGATTTTAAAAACGTTGCGCAAAACTGTCCAGAATTTGGACAGTTTTGCGCAACGTTTTTGAAATCGATGAACGGAGTCTCAAACGGTGTCGGATCGAGCTGAAATTTTGTGGGAAGCTACATAACAAGTATATCTACCTACTGAAAAAAAAAATTTCAAAAAAAATACTCACAAACCCTGAACAGCGGGGGTGTGCTCAGGTATCTCTACCCGAGGTCATTCTTAGGTACATTTTTTGCTATATATATATATATAATTTCTTTTTGGTATATAAGTATGTATATATGAAATCATGGATAAACTTGGCAATTTCTTGAATCAAGGAACCTTGTCGTGTCATGAGCGCCGCTTCCTCGATCAACCAATATCCCATTATCACATACTTATCCCCTCTTCGACCATTGTATAGCTTAGGTTCATACACGCTCAATCTAAGGTCGGGTTAGAGGAAATGTCTTAGAATGTGGGTATAGCCATCGTCTAGCGTATTGCTTGGCGGTTTGAGTAGGAATGACGTCCAAGGAACATATTCTCATCGACGGAAAGATTTCAGAGCATTTTGGTTTCCCGAATTCAAGTTTTCGTTTCACTCGCGTAGATATTCTCGATTTTTGAAAATTCATGAAGCTTCATCGCATCATTCGCATGTTGATGGCATTCCTCCGATCTACGCTCTCTCTTGTCTTCCTTGAGTACAAGGAAGAGTTTAGCTTGGGGGATTATGATGAGTGTTTATTGTATATAGTTTTCGACTCTTTTTCATGCACGTTTTACACCGTTTCATTCTCTATTCCTCCCCGGTTTTCCCATTTTTGCCCCTTCTTTTGCTTTTATAGTCTCTCACGTGCTTTGTAGGAAATATGTGAGGATTGGGGATCATATGGAAAGATCTTAGCGCAAAGAGACGAAAGGAGCGAAGCTGGGGAGTCAATTGGCGTAAAGGAGAAGACTTTGTGAGCAACTGCCCTTGACGTGGCCGTGTCACCATGTCCACACGGCCGCGTCAAACTGCCAAAGAAGCATCAACTACGTGGTCACGTCAATTTCCACTAACGGCCGCGTCAGAAGGCTTATAGAGTAATGAACAAGATTGAATATCAGAGACTTTTGCGGTCCGTATGAAAGAAGACGACGCGGCCGTGAATTTACGGCATCCAGAGCAGAACGACGTGGTTGCGTAACCATTTTCGATGCGGTCGCATCTCTATTGAGGCGACCGTGTCGCTGAGCCCCCGGTCCCCTATTCGTCAAGGGAACGTGTGACCGCATTGTTTCTTGATGCGGTCGCGTCAGACCTATTTTCTGCAGCTGCTAGGGCAGATCTGGGGGTATTTTGGTCTTTTGGGCGCACGTATATATGCGCCCCTTCATCCTCCTGCGAGAGGAATCCATCTTTTAGCTATTTTTCTGTTATTTCTAGGGTTTTGGGCAAGTTTGTAAGAATTCTAAACTTCTTTATTTAGTTGTTTTCATTATTCTAATTGTTTATTAGTGTAACACTCTATCTTTGCTTAATAGAAATTTTCTCTCATTGTTGTTACTGCCTTGTTTTATCATCTATTACTATCATAACTTGAATCTATCGCTTTGGATGCCTACCCATTGCTAGAAACCCCTTCTATTACAATAGGTAGTGAGTAGTTTTCTTCTAGGACAATGGGATGAACCCCATTGGATTAGGGCCATGGGTTGAACCAACTAATTGATTTAGTTGCTGGGCTAGTTGAGATTAGAGGTATATTGGGACAATTATTATCATCGTAGATTCGACCCCCTCCCTTCGGGGTGATCGGATTGGCCGCCGATCAAAAGTCGGGACCGATCTGGGGATCCGATCCCTACGATTCATACTATCGGTGTGACTGAACACCAACGAGCATTGATTAAGAGCTCTACCAATGTAGGTCAAATCCCCGAACGACACTGTGGGTGGGAGGAAGATTGGGGATATTCGTCGAGCGTAATGCACCCAACATACACCGATGCATCGAAGACCACTGACATCGGTGTAGGTTGGGTTGGCCTATCATTGCATCGCAATAGCGGGGGGTAGGACATGACATAAGGGAATAACCTATCATGCATCACGATAGTCGGGGATAGGCAAATGCCCTTAGGTCACACGACCTTTCCTGAGTCCCAATGAACCCGGCAACCGGTTGATTATTAGTTTAATCTTAACCCTAGTTAAATAGCAGGGATTCCCCATGCCATTGAGCTTTTACCCTTTGATTCACACTCCTTCTACCATTCACCAACCAGTCACCGAAACTATCGCGTAGCTTTCCTTTGAAGACCTATAAAACCGATACTCATTGACCACCTCCTCGTGTTCGACCTGTAAGCGACTACACATGACTTGTATGTTGCGGTTTTATTAGCATCGACCCCTAGTGGGCCAATCACATTGAAACAAGCATAAAGAGGCAGGAAATCGTTATCAAACCGTTGGAGACGAATAAGCAAACTTAGAGAATTAGGATTAAGAGATTCCAAAGCAAAATTCAATAATAAAAATACGAACTTTGTCTCCAAAACAATAACGACGGCTCAACTCTCTAAGAAAACTAAGAAATAGCAATTAATAAAAACTAAATAGCCTCCCCCCCTCTCTTTTAAAAATAGGGTAAAAGGTGTGCTTAAATACCTTGGGTATGGACCCCACAATAATCTGGAAAAGGGCTTCTTGGGCCCACAATAAGTTGGGCTGCGGTGCCCTACTCGGTCGAGTAGCGACGTCGCTCGGTCAAGTGCTGATACAGGCTATTGCTTCCTCTATTGTTTGTTTGGCTTCAGATATGTGTTGCTCGGTCGAGTCACTGCAGTGTTCAGTCGAGTCACTGAGGGCTGTTGCGAGGCTCAAAATATTCCTCTGTAATTGATTCCGCTTGGCCGAGTAGTTGCAGTACTCGGTCGAGTCGCTGGTCTACTCGGTCGAGCTACTGTATGCTGGAGAGGCCTTCAAAAACATCGTTCTATTTGGATTCAGCTTGACTGAGTGGCTGTAGTGTTTGGTCGAGTCCCCTTTGCGCTCTCTGACTTTGATTATGAATGGGAATGAGATTTAGTCAGCCGAGTTGATCCGGACGAATATCCTATCTACTCGGTCCAAGTGAGGAATATACTTCTTCAGCTGGAGCTCCTTTTGGTCTGGATGTCAGCTCGGTCGAGTGCTGATGCACTCGACCGAGTACTCTGGGAAAACTTCATGTTTTTTCTTGAGCCCCTTTCTCTCTTTCTCTTCTTCTCTTCTCTTCTCCTCCTCCAATCTTGTTCTCCACCTCATTGAATACCTAATGAACCTCGACATAGATTCTCTGGATGGCTCGGATGTGTCCATATGTCATAATAGCTCCAAATCGCTCCAAAGTTCCTGAAAATCCACAATTCTCTATGAAAATCGAATATATCGTAAAAAGCGCGATAATATATATAAAAGTGAACTTTGGATGGAGAAAATGCTATGAAAATATGCAATAGAAACATGGAAAATGTGGACACATCACATACCAATGTCATTTTGACGATGATCACAACTTATGTTGTTGCTACTGTCTCACATGTTTTAGTCTCATAGTTATCATTTAGAGTATATCATTCTTGGAGACTAAATGCTTGGTGAAAGGATGGACATCAAGAGAAGCAATGTGATAGCTTGGACTCAAGGGGTACCAAAGCTTGGAGAAGATGGAGATCATCAAGGTTGAAGCTTAGACTCTAAGGGAAGCAATGTAATCCATGTAATATTTCATTTATTGCTTTTCTCTTTTTGAGTCTAGGTTTAATGTAATACCTTGATAGATGGACTAACTCATACATTCATGTGCAATTTCCATCATTAGTGAGCTTTAGGATTATTAAAGAAACCATCCAAACATGTTCACCTTACCTTAAACTCTTACTAAAGTTTTTGGCTCTCCAACAGGCGACTGATGAAGGTCTTACAGTCGACTGGGTGATTCCAAGCGCCTGTCGAGCCTTCTACAGTCGACGGTTGTGCACCAGCTCAAGTCAACTATTATTTTCTCTATCTTGAGCTATTGGAGACAGACGATTGACGTTCTTTTTACAGTCGCATGTATTCCATCAGGCTCCTGGGAATTATTCTCCAGTCGTCTGTTTGCCATAGTGTGTAACTTGCAGTTTCTAGGTTTCATCCAACTTTGCAAGTCAGTTGACTGATGATGAGATTTCAATCGCCTGTCAATTTACATGCACATGTGTTTTGTTCATCTATCGTCTGAAGGCGCTAGTACAAAAGATGCATTTTCCGGCTCTATTTCATCCCAAGAGATAGTCACCTGCTGAAAGATATTCAGGCGCCTGTCCATTGTATCGGTGCCTGTGTAGACTTCTACAGTGGCCTATCCTGGCTTAGATTATAGCCGTTGGAAATTTAGTAGCCGTTAACCATTCGACTGTCAGTTGTTCATCAGTCGACTGTCTGTTCCGTAAACTGACAAAATATAGCCGTTGCAGATTTATTATTCTTGGGGTTTTTCTTTGGGTTTGAGGGTCCTTGGCTTCCTATATATATGAGAGGGCTGAGTTTATTAGAACTTCTTGGAACTATTGAAGATCATTTGAGAATCATTAAGCCACTCTCAAACTTTCTCATTTCCCTCTTAGAGCTCCAAATCTCCTTCATGCATTGAAGTAAAGCTTAAGGGAAATCATCGAAGTTCATTTCAAGCAAATCTCATCACTTTGAGATCTCTTCCATGTCTTGCATTCATTAATGAGTAAGTTCATCATCAAGGCATAGGTAAGAGTGTATTTGTTTCATTTTGTTTCTTGAAACCATAATTCTCTTTATGGAAAATTAGATACTCTCTTTGTGGGAATTACTCTCTTTGTGGGAGTTTGGTGTCCTAGTGTAGGACTAACCCTAATTCTCTATGTGGGAGTTAGTAATTCTGTGTGGGATTTTGACCCTTGTGTAGGGTTGGTTTAGTTCTTGTGTAGGACAAAATCCTCTGTGTGAGGTATCTCTTTGTGGGATTGTATTCACTACCTTGTCTAGGATTATAGTGAATATTTGGTGTGGCTGGACGTACCCAAGTTTGGGGAAGCATTGTAAAATCTTGTGTTAGCATTTAGATTGATTGTGTTGATTAATTCCTCTTGCACGTATTATTCCACATTTGCAAGTTAAATTTTAATTGCACAATTTATTGCCATAATTCATGATCACTCCATATTTTGTACCTTTTTCTGCATGTTTGCATGTCGTTTTGATCGCCCATATCGCGTTTTTCACGATTTTTCGACAATATTGCGATGCTTTTCACTATTTCTTGTTTTTGTCGTATTTCAGGAAATATGGAGCGATTTGGAGCGAATTTGAGATCAAGGGATTTGTACACGCTTAGGAGTGTCGTCCATGGCTCATTCGAGGACTTATCAGTGGTATGGGATGAGCGGAAGAAGAAGGAAATCAATAGGAGCGACGAGGAGGCAAAAAAGAAGAAGAAACAGGCATTTCAGCACATCACTCGGCCGAGTAGAACAGTCACTCGGCCGAACAAGAAGTCCCACTCGGTCGACCAGAACGGATACGCACACAGAGTTTTCAGCGTATACTCTGCCGAACGAAGAAAATCCACTCGGCCGAGTGAGAAACCTCACTCGCCCGAGTGGTACAGGGAATTCGTCCAGAGAAAGGTCAGAGATACTGGAAATTTCAGAGATCCAGATGAAGCCTCACTCGGCCAAACAACATAGCTACTCGGCCGAAGGAAGAAGCTACTCGGCCGAGCCACCCACCGAAGACAGACCCTGAAACATCCGAAGTTACTGTTTTTCTACAGGGTTTGTCACTCGGCCGAGTGACCCTCTCCACCTGCTGTTAGGGCTGCGATTTATGGGCTGCGCAGGGGCAGTTTGGGCACGATTTTTTGGACGATTTTAGAGGGTATTTAAACCCTGTTTTTACCCTAGTTTAAAGAGTTTTTAGAACATTAATTTTTAGACTTTCTTTTAGGATTTTAACGGCTACTCTTTGTGAAATCTCAGCTGGAGATCGTCGGCAATTACATTGGTTTGTCTATTTCTATTAAAAACTTGATTTTTATGCATTACTTCTCTTTTGCAATGAATTGTGCCGTGATTATTATTGATTTTTCTGATATTTGCATGATGTCTAGTGAGTAGTTCCATCGTCTTAGGGCATAGGGATGAACCCTATGGACCCTATCTCTTAATTGTGATGAATTCGTAGATTTATTGCTAGAATTGATTAAGGTTAGGTTTTGATCAATTTATTACGGGTAGCTAGGAATTCATATCGATTGGGATTTGCAAGAGATTGGATCCCAATTGATAGAAAGGCCTAGATATTCGATTTAGATTGACAATTGGATTTCTCTAGATTTGGTTTGCAAGAGATTAGACCAAAGCTAGGATTTTTAATTGTGAATCTATACTAATATCAGTTTGCAAGAGATTGGACGGATAGGAACTATCATAACCTAGGTCGTTGCTCGAGTTTGCACGAGAGTGGGCTCGAGATATGATTGAACAATGATGTCCTTCTTCACGCTAGCGGCTTAGGCTAGGGTTTGCACGAGAGTGGGCCCTATCCTAGGTTTGCTATAGATCGGTAATAGCACGAGAGCGTGAGCTTGGTTCTACATTAAGTTGCGACTAGTTCACCTATATTCAAGCTTAGCAACAATGAAACTTATGAACAACAAAAATGAGAGACGGTCTGTAGTGGGGATTTCCTATCCCTAGACGCTTTATTATATTGATATTTCTATTGATATTTGAACGATTGTGACTATTACACACAACTATTCTCGATTCTCTTGATAGCTAGGTGATTGGAAAAAGACACGGTCATTTGTCCTCCCTGAGTTCGATACCCGCTTGCCACTACACTGTGCGCTTGCGGTAAGACTACAAGTCGTTTTTCGGGTGTACACTCGGACGCGATCAAGTTTTTGGCGCCGTTGCCGGGGAGGCGATAGTGTTTTATTTTCTTTACTTAGTTATTTCTTTTATTTTATTTTTTACTTTACCCCTCTATCGTGCTAACAACTCCCTCGAAGCTCTATTTTTTTGTGCTTGTACACGAGATCGACGGCGAATCCAGAGGATATATTATTTGATCCGGAGATCGAACGTACCACAAGGATGCTTAGAGCAGAGAAGAGACTTAATTTAGAGGACGCTTGTATGAACCGCCCAGAGACACCGGAAGAACTAGCGGTACGTATGGCGCGGATTATATCCATCAGAGATAGGCTTCGGTCTAAGACTTCTTCCACTACTTCTTCCATCGCTATGCCGGAGTTGGTAGCGGATAAGAATTTTGAGATCAAGACGAGATTAGTGGTTTTAATGCAACAAGACCCCTTCCATGGGAACCCCCATGAGAATCCACATTATCACCTGCAGCTATTCTTGTCCAAGTGCGCCACCTTTCAAATGCCAGGTGTTTCCGTCGATGCTATCCGTTTGAGACTCTTCCCCTTCACCCTCAGAGACAAAGCTCTATATTGGTTGAGGACAAGGGCGGAAGGGATATTCACTACATGGGATGAGTTGGCTAGTGCTTTTGTTGATAAATTCTACCCGCCATCTAAGACGGTGAAGATTAGAAGCGCACTCATGTCCTTCAAGCAAGGACCGTAGGAGACCCTATACGAGGCATGGGAGCGCTTTGAGGATCTACAGCATCCGTGCCCCCATCACAACATAGAAGCATGGGAGCTAGTTCACAGTTTTTATAATGGACTCCAACCGGGCACTAAGCAAATCATAGATGCAACCGCCAACGGAGCCATTCTTTCCAAAACACTGGATGAAGCTACGGCCCTATTAGAGGAGATGGCCTCTAATAATCAACAACGGGGCGACGAGCGAGGGCAATCTTCTACCTCCTTGAAGCCAACGAGCATATATGAGGCCAAGGCCATAGCAGAGCTTTCGAATAAATTTGACTCTCTCCACAATGTAGTGGAGAGATTAGAGAAGTATATCACCGAGCCACATGGAGCTCCCTCCACATCTACACCGGTAAGCAATATGAGTGATTGGAAAGACCAATCTCAAGCTATGTTCGTAGGAGGAGAGCATGGAGATGGAGCTTTGGAGCAAGTGCAATATGTTGCGGGGAACTCCGGTTATTGGGCCAACCCGGCCGCAAGGAATCATCCAGGATTTTTGTATGCAAATAATGAGGGGGCTCTAAACCCACCACCACCGCAATAACCTCAAGCTAGGCCCCCACCTCCACAACCTCAATACCAACCAAGGGGGCCACTGCAACAAAGCTACTTGCCTAAGCAACAAGCGGGACCGTATAGGCCGCTCAGATATAACCAAAGTTGGAGAGCTCCAAACCCACCACAAGCCCAACCACGATCGAATCATGAAGATAGGGTGGAGGAATTCATGGTGGAGCAAAGAAAAATCAATGATAGGTTGACGGCGCAACAAGATTCGCTAAATACCGTCGTTGCGCAACTTGGAGAGCAACTTGCGTTGCTAAACAAGCACACTCAACAATTACCGGCTCAACCAAAGCCCAATCCACGGAGCAATACCATCCACATAAATGCGGTAGTGGCGGTTCCTATTAGGGGCTGGAAGGATACTACTCCCGCCATGGTCCAAACCAAGGAGCCCGTGGAAGAGACTTTGAACGACAAAGAGCCGGCTATTAAAGAGGAGAGCACAAAAGAGCCGCAAGAAGTTGGAAATTCTGAAATGAAAAAGCCTAATGAGGAGCGCACCTACATGCCGCCGGTGCCCATTCCACAACGGTTGGCAAGAGCCAAAATAGAGAAGAGGCTCGCCAAGTTCCTTGAATATTTGTGGGGAGTAAGCCTCAACATACCTTTCTTGGATGCTATAGTGGAGATCTCGACGTATGCAAAGTTCTTGAAGGACTTAATATCAGGAAAGAAAAGGAAGGAGAAAATAATGCTTACCGAACAAGGAACTTGGTTCACCCGGAGGGAAAAGGAGCCCACGAAGTTCAAGGATCCCGGAAGCTTTCGCATCCCATGCACACTTGGAGGAGTCCCATTGCAAAAGGCCCTAGTTGACTTGGGAGCAAGTGTGAGCCTTATGCCCCTTAGCATGTTCTGAAAATTGAATACGGGGACCAACTTGAAGCCAACCGACATGAGAATACAACTTGCGGATAGTCGGTTTACTAGGCCGGTAGGGATTGCCGAGAATATTTCGCTCCAAGTACCGGGAGGTATATGCTTGCCTTGTGACTTCGTCATTATGGACATCAAGGAGGAGGGCGACACATCACTTATACTTGGACGCCCGTTCTTGGCCACTGCCGGCGTTATAGTCGACGTGAGAGAAGGTACATTATCCTTGAATGTCGGGAACATCGAGGTTGGGTTCCATATCCCCAAAGCCATGAAGCATATGCCCTATCAAGAGGAATTGGAGTATGTGGACCTCCTTGACGAGGTGATCGACAAAGCCATTCCCCATTCTATTGGCGCTCTCCATGATGATGGCCTTGAAGAAGGCCAAACTCCTAGCATTTAAGAAAAGTTGGACGACCCTCTGGATAGCTCTACGGCTGATGATAAAGACGATGCGGATGTCACGAGGATAAGGGAGCGTTGCAAGCTCTGAACGACCAACAATTCAAAGAAAGCTCCACCGAATAAAGGGTCGTTGTCACCGGTGAAGAAGAAGATTGGTACTAGATTGAGCTTGGGGGACTTATCTCCCAACACTACCCATGATGAATGGATGCTGAGGAAGGCCAACGAGCATCAACAATCAAATCCAAGTGGCCTTCCCGGCAAATTTGATGGGCGTATCTCACATGCGCCCAATATCACGCGCTAAACAAAAATCATGAGGGGTCGAGCTCATGACCTTAAACGAGCGCTTGTCGGGAGGCAACCCGACGGTTTTATATCATTCTTAGTTGATTTTCATTTTTATTTTAGATTTTTCTTAGTGTTTAGAGTCTAGTGTCTATAAAAATCATGACAACGGGCTTTGTTTTTAATGACGGGAGATGGAGAAAGAGATATCATTCATATGGAGGATGACTAAGGCAAGGGAGAGCACTTCAGGAATGCGCTCAGGCCTCAGGAGAAGGCAGGGACTGACTGGAGGAAGAAAAACAGAGAATAGAGTGAAAACAGAGAGCCGTTGCAGAAAACAAGAGGCCACTCGGCCGAGTATCATATGTCACTCGGCCGAGCAAAGACTCCATTCATCTGAGTGGAGTACAGATCAGGGAAGATCATTCTGACCAACTCTCTATTATTTTTGTGATTTACAGTATAATTTGCCACTCGGCCGAGTGAATCAGATACCATGCACGCCTAAATATTGCCGAGTGGCTATGCCACTCGGCCGAATCGAACTTATCCATTCGGCCGAGTGGAAAAAGCCATTCAGCCGAGTCGTAAGTTGCAAAGATATTTCGAAAAAATTTTACTCGGCCGAGTCGCAACTTTCCTATATATATGTTGAGCGGGCTGCGTGAATTTCGAAACGCAAAAATCCCCAAATCGCCCGAACCCGCGCTTCCCCTTCACCTTCCTTCGACCGAATCATCGCGTACCCTCGCCCAAGCCACCGGTCGCCGCAGACTGACCCTCGCCGCCGGTCGCCGCCGCTGCTGCACCGTTGTCCCCAGCCGACGCCGCCCCCGCTGGCACCGCCCCAGCCGCCGCCCCCGCACCGTCCACCCCTAATACGCCCCGAATTCGATTTTATCCTCCTTTCTCCCATTTCGTACGCCCATTGCGCCCCAAACTCAAATCAACTCCTTTATATATCTGTTATCCCCTACCTCCCCATGTATATTGATTATCACTCGCTGATTTTATTGTTTGCGTTTCAGGTTAGCTTGGGGGAGCTTTGGGGAGCTTTTGGAATCATTCGGAGCCTCGCGAAGGAGGCGTTCTTCGCACACATCAGATTTTGCACTCGCGGTGTGCTTAGGTATACTCATTTCATTACATACCATGTCGCATTTTTATTTTGGGTGGGTACGACTCACAGCACTCATGTCGCCTCGTCTTAGGCCACGTACCTGGGAGCCCACTTCCAAGTGGAAGAAGTCAGGTGATCCTGGTTCCTCTTCCGCTAGGGCAGACTCCCCGCCACCTAGCCCACCTCCACCTACACAGCCGCATCCTACCGATCCTATTCCACCACATATACAGCCTGCCCCCACGTTCGATGCGATGGGGATTACGTTCCGAGATGACGCCCAGCGCGCCAGATTCGAGCGTATCTCCCATCGCTCGATCGTTCCCACTAGGTTCGTGCACCTCGCTGACTTAGAGTGCCTAGGGGTCCTAGAGGGGCTACTCCAGTTGTACAACACATGGGGTGGCGTGATTTCTTGTCGGTATCGCGGACACGATATCCGCCCGACACTAGAGGCCCTTAGCTCTATCGAGTGGACCGCTGGAGGATGCTCATTTTGCCAGATGGATCAGGAGTGCCATGTCACTCTTGACATGCTCTGAGCATTCTTCCAGTGGCCCGCTGTCCCTGACCCAGACCGCGCTTACTCTCCCACGCACATCCCACCCCCGTCGTTCGACACCCATGCTTTCTGGACACGGATTACAGGATCACCCCTTGCCTTTGACCCTAGTAGGGCCAAGGCCTCTGTCGTCATCCACCCGTGCATCCGTATTGCATAGCGCCTTATGGCGACCACTTTTCTTGCGAGGTATGAGCCCGGGACGTTGTCGACGCCAGATCTCTACATGCTCTATGCGATGACACGTTCCAGGGTATTTGATGGAGCTGACGTTCTGGTCCCCGCTTAGAGATTGATATCGCCAGTTGGTACATCGACCGCATCATTATTTCTGTCGGCGCTCATATGCCTATTTGATGCGGCGGTCTGATTACCCTCTTGGCCCTATTATGCAGAGTCGACCTCCCAGCTGACTTGCGTAGACCACCGGGCCCCACCTCACTTTCCATAGATGTCTTGGCCCGGATGAGGATGCTTCGTCCTCATGGTCAGCGTCACTGGGTTTGGCTGCACGGTCCCCACAGCGTAGATTACATGATTCTCCCAAGACCTGCTCGGATGCATATTGGACCCGCGGGCGGGGACTGGATTCCACCGATGGATCTTCTCATCCACGTCGCGTACGTGCTAGAGCCTGAGGGTGCTCAGTAAGAGCCCCTCCTTCCACCACTTGACCCTGTGATCCCTCAGCCTGCGCTTGTTTCGTCTGCACCTCCCAACACATCTGTCCACACTTCTGCTAGTGTTGGGAGCACTTCAGCTGAGTCCACCCACCACACCACCACCAATGTGCCCATTTTGATAGATCCCATTTCTGCTGCCAGCCCTGAGCGTCCCCCCACGATAGTTGAGTGCGACGAGCCTTCTTTTGCTTCTGCGGTAGAGACCCTTTCTTCATTGCTGTTCTCGACTCCTGGCGAGTCATTTTCTGGACCCGTCATGACCTCCCCAGTCGTCGACCTCACCGTCTCTGCCGCCGCTGTATTTTCCGAGAGTGTAGTGACATCTGTCCCCACGTCTGTATCACTGACCTCTCTGCCCGCCTCGTCGTTAGCCACCACTACTGTTTCTGCTGCCGCTCCTTCCTCTTCGACCATTCCCGTGTCTCAGCCTCCCACAGAGGCTGAGCGACACTTAGCGAGCACAGCACCACCTGCCCACCCCACCGTATCACCCATCCTTTACAGTAGCCGAGCGAGACAGCCCCACTCTTCGCATGTTCGTCCTGCTCGACCCGCTGCTCCACCTCCCCCGACACCTTAGTTCAGCACCTACGTGCTCTTGAGGGGACGGTGAGTGGACTTAGAGCAGATCTTTGGGCTCTCTCCGCTACTGTTAGTGCTGTCCAGACCCGCATTGCATTGCTCCCAGGTATTTAGGCTTGCCTGAACCAGATTCTTCAGCGTCTGCCTCAGTCACCCACACCCACCCAGCGTCCACCCCGCCCACCACCTCCACCACAGGACGGTGCGGGTGCACCCCCACCCCCTTAGGAACACCCTGGATGCCTTCCATATTTTTGCTGTCGATACGATGGATACCTATTTTGAGCCTGCTGATTTTGCGCCCCTCCTCCACACACTGTTTTGTTCACATTTTGATCATATCGGTATATATCTATTTTTGGGAGAGAGGGAGTACTTTTTGGGGACACTCATATCTGCATTATTTTGATCTCTGCATGCATCACCTGCATTCTCATATCATTTTTCTTTCATTTTTTTCCATCATGCATGCATCCTCACCCGCCCCAACCACTTTATGTCTCTCGGTGTGCCACACTTCGCACATTGAGGATACTGTGCATTTTAGCTTGGGGGAGTGAGTTCTCACACTTTTTATTTTTGTCGCCTTTTATTTCTATTTTCCCACCTTTTCTTCGTTTTTACACTGATTTTCACCCACTTTTTTTGTTTTTACCATGCATCACGTTTTCTTACTTTTTATGTGTGCTGCATATGTACAGTAGTTTTTACTTTCTTTTATCCTTATTTATTTCATCTTTTTACTAGAGATGAATTTTCTGTGATGATGATGACGTGGTGCTAGCTTATCTCTATATGCATATTACTTTGCCATGCCATAGTTTTTATTTCAGATATCATATGCTATGTTTTGCTATGCATTTGAGATAGTAACCTGCACCTTCATGTATGAATATGGATGAAATCTTTTATTAGCTGAGTCTGATGATTTTTACCGTATACTCTTCATAGAAAACACACCAAGCTTCGCGCATTGATTGCTTATATCTGGAGTACTGCTTTCCTTTCTTATATCACTTCTTATTGCATGAAAACTGTACGCTTCACTTTCAGGTTGAATGGATGTATGTTCAGTTGATATAACTGGACTAGTTTACTTTCTGAGATTAAACTGAGTAGATTACATTACTCTGCTGAAAGTTGTCGTGCACGTCTTATAGAGTGAACCGAGTGTTACATTTATTTCTTTCTCCACATATCTTGAGCATTATGTCAATACTTATATTCATTGGTGAATCTCCCTTTAGCGATTCTATTATTGGCATTTCCCCCGCTATTAAATTTCATGCTCCAATACCCCCAAAATCAAAAACAAAAAATATATGAATATCTTTCTATCTTTTGATTTGGGATCACATATGTATATATGATATGAAAAAAAAGAAAAAAAAGAAAAAAAGGGAGAAGAAAAAGAAAAAGAAAAGAAAAAATAAGCTTATACATGATCCCATCTCATACCCTTTCTCTCTTTCTTCCCTCTTTTGTTTTTTTATTGGAGCTTCAAAAATGGGGAATGTACTTATTGATTTATTTATGCCACCATGCTTATAGATAAACTTGAGGAGAGGATCCAATGATGTGTGAGAGAGTGACTACTTGACTGTGCATGACAGCCTAAGCTAGGTAATTTTCTATACTCGGTGAGATTACTAAAAGTTTTACGAAATCCAGGAATTGAGACTTAGCATGCATTTCATGAAACCATACCTTTCTATTCTTATTGATCCATATTGTGTGATATCTCTTATACTCCAAATAGAAAGCATTCAATTGAAAAGTGTATGGTCTATGATTATGTATACCGCTTTAGATGCTTTAGACGATGTTAATTCTAGAACGATTCCATATTTCATATTATTTTGCTATTCTCGGGTTTTCTATTTTGAATGCATCCATATGATCATGATATCGAGATAAAAATCTTTGGCATGTGTTTTATATTCACTGTATGCTATATGAGTAAGCAAAACCCACGTCCTGAGAAAATGATCTAGCACCTCTCTCTTTGCTTTCTTTCTTTCTTTATTGTCTATTTCTTCCGATTTTCATTTTTATTATTTTTCTCGTCGGGTTCGCCTTTTACTCATCTTCCTCGAGGACAAGTAAGAGGTAATCTTGGGGGATTTTGATCACTCCATATTTTGTACCTTTTTTCTACATGTTTGCATGTCATTTTGATCGCCCATATCGTGTTTTTCATGATTTTTCGACAATATTGCGATGCTTTTCACTATTTCTTGTTTTTGTCGTATTTCAGGAAATATGGAGCGATTTGGAGCGAATTTGAGATCAAGGGATTTGTATGCGCTTAGGAGTGTCGTCCACGGCTCATTCGAGGACTTATCAGCGGTAGGGGATGAGCGGAAGAAGAAGGAAATCAATAGGAGCGACGAGGAGGCAAAAAGAAGAAGAAACAGGCATTTCAGCTCATCACTCAGCCGAGTAGAACAGTCACTCGGCCGAACAAGAAGTCCCACTCGGCCGACCAGAATGGATACACACACAGAGTTTTCAGCGTATAATCGGCCGAACGAAGAAAATCCACTCGGCCGAGTGAGAAACCTCACTCGCCCGAGTGGTACAGGGAATTCGTCCAAAGAAAGGTCAGAGATACTGGAAATTTCAGAGATCCAGATGAAGCCTCACTCGGCCAAACGACATAGCTACTCGGCCGAATGAAGAAGCTACTCGGCCGAGCTACCCCCCGAAGACAGACCCTGAAACGTCCGAAGTTACTGTTTTTCTATAAGGTTTGTCACTCGGCCGAGTGACAAGGGTCACTCGGCCGAGTGACCCTCTCCACATGCTGTTAGGGCTGCGATTTCTGGGCTGCGCAGGGGCAGTTTGGGCACGATTCTTTGGAGATTTTAGAGGGTATTTAAACCTTGTTTTTACCCTAGTTTAAAGAGTTTTTAGAACATTAATTTTTAGACTTTCTTTTAGGATTTTGACGGCTACTCTTTGTGAAATCTCAGCTGGAGATCGTCGGCAATTACATTGGTTTGTCTATTTCTATTAAAAACTTGATTTTTATGCATTACTTCTCTTTTGCAATGAATTGTGCCGTGATTATTATTGATTTTTCTGAGATTTGCATGATGTCTATTGAGTAGTGCCTTCGTCTTAGGGCATAGGGATGAACCCTATGGACCGTATCTCTTAATTGTGATGAATTCGTAGATTTGTTGCTAGAATTGATTAAGGTTAGGTTTTGATCAATTTATTACGGGTAGCTAGGAATTCATATCGATTGGGATTTGCAAGAGATTGGATCCCAATTGATAGGAAGGCCTAGATATTCGATTTAGATTGACAATTGGATTTCTCTAGATTTGGTTTACAAGAGAGTGGACCAAAGCTAGGATTTTTAATTGTGAATCTATACTAATATCAGTTTGCAAGAGATTGGACGGATAGGAACTATCATAACCTAGGTTGTTGCTCGAGTTTGCACGAGAATGGGCTCGAGATACGATTGAAAAATAATGTCGTTCTTCACGCTAGCGGCTTAGGCTAGGGTTTGCACGAGAGTGAGCCCTATCCTAGGTTTGCTATAGACCGGCAATAGCGCGAGAGCGTGAGCTTGGTTCTACATTAAGTTGCGACTAGTTCACCTATATTCAAGCTTAACAACAATGAAACTTAAGAACCATAAGGATGAGAGACGGTAGTGGGGATTTCCTATCCCTAGATGCTTTATTATATTGATATTTCTATTGATATTTGAACGATTGTGACTATTACACGCAACTATTCTTGATTCTCTTGATAGCTAGGTGATTGGAAAAAGACACGGTCATTTGTCCTCCCTGAGTTCGATACCTGCTTGCCACTACACCGTGCGCTTGCGGTAAGACTATAAGTCGTTTTTCGGGTGTACACTCGAACGCGATCAATTCACCCCCAAAGTTTGTTGTTGTTATTATTGCAAGGTAGACGGTCCTTACAATTGGTATCAGAGCGAGTTTGAAGCATACAACAATGATGGCATTCAATGCTTCATCCATGTCTCATGAAGAAGGTCTATCAGCCGTTCGACGCCCGCTCTTCAACAGAACCAACTACCCAAGTTGGAAGATCAGGACGATGATCTACTTAGAGGGTCAAGACCTTTGGGACATCACGAAGTCGCCCTTTGAGAAGCCTACTACACCCGCGGCCTCAAGGACAAAGGCGGAGAAGGACCCTATCAAATTCAATGCGAGGGCTATGAATGCATTCCATTGCACACTCACTCCGAATGAGTTCAACTACATCTCCATATGCAAATCGGCCAACGAAATTTGGCATATCTTGGAGATTACTTTGGAAGGGACATCCTAGGTAAAGAAAACTAAACAAAGTGTGTTTAGATCTAAATATGAAATGTTTAAGATGCAGGAAGGAGAAGAAATCTCAGAAATGTTCACAAGGTTCACAGAAATCGTGAACGCATTGGAAGGACTTAGAACGTGACTTCCCAAGAGGATCGTGTGGAGAAGATCCTTGACTCTCTTACACCCCAGTGGGAGTCAAAGGCCAATGGGATTTTGGAGTCAAATTACATGTCCAAATACGCCATTGAGAAGTGCATTGGGAATCTCATGGCATATGAAGTGAAGCTTCAACATAAGAAAGAGATTCAACCAACGAAACCCGAGAAGCCGGAGAAGCAAAAGGGGGTTGCATTCCATACCGAGAAGGAGCCAATCGAGTGGAGAAAGAAATTCCATCGTGAAGCTTCGAGTGAAGATGATGGAGATGATGATGCTAGCGATGATGATTTCATCGAGCTTGCCAAGCAATTCAAGGCATTCCTCAAGGGCAAGCAAGGTAAATCTTTGTCAAAGTTTGCCTCCAATTCTAACAAGATTCCTACTTGTTACACATGTAGTGATAAAGGTCATCGCTCTATCGAATACCCTTCCAAACCCTCCAAAGATTACTACAAAGGGAAAGGGAAGAAACATTTGAAAGGCAAGTCCAAATTCAAGAACCAAAAGAAGGGACTTGTCGGCACATTCGATGACTCAGATGAGGACTCATCAATTGACGAAGAAGATGAAGACAAGGAGCAATCCCACATGTGATTCATGGAAAAAGGGGAAGAGTCTTCGTCAAGCTCTAACGAGGAGGAAAGCGATGGTGAATAAGAGGAGAAGCCAACGCTACCCTATGAGGAGCTTGAGTATCGTTACAATCTGGCCTCCAACGTGGCAAGTAAGTGCATCGACTCATATGTTAAATTGAAAGCAAAATTTAAGAATGCTATGAGTCGGGTGCATGCTTTAGAATCTTCTAGTGTAAATAATAATGATATGCATATTTGTGACACTAGTGAGAGAGACACGCTTCTCTCTCAAGTTAAGGAATTGAGCATTTCCAATGATAAATTAGTAGCTCAAAACCTTAGTTTAGAATCTCGCATTCAACAACTTACGTTGAAGTGCGAAGAGGAATCCCAAAAGCTTATAAGCTTTGTTCATTCTAGGGATTCACTCCACTGTTTGCTTGAAAAACAACATCCGACAAACCATAGAGTAGGTTTGGGTTATATTCAAAATGTGGTATCCAAACCCACCTTTAATTCTTCTTTTGGTGCAAATACAAGAAATATTGCTAAATCACATAAGAAGAATCACCATGCTTTCTTGTATAATAATAACACCAACAAGAAGCATGTAAATCACAAGGTGGTGAGGAAAAATGAAAATTCTTCATTCTTTGCTAAGAAGCAAACTCCTCACTTTATGCATGACAATAAATTCATTTTTACACCTAAGCATGCCACATCCATCCCTTTTACAAAGGCAAAACCCTTGCCTAGGAAATCCTTGAGTCTTTGGATTCCCACTAGGTGTAGTGTGCAAGAGAGGGATAGTTACATCAACTTATTAGTTAGGCATGTGATTACCTCATGTGATTACATTAGGAAACCAAACTCATCTTGGGTTTGGTTCCCTAATGTTTAGGTCTCTCACATATATGCATATTGCATGGGTATTGTGCTTAAATGTTTATTTTTAGCATACCCATTGTTTGTATGATGTTTCATGATTTTGAAAATCTTTCAAATTATTTTTTTCATGGAAACGGGACCTTTGGGGAATACATTGTCATGCATGCATATATTGATCCATATGTATGACAATGGGGGAGTTAATATGGATAATATGTTTAAAATTATTTTGAAAACATATTTTAACTCTCTTTAAATTAGTTTGAGATCATTTATTTATAATTGGTGATTATGGTCTTGGACTAAACCCATTAATATTTCCAACTATTTTTATGTTATATTTAAAATTGGCAATGTCATGTGTATCAATGGTTAATTTGTCCATATCTATGCTATGATACACGTTTTAGGCCCATTGCTTCAAGTATGATTTATAATTGGTAAAGATGATTATCTTCAAGATTTTTTTTCTATAATTGGTATTATTTCAATTGTTGAAGATCTTTTATCTCTTTCTTTACAATTGGTATTAGATCCTAGAAGTCAAAAATTTGACCATTTCTATGATCTAGGGGGAGCATGGGATAGTGATTGATACCCACTAAATTTTTATATTTGGCATCATATATCTATTTATCTCTTGCAAATTGTCACATCTTTTACTAGGATGACAATGGGGATATGTTTGATGTCCACCTTTTTGACAATGACAAGGTGGAGAGATATATGCATTATGTAAATCGTGTTTATCATACATATGCATTTAGGGAGAGAGATAGGATTATGTAAATCATATCTTACATGGGAAGAGATATATTCATATGAGAGATTAGTTTATGTAATCCATGCCTATTATATGTCACCATTGTTTCTTATTATTTCATTTGGTATAATGAGTTATTTACAATTGGTTTATCTCATTTTACAATTGGTGCATATAAGTAGGGGGAATTATTAGCATTGTGCTTTATTTTCTTTATATTTACATAATGTGTGTCATCATCAAAAGGGGGGAGATTGTTGAGTAATGGTGTTTCATACCAGTGTTATTTTGATGATGGTCACAACATTATGTTGTTGCTAATGTCTCTCATGCTTTAGTCTCATAGTTATCATTTAGAGTATATCATTCTTGGATACTAAATGCTTGGTGCAAGGATGGACATCAAGAGGAGCAATGCCATAGCTTGGACTCAAGGGGTGCCAAAGCTTGGAGAAGATGGAGAGCATCAAGGTTGAAGCTTAGATCTAAGGGAAGCAATGTAATCCATGTAATATTTCATTTATTGCTTTTCTCTTTTTGAGTCTAGGTTTAATGTAATGCCTTGATAGATGGACTAACTCATACATGCATATGCATTTTCCATCATTAGTGAGCCATAGGATTATTATAGTAACCATTCTAATAGGTTCACCTTGCCTTAAACTCTTACTGGAGTATTTGGCTTTCCAACAGGCGACTGATGAAGGTCTTACAGGCGACTGGGTGATTCCAAGCGCCTGTCAAACCTTCTACAGTCGACTGATGTGCACTAGCTCAAGTCAACTATTATTGGCTCTATCTTAAGCTATTGGAGACAGACGACTAACGTTCTTTTTACAGTCGAATGTATTCCATCAGGCGCCTGGGAATTGTTCTCCAGTCGTCTATGTGACATAGTGCGTAACTTGCAGTTTCTGGGTTTCATCCCACTTTGCAAGTCAGTCGATTGATGACGAGATTTCAGTCGCCTGTCAATTTACATGCACCTGAGTTTTGTTCATCCATCGTCTGAAGGCGCTAGTGCGAAAGTGGCATTTTCCAACTCCGTTTCCATCCCAAGAGACAGTCGCATGTTGAAGGATATTCAGGTGCATGCCCATTGTATAGGTGCCTGTGTAAACTTCTACAGTCGCCCGTTCTAGATTAGATTATAGCCATTGGGAATTTTATAGCCGTTGACCAGTCGACTGTAAGTTGTTCATCACTCGACTGTCTGTGCCGTAAACTGCCAAAATACAGCCGTTGCAGATTTATTATTTTTGGGGTTTTCTTTGGGTTTAAGGATTCCTTTGGGCTTCCTATATACAGGATAGGGCTGAGTTCATTAGAACTTCTTGGAACTATTGAAGATCATTTGAGAATCATTAAGCCACTCTCAAACTCTTGTATTTCCCTCTTAGAGCTCCAAATCTCCTTCATGCATTGAAGTCAAGCTCAAGGGAAATCATCCAAGTTCATTTCAAGCAAATCTCATCACTTGGAGATCTCTTCCATGCATTGCCTTCATTAATGAGTAAGTTCATCATCAAGGCATAGGTAAGAGTGTATTTGTTTCATTTTGTTTCTTGAAACCATAATTCTCTTTGTGGAAATTAGATACTCTCTTTGTGGGAGTTACTCTCTTTGTGGGAGTTTTATTTTCTAGTGTAGGACTAACCCTAATTCTTTATGTGTGAGTTAGTAATTCTCTGCGTGGGAGTTTGACCCTTGTGTATGGTTGGGTTGGTTCTTCTGTAGGACAAAATCCTCTGTGTGAGCTATCTATTTGTGGGATTGTATTTACTACCTTGTGTTGGATTATAATGAATATTTGGTGTGGTTGGACGTGTTGAATATTGGACTCCCCGGATTTGGTTTTGGATGATGAGCAACCATAAATACTTCATGAACTAACAATTTGTGAGCGCAGTATTGGAGATCGTCGCCAATTTCACGAGAATATTCAAAGCGACATCTCAACACTTCCAAAAGCTCATTTTCATGCCTAAAGCTTCGTTGAAGCTCTTGCGACGCTTTGGAAGTAATGAAGATTCAATCGAAGCTCTCAAAGACCGTTTATTAAGGTTTTATTTATAGTCTTTTAGTTTCGATTGATAGAATGTTAAGCCTTGAGTATATCTTACGTTTCTATCTTCATTACGCTCATTTCGTAGCTCTAGGATTCTTGCACAAGTTCACTCTAACTTCCTCGAAGCGTCGCGCTTCGATTCGGACTTTGTTGTGCATGTTAGTTGGTACAAGAACAAGTACTGACCGACTAGATGGTGATCTAGTCGGTCGGCTACTGTTCTTGGACCGACTAGTTTCTGTCAGTTAATTCTTAGCTCTTTACTGTTTACAGTTAGTCGGTCTATGTTGACTCACCGACCGACTAGTTTGTGAACTAGTCGGTCAGTGATGCTTCTTTGACCGACTAGTTGAGACTGATTGTTCACTCTAAAATTCTCCTAAGCTACTGTTTACCGTTAGTCGGTCTAAGAACGTTTGATGACCGACTAGTTGACAATCTAGTCGGTCAACTTTTGTTCTTGGACCGACTAAGTCAACTTGCCTTCAGACTATGTTGTTTTGCCTCTTAGTCGGTCTACGTTCATTGGATGACCGACTAGTTGTGAAACTAGTCGGTCAGACAGTGTTCTTGGACCGACTAGTTTTCTAGGTCTGAAATTCTATCTCTTCTCAGATCTGCTCTTAGTCGGTCCATGCTTTGTGACTGACCGACTAGTTGATGAACTAGTCGGTCAGTGAGTGTTCTTTGACCGACTAGATCTCACAGATTTCTTTCCGTTGGAGATTGACCTAACTTGTTTTTATGGGACACTATAAATACGAACCTAGGTTATTTCTATCTTCAACAGAGCTGTCATTAAGAGATTCATTGAGTTCTAAAGAGATAGCTATTCTCCCTCAAATCTAAAGCTCTCTTCCTCACAAGAAACCCATTCTCTCTCATTTCTAGATCTAGAGAGAAGCTTGTTCTTGGTGAGCTCTTCAAGCTATTGCTTGATTCAAGTTTCCAAATCTTCCCTAGGCACCCATTGCTGCTCATTTCCTTGGTGCTAGGGTTTGGTAACTTCATCTTCCTCAAATCCTTCATTCCACCTTTTGGGTAAGAAAAACTCAAGGTATAGGATTTTGTGGTAAGAGTATTTATTTCATATTAAACTCTTTTATATTGCTTATTGGCTCTCTCGGTTGTGAGAGAAGTTTGTGATCCCGGGTTGTGGGATTCACTTTGCCATTGCATGTATGATTTGATCTTGTGAAGGTTTTTCACAAGATATTCATAGTGGAAATCTTGAGTTAGGGTTTCTAACTCAAGTATCCGGAAGGGATCCGGGTGGTTGGGACGTAGGATCACCGGGAACAAGTCGGGGAGACTTGGGTGGATCCGAACCCATTAACTTCATTTGTTAGCATTGTTAATTTCATTGTTGTCATTCAATTTAAGCTTCCGCAAATTGACTTGGTAGTTGTGTGCAATTTAATTTGGAATAATACGCCTTATTATTTTAAAGTACTATTCACCCCCCCCCCCCTCTAGTACTTGTGCAGTAGCTGGTAGGGCATTACATTTGGTATCAGAGCCAGATACTCAGCTATGTCTGCCAACGACAACAAGACCGTGCCTCCACCTTCCAACTACGACACCTTCAGGAACCGTGAAGGAGCGTCATCGGTGATGGAAGGACATTCCTCTACAAGGCCTCCATTCTTCAACGGTACCAACTACGGGTACTGGAAATGTCGGATGGAAACCTTCCTCCGAAGTGCATCTTTATGGAGGACTACAATGAAGGAGTACAACGAGCCCGAAGAAGAAGATTTTGAGAAATGGACTACCGCGGAGGTCGCCGCGGAGGTAAGCAATGCCAAGGCAATGAACGCCTTGCAATGCGCATTGGAGCCCGAGGATTTCAATAAGATATGCACATGTAAGAGTGCATATCAAATTTGGAACTCTCTCCTCATACTACATGAAGGGACGAGTCGGGTAAGAGACTCTAAACTCGTTGTCGTAACCAAAGATTACGAAATGTTTCACATGCAACAGGGCGAGAAGATGAAAGAATATTACGCTCGCTTCGTTGACATAATAAACGAGTTAGAGGCCCTCGGCAAGATCTACACTCAAAAGGAGAAGTTCTTAAAGCTTATTGAAGGACTTCCCTCTTCTTGGGAAAAACGTACCTTCGCCATCGAGGAAGGTAATGACATGAACAAATATACCGTAGTTCAACTAATGGGTACTTTGATGTCATACGAGGTACGCAAAGATAGCAAGGTGAAGCAACAAGAAAAGATGAAGTCATATTTGAACCTAGATGCGCCTAAGAAAAAGGCGATTGCATTCAAGGCGGCTTCATCCACATCTTCCGATGATGAAGACTCGGAAAACGAGTTGGACTTGGAGTCCATGGCACTCATGGCCAAGAAGTTCAACCGTTTCTTCCGGAAAGGTAACTTCAAGACCAAAGGTAAATTTGGTTCTTCTAACGCCTCTTCCTCTCCTTTGTGTTTCAAGTGCAATAAGCCAGGACACATGAAAGCGGAGTGTCCTCTCAACAAACAAAAGGAGAAGTGGAAGGCGCCAAAATTCGATAAGTCCAAGAAATACAAGAAGGGGTACAAGAAAGGACTTGTCGGAGCAACATTCACCGACTCCGAGGATTCCTCAAGCGGAGAGTCGGATGATGAGAAAGTGGAGCAAGCACATATGTGCTTCATGGCAAGAGAGGAGAACGATCAAGGATCCTCCTCTTCCGATGATAGTAATGACGAAAGCGATGAGGTAACGATGGATGATCTTAGAAATGCTAACTCTCAACTTTGGTCAAAATACACTAAGTTAGTAAATAGATATACTAAGGTAAAAGATGACCTAGCTAGCATTCAAACATCGCCTAAGAATATCATCACCAACAACGACACCGTTGTTGAAGAGTTAAGAAATGAGATTGTGAATCTCAAATCTAAACTTGAACATGTTAGCATTGAGGATGCGGAAGAACATGAGATAGCGGATTTAACTTCTCAAAACTCGACTTTGAGTATTGAGAACGAGAATCTTAAATCTCGTGTTTATGTGCTCACATCGCAAATATCCGCTTTGGATACTTCTTTGCGTTCTCTCAAAGAGAAATATGAGGACACATTGGGCCGAATCAACAAATTCAACAAGGGTAAGGGCCATTTGGATAATATCCTAAAAGATTTACTTCCGGCCAAACACCACATTGGCTTGGGGTATATGATGGGAAATTCATCCAAGTCGGCCACTACTTTTGTTAGGCCAACTTCCGAAGCCTCAACGAGTGGGAGCAAACACTCTATTGGTAGTTCATCTACCAATGGTGCTTCCACCTCGTCCACACCCTCTTTCGGAAAGAAACCCACTTTGGGTGGACCTCCAAAGAAGGGGCATGCCTACATGTACACTAATAACATGCCACGTAGAACACACGTCCTACTCCACCGTCTCACACTTATGATGATTTTTATGCAACACATTCCCGGGCACGTGCACACCAAGTGAGACACCCTCACGCACGTGTTTCCACACATGCATATGTACACCCACCTCATCATATGAATAATTCTTTTCGTGCACCATTCCATCATGTCCCGTATGCCTATCCACAACATGCATCACGTAGAAATCAACGTAGCATGCATGCACCCAATAGGATGATGGCTCCCAAAATTTTCACTATTTGGAGCCCAAAGGACACAAGCATGGACGAAAAACAAATGTACATGAATGCTTATTTTTCGGATGTTGTGCATAGTAAGAATTATGTGGGGAAGTCTAAGTCCACTTGGACTTGGCTTCCAAAGGTCTAATCCCTTGGACCCAATGACCTTGGGTACCATGATATGAAAGTGTCTATCTTTAGGTACTCAAGGAAAAGAAAAAGAAAAGGAGCATCAAATTTAAATTTAGCTCCAAAGGGAATTGGATACTCGATAGCGGGTGCTCCAAACACATGACGGGTGACGCTCGTTTGCTCTCCGGAGTGGTTCCCATTGCGAATGGAAACCGCGTCGTATTTGGAGGCAACGAGAGCGGAACCATCATAGGTGTTGGTAAAGTCGGTAACCCTTCTAAACCATTAATTAGTGACGTTTATCTTGTTAGTGGTTTAAATCATAATCTTATTTCAATAAGTCAACTTTGTGACAAAGGTTACAAAGTTAGCTTTGCGAAAGGATTGTGTCACATTTTAAGAAAGGATAATGAAAAATTATTATTTTCCGGAACTCGTCGTAAAGACATCTATATTTTGGATCTTCCTAAGTCATATGAACAATGTCTCGTTGCCAACACAAGTGAACAACACTTATGGCATCGACGCTTTGGACATGTGAACTTTGGAACACTATATAAGCTTTCAAAATTGAATTCTATTAAAGGTTTTCCGAAGCTTGTTTTTGAAAAGAAAAGTTTTTGTGATTGTTGTCAACGCGGCAAGCTTCCTAAATCTTCATTTAAACCTAAGAAAAGCATCTCTACTAAACGGCCACTAGAGCTATTACATCTAGATTTATTTGGGCCAACTAGAGTAGCTTCCTTAGGAAATGCAAGGTACGGAATTGTCATCGTAGATGACTATTCAAGATTTACTTGGGTATTTTCATTGTGTAATAAAAATGAAGCTTTTGAAAACTTCACAATTTTTGTTAAGAAAGTACAAAATCTCTTAGGAACCACCATTGTCACTATTCGTAGTGATCATGGAGGTGAATTTGAGAATGAGTCTTTTGAGACATTTTGTGATGAAGTTGGTATTACTCACACCTTCTCTTTCCCTCGTGCACCTCCTCAAAATGGTGTAGTTGAGAGAAAGAATAGGACGCTAGTGGAGTGTGCTCGCACTATGCTTGATGATAGCCAACTTGGCCATCAATTTTGGGCGGAAGCGGTACACACCGCTTGCTATGTGTTTAATAGAATACTTTTGAGGCCCGGCACTAAACAAACTTGTTATGAATTGTTGTTTGGTAGGTTGCCTCAAGTTAAACATTTTCGTGTTTTTGGTTCGAAATGTTTTATTAAGAACACATATGGTAGTTTGGACAAATTCGATCCGAGATCCGATGAGGGGATTTTTGTTGGATATTCTACGCGTAGCAAAGCCTACCGGATATTCAACAAACGAACCTCAACGATCGAGGAATCGCTTCATGTATCATTTAATGAAGGATTTGTTCCAACTAGAATTTCAAATGATAATGATTCTATGGATGTTTTATGTGATTCGTTTGAAAATTCTAAGTCTAATGATTCTATTGATTCTATTGAGACTAACCCAACTAATGAAGTTGTTGAGAATGTTCCAAGTGATCAAGGTATTCCCAAACGGCTTCATTCGGTTCGTGACCATCCCCATGAGCAAGTCATTGGCAATATCTATGATAGTGTCAAGACGAGATCCCAAGTTCACCGCTTCGCAAATTGTGCCTTTGCCTCATCGATGAGCCAAAGAATATTAATGAAGCATGCGAAGATAGCGCTTGGATCTTAGCCATGGAGGAGGAGCTCATTCAATTCGAGAGGAATGAAGTTTGGGAGCTTGTTCCATTGCCATCGAAGAACCACACCGTCATAGGGACAAAGTGGATCTTCAAGAACAAAACCGACGAAAACCAAGTCGTCGTCCGGAACAAAGCTCGGTTAGTAGCTCAAGGCTATCGTCAAGAGGAAGGTATCGATTTCGAAGAATCTTTCGCTCCGGTAGCTAGATTAGAATCAATTAGATTACTTTTGTCTTTTGCATGCCATAAGAATTTTAAATTATTTCAAATGGATGTTAAAAGTGCATTTTTAAACGGAGATGTCGTTGAGGAAGTTTACGTTTCTCAACCTCCGGGCTTCGTAAATGAAAAATTTCCAAATCACGTTTTTAAACTAAAGAAAGCTCTTTATGGTTTGAGACAAGCTCCTCGAGCTTGGTATGATCGCCTAAAGAATTTTCTTTTGGATTTGAATTTTAAAATGGGCGAAGCCGATTCAACACTTTTTATTAAGCATGCGAATAATGATATTTTATTAGTTCAAATTTATGTTGATGATATCATTTTCGGTGCTACTAACTTCGCTCTTTGCGAAGAGTTTTCTAATGTGATGAAGGAACAATTTGAGATGAGCCACTTGGGCGAACTCAAATATTTCTTAGGTCTCCAAATTCGCCAAATGAACGATGCAATCTTCATCCACCAAACGAAGTACACGGTGGAGTTGCTAAAGCGATTTGGAATGGAGAATGCCTCCGGGAAAAAGACTCCAATGAGCACGACTACGCATCTTGACAAGGATACGGGCGGTAAGGATGTAGACATTCGTCTATATCGAGGTATGATAGGTAGTTTGCTTTATCTTACCGCAAGTAGGCCCGATATTATGTTTGCCGTATGTATATGTGCTCGTTATCAGTCTCAACCTACGGAGTCTCACTTAGTAGCGGTAAAGCGTATTTTTCGCTATCTAAGTTACACATTAGATTTTGGATTACTTTATCCGAGATCTAGCACATATGAGTTAGTCTCATATAGTGACGCTGATTATGCGGGATGCAAATCCGACAGGAAAAGTACTAGTGGCACTTGCCATTTTATAGGAAATTCTCTTGTCTCTTGGTTTTCCAAGAAGCAAAATTCCGTATCACTTTCAACCACCGAGGCGGAATATATTGCCGCCGGTGCCGCGTGTGCTCAAGTTCTTTGGATGAGACACACACTTAAAGACTTTGGTATAAATTGTGATACTTGCCCTATCATGGTTGACAACCAAAGTGCAATATGTCTTTCCAAGAACCCGGTACATCATTCCCGTTCAAAACACATAGATGTCCGACACCACTTTTTAGATGATCATGTTGCTAAAAAGGACATCATTCTAGTGTACGTTGAAACCCAAAAGCAAATCGCCGATATTTTCACGAAACCCCTAAAGGAGGACTCTTTTGTGCGGTTGCGTCGAGAATTGGGGATTATGGGTGAATCCGAGATATAGGATTCATGTTTCATTCAATAATTTTGCATGCTATTATTTTTGGCAATATCTCATTCATGCTAGAATTATTGGATTTTTCGGGAATTTTATGTGATATCTTGATTTTTCGTTCGATTTGTGCGTAATCGTCAAATTTCTGTTTTTCGATGATTAATGGGGTAGTTTAGATGTTTATTGAGAGTTTTGAGATTTATCGTCCAAGCGTATTATGGAGAGAACTTGATTTTCAAGTTTTTGACTCTTTAGTCGGTTCATGTTCAGTGACCGACCGACTAGATTGAGATCTAGTCGGTCAGTACTTGAACGCAGACCGACTAAATCTTGTCAGTAATTCTTGGATTCAGCCACTGTTTGCAACTAGTCGGTTCAAGCTCATTGACCGACCGACTAGATCGTGATCTAGTCGGTCAGTGCTTGAACTGTGACCGACTAGTTGTGCCAGGGGCTGTTTGGTCATTTGAGAAATCGACCGACTTAAACTCAGTTTAGTCGATCGATTTTCATTCTAATCGATCGAAATCTCTTCTCTCTCCGCTCAAAACCCCGACCTCCCTCGAAACCCTTCGACTTCCGATCGATCTCCGGCCATTTTTCCGGCCATCTCCGTCGATCTCCTCCGTCGGCCCCTCGTTCTAGGTGATCTCCTCTCCTCCTAGGGTTAGATTTCATTTCCTAGAGCTAGGGCTTGCTCGGTTTCTAGGGTTCTTAGGGTTTATCTTTTTTTTTGGCTAGGGCTTCTTCGTTTGATCTCCTTGTCCCGTGTCTTGCTTCGATTATGGCAAGAACACGCATTCCGATCACTCCCTCTAGCCCCTCTCCGATGACCGTTGATCCAATCTCTTCGGATCCCGAGCATCCAACCCCTCCGAAGCGTAGAGCCAAGACCACCCATCCTTCGTCGTCTTCGCCTCCTCTCAAGAAGAAGAGGACGACGACCGCTCAACCTAGAGGTCAACCGAAACCCAAACCCAAGCCTAAGCCAAAGGCCAAAATTCTTGCTTCTCAATCTTCGTTCCATACTCCTACCGATTCCGATACGGAGTATAACCCCGAGACCGAGACTCATAGGGAACCCACTCCTCCTATTCATCCCAAGTCTAGCACCCACCCTCGTACGTCTACCCGTAAGCCTAAGGGAAAGGGTCCGATGCCGGTGGGCGGTGTCGATATTTCCTTATGTCGCGATGACCCTTTGTGTCTCGCGGCGTATAACCGTATCGAACATTGCCCGCTGCTTCTGGAGCATTTCGTCCAGTTTAGCGACTTCATAGGGTTAGCTGATCTTCTGTCGTCGTCGGGTCTTCTCGATTACCTTCGATATGACCCGAAGTCGAATCCTCACCCCTACCCTAGATTAGTGAAGCTTTTCTATGCTAATAGGATCCGGGGTCAGTACGATCAGACCCACTCTGTTGAGACGACCGTTTTGGGGACTCCTATAGTCCTCACTGCGGAAATCTTAGGAGAGATTTTGGGTATCTCTTCGTCTGGCCTTCTTCCTTCTGATATCTCGGTAGATGATATTTCTTCTCTTGATCAGACCATCCTTTCAGAGATTTTCCATCAGATTCCTCCTGCCATGATTGGCGTGCCATCTAAATCTTTCAAGCCAAATACATGGGTCCTAAATCTGATTCTGAAGTCGTGCTTGCTTCCCAAGTACGGCTCCTCATCTTTACCATCCCAGCCATTTTTGAAGCTTATCTATGCGATCTTCATGGGGAGCTCGATTAATTGGGCTCGAATTATACTCGATAAGATTGACTCTTTCGAGTGTATTCGAAAGTCCAATAAATCGGCTCATATCCCATTTCCTTGCATGTTGACCCTCGTGTTTCGTCATTTTCGTGTCACATTGCCTCGTGACGATGAGCGTCCCCTTGGTCCTCCCCTGAATGCGACGGCCGTCAAGAAATCTCTTGCGGCGCTTCGTCACGTTCAGAGGACGACACCTTCAGCATCTGTCCCTGCCTCTGCCAGTGCCTCTGCTACTCCTGTTGCCACCCTTGATGATGTCCTACGGATACTTCGTCGTCACGAGTCCCGCTTGGCT
Source organism: Scilla litardierei (assembly GCA_030789695.1). Lineage (NCBI taxonomy): Eukaryota > Viridiplantae > Streptophyta > Magnoliopsida > Asparagales > Asparagaceae > Scilla > Scilla litardierei. The sequence goes on along the minus strand of CM061133.1, from coordinate 177,905,289 downwards.
CGTACCGAGGAGGTAGTCTGCCGTATGGCTCGTCGGATGGGTGTTGAGCTTCCTCCTTCCGTGTCTGAGGATGAGGAGTTTGATGAGATGGCTGAGGAGGACATTGAGGAGCTCTGTCGTGCTTCGACGCGTGCCCCCGAGGGCACTTCTGCTGGTACTGCTGCTGCTGGTACTTCCACTTCTGCTCCTGGAGTTGCCACCTCTTCCAGTGTTCCAGAGCCATCTGCTGCAGCTCTTCAGCCTTCTGAGCCTGCTGCTGACCCAGTTTCCGAGCCTGCTCATGTATCTGCTGCTGCTGCTTCTGTCGAGACTCATGCTGCTGTTGAGCCTGTTGCTGAGATCTCGACTCCTGCCCCGACGATTCCATCTGTTGAGACACCTCTTCTCCCTGCAGAGCCTGAGTCCACTCCGTCGACTGGACCCACGGACGCTGCAGATCCAGCCTCCTCCTCGTGATCGTTGTTCCGAGGACTCTCCATATACGCTTTGGATGATATATTCTAGTGAGAGTGTCTTGGGTTAGGATGGGATTGAGAGATGCTTTGATGTATTTTTTTGTGCTTTCTGGTTGTCGGTGTTGGATTTTATGATATGTTGATGATGATGTACTTTTTGTTGTAGTATTTATTTTTATGTTGATGATGATGATGATGTATTTCTTTTTGATGATATGTAGCGCTTGATATGATGTATCTCATATATTCGATGTGATATTTTTTGGATGTACTCATGTTGTCTATATATATATATATGTTCATCATCGTTCACTTTATCTTTTATTCGTCGTGCAAATTTTAATATTCGTTGAATATATTTGAAATGTGATATCGAATCGACGCATAAAAAGTTGGTTAAATGGATTTAAATTCTGTAATTTTATAGAATTGTTTTCCATGCACAAAATTAACCAAGAATATTGAATATTGAAGAGTATGTTTCTTTATTCAAGAAATGAATAATGATTTGGTGTTTTTGATGATTTTGATTTTTTTTTTGATAATGGAAAATTTGGCACACCTTGTTTTGATTTCCACAATTTTTCCCTTGGTGTCAAGTTGGTCCATTGCCTTTGTCTACGACTCCCGATGTTGGATTTTACATTTCCTAATTGTTGTCGTTGTATGCCCCCCATTTTTGGGATAATGCCAAAGGGGGAGAGATAATGATAATAAATAGCGCAAATGAAAATTTAACTCAATTTCCAAGAATCTAGTTTGATATGCTAGATTCAGGGGGAGTTAAGATACATATAAGGATTTTCAAAATCCGATATTTCAAAAATCAATTCACTTTATTTATCTTACTCGTCTGCTTGATGTAATTCATTTATATTCATTTTGGAATTGACGTGTCATCAATGCAGGGGGAGTAAGTATTTTACATTTGAATTATTATCTTTGATTATTATTTATGTTGGTTTGTCATCACCAAAAAGGGGGAGAATGTTGAATATTGGACTCCCCGGATTTGGTTTTGGATGATGAGCAAACATAAATACTTCATGAACTAACAATTTGTGAGCGCAGTATTGGAGATCGTCGCCAATTTCACGAGAATATTCAAAGCGACATCTCAACACTTCCAAAAGCTCATTTTCATGCCTAAAGCTTCGTTGAAGCTCTTGCGACGCTTTGGAAGTAATGAAGATTCAATCGAAGCTCTCAAAGACCGTTTATTAAGGTTTTATTTATAGTCTTTTAGTTTCGATTGATAGAATGTTAAGCCTTGAGTATATCTTACGTTTCTATCTTCATTACGCTCATTTCGTAGCTCTAGGATTCTTGCACAAGTTCACTCTAACTTCCTCGAAGCGTCGCGCTTCGATTCGGACTTTGTTGTGCATGTTAGTTGGTACAAGAACAAGTACTGACCGACTAGATGGTGATCTAGTCGGTCGGCTACTGTTCTTGGACCGACTAGTTTCTGTCAGTTAATTCTTAGCTCTTTACTGTTTACAGTTAGTCGGTCTATGTTGACTCACCGACCGACTAGTTTGTGAACTAGTCGGTCAGTGATGCTTCTTTGACCGACTAGTTGAGACTGACTGTTCACTCTAAAATTCTCCTAAGCTACTGTTTACCGTTAGTCGGTCTAAGAACGTTTGATGACCGACTAGTTGACAATCTAGTCGGTCAACTTTTGTTCTTGGACCGACTAAGTCAACTTGCCTTCAGACTATGTTGTTTTGCCTCTTAGTCGGTCTACGTTCATTGGATGACCGACTAGTTATGAAACTAGTCGGTCAGACAGTGTTCTTGGACCGACTAGTTTTCTAGGTCTGAAATTCTATCTCTTCTCAGATCTGCTCTTAGTCGGTCCATGCTTTGTGACTGACCGACTAGTTGATGAACTAGTCGGTCAGTGAGTGTTCTTTGACCGACTAGATCTCACAGATTTCTTTCCGTTGGAGATTGACCTAACTTGTTTTTATGGGACCCTATAAATACGAACCTAGGTCATTTCTATCTTCAACAGAGCTGTCATTAAGAGATTCATTGAGTTCTAAAGAGATAGCTATTCTCCCTCAAATCTAAAGCTCTCTTCCTCACAAGAAACCCATTCTCTCTCATTTCTAGATCTAGAGAGAAGCTTGTTCTTGGTGAGCTCTTCAAGCTATTGCTTGATTCAAGTTTCCAAATCTTCCCTAGGCACCCATTGCTGCTCATTTCCTTGGTGTTAGGGTTTGGTAACTTCATCTTCCTCAAATCCTTCATTCCACCTTTTGGGTAAGAAAAACTCAAGGTATAGGATTTTGTGGTAAGAGTATTTATTTCATATTAAACTCTTTTATATTGCTTATTGGCTCTCTCGGTTATGAGAGAAGTTTGTGATCCCGGGTTGTGGGATTCACTTTGCCATTGCATGTATGATTTGATCTTGTGAAGGTTTTTCACAAGATATTCATAGTGGAAATCTTGAGTTAGGGTTTCTAACTCAAGTATCCGGAAGGGATCCGGGTGGTTGGGACGTAGGATCACCGGGAACAAGTCGGGGAGACTTGGGTGGATCCGAACCCATTAACTTCATTTGTTAGCATTGTTAATTTCATTGTTGTCATTCAATTTAAGCTTCCGCAAATTGACTTGGTAGTTGTGTGCAATTTAATTTGGAATAATACGCCTTATTATTTTAAAGTACTATTCACCCCCCCCCCCCCTCTAGTACTTGTGCAGTAGCTGGTAGGGCATTACAGGACGTACCCAAGTTTGGGGAACCACTGTAAAATCTTTTGTTTGTGTTTGGATTGATTGTGTTGATTAATTCCTCTTGCACTTATTATTTCGCATTTGCAAGTTAAATTTTAATTGCACAATTTATTGCCATAATTCACCCCCCCAAAAGTTTGTTATTATTAGTATTGCAAGGTAGACGGTCCTTACAAGCTTAATCCATGATTAATCAGAATCCCCCAACTCCCTCATTAATACCCTTAATAATAACAATTATATTATAATATGATATTATATATTATACTTAAGCGTATAAAAACCTCGCTTAATCCTCAGCCAGCTCCTTCAAACTCACGAATCATACGGAAGCTCCTCCCTCCACGCTCATGCTCCCGTCGCCGCTCCTCCCTCTCACAGTGCCTCGTCGTCGCCGCTGCTCTCTAACGTCACGACTGCTGGCCTCCACCGTCACAAACCTCGACCCGACGCCGCCCTCTGACCTGCACCAACCCGCAAGCCGCAGCACCCCGCGGGCTTTCCTCGCCCGCAACGCCGCTCGCCGGTGCCCAGTGCAACCTCTGCTCTTCTGACGGCCCCACCTGCTATGCCTCCTTCCCCACACCGATGTTGCCCTGATGCCACCGACCACAGTGCCGCTCCAACACTACAGCAACCCTAGCAAACCCTGCAGCAAGCTCCTCCAGACCTCCCCCTCTTCTGTCACTCCTCGTCGTTCCTTATCGCCGCTGACACCGCCGCTTGCGCCGTCGGACCCCTCCTCATTGACATCGCCCACCGCGCCGCCTAGCGCCCCGTCCGACAACGGCTGTTGTCAATGCAAAACGCACCCCCCTCCGCTGCGTAAGAAGGTAGGAGCGGATACGTATTTTGATACGTATTTATATATGTATACGCGTATAAACGTATATAAGAGCGTATTTATATTTATATAATATGGGTTTTCTGATTTAAAATTCATAATTAATTGTATATGCCTCATAAAAATACACAGTAAGCGCTAGAAAATCGAGTGTGACGTCCCAAACTCATTGGCACTAATTTCATCACGATCAGGGGAGTATATTTTCCTCCACAAATTTTTAAATTTTAAATCTACTTACGATGTTTCATTTAAAAATTATTATCTTAAACTCTTCACGTACACACACTTATATATGAAAAAATTATATGTTATAGTATTAAAAGAGACGCTCGTTTTGACACCTTAATTGAAGTATTCTAATACGTATTTCATTCTGAATAAATTGTTGAACATTTACAAGAATTATTAAAAATTAGTTTTTAAATCCATTTTAAATTCTAAAAATTATTTTTGAGCTTTTAAAAATTAAAAAAAAATATCCACAGTAGCTTCAGAAAAATATTTTCTTCTTAGGTAAAATTATTTTTCGTATAGCTATCCTATCTAAAATTTTAGTTAGTATATCGACACCTTTTCAAGTTATTATAAAATAAAAACAGTCAAGATAAATAGATAGAAAATAGTACGGCCTATAATCAATAAATTCTGTGATCGCATGTACCGATTCTCGCACACAATCACCCTTGGAAGCTCCAGCCCTGGCATTCTGCGACGACCTCGAAACCTGTAAGTCACCTCAAATTCTAAATTTAGACAGTTAAATATTGTACTAGAATGAACTTAGGATAGCACATATAGCCTCAAAACGGCTATTGACTAGAACAAATGACTAGAGACCTAATTAAATCAACTACAGAACGGCTGTTCACTTAAACCAACAACTTTGTATTCCATGTTTGTTGGACTTGTCTTTATCCTCTGATGTTTTAGCACCCGCTTTGCTGTGGGCCAGTCGATGTTAAATAGGTTCCTAACTTTCTGGTTTTCAATAAGAAAGTCAATCAGTGGACCTGGTTTAACCATCTTAGTGGTAGAGATCTAAATAGGGAACTACTCTACCGTTTGTTAATATAATCAATGGAGCAGTTGTGATAATTGTCATTCTTAATATTGATACCACCCGGTGTCTAGGATCGTTTGCGTCCAAGTTTGGATCACCCTGCTTACGGGGATAGTGACATGCTTGGCCAAACCTGACTGGCCGTGTATGTTTGGATCAATGTTAGAATTCAAATTATCATCAGTTTGCATACTTTGATTATAAATACTTTTAAATGAGTTACTTCAACCTTTCATCTCAAGTAATCTCATATTCACCATCTTGAACTTTCTTGTCTCATTCACCTTTGCCTGCCACATCCTGATATTATTACTTGAAAACTTTGCATCAGATATCGTGTAATTTCATTTGGAAGTTACGTTGGAATCTCTTGTTGACTCTCATATTAGAATATCATGTTGTGACTTATAAATGGAATGTAAAAGTAGAACTTGATACACTTGACACGTCACTAGGTTTTGGGTAACTCATTGTAGAGAGTGTGTGGGAGCTATGACTAGAGTTACCTCTCATGTCCAGTCCAGTCCAGTTTTCAAAAGTATTCTCCTGTCCAGTTTTCAAAAGTATGTTGTATGTTGACGCACGGGATTAGCTCCCCGTTGCGAAAGAGGTTGACTCATGGTTGCATATCATACTCTCCTACTTGAGTCACGTAGTTCTAGTGCAGTTATTGCTTATACGATCACCTTTGCTTTATACATTACATGCACGTTACTTACCATACCAGTGCAGCCACCCGTACTTTACTTATCGCTCTTGTGTGCATGACTGCATTTATTTTACTTGTCGTACATGTCTGTAGCTACTTCTTTAGCATGTTTACTTACTTAACATGTTATGTACCTGTACACTGCTTTTATTTCTATTTTTAGAATTGTTGTGACTTACCTACGGTTCTATTTCTTGGCACCGTCAGACGACGAACAGATTGAAGAAAAGGCCCCTGAGTTTGAGGAGCCAAAGTTTGACCCTGAGACCACAAATTTCTAGAGCTAGCTTGAGTTTGGTGTGCGTATTATATTTTCATATGTATTTTCTGTCTGTATTTCCTTTCATGTATTCAGTGTGAGAGTGTTGTTGTGTGGTGTATCTTCAATTATGGACTGTAATAATGTACGCGGGTTTGAGAATGAGTACATCTCTGTATTATGGCTATATTATTTTCACTGGTGATCTGCAGACCTGCAAATAAATCAAATAAGTAATGGCCCTCTGAGAGCGGGTCGTTACAAGTTTGGTGTCACATGCATGTCTGCACAAAATACATTGTGAACAGTATAGTAAGATCAGGATGTACTGTATATAATACTCAATGAATCTGACATTTTCCTTTGTATGCAGGTGTGACATTCAAACAATGGATGGAAAAACTTCTGGGAGTCCTAATGGAGCTGATGTGTCCAGAGCTAGCAATCAAACCAACCTCAACAACAGACCACCTCCTACGGTGCGCCAAATATCTGATGTCGCACTACGAGAACTTGTTCAAGCCTTACAAAGGGAATATAAGCACGAAGGAGGAGTGCAACAATTTAAGTCGCTCTGCACAAAGCCTTGGAATGGTTTGGACGATCATCTGAAGGTCGAAGAATGGTTACGAAGCACTGAGGACGACTTGAGAGCAGCCCAGATCACAGAATATGCATGGGTAGACACTGCCAAATTGCAACTGACTGACGGAGCTTGGATTTGGTGGGATTCAGCTGAGAGTCGCATCCAACGACTAATTGATTAGGCTATGTTCACCGACCACTTCAATGCCCAGTACTTCTCGCCCGAGGCACAGATGGAACTGCATACTCAGTTCGTCGGCTTGTGGCAAGAATTCATGACAGTGGAACAATATGATGCTAAGTTCACCATGCTCAGCCGATTCACTCCAGGAATGGTTGATACCCCTCTGGCTCGAGCACAACGCTTTAAGCAAGGATTGAACATCGAGATTCGATGGAACTTAGTTGGACACACGATGTATAACCACACTAAAGTCTTAGCTGCGGCTTATGAGCATGAATTTATCGAAAGAGAAGAGAAGGGAGGACAGTCTATAGCTGCCCCTCCTAGAAGGCCATAACCTCCAACTATTACTGCTAGACCCAGCCGTCGACCTCCATCCAACCAGATGCTTAGGCATGTCCAGCAAACTCAATTCAAAAGGATGGCACCTCAGCAACATTTGGAGTGCTTCCATTGTGGAAAACTTGGGCACATCAAAACAGAGTGTTGTTCATACCTGAACCTCTGCTTGATCTGCGGGGCAAAGGACCATAGCGCAAAGGATTGACCAAGGAGGCTACCATGAGCCCCTAACACTGCTCCAGCTAATGCCCCTACTAGTAATGCTCCATAACAACCACCACCTCTCCCACAACGACTGCCACTTCCTCCCCAACAGGAGGTGTTTCAACAAGAACGACAACAGGCACCACCCCCACAGCCCCAAGCTTATAACATGACTGTGGAAGAGGCCGAAGCTACTGTCACTTTTAGTATTATAGTCTATTATTTTGAAATCGTTGGCTTAGACATAATTCTCATAACCGTAGGTATCATCCTAGTAGTTGGTAGACTCGCTCTCACGTTATTCGACTCAGGAGCAACACATTGCTTCTTGGCGAGTCGATTCGTCAACACACATATTGTCCCTGTTGAACCTATGACTTCTCATTGGAAGGTCGACACTGCCGGTGGTTCTATACCGATAACTAGCGGATGTCTTCAATGTTCTGTAGCGGTTTGTGGACACGATCTATTCGTCGACTTCATGGTGATTGAGATGCCAAGTTTCGATGTTGTTCTTGGAATGGATTGGTTAGGGACATTCCATGCTACCATTGACTATCGTCAAAGGAGGGTGGTATTTGAAATACCCAACCATCCTAAGTTAGAATTTCTCAGCGGAAGCAGATCAGATGGACCAGTGAAGTTCAGAGCCCGACTTACAAATACAGTGGCAACTGCAATGGAAGTTGAGCAAGAGAAACCTAAAGTAGTATAAGAATTCTTGTACATGTTTCCAGACGAACTCATAGGTTTGTCTCCGAATCGTGGCCTCGAATTTACCATTGATTTATTGCCAGGAGCACAACTGATATCCAAGTGACCTTATCGCATGGCACCACCTAAGCTTGAAGAAATTCAGGCTCAACGGGATGATCTTATACGAAAGAGATGGATACGACCTAGTGTATCCGTATGGGGTGCCCCTGTACTACTCGTGAAAAAGAAGGATGGATCCCAGCTCATGTGCGTCGACTATCGCGAGCTGAACAAGATGACAGTGAAGAAAAAGTATCATCTCCCTTGCATCAACGATCATTTCGACTAGCTTGGAGGATCGAGCGTATATTCAAAGTTGGACTTGAGGACCATGTACCATCAAGTGAATGTCAAGAAGGATGATATTCACAAGACTACTTTCTGAACCAGATATAGACACTACGAGTTCTTAGTGATGTCGTTAGGCATCACTTATGTAGCTGCGGTATTCATGAGCCTCACGAATCTGGTATTATATGAACATCTGGACAAGTTTGTAGTTGTCTACATCGACGACGTCCTCATCTACTCGAAGGACGCTCAGGAGCACAGAGAACATCTGAGGAATGTCTTGGAAACCTTAAGGCGACACCAATTGTATGCCAAATTCAGCAAGTGTGAATTCTGGCTAGACAAGGTGGCTTTCCTGGGCCACATCATGTCGGGAGAAGGAATATCTATCGACCCCGAGAAGGTAGCAGTAGTTCGAAACTGGTCGGTCCCTAAAATTATGATGGAGATTCGAAGCTTTTTGGGACTGGCTGGTTATTACAGATGATTCATCCAAGACTTCTCGAAGATCACGGAGTCCATGACGCAATTGATAAGAAAGGACGTCGTAATTGTCTGGTCGAAGGCTTGTGAAGATGCTTTCCAGGAACTGAATAGAAGGTTAACTTCAGCCCCGATTCTAGTCATTCCAGACAGAACCAGATGTTTCGAAGTATTTTGTGATGCATCTGGTAAAGGACTTGGGTGTGTGCTACATCAGCATGACCGAGTTATTACATATGCATCCAAACAAATGAAGAACCACAAGAAGAACTACCCCACTCATGACCTTAAGGTGGCGGTAGTTATCTTTACTGTGAAGATTTCGAGACATTTCTTGTTGGGCGAGCATGTGAATATATTTTCAGATCATAAGAGTCGCAAATACCTTTTCACCCAGAAGGAGCTTAACATGCGACAACGATGATGGATCAAGCTAATGGCGGACTGTGATGTTGACCTTCAGGACCATCCTAGGAAGTTTAATGTCGTACCAGATGCATTGAGTCGTCTCACTGCGGTGATTACCCTCACATCGCAATGGAGACTACAATAAGAGATATGAGACATGGATATGGATGTAATCTTACCTGGAGTAACGTCTTCATTAATCAACCTTCAGATCTAGTCAAATTTGGTTGACAGGATCAAGGCTGCCCAAGCCGGAGATGAGAAGCTATGAAGGATCAAAGATATGGTGATGGCAGGTCGATGCCTGAATTCAAGATCCATAAGGATGGATCTTTGCATTTTAGCAACTACATCTGCATACCATCTGGAGACATCAGAGAGGAACTATTGGAGGAAGCTCACAACTCTCCATATTCCATTCCTCCAGGCGGTACCAAGATGTATCAAGACTTACGACAACACTATTGGTGGCATGGCATGAAGAGAAGCATTGTGCGAAGCATGACGAATTGTATAGTGTACCGACAGGTGAAGGCATAACATCACCGGTCTGCTGGCTTGTTACAACCTTTGCCCATTCTAGAATGGAAGTGGCAACACATCACAATAGATTTTGTGACGGAACTGCCCAAGAGTTCGAAACATAATGACAATTTCTGGGTAATTGTTGATCGATTGACCAAGTCACCGCACTTCATTCCTTTCAGAGTGGGCCAGTAGACCGAGGTGCTAGCCAGGAAGTACATGGAAGAGATAGGGAAGTTGCATGGTGTTCCTGTCAGCCTTATTTCAGACAGAGACACTCGATTCACGTCTCATTTTTGGAAGAGTCTACAAGAATGTCTGGGGACCCACTTGAGCTTCAGTACAACTTATCACCCCCAGACAGATGGCCAATCGGAACGCACCATTCAGATCTTGGAAGATATGTTGCGTGCATGTATGCTGAATTTCAAAGGATCGTGGGAAGACTATCTACATCTCATTGAGTTCTTCTACAACAATAGCTACCAGGCCATCATAGGTATGTCGCCCTTTGCAGCGCTATACCACAGGAAGTGTCATTCCCCCTTGAGCTGGGACGACATTGGTGATCGAGATCTCGTCGGGCCAGAATTGATCGTAGAAGCGGTGGATGTAGTCAGGACCATCAGGGAGAAACTACAGTTGACTTAGCATTGATACAAGTATTGGGCGGATGCGAAGCGCAAACATTTAAAGTTTCATCCTGGTGACCATGTGTTTTTGAAGATCTCTCTTAATCGTGGAATGATTCGATTTGGACAAAGAGTGAAGCTTAGTTCATGATACATTGGCCCCTTCAATCTTTTGGCACTAGTAGGCGAGGTGGCATATCACCTTGCATTGTCACCTACCTTAAAGGGAGTACATGAAGTCTTTCATGTCTCACAGCTACGACGCTACGTGAGTGATCCCAATCATGTTGTGGATTACTCAGAGATTGCTATCAACCCGGATCTATCTTACGAGCAGTGGCCAGTCGAGATCGTGGATCGACGACAGAAGACCCTCAAGAATATGGTTATCAACCTTGTCAGAATAATTTGGCATCACGACTCACCTGGAGAATCTACATGGGATCGGGAAGACGATATGCAAGAACATTTCCCTTACCTATTTACCGAATCAGAGGATCTTACTAGTCTTGAGACTAGTTATGGAAGCTATGGTGATATTAATAGGAAGTATTCATAAACATCATCTCTTATTTTCTTGATAATATGATATCACATTATATTTCATGCTATTTACAACTTATTTTGTTAGATTGTTATCATTCGTCAAGCATTTCCTTTAATCAATTAATTGATTAGGCAATGATCTGTTTTCTAAATTCCGAGGACAGAATTTTTATAAGGAGGGTAGGATGTAATGGTTTGATTTCAGCGTACACGAAATTCCGTATTCGCGATGGTAACAAATGAGTTCAAAATGAGTAAATGATTTTTTCTATTTTTTGTCACTCAAACCTTAAATTTGACTGCATATTCAAGATCCTCGCTACGATACGAACCCATGGCTATTTCTTCGTAATTTTCTAGAATCGTTTGTGAAAATAAGTATTTTGGTATTAAAATAATATTATTATACTACTATTACTAATTACCATTATCTAATTTACTAATTACCTTATTAACTAAATTGATTACTTACCCTAACCATCACGTAGCGGCCCATGCGTTTCATGGCTTAGCTTAATCCACGATTAGTCAAAAAACCCCAACTCACTCATTAATACCCTTAATAATAATAATTATATTATGATATGATATTATATATTATACTTAAGCCTATAAAAACCATGCTTAATCCTCACCCAGCTCCTTCAAACCCACGAAGCATACGGTAGCTCCTTCCTCCACGCTCATGCTCCCGTCACCGCTCCTCCCTTTCCCAGTGCCTCGTCGTCGCCGCTCCTTTCCGACGCCGCGACCGCTCGCCTCCACCGCCACAAACCCCAACCCAACGCCGCCCTCGGTCGTGCACCAATCCATAATCCGAAGCACCCCGTGGGCTTTCCTTGCCTGCAACATCGACCACCAGTGCCAAGCGGCACCTTTGCTCCTCCGACGGCCCCACCTGCTCTGCCGCCTTCTCCGCACCGCTGCAGCCCCGATGCCGTCGACTGCAGTGCCGCTATGCCACCGCAGCGACCCCCGTAAACCCGCAGCAAGATTCGCCAGAGCTCCCCATCTTCCGTCACTCCACACCGTTCCTTTCCGCAGCTGACACCGCTGCTTGCACCGTTGGACCCCTCCTCGTCGGCGCACCCATTGTGCCGCCCAGCGCCGCTCCGACAGCCACTGCCATCGACGCAAAATGCACCCCCTCCGCTACGTAAGAAGGTAGGAGAGGATACATATTTTGATATGTATTTATATACGTATACGCGTATAAATATATATATAAGAGCATATTTATATTAATATAATATGGGTTTTCTGATTAAAATTCATAATTATTGTAAAAGCCTCAGAAAAATATACAATAAGCGCCAGAAAATAGATCGTAACGTCCCGAACACATTGGTACTAATTTCATCACGATCAGGCGAGTATATTTTCCTCCGCAAAATTTTAAATTTTAAATCTACTTACAATGTTTTTATTAAAAAATTAATATCTTAAACTTTTCACGTACACTTATATATGAAATAATTATATGTTATAGTATTAAACGAGACGCTCGTTTTGACACCTTAATTGAAGTATTCTGATACATATTTCATTCTGAATAAATTGTTGAACGTTTACAAGAATTATTTAAAATTAGTTTTTAAATCCATTTTAAATTCTAAAATCGGTTTTGAGCTTTTAAAAATTATAAAAATTATCCAGAGGCTTCAGAAAAATATTTTCTCCTTAGCTAAAATTATTTTCTTATATTTATCTTATCTAAAATTTTAGAACATATTTCGACACCTTTTCAAGCTATTGTAAAATAAAAACAGTAAAGATAAATAGATAGAAAAAAATAGTACGTCCTATAATCAATAAATTCTTGTGATGGCAGGTACTGATTCTCGTGCACAAGTATCCTTGGAAGCTCTAGCTCCAGCCACGGCTTACTGCGACGACGCTGAAACCTGTAAGTCACCTCGAATTCTAAATTTAGAAAGTTAAATAGTGTACTAGTATGAACTTAGTATAGCACATATAGCCTCAGAACGGCTATTGACTTGAACAAACGACTAGAGACCTAATTAAATCAACTGTAGAACGACTGTTCACTTAAACCAATAATTTTGTATTTAATGTTTGTTGGACTTGTCTTTATCCTCTGATGTTTTAGCATCCGCATTGCTTTGGCCCAGTCGATCTGAAATGGGTTCCTAACTTTCTAGTTTTCAGTAAGAAAGTCAATCAGTGGACCTGGTTTAACTATCTTAGTTATAGAAATTTAAATAGGGAACTACTCTACCGTTTGTTATTATAATCAATGGAGCAGTCGTGATAATTGTCATTCTTAATATTGGTACCACTCGGTGTCTAGGATCGTTTCCGTCCAACTTAGGATCACCTTGCTTGCAGGGATAGTGACCTGCTTGGCCAAACCTGACTGGTCATGTATGTATTGATCAATGTTAGAATTCCAATTATCATCAGTTTGCATAATTTGATTATAAATACTTTTAAATGATTTAATTCAACCTTTCATCTCAAGTAATCTCATGTTCACCATCTTGAACTTTCTTATCTCGTTCACCTTTGCTTACCACATCCTGATATTGTCACTTGAAAACTATGCATCAGATATCGTGTAAATTCAGTTGGAAGTTACGTTGGAATCCATTGTTGACTCTCATATTGGAATATCATGTTGGAACTTATAAATGGAACGTAAACGTAGAACTTGATACACTTGACACGTCGCTAGGTTTGGGCTAACTCATTGTAGAGAGTGTGTGGGAGCTATAACCGGAGTCACCTCTCATGTCCATACCAGTCCAGTTTTCAAAAGTATTCTCATGTCCATTTTTCAAAAGTATGTTGTATGTTGACGCGCGGGGTTTGCTCCCCGTTGCGAAAGAGGTTGACTCATGGTTGCATATCATACTCTCCTACTTGAGTCACATAGTTCTAGTGCAGTTACTGCTTATACGGTCACCTTTACTTTATACATTACATGCATGTTACTTACCATACTAGTGCAGCCACCCAGACTCTACTTATCGCTCTTGTATGCATGACTACATATACTTTAGTTGTCATACTTGTCTTTAGCTATTTCTTTAGCATCTTTACTTACTTAGCCTGTTCTATACCTATACACTGAAGGGTTTTGGCATACCCTCAGGGCTCAGATCTGTGCACGTCCTAAGTCGGCCGGGCCACAGAGGCATAAAGTGCAGCAGGAAATAAAAACATACTAGCTAAACATTTTAGCTAGGCCCTGAGAGAGCCAGCACCTAGCCCGATCTATGCCAACTTGGGGTGGATCTGACCACCCCAAGAGGGATCTATCCTACTACGACGAAATTAAATTACACTAAAACCCCTTTAAAGAACATACCCAGAATCTCAACCCTGGCGCAGGCAAGATGTACCGCACCGGCTTCTTACGCTCCTCGTAGCTGAACCACCTTGACTCGATCCACCCGAGCCGCCTGGCACCTTCGAAGTGATCCACCCAAGCTGACACCTGCCTCCGAGCCGATCACTTGCGGTAGAAGGTTCACTTGAGCAGACCCGCATCTTAGACATCTGGATCCGAATCCAAAACCCCCTTAGTAGTCTTGCTAGGACTCGTCGGGAGAATAGGAAGAAGAGAGGAAGAATAGTTTAAGTCGTAGATCGAGCTTGCTCAAAATTTGGAGCTACTCGATCAAAGACTTGGTGTATTTTTCAACGAAGAGAGTGCACCCCTATTTATTTAGGGAGTCGGCACCTCTCTTTTCGTTGCGAGTAATGCAGGACAAAGATTAAAGAAGAGGGATTTAATTTGGCTAATTGAAGTTTAGTAAGCCTTTCACAAAGGATAACTTCAACGAATTAAATCTCTTCATCCATTAAACTTTAGACACCAAACAAGCTATCATTTCGAAGGGCTTCGAATGGTGAACGCATAGGAATGAACGTCGACGAATTCCGACTTCATTTGACCCCTCAAACAATTGCCCAAATATGGGCAAAAAGTTAATTTTCGTAGCCGTCAAACGGGTTTCAAAAAACCCTAATTAACTTAAGTTGCGGGTGTGCCCGCTAAGCTTAGCGGGTGGACCCGCTTGCCCAAGTGGGTCTAACCCACTCTTGCCTTTGACTGTTTTTGCGTTTACGGGCTCGTTTGAGCTCCGTTTTGGACGCGGTTTGAACCTGTGTTTAGACTGGGATAATCACGTCAACCAGGTAACCCTTTCTAATGCTTTTGTTCCTACAAATATTGTCGTAACCAATTTACGACACGTTTAATCTTGTTTGCATCGAATGCAACATTGTCCACATCTACGACTTAGTCTCACAACTAGCTTATGAACTTAACTATTCCATTTCATCAAATGAATTCCTCTTATATATCTTACTATTACTAAGACACGAATACTACTTGGTGTGAGACATTACAGCCTGACCTTACTACAGGTTGGGGCTCGAAACCCCTAGACGACGGTCACCACGAGCAGCAGTTGTCGTCTCTGTTTCAGAATCATCATAACGTGATCGACCCATTGACAAAAGTATTGTTGGGTTCACTTTGGCTGTGTCAGTGATGAATACCGTCAGCTATAGTCCCTTCGTCAAGACTGTGTCTCTGTTGGCCTAGGGTACGGTTTATTATGTCTCTGTTGTCTGAGGATTAACACAAAGACCGTACTGAGCCTGTGACACTAACTTCCCTTTAACGGAAGAGACGAATCCCATCTCAGTCATCTACTCGCCTCGAGAGCTTCAGGTGTAACCCAACCTAAGATCTTTCTGCAGGCCTAGCCTCGAAGCAAGATCATAGGTGTAAGCGACACTGTTCACCCACAGGTTCGTACAAATGACTTCAGGTCTTAAGGACCAGCTTACCTATCATTACCCTAGAGTTATTATAGACAGTTTAGTTAAAGTTTAACCATTTAATAACTATAATTTGGTCATTCAGTGAACTCATTCTCCAATGAGCACATGTGTCTCGTCTCCGACTTCACCAAGTCGAATGACTATGAGATCATCATTACCCTAAGGTAAGACAAAGACACAGTGGTCTGTCCGATGTGCCGATATCTAGTTCTCAACACATCTATGACCACGAACCGTTTAAGACTTAAGTTTCTATTCGGCCACTTACTACTCATAATCGAGATCTTATCTGGATACGTAAGGACCTAACTATAAGTCTATGGACATTATCTAAGTACATTATTCATTTGAATTTATACTTAGGATAATGGATACCATATTATATCTTAACAAGACGTATACTTAGGATAAATTGGCTTATGGGCATATATCCTCCTACATACACTGCTTTTCTTTCTATTTTTAGAATTAATGTGACTTACATACGGTTCAATTTCTTAGCACTGTCAGACGACGAACAGATTGAAGAAAAGCCTCCTGAGTTTGTGGAGCCAGAGTTTGACCTGAGACCGCAGATTTCTAGAGCTAGTTGAGTTTGGTGTGCGTATTTTATTTTCATATGTATTTCCTTTCTGTATTTCCTTTCATGTATTCAGTGTGAGAGTGCTATTGTGTGATGTATCTTTAATTAAGAACTGTAATAATGTACGATGGTTTAAGTATTAGTACATCTCTGTATTTTGGATATATTGTTTTCATTGGTGATCTGCAGACATGCAAATAAATCAAATAAGTAATGGCCCCCTGAGAGCGGATCGTTACAATAGCTCGTAAGGTGACTTTTGAAAAGGATTTCTAATATGTACTCTATTTTAAATATAGCACGCGGTTGCTACAGCTTCTGCACAAGAGTATTTTGGAAGGTTGCTTTCAGACAATATTGTTCGTGCACACTCTTGGAGTGTTTGTATTCTTCCTCTCATCTACTCCATCTTGTGGAGCAGCTCTAGGAAAAGTAAAAGTATGAGATATGGCACGTTTTTCACAAATTTTTTGAAAATATTCATTTTCGAATTCTCCACCGTGGTCACTTCTTATAGAAATAATTTTTAAAGAATGTAGTATTTTTTTCTTTTTGAAGAATATTTTGAATTCACGAAAAGCATCATTTTTATTAGTCAAAAATAAAACCAAAGTAAATCTTATGTAGTCGTCCACAATGACAAAAATATATTTGCTACCATAAAGAGAAGAAGTCCTAGCGGGACCAAATAAATCCATATGTAGTAATTCAAGTGGTCTTTTGAGCTAAGGGCTCCTATGCTCTTAAAGGTGCTCTTAGTGTACCATGTTAGCAAGACTCACAATTTTATCTAATTTAAAATTCATTTTTTGGGAGTCCTTGTACCAAATCTTTTCTTGATATCTTATTCTTGTTTTTGATGTTGACATGACCAAAACGTCTATGCCACAATAATGTGTCATTACATGAAACAATTAAACATACTTTTGAATCATTATCTTTGTAAGAAAAAGTATAAATATTTTCTAATCGGTTACCTTGCACTAACAAATTTTTCATAGCATTGTCATATGCTACATGAGGAAAAAGAACTTTATAACCTTTATCACATAATTGACTAATGCTTATCACGTTATGCTTGAGTCCTTTAACTAAACTAACATTCTCAATAATGGGTTTTGAAGGGTTACCGACATTGCCGATTCCAATTATTTTTCCCTTTTTGTTGTCTCTGAAGGTTACCGTTCCTCCATCTACCATCTTTAAGAACTTAGCAATTTTGTGTTCCAAGTCATATGTGCAAAGCATTTGCTATTTATGATCCATAGTTTCTTGAATTGTTCCTGCAATAAGATATCTCAAATATATTGGTACCCACTAGAGATTTGGTCCGAAATGTTAGTCATAATTTCTTACTACTATTTTGAGGTATCAAAAACATAATCGTTATGCACATGGATACCGAATAGGAAATATGGCATATACAATTATCGATGTGGAATCCAAATTCTATTTGGATTTGACTTTACATGAACAAAGGAGTCATTATTACATCCATGCATATTTCTAACTATGTTACGAATATAAATAGTCTTATCATGCAATCCTAAGTGTTTAAGCACTCATATCATCTTATTTCTAGCATTATGTGCAATGTGTGGTTTGTGCACAAATGTGATTTTTTGATGAGTGTTGTGAACAATATTTTTGTGAACCAAAGTGTGAGCATTGCGAGAAATAACATGTGGTCTATTTTTATTTGCATGTCTACCCTACATAAAAGCATGTTTGTTTTTGACATTTTGGATAGACGATCATTGTGTGGTGGAGTGATGAGCTTTGACGTATGAGAAGTCTTAGCTTTAAGCATTAACTCCTCATGTTTAAGCTTGCTATCATATAAATCATTTTCAAGAATATTTACACGATCATTTATAAGAGAAACATATAAGGTATGTTTATTCTTTAAAAAATCATGATCACGTACTAATGCATCATATCTGTTTCTGGGTGTTTTCTCACCACAGATTCGTTGACTGGAGGGCTGGGGGGTCAACGCGCTTGTGGGGATTACGTGCGGCCTCCAGGTGCGGGATCCGGCTCGTTCGGCCTCGGTGAAGAGCGTGTGGGTCCGTGTGTCGATGTGCCGAAGGGACTCCTCAGTAGCTCAACGGCCTCTGTTGTGGTGAAGACGAACGGGCTCAGGGGCAAGTGTGTTCGGCTTCGAGCTAGCCGGGCACCAAAGGGTAGCCTTGGCATGGCTGGATTCTGCTTGACCTGAATAGACGAGAAAGCTCATCAGGGGGGTAGGACCTTGGTTCTAACCAAGTCCCCTCTGATGCCTAAGTTAGAACGGATCTGAGGGATGCTATGTCGGATCGGTATGGCTCACGGGGAGGCAGATACGCGAGTCCTCGGGCCGAGCTGTGGGGGAGAAAAATAAGGTGGAAGACAAGGTCGTGTGAGAGGAATACCTCAATATCTTTTGGGTATCCAGGAAGTGATCCTTTTGTACGTTGTATGATCGCGCCCCGGATACACGTCCTGGGACGGCGACACTGTAGTCTTACCGCAAGCGCACGGTGTAGCGGTGAGCGGGTATCGAACACGAGGAGGCCTAATGACAGTGTCTTCTTCAATCAACCTAGCTATAGGAACAGTAGAGAAATATTCGCTATAAAGCGGTCACAGTTGTTTAATTTTATAAAAGAAATAACAAATTAATAAGGACGCCTAGGGGTAGGGAATCCCCGCTACTTGCCGTATCTCATCATTGTGATTCGTAGGTTTCACAATTGCTAGACTTGAAATTCGGGTGAACTAGTTGCAACTAAATGTAGAACCAAGCTCACGCTCTCGCGCTATTGCCGGTCTATAGCAAACCTAGGGTAGGGTCCAATCTCTTGCAAACCCTAACCTAGGCAAGCTAGCGTGAAGAACATCATCATCGTTCAATCGCATCTCGAGCCCACTCTCGTGCAAACTCTAGCTACGACCTAGGTTGGGATAGTTCCTACCCGTCCAATCTCTTGCAAACGGGTATTGGTATAGAATTACAATCGAAAACCCTAGTTTCGGTCCAATCTCTTGCAAACCGATTCCGGAGAAATTCAATTGCAACCCAATTCGAATTTCTAGGGCTTCCTATCGAGTTGGGATCCAATCTCTTGCAAATCCCAATCGGTATGAATCCCTAGCTATTCGTATTAAATCAATCCCAAACTAACCCTAATCAATTCTAGCAATAATTTCACCAATTCATCACAAATTAGAAATAGGGTTCGTAGGGTTCATCCCTACGCCCTAAGACGATAAAACTACTCATAATTCATAATGAAATTCAATAGAAATTCACAAATAAAATCAATAGAATTCATAGCAATATTCAATATATCAATAAAAAGGAGTTTTTGATAGGGAGAGAGACAAACCAATGAAGAACAAAATAGCATCCACCAACTTAACACTTTTCTCTCCTCCCTCAAAGCTAAATCTAATTCCTAAAAAGTTAATCAAAAAGGCTGCCAAAAGTTCAGGAAAAAGCCCTCCAAACTAGGTTATAAACTGGGGTTAAATACCCCCCAAAATCGCCCAAAAAACTATGACGAAACTGCCCCTGCGCAGCCTCAAAATCACAACTTACGCAACAGGCAGCGCGACTCACTCAGCCGAGTGACAAATGTCAATCTGCCGAGTGAGAGACCCTGACGGATTCCAGAGAGTTGGGGGTCTTGGGGGTCGTCTCCTCGGGAGTCACGCGGCCGAGTGACTTTTCTTCACTCGGCCGATGGGCGTTCTTCACTCGGGCGGACGGCGTTCGTCACTCGGCCGAGTCGGTCTTTGGGGCTGACTGACGGATTCCAGAGAGTTCAACATTTTTGGTTACCGTCGTATTGGCTCCACTCGGGCGAGGGATGACTCGGTGCTCGGCCGAGTGGTCTGGCGATGCTCGGTCGAGTGCACGCTGATATGAGCTCTGTTGCGTGTCCGATCTGGTCGGCCGAGCGGGCTGTCTATGCTCGGCCGAGTGACTCCTTCACTCGGCCGAGTGGCATGCTGAAAATGCCTATTCTTCGTATTTTTGCCTCCTCGTCGCTCCTACGACGTTCTTTCTTCTTCCACTCCTCTCCAATCGCAGAATACCCCTCAAGAGAGTCGTCGGTGACACTCCGGAGTGGGTGCATCTCAGAATCACTCCAAATCGCTCCAAATCTCCTGAAATACGACAAAAACAACAAATCGTGAAAAGCATCGCAATATTGTCGAATAAACGTGAAAAACACGATTTGAGCGATCTAAATGGCATGCAAACATGCAGAAAAAAGGTGTAAAATACGGAGTGATCAAAATCCCCCAAGCTTACCTCTTACTCGTCCTCGAGGAAGATGAGTAAAAAGCGAACCCGGTGGATAAAGATAAAGAAAACGATGGAGAAATGGAAAATGAAAAATGAAAAACAAAGTAGAAAACGAAGAGGGAAGTTGCTAGATCATTTTTCTCAGGATGTGGGTTTTGCTTACTCATATAGCATGCATCGAGTATAA
Source organism: Scilla litardierei (assembly GCA_030789695.1). Classification (NCBI taxonomy): domain Eukaryota; kingdom Viridiplantae; phylum Streptophyta; class Magnoliopsida; order Asparagales; family Asparagaceae; genus Scilla; species Scilla litardierei. Next base: position 177,884,367 of record CM061133.1, on the reverse strand, counting down.
AACATATGTCAAAGACTTTTATTTTGATATCATAGTATAATGGTGCATTTGAAATAGAAAATCCAAGAATATCACTATAGCATGAAAAATGGAATAATTCTAAGATTAACATCGTCTGAAGCATCTAAAGCGGTATACAATATCGTAGATCACACACTTTTCAATTGAATGCTTTCTATAAGGAGTATAAGAGATATCACACGATAGAGTAGTAAGAATAGAAAAAGTGTGGTTTTCATGAAATGAATGCTAAGCGTAGATTTCTGGATTTCGTGAAACTTTAGCAATCTCACCGAGTATAAAATATTACTTAGCCTAGGTTGTCATGCACCGTCAGGTAGTCACTCTCTCACACATCATTGGATTCTCTCCCCCAAGCTTATCTATAAGCGTGGTGGCATATACAAAACAGTATTTACATCCCCGTTTCCTTTTGTAGCTCCAAAAGTAAAGAAAAAAACAAAAAGAGGGAAGAAAGAGAGAAAGTGTATGAGATGGGATCGTTTTCGAACTTCTTTTCTCTTTTCTTTTCTTATTCTCAAATCTTTTTCTTTTTCTTTTTCTTTTTTCTCTCTTTTTTTTGAATAACATATATACACAAATGATCCCAAATCAAAGAGAAGGATATACAAGTATTTTTCTTTGGGTTTTGGGGAATTTGGAGCATGTGATATAATAACTGGGGGATGCCAATAATAGAATTGCTAAGGGGGGGATTCACCAATGAATTAAAAATAGAGAAATAATGTTCAAGATATGTGGAGAAAGAAATAAATGTATCTCTCAGTTCACTCTATAGGACGTGCATGACAACTTCAGCAAGGTAATATAATCTACTCAGTTTAATCTCAAAAAGTAAACTAGTCCAGATTTATCAATGCTAGCAAACATTCAATCAACCTGAAGTGAAGCGTACAAATCATGCAATAAGAAGTGATATGAGAAAAGAAAGCAGTACTCCAGATATAAGCATCAATGCGTGAATCTTGGTGTGTTTTCTACGATAGCATACATATGAATCATCAGACATCAGCTAATAATAGAATTTCACCCATTTTCATACGGAAAAAGAAGTGGGTTACTATTTCTAAATGCAACACAGGACATAGCATATGATATCAGAAACAAAAGCTATGACATGACAAATTTAGCATGCATATAGAGAAAAGCTAACACCACGTCATCATCATCACAGAAAAATCATCTCTAGCAGAAGATGAAAGAAATAAAGATAAAAGAAAACAAAGATATTTACAATGCAGCACACAAGGAAAAATAAGAAAAACGTGATGCATGGCGAAAAAATGAAAAAGTGATGAAAAATGGGTGCAAAAGCGGAAAAACGTGAAAAAACTAAAAATAAAGGTGATAAAAGCGAAAAGCGTGAGAACTCACTCCCCCAAGCTAAAGTGCACAGTCTCCTCAATGTGCGAAGTGTGGCACACTGAGAGACGTGTAATGGGTGGGGGGTCGGTGCATGCATGATAAAAAGAAATAAAAATAACAAAATGAAAATATGAGGCGGATGTGATGCATGCAAGGATAAGAGTGATGCAGATATGTGTGCGTCACCAAAAATACTCTCCCTCACTCCTGAAAAAGGATATAGAATGATATGATCAAAACGGGGACAAAAATAGTGAGGGGAGGAGGGGGGCAAAAATCATCAGAACCAAGCAGAGAATGGGCAGCATAACGGCAAAAAAATATCAATGGCATCAAGGGTGTGCCTAAGCTGGTGGTGCTGCGCCATCTCCGTCCTGAGGCGGAGGTGGAGGTGGTGGTGGTGGTGGCTGGGTAACAGTCTGCTGGGTGGGTGGTGGTGGTCGTGGATGGGATCGGCTGGAAGTGGCTGCGGATGGATGGGGTCGGCTGGAAATGGCTGTGTGGGGTGAGGTGGTGAAGGTGGAGGGGAGTCCTCCCTAGCGTGGGAGTGGCCAGGCTCATCCTGCCGCTTCCACTTGGCGAAAGCTCTCCGAGTGTGTGGCCGTGTACGGGGCGGCAGGTGTGCCCCGAGTGCTCACCCAACTAATGAAAAATGCGGCGTGCCAAAAAAATGGAACGAAGGTACCTGAACACGCCGTGAGAGCAAAACTGCAGATAAGTGCGAAGACGCCGCCTCCACGAAGCCAATAGCGCGTCCGAAAGCTCCCCTAAGCTCCCCCAAGATAGCCTGCACATCAAACAATGATATCAGCGTATAAAATTCAAAATACATGGAGGAGATGGGGTATAACAGATAAGTAAAGAAGTCGATTTGAGTTAGGGGCTCAATGGGTGTACGGATCGTCAAAAATAGGGGAAAAAGGAGCAAAGGGGCGAAATTTGGGTTACCGGCGGTCGGCCGGCGGCGAGGGTGGTCGCCGGTGGTGGGGGATGGTCGCCGGAGCGGTCGCCGGCGGTGGTGCGGCGATCGGGGCCGGCGGCGGCTTGAATCGGGTGAGGGAGGGTGCGTCGCGGGCGAGGGAAGTCGAAAGGGCTCGGGCTCGGGCAAGAATTGGGGAATAATTGCGTTGAACTTCACGCCGAGCCCGCAGCGCCTTATATAGGAGTGGTTACGACTCGGCCGAGTGACGTAACGGAAAAAAAATTTTAAAAACTCCTCGCCACTTACGACTTGGCCGAGTGTTGCCACACTCGGCCGAGTGGAGAAAGTCCATTCGGCCGAGTGGCACAAGCTACTCGACAGCACTTGCCCTAGGAGGGTATCAGTTTCACTCGGCCGAGTGAAGAAATATACTCGGCCGAGTGGCAGTTTATACTAAAATCACAAAAAAGACAGAGAGTTGGGTACAACAGACTTCCCTCGTTGGTGCTCCACTCGGGCAGACAGCTTACTTTGCTCGGCCGAGTGACTATGGTACTCGGCCGAGTGAGGCTCTGTTTCCTGCTTCGGGGCTCTGTTTTGGCTCTACTCTCTGTTTTTCTTCCTCCAGGTGGTTTCTTCCTCCTCCTAAGCCTCGAGCGCATTCCTGGAGCTCTCTTCTTTGCCTCGGTCATCCTCCATATGATAGATATCCTTTCTTCATCCTCCTGTCAAAGAAAATAGGACCCGTTGTCACAATTTTTCGGGCAAACGACTCAAAAACACTAATAAAGTCTAAAACAAAAATAAAAACTAAAATAGAAATAATTCGATAACCGTCGGGTTGCCTCCCGACAAGCGCTCGTTTAAGATCTTGAGCTCGACCCTTTTAAATTTTCAATTTAACGCGGGATGTTGGGTGCATATGAGATGCACCCGTCGAATTTGCCGGGAAGACCGCTCGGATTTGGATCATGGTGGTGTGTGGTCTTCCTCAGTGCCCCTTCGTCACGGGTAATGTTAGGGGGTGGCTCCCCAAAGCTAGAGCTTGTTCCAGTCTTCATCTTCTCTTTCTCGGCCAAATCTAGGCCTTCTTCGAAGCTATCTTCATGGAGTGCACCGATGGAGTAGGGGATAGCCTCTTCGATGACCTCATCAAGGAGGTATGAAAGGTTATCCGGCCGTCCCTTGAGTAGATATATTCTATTTACCTCGCCCATAGGGACTCCTTCGGAATAATGCTTTAGCCTTTGCCCATTCACCTTAAAAGTGGCTCCGTCTTTCCCTTTCAATTCAAATGCTCCTCCCGGTTGTATGTGCTTGATGGTGAAAGGTCCGGACCACCGTGACCTCAACTTCCCGGGGAATAGTCGGAGTTGGGAATTATATAGCAAGACTTTGTCTCCGACCTTGAAGTCCGTGACAGTTATGTTGGAATTTCATAATTTCATATTTCTATTCCCATATGGTTTTGATATGACAAACACATTCAGTGCTACTAACTCTATGTATGCAGATACATATCAATACTGAGTTCCACACAAATGAGATATCTTCATGCATACTCAATCAGATATACCATTCATGAAGCTGGAAAGACAAAGGCACCTAATCCACGACTTGGATATATAATCAATTGATAAGGATCTCCTGTAAAGAAGCTTCTCAGATTCAGTTGCAGATTCAGTCCTATCTACGACTTTATGTAATCAATGTAAAAATTTACTTTATTAGAGTCACAAAGCCTTGTGATAATATATCTTAGCCATCTAGGTTCCATTCCTCAGAGATCTACACTTCCCAATTTCGAAAATTCGCAACTTTGAAAATTGGCAGCCAATAACCCCATTTTGGTCGACCAATTTTAAACCTTCGAATTTGGTTATGGGATTGCATATGCAAACTCCCCTAACCGTGTAGATTCTAGAAATGTCTTTCAACGGTCGAAATTCCCTCTCTAAATTTTGGTCGACCAATGTGTCCTTTTGGTCGACCAATTTCAAAACTAGCCGTTTTGATCCCAAATTTTCAGGGACGGTTCCTGCCCGTTTTCCAAGGTTAACTACAGTCCCCAACCGTCCCTAAACACTATAAATAAAGGGGTAGACCCTCTCTTTTCATTCACACACTTTCCTCTTCTTTACTCTCTTATTTGTTGGAATCAAGTCTTCTCTTTTCTAAAGCTTTAGGCCATTAGTTGTTCTTTTCTTATTTGTAAGAAGAAATCATTAGATTTCCTTCTTCGTTTAAGAACGGAAGAACTTGGTTTTTCAACATCATTTTGGAAAGTTGTTTGTGTTCATAATTGAAGAAAAAATCGATTGATCTCTCTCTCTTCTTTTATGAACCAGAGAACTTCAAGTGTTGCGCTTCATTACATATCTTTTACATCTTGAAGTTCTTCTTCTAAAACACCATCCTTGAATTCTTTCTCTGAAAATTATAACAAGGCTATAGGTGTTTTTCTATTTCATTATTTTACAGGTTTGAATCTCTGTTAGAGATTGTACAAAGTTTGGGACACGGGGAGTGTCGCCATTTTTGTAAGTTGGTGCTTGCGGGGCAAGTGATTATAGTGGATTTAAAATCTCTACGGGGTAGAGGACTGGAGTAGGATCACAAGGATCCGAACCAGGATAAATCTCTGTGTTAGCGATTGATTTAAATTCAGTACTTGTCATTTTATTTTTGTGCCATCTTTGCAAATATTACTAACATTTTATTTGCGACATTTTTTTAATATACACTATTCACCCCCCTTCTAGTGTATTGATCCTTACAGGCTAAAATTACATTTGGTATCAGAGCAAGGTTAAGATGGCAGCAAGTTCCTCAAACATGAACGCAGTTCCACACAACTACAATCAGCATCCTGAAGGGCACTCTCAAACTCGTCCTCCTCTATTTGATGGTTCAAATTACTCATATTGGAAAATACGAATGGAGATTCATCTCCAAAGTATGAATTATGAAATTTGGGACATCGTAGAGTCAGGATACGAAAAGCCAACAACTCCTGTTGCTGATTGGACCACCAACGACAAAACTGCAAAAACCAACAACTCAAAGGCAATGAATGCTTTATTTTGTGCTATGGATAAACATGAGTTTAATCGAGTATCTCAGGCCAAAAGTGCTAAGGAGATTTGGCATATACTTGAGGTAACTCATGAAGGAACCAGTAAAGTGAAGGAAACCAAGATTTCCGTTTTGGTTCACAAATTCGAGTTGTTCAAGATGAAGGACCAAGAGACAATTGGAGAAATGAACACCAGGTTTACTAATATTATAAATTCTTTAAGTGCTCTTGGAAAAACTTACACTTCTCTTGAACAGGTTCGCAAAATTCTTAAAGCTTTAACTCCAGTATGGCGTCCAAAGATAACTGCTATTAAGGAAGCCAATGATCTTTCCACATTATCTATGGAAGATCTTATTGGTAACTTAATGGCCCATGAAGTTACACTTCAAGATGAGAAAGAAGAATCAGATTAAAAGAAGAAAGTACTTGCCTTCAACGCAACATCAGATAATGAAGATTCAGATGATGATATGGCATTTTTTGCCAAAAACTTCAGAAAATTCTTTCAGAAAGGTAAGTATAATAATTTTAAATCTAAGAATACTGATTCTTCTCTTTGCTTTAATTGCAATAAGCCAGGACATATGAAGAAAGACTGTCCTCTTCTCAAAGCAAAGTTCAAAACTTCCAATAATGATCAATCCAGAAGAGAAAGGAGGTTTGACAAAATGAAAAAGGCATTTGCAGCAACATGGGATGATTCTTCAGATGATGAAGATGATGATCTAAATGAAAGTGCTAACATGTGCTCTATGGCACTAGAAGATGAAGATGAGGTAAGTTCTTTTAATAACGAAGAATTACTTGATGCATTAAAAGATCTCTATTCTCGTTTCAAAAAATTGAATAATCAACATAAATCTTTAAAACAGAATAATGATGATCTTCTTATTAAATATCAAGAATTATCTTCTTCTAAGAACACTACACCTATTGAGAATACATCTTCTCAAAATTTAAATCTTAGTAAAGAGAATGATATTCTCAAAACTAAGAATCTAGAACTACATACTCAAATATCCGAAATGGATAAAAATATTTCATCACTAAAGATGAAATACGACGAGATGTCTTCCAATATTAATAAATTTAATAAAGGAAAGACTAATCTTGATGATTTACTAAAAATACAATATCATGCGAATCATAGACAAGGTCTGGGATATTCTCATAAGGATGCATCCAAATCTTGTAACACTTTTTCTTCTTGTGGAATAACTACTTTCGTTAAACCTCAAAAGAAGAATCACGCATTTATTTACACAAAGAAAGTAAACATTCCTACTTCTTCTTCACAAAGAAATGTTTCTAACATTTCAAAACCATCTTCTAGGAAACCTACTACAATTAGTATATGGGTTCCTAAGAATTCATGCTTAGAAGATAGAAATGATTATATTTCTCGTTATATACATGCTATAGTTCATTCTAATGATTATATTAAAAAGCCAAATTCCACTTGGGTTTGGCTTCCAAAAATCTAATCCCAAGGACCCTCAAGAAGGGGTACCAATGCTTAATGTTTTATCTTTCAGGTACCTAGGAAAGAAAGATGGATTTTGGATAGTGGATGTTCAAAACATATGACAGGAAATGTCAAACTACTTTCAAACGTCAAGTACAAACAAGGAGGCATAGTTACCTTTGGTGACAACAAGAAAGGAAAAATCATAGGCACTGGAACAGTTGGCAATACTAATCAGCCTATCATTGAGAATGTTCACCTGGTTGATGGTTTGAAACATAATTTACTTTCCATTAGTCAGATATGCGATAAAAATTACAAAATAGTTTTTGAACAGAATGATTGCATTATTTATGATTCAGATATGTCATCTGTTTTGTTTTGTGGTAAGCGTAAAAATAACATTTATATTTTATGCATGTCTATTACCACAAATAATCATTGTTTAATGATTACATCTGATGATACACTTTTATGGCATAAACGTTTTGGACACACTAATTTCAAAAATCTTGCACACATTTCAAAACACAAATTAGTAAATGGAATGCCAAATATTTCTTTCAAACATAAACATTTTTGTGATGCTTGTCAACAAGGAAAAATGCACAAATTTTCTTTTAAATCAAAGGATGTTGTCTCAACAAAGAGACCATTAGAACTCTTACATTTAGATTTGTTTGGTCCTTCTAGAGTAGCCTCTTTAAATAGAAGTAGATATGAATTTGTCATTGTTGATGATTATTCAAGATATACTTGGGTTATATTCTTACAAAACAAGAATGATGCATTTGAAGAATTTTCAATATTTTGTAAAAAGATACAAAAAATCAAATCCTCTAACATTGTCACTATTCGTAGTGATCATGGAGGAGAATTTGAAAATGAATCGTTTACCAAGTTTTGTAATGAAAATGGCATTACTCACAATTTTTCTTTTCCTCGTGCTCCTCCTCAAAATGGAGTAGTTGAAAGGAAAAATAGAACCTTACAAGAATGTGCAAGAACAATGCTTTGTGATAGTAATTTACCGAAATATTTTTGGGCTGAAGCTGTCGCAACTGCATGTTACATTATGAATAAAATTCTCATAAGGCCATTGCTTAATAAAACTTGTTTTGAATTATTCTTTGATCGCATTCCACGTGTATCATATTTTAAAGTGTTTGGATGTAAATGTTTTATTCTTAATACTAAAGATGCACTTGATAAATTTGATTCGAAATCTGATGAAGGTATTTTTGTTGGATACTCAACACGTAGCAAAGCCTACAGAGTATATAACAAAAGAACTTCAACAGATGAAGAATCACTACATGTCACATTTGATGAGAATCCCTCATCTAAGTCTCCTATTATTGATGATGAAGAAAATATATTACCTTTATCTAATTCTTTAGATAATATCAAACTTGATGAAATTGATGCTACTAATCATTCTGTTGAGTCTATTTCAGATAATACAGATCTTCCCAAGGCTTTTGCACAAGTTCCAAATCATCCATCAGAATTAATCATTGGAGATATTACAGATGGAGTTAGAACTCGTCGTCAAATTGAACAAATGGCTCATTGTGCTTTCCTTTCATCCATTGAACCAAAGAACATCAAAGATGCATGTGAAGATAGTTCATGGATTATCGCTATGCAGGAAGAACTCAATCAATTTCAACGAAATGATGTATGGGAATTAGTTCCCAGACCAACAGATCATTCAATTATTGGTACCAAGTGGGTATTCAAAAATAAATTGGATGAATCTGGTCAGGTAATTAGAAACAAGGCACGATTGGTTGCACAAGGTTATAATCAAGAAGAAGGTATTGATTACGATGAAACCTATGCACCAGTTGCTCGTCTTGAGTCCATTCGCATGTTGTTATCATTTGCATGTTTTAAAGATTTTAAATTATTTCAAATGGATGTCAAAAGTGCTTTTTTAAATGGATTTCTTAAGGAGGAAGTCTATGTTGAACAACCTCCTGGTTTTCATCATGAAAATTTTGAAAATCATGTTTTCAAATTAAAGAAAGCTCTTTATGGTCTCAAACAAGCACCTCGTGCTTGGTATGAAAGACTTAAAAGCTATCTTTTACATTCTGGTTATAATATTGGTAAAATAGATTCCACTCTTTTTATTAAAAATATTAAATCTGACATAATCATTATTCAAATATACGTTGATGATATTATTTTTGGTTCTACTAATGAATCTCTTTGTCAAGATTTTTCTAAGATTATACAGAAAGAATTTGAGATGAGTCACATGGGTGAACTCAATTACTTCCTCGGTCTTCAAATCAAACAATTAAAGGAAGGAATCTTCATTCACCAAAGCAAGTACTCTAAAGAACTCATCAAACGTTTTGGTTTAGAAAGTTCTGTAGAAAAACGTACTCCAATGAGTACATCTACATCTCTCGACAAAGACTTAAATGGTAAGAGTGTTGATCAACGTCTTTACAGAGGTATGATCGGCTCTCTACTCTATTTAACTGCTAGTAGACCAGACATTATGTTTTCAGTATGTTTATGTGCACGTTTTCAGGCAGACCCTAAAGTTTCACACTTAACTGCCGTAAAAAGGATTATTAGATATGTTAAGCACACTTCTGATTTTGGTTTATTTTATCCCAAGTCAAGCACATTTGATTTATTATCCTATAGTGATGCAGACTTTGCTGGTTGCAAATCAGATCGTAAAAGTACCAGTGGTACTTGCCACTTTTTAGGTCATGCTTTAGTTTCTTGGTTTAGCAAAAAGCAAAACTCTGTTTCATTATCTACAACCGAGACAAAATATATTGCCGTCGGTTTAGCATGTGCTCAAATCTTATGGATGAAACAAACTATATCTGACTATGGTATTGATTGCTCCACTTGCCCTATTATGTGTGATAATACTAGTGCTATTAATCTTTCTAAAAATCCTGTGCATCATTCTCGTCCAAAACATATTGATGTACGTCATCATTTTCTAGATGATCATGTTCAGAAAGGAGATATAGTTCTTAAATTTATAGCTACTGAACATCAGATAGCTGACATTTTAACCAAACCGTTGAAAGAAGAGACTTTTATTAAGCTTCGTAGGAATTTAGGGATTATTAGTGAATCGGACTTATGACACATTCTTATTTTTATTTTTAGAATTTTTCTCAAATTTTTTCAAATTTTTCTGGCTCTTTTTGAAATTGGTCGACCAATTCACCAATATTGGTCGCCAATTTTCGAATTTATTATTATTTTTTAACTTTTTCGGTAACTACTTCGTCTTCCCGCTTATTCTCGTTATCCGTTCCCTCCATTTTTAGTTTCAGAAACTGAACCCATCCATTCGTTTTCGAATTTTGGGTAGGATTCGTTACTTAAACTTCTCTGTCGATTGGAATTTGTCAGTTCCAACAACTTCCCATAACTTCTTTTTTATCTTATTTAAATTCGTGCCTAGGGAGTCTCATTCTCACAAAATATCTCTGCCATTTCTTCTCTTCCCAACGCAACCCTTCCTTTTCCTCAAAACAAAAACCCCGTCGGTCTCTCCCGATTCCTCATCCCCCTCCCCTCAAATCGCCGGCCTCCACCCTCTAACTCCTCCGGCGTCTCCCTCCATACCCTCGCCCGTGGCCAATCCTCCACAGCCTCCCTTCCATCGCTCCCTCGTCGCCCTCCTAGGCCGCCTGCTCCTCGGTTTCGCCAGATCCGCCCAGTCTTTGCCGGCGACCGCCTTCCCTCGACGGATCCTCGACTCTCGTTCGGTTCTTCTTCGCCTTCCTTCACCAATTCCCTCAGATCTCGATGGCTCAGCCCCCTACGGATTTCGTTGCAACCCCGGCACCGGCCTACTTCTGCGTGCGTCGTGGAGAATCTTGGTCCTTCCTTTGTAAATTCTTGAGCTCTCGTAAGCATCTCTTCTAATTTCGTCAAGCTCATTGATGTCCAAGAGTCACCTCACCGCCGCACTCTTATAGTCATAATTGAGGGTCTTGATGGCCCAATACGCGCGGTGCTCCAACTCTACCGGTAGGTGACAAGCTTTCCCATAAACAAGTCGGAACGGTGTGGTGCCAATCAGAGTGCGAAAGGCCGTGCGATATGCCCATAGAGCATCGTTTAACTTCATGGACCAATCTTTTCTAGATCGATCTACGGTCTTTTCAAGAATTTTCTTGATTTCTCTATTTGAAACCTCCACTTGTTCGCTCGTCTGAGGGTGGTAGGCCATGCCAATTCTATGGTTTACCCCGTACTTTTTCAACATGGCTTCAAATTTGTTTTCTATAAAGTGACTTCCCACGTCGCTTATCAAAGTACGGGGTACCCCAAAGCGTGGAAAAATATTCTTCTTGAAAAACTTGGAGACAACCCTCGCATCATTGGTAGGGGTGGCGATGGCTTCTACCCATTTAGAGACGTAGTCCATGGCCAATAAGATATACTTGTTACCCTTGCTTGACGGAAATGGTCCCATGAAGTCCACTCCCCAACAATCAAAGAGCTCAATCTCTAGAATGGGCTTCATTGGCATCTCATTTCGTTTGGAAATATTCCCGGTCCGTTGGCATCTATCGCATGCCTTGACGAAGTCGTGCGTGTCTCTGAACATGGTTGGCCAAAAGAATCTACTCTGCAATATCTTAGCGGTAGTCTTAGAAGCGGCGTGATGTCCCCCGCATGGCATACCATGGCAATGCAAGATGATGGAGGTGGCCTCCTCCTTAGAAATACATCTCCGGATAACCCCATCCTTGCATATCTTAAAGAGATACGGATCTTCCCAGAAATAGCTACGGACCTCATGCATAAATCTCCTCTTTTGCTGTGTGGGAATCCCGCATGGTTTAATCCCACAAGCCAAGTAAGTGACATAGTCCGCATACCAAGGAACTTCCCCGGGCCTTATGGCGTATAGCCTCTCATCAACAAAGGAGTCATCGATGGGCAAGCTTTCGTCCTCCTTGTCGCGAATAAGCCTAGATAAATGATCCACCACAACGTTGTCAGTACCGTTCTTATCTCTGATTTCCAAGTCAAACTCTTGCAATAGAAGTATCCACCTTATCAACCTAGGTTTGGCCTCTTTCTTGTTTAGGAGATACTTCAATGCCGCATGGTCCGTGTGGACAATTACGTTGGATCCAAGGAGATATGAGCGGAACTTTTCAATGGAATACACGACCGCTAGAAGCTCTTTCTCCGTAGTTGTGTAATTTTTCTGTGCGTCATCCAACGTTTTGCTTGCATAGAATATTGCATGAAGCTTTCTATCTTTCCTTTGCCCCAATACCGCCCCAATGGCTTGGTCACTTACATCACACATGAGCTCAAAGGGAAGGTTCCAATCCGGTGGTTGTATGATGGGCGCAGAAATTAGTGCTTCCTTCAATGTGTTGAACGCCTGCAAGCATTCTCCTAAAAAACAAATGGAGCATCTTTAGCAAGCAAGGAGGTAAGGGGCCGGGCAATCAAGGCGAAATCCTTGATGAAACGGCGGTAAAACCCCGCATGACCAAGAAAGCCCCTAATGCCCTTAACATTAATAGGAGGAGGGAGTTTCTCGATTACCTCAATCTTCGCCTTATCAACCTCAATCCCTCTTGAGGAGACAAGGTGCCCAAGCACTATCCCTTCCGTGACCATGAAGTGACATTTCTCCCAATTAAGAGTAAGATTATTTTGTTGACATCTTTTAAGAACTTTGGTAAGATTAGCCAAACAAGAATCAAACTCACTTCCATAAACTGAGAAATCATCCATGAAAACTTCCATAATATTTTCAATATAGTCGGAAAAGATGGAGGTCATGCACCTCTGAAAGGTGGCGGGTGCATTACAAAGACCAAAGGGCATTCTACGGTAGGCGTAAGTGCCATAAGGACAAGTAAATGTGGTCTTTTCTTGGTCGTCTTCATGCAAAGGGATTTGGAAAAACCCCGAATACCCATCCAAGTAACAAAAGTATTTATGTTTAGCAAGCCGTTCAAGCATTTGATCTATGAAGGGTAGTGGGTAATGGTCTTTTCGGGTGGCTTTATTTAGTTTTCGATAATCAATGCACATCCGCCATCCCGTGACAGTGCGTGTAGAAATGGGCTCTCCTTTTTCATTTTTTATAACGGTCATCCCCCCTTTCTTGGGGACGACGTGAACGGGGCTAACCCATCTACTGTCAGAGATAGGGTAGATAATTCTGGCCTCAAGCAATTTTAGGATTTCCTTTTTGACTACCTCTTTCATATTCGGGTTCAACCGCCTTTGAGGCTCAATAGAAGTGGCTTCAGTGTTTTCCAAGTGGATCCTATGCGTGCATAGCCTAGGGCTTATTCCCTTAAGATCAGAGATAGTGTAGCCAAGGACATCCTTGTGATCCCTAAGGACTTCTAATAGTTTTTCAAGTTGATCTTGGCCAAGGTGGGCATTAACAATCACCGTGAAGGTCAATTTACTACCCAAGAAAGCATACCTCAGATTCGGTAGTAATTGTTTAAGCTCTACCTCAAAGGGTGCCTACCCTCTGCTTCATCATCTTGTGTGAGTTTGGCTTCTCCTTCAACATCTGAGTTTAGCTCACTCTCGAGTGGAGGCTCAGATTCGCTTCCTAGTGAGGACGGTGCATCGGAATAGACGCTCTCCGATTCTGCGCTAGCATCGATAGGACCACCACCTTGCTCTGGTTCATTCCTGAGATCGAGAAATACGTCAGCAGATTCATAATTGCTTGAGTGGGGGTTGTAGAGTGTAACTCCCTGAATGTCGGTTTGCTCGAAGTATTCCTTGGGAGTGTAGTACTCTTCGACGCATGTTCTATCGCCTTCAAAATATAGCTTGTCGTCCCTCACATCAACTCTGATATCGCCCCCAATAGTCCCATCCGGGGAGATTTGATACATCACAAAGCTAGCAAACAATTGTTCGACGGGGTCCTCGATATTAATAGCAAAAGCTCCGGTAGCATGGACCTCATCAATTAGTTCCTTAAGGAGCTCCGCAAAAGATTCATCATCTCCCTGGCCAGACTCAGTCATTGGAATTGCATCCCCCATTTTACCTATTAAGATCTTGTGGAAAATTTCGGGATAGCTTGCAAAATAGGGCTGTAAACAGAGTTAGAAAAGAATGAAGAAATAAATAAATAAATTGAAAAAAAATAACCGGGTGATCCAAATCGAACTCCGTCAAAATGCTTTCCCCAGAAACGGCGCCAAAAACTTGATCGCGCCCCGGATACACGTCCCGGGACGGCGACACTGTAGTCTTACCGCAAGTGCACGGTGTAGCGGCGAGCGGGTATCGAACACGAGGAGGCCTAATGACAGTGTCTTCTTCAATCAACCTGGCTATAGGAACAGTAGAGAAATATTCGCTATAAAGCGGTCACAGTCGTTCAATTGTATAAAAGAAATAACAAATTAATAAGGACGCCTAGGGGTAGGGAATCCCCGCTACTTGCCGTATCTCATCATTGTGATTCGTAGGTTTCACAATTGCTAGACTTGAAATTCGGGTGAACTAGTTGCAACTAAATGTAGAACCAAGCTCACGCTCTCGCGCTATTGCCGGTCTATAGCAAACCTAGGGTAGGGTCCAATCTCTTACAAACCCTAATCTAGGCAAGCTAGCGTGAAGAACATCATCATCATTCAATCGCATCTCGAGCCCACTCTCGTGCAAACTCTAGCTACGACCTAGGTTGGGATAGTTCCTACCCGTCCAATCTCTTGCAAACGGGTATTGGTATAAAATTACAATCGAAAACCCTAGTTTCGGTCCAATCTCTTGCAAACCGATTCCGTAGAAATTCAATTGCAACCCAATTCGAATTTCTAGGGCTTCCTATCGAGTTGGGATCCAATCTCTTGCAAATCCCAATCGGTATGAATCCCTAGCTATTCGTATTAAATCAATCCCAAACTAACCCTAATCAATTCTAGCAATAATTTCACCAATTCATCACAAATTAGAATTAGGGTTCATCCCTACGCCCTAAGACGATAAAACTACTCACAATTCATAATGAAATTCAATAGAAATTCACAAATAAAATCAATAAAATTCATAGCAATATTCAATATATCAATAAAAATGGAGTTTTTGATAGGGAGAGAGACAAACCAATGAAGAACAAAATAGCATCCAACAAATTAACACTTTTCTCTCCTCCCTCAAAGCTAAATCTAATTCCTAAAAAGTTAATCAAAAAGGCTGCCAAAAGTTTAGGAAAAAGCCCTCCAAACTAGGTTAAAAACTGGGGTTAAATACCCAAAATCACCCAAAAAACTGTGACGAAACTGCCCCTGCGCAGCCTCAAAATCGCAACTTACGCTACAGGCAGCGCGGCTCACTCGGTCGAGTGACAAATGTCACTCGGCCGAGTGAGAGACCCTGACGGATTCCAGAGAGTTGGGGGTCTTCGGGGTCGTCTCCTCGGGAGTCACTCGACCGAGTGACTTTTCTTCACTCGGCCGATGGGCGTTCTTCACTCGGGCGGACGGCGTTCGTCACTCGGCCGAGTCGGTCTTTGGGGCTGACTGATGGATTCCAGAGAGTTCAACATTTTTGGTTGCCGTCGTCTTGGCTCCACTCGGGCGAGGGATGACTCGGTGCTCGGCCGAGTGGTCTGGCGATGTTCGGCTGAGTGCACGCTGATATGAGCTCTGTTGCGTGTCCGATCTGGCCGGTCGAGCGGGCTGTCTATGCTCGGCCGAGTGACTCCTTCACTCGGCCGAGTGGCATGCTGAAAATGCCCATTCTTCGTATTTTTGCCTCCTCGTCGCTCCTACGACGTTCTTTCTTCTTCCACTCCTCTCCAATCACAGAATACCCCTCAAGAGAGTCGTCGGTGACACTCCGGAGTGGGTGCATCTCAGAATCACTCCAAATCGGTCCAAATCTCCTGAAATACGACAAAAACAACAAATCATAAAAAACATCGCAATATTGTCGAATAAACATGAAAAACACGATTTGAGCGATCTAAATGGCATGCAAACATGCAGAAAAAAGGTGTAAAATACGGAGTGATCATTGTACCCCGAGTCTCTTTATAGGAGTCTTCCACGGCCATGCCTCCTCAACGTCCCCCCACTTCTGCCCCGACGATCCGCCACTTTGATGGCGCCTTCATGGGTCATGAAGGAGGGTGACCGGCACCCCGTTTACGGTTTGGGCGCGGTGTCGTTTTACCGCAAGTGCACGGTTAGTGTAGGGTGCGGGTTTATCGAACTCCGGGAGGTGGATGGCTTGAATGGCTACTAGCCTCGCCTAGGTCGTGTGCTAGCTACGCGGATAATGTGGGTGGAAGTGTAGAAATAAAAGAAAGAAATAAAAAAGACAAGAAATGAATCCCCACTAACACTGGCTAGAGCATTCATGACACTTGGCATTTGACTTGACCAAGGGTGAGACATTGCCCCTAAAGGTGGTACCTAGCGTCCATGGGCCCGATATTCTGGTTGATGCCCAGTACGCTCGGTCTACCCGGTTTCAGACGGTGGGCATTCCTATGTCCATTAACACCTTCCGTTACCGGGAGCATTAAGGCCACAATGATAACTCCCAACATTTCGTCCAAGCCGTTCCCACACGCTAGGACTCGATGTTTACGCTAGGGGCGTGAGCTATGGCTAGGGAGTCAACCGCCAAGTTTATTCCCCCTTGGCCCGACGGTCAGAGGTGGTCTTTCTCCCGCCAATGACAATGAAACGCCCCCGCGTAACCCTAATGGCCAAATAGGTCGAATGCGATTTCTAGCAATACATCGAAGCGGATCTTGACTGGACAAGACACCGGACCCCAATCCCCAACGCAACTAGTGTGTTGCCATACGAATTGGACTCAGATTTCTAGAAATCCACATTGACACATTTCATCAAACACATACCATGCAATCAAGTCAAATGTAGTTTTCCAAGCATCAATCCCACCCTAACACGTATTAGGGTTCATCAAACACTACTCAATGATGAAGAACATGACAGCAATCAATAAATCCAAACAAACATTCATCATTGGGCAAAATAAAAATAACACAAAACAATGAAATGGGAAAAGAAATACTTATCTTGCCATTGATTCTTCAATCCTTTACAAGATTTATTGCAATAGAAAACCTAATCTAACCTAACCTAAAACTCCCAAGAAAGGAGAGGAAAACTACTGAAAAATGGGAGAAGATGCCCCCCAAGTCGTGCCCAAACTTGTATTTAAAAGCCCCCACAAAACCCTTAACAGTTCGGGTCCAAAACCCACTCAAAACTGCTAAAACAGGCCCACCCGATCGGGTGGAAGTTCACCCGATCGGGTGGAATAAACAGAGAGCTCAAAACCACAGAAAATGATCTCACCCGGTCGGGTGAAATGAAAATCCAGACTGTTGCCAATTTCAGCACACAACTGCGCTCAGAAAATTCCAGAAAAATGTAGAAAAATCGGATTTGGGCATGCAACCTATCGTTGGAAAGCTCACGACGATGCCGATGCTAGAAAAATAAGAGATCACCCAAAATCTCTCTGTAATGATAGTATATCTTCAATGAATGAGCAGCATCACGCAAAAGGGGAAGAAAAGGCCACCCGATCGGTTGAAATATCAACCGATCGGGTGAGCTGATAGTCGCTTTGGCCACCGGGCTTCAAAAGAATCAACCGGTCGCTGAGGAGAGCAGGTGGCATGACCGGGTCGTCGTTTGTTGATTTTCAGCTTCAGATGAACCGATCGGGTGAGATGTCACCCGATCGGTTGGAATTCAGCTTCAAATGGCCGAGAGCTCTGTCGATCTCACCCGATCACTGAACCGATCGGATGAGCTACTCTTCTCTGTAGCTCTTGTTCGGATGAGACACGTGTGCATCAACCGATCAGGTGGCTGGTCCACACGATCGGTTGAGGGCTGCGAAATAGTAATCTTCATCGTTTGACTCTCTGGATCGCACGTGACTCCTTCCGTTACTCCAGGGGCTCATGATATCATCATTATATGTCCCCAATGCTGGAAATTCCTGCATTTGCACAAAAACACGGAGAAAGTGAAAAGATACAAGAAACACGAAAGAACGGATATGAAATGGTGGAAAACAACGGAAAATCACAAAGAAGACGTGCATGAATATATAGAATATAAACGCATGTCAGAGGACGTAATGGGGCCCCTTAATGGTGATTAAGGGGGCGTGCTTTAAGGGGAGTGGTTAGCTCCTACTGACGTAGGCCAGTGGTGGCGCTCGCTTCGGTCCGAGGCCGGCCCGACTCCAAGTCTTCGTGGGGGCCTCGTCGCTTGGCTCGCTCTTCTTCGGGGCCACTGGCTTGCGACATGGGCTTGGGCCGTTCGATCTTGGCCCATTCTGGAAGGGCCATATCAATTGCCCCCATTGCTCGGGCCGTTCGAATTCTGACGGTTCGGTTCGAGCGATGTGATTTGTGTGGATTTGACAGGTGCGTCAGTCGAGACAGCGGCATTGAATGGAGGTCATCATGGCGCTGCCATTTTGAAATTATCCTACCCCAGGGAGTGTAATTTGAAGCTCCTTGCCCCACGGGATGTCAACACATGTGCTCAATTGGACAGCTTGCGATGGAGCAGAGGGCCTCGGGGGATTGGTATAAAGGGAAGTGGTTGCCCTGCGAATGAAGGTTCTGCTCTTTCAACGATGTCTTCTTCCCCTTCTTCCCCTATGCCTCCCCCAGCTTTTCCCCGCACCGCATCATGTATCCTCCATCGTCCTCTTCTTCTTCTAGCACTGGTCAGCCTTCCATTGCCCTCCCCCCCTGCTTATCCCTGAGGATCGGTCTCGGAGATCTGCCGCCACGGGGGAAATCTCTTCGGGGTGCCCTCCGAGGTGATGGTGTGGCCATCGGTGGTTTGTGCTACTTCGGTCGGGTCATTGCATACCAAGTATCTCCTTCCCCCATGTCATGCCCGGGCCCCTGAGAGGGATGAGAGGGTCTGCTTCCCGGGCTATTGCGAAGTTAGAGTGTATGAGCAGAGCTTTAGGTTCAGACTACAATTCCCCCTCCATCCCTTTGTCATCATGTTTCTGAAGGCCTATGGACTTGTCCTGTGCCAGTTTTGCCCCAACGCCATCGGGTCTCTCGTGGGGTTCGTTGTGCTCTGCATGCTCAACGGGATAGAGCCGACCCTTCGCCTTTTCACCCAATTTTTTCGCATAAGCCATCACAAATCGGGCACCTGGCTTTACATCAGTGCTCGTCCAAAGAGGAGCTTGGTGTTTGGGTTGCCAACTTCCTTGAAGCACTGGAAAGGGGAGTATGTATTCGTGGGCTTCCCCATAGAGGTAGATTTTTTGGTCCGATGGCGGAAAGCGAGCTCGCTGACCCTCAAGCTGGGGGATCCCACCAACATAGAGGTCAAGATGGTTGACACCTTGTTGGCTGTCCCCGTAGCCGACCGGAAGATCGACGTCCTTTTCTTGTATCACGCCCTGAGGCTGACCGTGTGGCCCATCGGTGAGTCTTCTCGGAACCCTTTGTTTGGAGTGTTTTCCAGGCAGATCCCGCTTAATTAAGGTTGTCTCCTCGACTTATCCTATTTTGCAGACGGGTTCGGCCAGGGCCCTTCTCAACCTTCTATTCCAGCCTCTGTGCCCAATCCCAGCCCGCGGAGGGGGGATCATGTTTTGGAGGTTCTGAGGAAGCCGGGCGCTGGGTCTTCCGGAGTTGGCACGAAGCGAGCGAGGGAGCAGTTGCCCCCAGTCCAGGAAGGGGCTGAGCAGAAGAAAGCTCGGGTCTGTAGTATGGTCAGGGACGCTCCCCCCGTGATGCTCTCGCCCAGCCTCCTCAGATGAAGGATAAGTGGCCCTATGGCGGGCCCTCTCCTTCTCGCTCGGGGTCACTCCCAGAGGATTACGAGCGGTCCTTGGGCATGTTCAGGTCAGGCGAGGCCGATCTACAACAGTCTGGGGAGGGATTACTCAGTCCTCGTTTTTCGATGGGGCTGAAGGAGTCTGTCTTCTCCGACTGTGGGGTCGCAGCTCGGTTGGCTGAGAACTGTTGCCTGCCCCGGGATCAGGCCGTGCTGGATGGGGTAAGAGGTGACCAACTCGCGGCCTTTGTGATACAGGCTGGCCGGCAGGTAAGGCCTTATGTGGCAGCACATTTTACTTTTTGCAGTGGCCTCTAACTTGTCTCTCCCCTTTGGCGCAGTTGTCCTCGGCCGGCCATTCGACGAGACGCCAATTCGTGGCGCTTTCGGGTGCGAAGGCAGGTCTCACCCAGAAGCAGTCAGCGGGGGAGGATACTGACGAGGCAGTCCTGGAAGCCGAGGTGCATGCCAGGTCATTGGAGACCCAAATGGCCGAGCTCTCGGTCGACCTGGAGAAGTCAGAGGTAAGAGGGCTTTAGCACTGACCACGAAATCGAAAGCCAAGGAGAAGGCCACCGAGCTGTAGAAAGCCGCTGAGCAGAAAGCTGCCGAGGTGGAAGAGTTCGACGGTCCGAAGGAATGGACCAAGGTCAAGGAGCTCGAAGGGCTACTTGAGGCGATAGAAGAGAGGGAGCACGTTCTCCTGGATAGGCTCAACACAAGCTCCCGAGAGAGCGAGAAAGAGCGGGCGGGGCATTTGCATCAGGTCATCGCCCTCAAGGCTCGGATTAAGGAGCTAGAGGTGGTGGACCCCACACAAATTGCCAAGGAGGCTGTGGATAAGTATGCCATGACCTTTGTCACCACAGGGATGTACGAGGCATTTGAGCGGGGGTTCGCCCGTTGCCGAAGCGAGATCCAACAGAGATTCCCGCACTCAGGAATCACGTTCGAGGAGCTCCGGATGGATTTTGAGGGCGAGGAGGAGATCGATGCCAACCGCCCTGAGGGTGCTGATCAGCCGAATGACGCTCCCGCAGATGTTCCAGCCACTCAGGAAGGATGATGGGCTTAGCCCATCAGCTCTCCCCCCTTTTGTTTTGTCGCTTTGTATATGAATTTTTCGCCTTTTTGCATGTTTCTATAATATACAGGTCCGTGTTTGACCAAAACTGTTTTCTGAAAAAAAATTTCTTTCTTTCGCACTGTAATGGTATGCCCCCTCCTGCAATCCCGGTCGGGATGTTAGAGCGGACGGGTTTGGGGGAATCATGTCGCCTTACATGATGATCGGTCCACTGTACTGGTGCCAAAGGAATGTTTCCCAGTTTGTGGCTGAACGGATGTTCAGCCTGCCAAGGGTTGTCATTGGCCTTAAGGACGAACGGGTAATCGTCCTGCTGGAGGACTTGCCCCCAGCCTTATAGTCGATCGAGTGATTGGCCTGATGGGAGAGTTGCCCTAGCCTTATGGTCGATCGGGTCGGTCGGTCGACTGGGGGAGCTACCTCCAGGCTTACAGTCGATCGATTGATCAGCCTGCTGGGGGAGTTACCCCAATATTATGGTTGATCAGGTCGGTCGGTCAACTAGGGGAGCTACCCCCAGGCTTACGTTCGATCGATTGATCAGCCTGCTAGGGGAGTCGCCCCAGCCTTATGGTCGATCCGGTGACCGGCCTGCTGGGGGAGTTGCCCTAGCCTTATGGTCGATCGGGTCGGTCGGCCAGCTGGGAGAGCTGCCCCCAGGCTTACGGTCGATCGATTGATCGGCCTGCTGGGGGAGTTTCACCAGCCTTACTGTTGATCGATTGACCGGCCTACTGGAAGAGTTGCCCCAGCCTTATGGCCGATCCGTGGGTTGGCCGACAGGGGGAGTTGCTCCCAGCCTTTCGGCCTGTCCGGTGACACGTCTGCTGGGGTTGTCCCCAGTCATGCTTGAAGAACGACTAGATGCAGAAAGGGGCTCGTCTTTATTCATGGTCATTTTCGGTACATTTGCTTGGGGGTGTGGGGTAGCATTGTGCACACTCACTGGTAGTACTTACGGAGGTGCTCTGCGTTCCAGGCGTGAGTTAACGTCTTCCATCCTAGGGTAGAGAGCTGGTATATAGTAGGACCGAGGACCTTGGTGACCTTATAGGGCCCTTCCCATTTAGCAGCAAGCTTCCCCTTGCGGGCGACCTTCGGTTTAAAGATCGCTTTCCTGAGGACCAGATCCCCTGGGTGGAAACTTCTTCCTTTGACCCAGAGTTGTAGTAGCGGGCCACTCGGTGTTTTTGTCGGACGATCGAGGCCAGGGCTTGGTTCTGTCGTTCATCCACGAGCTCTAAGTTGAGCTCCAAACCTTCTGAGTTTCTCTCTTTGTCAAAGTGTCTGAGGCAGAGGGATTCCTCGCCCACCTCAACGGGTACAACCACTTCGATGCCATAGGCAAGCATGAAGGGGGTTTCTCCCGTGGCTTCCTTATGGGTCGTCCGGTATGACCAGAGTATCCCAGGGAGCTCCTCCAGCCATTTCCCCTCTGCCTCCGTCACTTTCTTGCGAAGTGGCTCGATGATGCATTTATTTGCAGCTTCGACCATCCCATTAGTTTGGGGGTGTGCCACGGAGGCAAACAGGAGCTTGATCTTCCACTGCCCACAAAAATATTTGAATCCGACGGAATCGAACTGTTTTCCATTGTCAGTGACAATGGATCGAGGGACCCCGAACCTGGAGATGATGGAGTTCCATACGAAGTTCTTTGCTTTCTTCCAGGTGATGGTGGCCAGTGGCTCGGCCTCGATCCACTTGGTGAAGTAGTCCACCACCATGATCAGGTACTTCCTCTGTCCTTTCTTGGAGGTGAAGGGCCCGAGGATGTCCATGCCCAACTTGGTGAATGGGACGGGGCTAATTATCGGGACAAGATCTGACGGGGGGACGAGCCGAGCGGCCAAGCCTGGCGAACCACTGGCATTCCGGACACTTCTGAACATGCTCAATCGAGTCCTTGACCAAGGTCGGCCAGTAGTAGTTTTGCCACAAGATCTTCATGGCGACCGTCTTGCCCCCATGGTGATTCCTGCAGATCCCTTCGTGAACCTCCTGGATGACGTAGTCGGCCTCCTGCGGCCCGAGGCACTTGAGGTAAGGGAGGACATCATTCTTTGTCCAGAGTCTTCTGTATAGGACTCCCTCATGGAGCACGTATAAGAGGGTTTTCCGTTCCAATGTGCGATTTTCGTCCTTGTCCATCGGGATTTCTCCTGTAGACAGGTACCGCATGATCGGATCCATCCAGGTGGGTTCTGCATCGATGACCATTAGCTCTTTCCCCTCTGTACTGGGGGTTCGGAGGTTATCGACATAGATGGCACGACCCAACTCCCTAAGAGAAGAGGAAGCCCGCTTTGATAGGGCGTCGGCGCGGGCGTTCTCTGATCATGGTAGGTGGACGTCTCGGTGTGTTTGAACCTGGACAGCTCAGTCTTGGCCGAGGCCAAGTAACATTGCATTACCTCCTCCCGAGCCTCGTAATCCCCTTGCAGCTGGTTGATGATGAGTTTGGAGTCGCTAAGGAGGCACACAGAGTCTGCCCCCAGTGCTCGAGCTAGCTTCAGGCCATTGATTGCGGCCTCGTACTCGGCCACGTTGTTGGTGGCCGGGAACTCGATCCGGAGTGCATACTCGATGGTGTGTCCATCGGGGGTCCGGATGATGATGCCGGCTCCGCTCCCCGCCCAGGTCATCGAACCATCTACATGGACCACCCATGAATCTTTGTCCTCGGGTTGATCGGTAAGAACGACGTCAGCCAAAAGAAAAGACAAAGGTTGAGGTGTTACCATGTTTGGGTCCGCGTCCTCGGGGGGGCACTCCTCCATTAATGGTGCATTCGGTGATGAAGTCCGCCAGTGCATGTCCCTTGATGGATGTCCGCGGTTTATATCGGAGATCAAACTTGCTTAGCTCTACTCCCCAATCTAGCATCCTCCCCGTCTGATCGAACCTCTTAAGGCTTCGCTCGAGTTGGGAATCGGTTAGGACCAGGATCATATGGGCTTGAAAGTAGGGGTGGAGTCAATGCGCCGAGAGCACAAGGGCATAGGCAAGTTTCTCCATGGGGTTGTATCGACCCTTTGCATCCCTTAGGACTCAGCTAGTATAGTACACCGGTCTTTGCACCCCGTCGTCTTCTCTGATCAGCACCGAACTCACCGCTTCTTCGGTGCTGGCTAGGTAAAGGCTCAGTGGTTCCCCTTCCCTGGGCTTGGAGAGGAGTGGGGGACTGCGGAGGTATTCCTTCAGCTCGACAAATGCCCGGACGCAGCTCTCGTCCAACTCCACAGCTTTCCTCTTCTCGGTGGGTTTGGCGAGAGCCTTCCTCAGGGTCCTGAAGAAAGGGAGAGATCTCTCAGCGGATTTGGACAGGAAGCACCCCAGAGCAGCGATCCGCCTGTTCAACCTCTGAAGCTATTTGATCATCGTCGGCTCCCTCACGTTGACCAGGGCCTCGATCTTGTCGGGGTTGGCTTCAATGCCACGGTTGGTGATCATGAAGCCTAGAAATTTTTCAGACCTCACCCCGAACATGCATTTAGTGGGATTGAGCCGGATGTTGTGCCTTGACATCTGCTCGAAAGTCTCGCGAAGGTCGGCAATATGGTCGGTGGGGTCCATGTACTTGTCCAGCATGTCGTCCACGTAGACCTCGAGGTTTCTCCCTATCTGGGAACCGAACCCCCTATTGACCATCCTTTGGTAGGTCGCCCCTGCATTCTTCAGACCGAAGGGCATCTTCCTGTAGCATTAGGTCCCCGGTTGGTGATGAATGAGGTCTTCTCTTCGTCTTCTGGGTCCATTTGGACCTGGTTGTACCCAGAATAAGCATCCATGAAGCTAAGTATCTCGTAGCCCGAGGTGTTGTCCACGAGGTGGTTGATGCGGGGCAGCGGGTAGCTGTATTTGGGGCAGGCCTTATTGAGATCGGTGAAGTCAACGCACATTCGCTACTTGCAGCTAGAATTTTTCACCATCATGACATTGGCAAACCATTTTGGATACCAGACTTCTCGGATGAAGCCTACGTCAAGCAGGCGCTCCACTTCTTCGGAGGCGGCCATCATCTTCTCACCGTCCAGGTTGCTCTTCTTCTGCCTGACTGGCATGAAGTTGGGATCGGCGTGCAGCTGGTGGGTGATCACTTGGGGGTCTACGCCTGGTATGTCATCAGGCGACCAGGTGAAGACGTCTAGGTTGGCCTCCAGACACCCGATCAGTTCACTCTTCAGAATTGGGTCGAGTTCTGACCCGATGGAGAGGAATCTACCACCCATGTCTGTGCCGGGGATGAGCTCTAGCTCTTCCACGAGTACGGGTCTCGCGTCGCCCCAGCCGTATCTCGGGTCGAGATGGTCCATCGGGTTGCAGTGCCCCACCTCGCGGTCCAGGCCAGTCAGTTAGTAGCAGATCTTAGGCTTCTTTGGGTCGCATCTGATCTTCCCGACTCCTCTTGGGGTCCGGAACTTGACCATCTGGTGGAGGGTTGAGACCACGGCCCTGGCTGTGTTGAGGAGCGGACGGCCAATGATCACGTTGTATGCTGACCCGATCCTCAGTGCCACGAACTCTATTGCCAGGGTGGTCGAGTTGGGCGGCTCCCTGAGCGTGACAGGGAGGAGGATCATCCCTACGATGGGGGTGGAGTGGCCCGTGAAGCCTATCACGGGCCCAGAGCAAGGCTCCAAGTCTTCGGCTCACAGCCCCATCTTATCTAGAGTTGACATGAACAGGATGTCGCACGAGCTTCCGTGTCAACAAGGAGTCGTCGGACCATTGCTGTGTCAATGACAGCCGAGACAACTAGTGCTTCGTCGCGTGGCGGCTCTGCTTCCTCCAGGTCCTCTTCAGAGAAGTAGATGGGCTAGGGGTAGCTTTCAGCTCCTCCACGATCTACCTCCATTAGTCCTACCCGTGGTTGATGTGTGTTTATATTTTATATATTCATGCACGTCTTCTCCGTAATTTCTCGTCGTTTTTCGTTGTTTCGAATCCGTTCCTTTGTGTTTTTTAGTACCTTTTTACTTTCGTTGTGTTTGTGTGCTTTTGCAGGATATTACTAGCACAGGGGACATACAAGGCCAACATCCTGAGTCCCCGGAGCAACGGGAGATGTCGCACGAGACCCTGAGAGCCAATCGTTAAGATAAACCATGTATCAGCTCTCAACTGATCGGGTTGACAGATCCACCCGATCGATTCGGGCGGCCGTATCAGTCCCGAGGAAGAGGCAGATCCACCCGTTCGGTTCAGTGATCGGGTGGATATGACACAAAACGATGTTTTGAGAGCCAAAGTTCACCCGATCGGTTGACTTGTCAACCGATCGGGTCACCTGTAGCTACTGTTTCTCATGCTTAAGAACCCAAAGACTCACCCGATCGGTTCAGCGATCGAGTGAAATTTATCAGAAGCTGAAGACCAAATTTCACGCCGTTTCACCTGATCGGGTGAAGTCTCATCCGATCGGGTGAACGTCTATTTTTGTCTTTTAGTGTGAATATTTCCTGGCATCTTGCCAAATTGTATAAATAGAGCTAGGTTTTCCCAGAAACGTAATCCCCATTTTTAAGTTGTTTTTAGGGATTTTTGGCTGCTTTGAATTAAACTCTATTTGTAAGTTCCTTGATCGTTCTTATATTTTAATATTGCGTTTATACTTCTATTTGCTAGGGTAATCTATTGCTTGATTTACATTCTTATGGCTATAATCTATTTTATTGCATCTCATGCCATGATTAGTGAGTAGTTCTTAAATCTGGGACATTGGTGGAAGCCCCTTCGTGGGTTCTCCCTAGAACGGCCATAGGATTAGGGATTCGATAGGATATAGGTATTTAGATGGTTATGCGGGGGCATTTTATTGTCATCGGCGGGAGAAAGACCGCCTTTGACCGTCGGGCCAAGGGGAAATAAAACGGGAGTTTGATTCTCTAGCCACAGCTCACCCCCTAGCATAGACATTGATTGCTCGCGCGTGGGAACAGCTTGGATGAAATGTCGGGAGCAATCGTTGCGAGCTTAGTGCTCCCGGGGTCGGGCGGTGTTGGACATAGGAATGCCAACCCGGGTAGACCTAGCATATCATCCTGGGCATCGACCTGAATATCGGGCCCATGGGACGCTAGGTGCCACTATTAGAGGCAACGTCTCACCGCTAAACCCTAGAATCCGATCATATTCCTATCCTTCGGTCGTAATAGTGAGAACTCATGATAGGGCGGAAGCCAAAGTCCTAGGTTACCTTTTTATCTCTTACACCTTTTTCATTAGTTTACTATCGTGACATCCAACAAAAGAATAGGCTAGCTCGCCCACCGAGTGATCCAGTTCCTGATTGTTCACGAGCACAACACATGCCTCCCCGTGATCGACCCCCAAGCCACACTTCGACACCCTGCGCTTGTGGTTTACAAATTCTAATCCTAGTATCCCCGTCTCGATTTGAGTGCCAAACAGACAAGCAGTCAAGCTTTATGGCGCCGTTACTGGGGAGGCAACGTGCTTGTTAAATTTAGGACCATGTTATCCTTGAGACTAGCTCACATCCTTACCCCGTGATAATTTTCACATTCTTCATCCTTTTTCAGTTTTGTATGGACATATTGTACATACCGCCGTCATCTTTCTCTCCATTCCTTGTAGAAGTTACATATTCATTGTAGAAGGTTGGTAGACTATGTCTCCATACCGCCGTCATAGTTTCTTATCTCTCCATTCCTACAACTTGTGCTATTAACGTGTTCTCTACCATTGCAGTCCTCTTTCTCTCCTTTTCTTACAAGTTTTCTACTCTACGGCAAGAATGTCGTGTGTTGTTTCAGATGATATCTGGGCACATGCACCCCACACCGGCTATTTGGTCTAGAGTCTAGCAGAATCTCTAAGCACCTCGAGCATCCTATCCTTCCTGTCAACTGCAGTGGAAAATCAAATGAGGAATCATGATATTCAGGAACATCCCGACACGACATTCTTTTTTCCTTCTGATGATGCGGTGCTTATTGACATACCCAATACCGACTTCAGTGAGGGGGATCTACTCATCAATAGGGAGATTTGTCTAGAGGATCATCTGGCAGGGCTTGTCAAGTGCAGTGAGCAGGAATCTATCCTTTCCTTGTAGTCCTCTACAGAGTACCCTGGAGTTTGGGACCATGATGAAATTGGAGGTAGTGGTGGAGAACTATCTACTATTGAGACTTGCTTTCGTGTTGAAGCTTTTTTACCGGATAGTTATCATACATTTGAGATGGACCCAGAGCCTTCCTCCATGGTCTCCTCACTACCTTGCTAGGCTTCACCCGGTGAACCCACGATTGAAAGTGAAGTTTCGGATGTTAGCATCCCGGAGACGTGGGAAGAGGCTCTTTCATTGGAGGATGCACAACTTGAAAAATATGTATCGGGACCACACGAAGTTGAGATGAAGGAGTTACCTCTGGGATTGAAGTATGAATACTTAGGGGAGGATTCGACGCAACCGATCATTGTGAACTCCTCGCTACCCGAAGACCAGATGGAAAAACTTCTTGATGTTCTGAAGATATTTAAGAACGTTTTCGGGTATGTAATAGAGGACTTGAAGGGAGTAAGCTTGGGGCTTTGCTCGCATAGTTATTACTTGAAATGAGCAAGCCACTTCCATTGAGCCACAACGAAGATTGAACCCCATTATGATGGAAGTAGTTAAGAAGGAGATTGTTAGACTCCTCCAGGCCAGGATTATCTACCCTAATTCCGACAGTCGTTGGGTTAGCCCGGTACATGTTGTGCCCAAGAAGGGAGGAATGACGGTCATTCGTAACGAGAAAAACGAGCTTATACCTACAAGGACAGTCACCGGATATCGGATGTGCATCGATTACCGGAAATTAAACAAAGCCACGAGGAAAGATCATTATCCTCTCCCTTTTATTGATCAAATGCTTGAAAGACTGGTCAATCACAACTATTTTTGCTTCATGGATGGATACTCTGGCTTCCTGAAAATTCCCATCCGCAATGATGACCAAGAAAAGACCACTTTTACATGTTCGTTTGGGACGTATGCTTATAGGATGATGTCGTTTGGGCTTTGCAACACCCCGGCTACATTTCAAAGATTGATGTCCGCAATTTTCTCCAATTTCTCCCAGGACATAATGGAGGTCTTCATGGATGATTTTTCCGTCTATGGAACGGAGTTCGACTCGTGTCTCCGCAACCTAGCTAAAGTCCTAAAAAGAAATCAAGATAAAGGGCTAGTTCTAAATTAGGAGAAATGCCACTTTATGGTACAAGAAGGAGTCGTATTATGGCACATTATCTCTTCAAGAGGGATTGAGGTAGACAAAGCAAAGGTATATGTGATCGAAAAGCTTCCGCCTCCATTTAACCTTCGGGGAGTCTGTGGTTTCTTAGGGCATGCGGGATTATACCGCCGGTTTATAAAGGATTTCTCTACAATCGCTAGGCCCTTGACTCAGCTCCTCGTGAAGGATACACCTTTTGTCTTCGATGACAAGTGTATGGAAGCTTTCCGCCTCTTGAAGCATGCCCTTATTTCCGCACCTGTGATTCAACCGCCCGACTAGAGTCTACCATTCGAATTGATGTGCGACGCTAGCGACTATGCAGTCGGGGCCGTCTTGGGGCAAAGGAAGGACAAAAATTTGCACGTCATTTACTATACAAGCAAGACCCTCGACGAAGCTCAAAGGAACTATACGACGACGGAAAAGGAACTGCTAGTCGGCATCCATGCCATGGACAAGTTCCGGTCGTATCTTGTGGGTGCAAAGGTTATCGTGCATACTGATCACGCCGCCCTCAAATACCTTTTGAGCAAGAAGGAGGCCAAGCCGCGCCTCATAAGGTGGATTCTCCTCCTCCAGGAATTTGACTTGGAAATCAAGGACAAGAAAGGGGCGAAGAATGTCGTCGCCGACCATCTATCTAGGTTATCTACTTTCGACCTGGATGTCACTCCTATTGATGACTCACTCCCTGACGAGCATCTTTTCTCTATCTCTTCTGTTTCGACTCCATGGTATGTCAACATCGCCAACTATCTCACAAGCGCCATCGTACCCCATAATGTTAGTTATCAGCAAAAGAAGAAGTTCTTTCATGAAGTTTGAAAATTCTTTTGGGATGACCCTTATCTATACAAGACTTGCAATGATGGGGTGATACGGAGGTGTATTCCTGAAACGGAGGCGACCTGCATAATTTCTCATTGACATGATCAACAATGCGGAGGCCATGCGAATTCTTATAAGACCACGGTGAAGATTCTCCAAAGTAGATTCGATTGGCCGACTCTTTTCAAGGACACTTATGCTTATGTCCACGCATGTGACAAGTGCCAAAGGACGGGAAACATATCCAAGAGAAACGAAATGCCATAGCATTACATCCTAGAAGTTGAGATCTTCGATGTTTGGGGAATCGACTTCATGGGGCCATTTCCCTCTTCCTCTGGTAATCAGTACATCTTGGTGTCCATGGACTATGTGTCCAAGTGGATGGAGGCGATAGCTAGACCCACCAATGATTCCCGAGTAGGGGCCAAATTCTTGAAAAACAACATCTTCCCAAGATTCGGTGTGCCTCGAGTCCTAATTAGCGATGGAGGGAGCCATTTCATAGAGAAAAAATTTGAAGCCCTTTTGAAGAAGTACGGAGTGCAACACCGAATCGGGCGTGCATATCATCCGCAAACCAGTGGCCAGGTGGAAGTCTCGAACCGGGAGATAAAGAGAATCCTAGAGAAAACAGTGGCTAGCTCTGGGCCTACCGAACTGCAATTAAGTCTCCAATCGGAACGACCCCTTATCGACTTGTCTACGGGAAGGCATGTCATTTGCCTGTGGAATTGGAGCATAAAGCATTTTGGGCTGTCAGACATCTGAACTTCTATGCCAAAGAGGTAGGGAGCCACCGACAACTCCAGCTAAATGAACTTGATGAGATCCGGCTCAATGCATATGAAAATGCCCGAATCTACAAGGAGAAATTGAAACGGTGGCACGACAGGCGTATCTTAAAGGAAGAATTCAAGGAAGGAGACTTAGTTCTCCTATTCAATTCAAGACTGAGGCTTTTTCCTGAAAAGCTCAAGTCTAGGTGGTCGGGACCCTTCTAGTCACCAAGGTCTTCCCACATGGAGCCATTGAGATCATGGGAAGAGAAGAATCCTTTAAGGTCAATGGGTAGCCCTCAAAGCACTATACAATCAGCGAGCCCGCAATCTCTCCGGTCAAAAGCTCAATGACCGACAGCTCTGCTGCAAATCCTCCAGATCTGCATTGACCACGAACTGAGGAGTCGAGATGCCGACTATAACCAAGCGCTTCATGGGAGGCAACCCATATTCTAACCCTTTACTCGCTTTCAATAAGACTAATTGGTATATATTAGTATAGATTTGCAGCTCGGGGATCCTTGTTTTGAAACTTAGCGAATTTTGATATTTTGTGCAGGATTGTGAAGGGACAGCTGTGGATCTGTGGAAGAATCACCCGATCGGGTGACACGACTGGCGAGCGGGTGGATGATCGGATTATATTTTCCAGTAACCTGGGAACTGTCTGAGAGTCAGTCACCCGATCGGGTGAACTCTCATCCGATCGGGTGACCTGTAGCTTCATTTATCATTTGGAACTCACCCGATGCAGTGACCCGATCGGTTGGACTCCACCCGACCGGTTCGCTGCATCCCAATAAAGTCCCCATCTTCCCCACATGACCCATTTTGAAGAAAAAGAGGGGACACAACGTCTAAACACCAAATTCGCCTCCGACCAGCAATTTCTTGGCATCAAGTCAACCCACAACCATTACCCAACACCGTGAACACCATCTACTCCCCCATCTCCTCCTATTAAGCCCTACATCAAAATCCCCCAAAACCCTAACCCTACCAACCCATGTTTCCCCAAACCCAAAAACCTAACCGTTCCACCTGAGAAATGAGGCGGCGGGCTCTCCACATTTTACCAGGGCATTTTGAGGGGTGCATCTAGCTTGGAGTCGCATAATTGCTCGGTAACTTCTTTCCGAGCTTTATGTTTCTCTTCTCATGAGCAATGTTTTGATTTTGTGTCTGCCTCCTACGTCTGCTTTATTATCATCCTAGACACCATCCCCCACGATATTATTCTTCTCCTACGTCATTACCATGTCTAGGAAGGGAAAAGGGCCAGCATCTTTATCACGCAGACACTACCTACACGGCCCCTTTTCCCCCATCGTTCCTTGGCATTAATCCTTCGTCTGAGGAACAATCTGCATGTGTGCACACCCTTCTTCCTCGCCCAATGCGACCTACCCTTTTCGATGATCGCCCCACGCTCGAATCTCTCAGACTTTTGAGGGGGTGTCAACAAACTTTTCGACTACATTGGGTGCGATTTCCTACTGCGTGCTTATGCCACAACCCATCAGACACTCACACTCAAGTTCCTTTCTTCACTCGAAGTGTACGATTGGGGATCCGCTTTCCGCGCTTTTAATGCCGACTTCACCATGACTTTTGCCGAGCTAAACAATTCGCTGAATTTCCCTCACCCCGATCATTATGTTGAATGTTCAACTCATGATTGTTCTGATATCTATTCCTACTTCTGGGACGATGACGTTTGGCAATGATTCACCCGCTATCCCGCCTTTCCATCGGAGGCACTTGCCTCCTACATTATACACCCGTGTTACCGCTATGCTGACTGCCTCTTTGCCAACACCATCTTTTCCCGCGTGGATATTTCCACGGTGTCTAGGGACGAGCTTTTCTTTCTGTATGCCATGTCTCACGACAGGATCCGTGGACATGACCCATTACCCATCAACACCGCCCATTGGATCATCCATAAGCTTTTATCTATTAGCCGTGCAACCTCCGGACCTATTTGTTGTGGTGGGATTATCACTCTAATTGTCAGTCATGTTTTGAGGCTACTGTCTGACCTCCAAATTTTATCGGGACGGACCCACATCGATCGCGACTACTTGATCGATATTGGTATGATCACTCATTTTGGTCGCAAACGTGCAATCTACCTTTATGGTCCTGACAACACTCCTTTTACCGTCCTCCCACCATCATCTCTTGAGCGAATCCCCATTCGCACTTCCCATTTACTGTGGGAATTCTATCCAGATCTTTGGTATACTACACTAGTACATCTTCCACCCTTGGATCCTCCCGATTGGCACTCATATGCCGGTTCACCTGGTACCATCCTAATCCACCACGATCCACCGATCAATTTCAATCCACCTGTGATCCAGCCCGTTGCCCCTCCTTCTCCTGTCGGCACACCTTCTTCATCGTCCTCACCATCATCTTTCGTCCGCTATTCACCTCCTACTTCACCATCTCTCTACAATTCTTCCGATAGCAGCTCGGACTGATTTTCCCCCTAGCCAATTTTTCTGATTTACAATGATCATATCATTTTTCAGGCATTGTTGAGATCAGCTTCGGGGAGATCAATATTCTGTGATTGTCGCAGTGTCACTTGTTTGATGTGTGCTTGTCTTGTGTGTTCGTGTGTATGTCTTTTGTATAGTTCGTTTCGGTATTTATTTTCTTTATTTTTCTATGTCTCTTTTTGTGTTTTTTTCATGTTTTTTTACGTTTCTTTGTGGGTACGTACTTCCATCCCATCTTTCGTTACCCTCCCGCATTTAATCCTATTGCATTGATGGCAATGCAACGTTCAGCTTGGGGGAGTCGCACTATGTGCGTCAGTCGTGTCTTTTTCACCGTTTTTGAGTCGTTTTCGTCGTGTTTTTCTTTTTTTCTTTCCTTCCTTTTATTCTCCCTCTCCTAGAGATGACCCCGCATGATGAAACTGCCACTCAACCACACCCACACCCACACACACTTAGCTAAGCAATGATAACTATCTTTACTAACCCTAGGAAGCCGAGTTCTATTGCATTTTATGCTCCATGGTTTCACTTTGCTTTTTGTGTTGGGTTGTGTGTTGTGACTAGCTAGTTGGTGTGTTTCTATGTTGTGATTTTGTTTTATATGCCTATCCTTGGATGACCCCTAGACTATCATGCTTCAATTTCGAATATGCGGTATATTGCCTCTACTTTCTGCTTCATTATGCATGAATCATATATATATTTACGCTTCAAATCGTATGTGTCGGGACTCTACCGATAGGACTAGGATAACCCATGTTGCTTATGCTCTGATCCGCGAAAAATTTCCTTTTGCCCAAGTGTTTAGAATTCGAATTCTTTTTTGTTTTACTTGGTGTAAATCACCTCGTCGTGTACTTTACTTCCACTTGGGAGAGTGCACAATTTTGCCACTTACCTGTGCATCGTTCTCCCGCTTTCGGAGAATGCGCATTATCCCACTTCTAAAAAAGGGAAGGAAAAAGAAATTTCATTAAAAAAGAGAGAAAAGAAAGAATATGTATAGCCAAAATCCAAAAAAATATACAAATATCCAAAACCCCAAAAATCTTCTATTGTGAATATTACTCCTACCGCCGTGAATAAAGGGAAGGCGAGAATTTGCACCAAGTGCTCTCCTCCACACCTACTCAACCCCTTTCGTTTTCGAACACACTTGGCATATGAGCTTTCTAGCAATCATCTTGGCAATCATGCGGTGATTTCCTAGTTTCTAGCAGTAGAGTCCCTAACATATGACATGTTTCTATTCTTACTCTATTCTCATGCATGCTTGAACTATTATTTACCGCTAACTCAAATTGATTCGATATTTGGGTCATTCCATGGATATGTGTATATGGAGCTTGATTGCATGATTTAGATAGTTGCACCGTTGGCTAGCTCACAACCACACTCACTTGTGCTTCACCGCGTGGACCCACGACACTAGTAGGGACTCGTAATCCTGGGCATAGTGCTATGCTTCTCGTGTGCTTGCTTAGTGTGTCGTGTTAGTTTCTGTTGGCTCTGACGAGTAATCTAGGATTTCCTTTTCTTTTCCTATTTCTTTCTTTCTATTTTCCCCTCCGAGCTTCTATTCTCACTCGTCTTCCTCGAGGACGAGGAAGGGTATAGCTTGGGGGATTTTGACGTGCGTTTATATTTTATATATTCACGCACGTCTTCTCTGTAATTTTCCGTCGTTTTTCGTTGTTTCGAATCCGTTCCCCTGTGTTTTTTAGTTCCTTTTACTTTCGTTGTGTTTGTATGCTTTTGCAGGATATTGCTAGCGTGGGGGACATACAAGGCCAACATCATGAGTCCCAGAGCAACGGGAGGTGTCGCACGAGACCTTGAGAGCCAATTGTCAAGATAAACCATGTATCAGCTCTCAACCAATCGGATTGACAGATCCACCCGATCGGTTCGTGCGGCCGCATCAGTCCCGAGGAAGAGGCAGATCCACCCAATCGGTTCAGTGATCAAGTGGATGTGACCCGGAACGCTGTTTTGAGAGCCAAAGTTCACCCGATCGGTTGACTTGTCAACCGATCGGGTCACCTGTAGCTGCTGCTGCCTATGCTCGAGAACCCGAAGACTCACCCGATCGGTTCAACGATCAGGCGAAATTTATCAGAAGCTGAAGACCAAATTTCCCGCCGTTTCACCCGATCGAGTGAAGTCTCATCCGATCGGGTGAACGTCTATTTTTGTCTTTTAGCGGGAATATTCCCTGGCATCTTGCCAAATTGTATAAATAGAGCTAGGTTTTCCCAGAAACGTAATCCCCATTTTAAAGCTGTTTTTAGGGATTTTTGGCTGCTTTGAATTAAACTCTATTTGTAAGTTCCTTGATCGTTCTTATATTTTAATATTACGTTTATACTTCTATTTGCTAGGGTAATCTATTGCTTGATTTACATTCTTATGGCTATAATCTGTTTTATTGCATCTCATGCCATGATTAGTGAGTAGTTCTTAAATCTAAGACATTGGTGGAAGCCCCTTCGTGGGTTCTCCCTAGAACGGCCATAGGATTAGGGATTCGATAGGATATAGAGATTTAGATGGTTATGCGGGGGCGTTTTATTGTCATTGGCGGGAGAAAGACCGCCTTTGACCGTCGGGCCAAGGGAAAATAAAACGGGAGTTTGATTCTCTAGCCACAGCTCACCCACTAGCGTAGACATTGATTCCTCACACGTGGGAACGGCTTGGATGAAATGTCGGGAGCAATTGTTGCAAGCTTAGTGCTCCCGGAGTCAGGTGGTGTTGGACATGGGAATGCCCATTGTTCGAACCCAGGTAGACCTAGTGTATCATCCTGGGCATCGACCGAAATATCGGGCCCATGGGACGCTAGGTACCACTATTAGAGGCAACGTCTCACCGCTAAACCCTAGAATCCGATCGCATTCTTATCCTTCGGTCGTAATAGTGAGAACTCATGATAGGGCGGAAGCCAAAGTCCTAAGTTACCTTTTTATCTCTTAAACCTTTTTCATTAGTTTACTATCGTGACATCCAACAAGAGAATAGGCTAGCTCACCCACCGGGTAATCCGGTTCCTGAGTGTTCACGAGCACAACACACGCCTCCCCGTTATCGACCCCCAAGCCACACTTCGACACAGTGCGCTTGCGGTTTACAAATTCTAATCCTAGTATCCCCCGTCTCGATTTGAGTGCCAAACGGACGGGCGGTCAGTGGTGCGCCTGGCCCCTTGGCTCGGGGCAGACGACGGGTAGCCACGATTTTGCCCAGGCGACTGTTGATTGACCCCGGTGCTGATGTCACCGCCGCCGCACTCCAGTGCTTGGAGGTGCAGGGTCGCATCATTTCGGTTGTGGTTGTTTGACATGGGTGCTTCTTCAGTTCCCACAGACGGCGCCAGATGTTTCTGGGTGTTTTCTCACCACTGATTCGTTGACTGGAGGGATGGGGGTCGACGCGCTCGTGGGGATCACGTACGGCCTCCAGGTGCAGGATCCAGCTCGTTCGGCCTCAGCAAAGAGCGTGCGGGTCTGCGTATCGGTGTGCGAAAGGGAGTCCTCAGCAGGGCGACGACCTCCGTTGGGGTGAAGAAAAACGGGCTCGGGGGCAGGTGCGCTTGGCTTTGAGCTAGTCGGGTGTCGAAGGGTAGCCTTGGCGCGGCTAGATTCTGCTTGACCTGAATAGACGAGAAAGCTCATCACGGGGGTCGGACCTTGGTTCCGACCAAGTCCCCTCCGATGCCTAAGTCAGAATGGATCTGAGGGATGCTCGGTATGGCTCACGAGGAGGCCGATACGCGAGTCCTCGGGCCGAGCTCTGGAGGAAAAATATAAGGTGGAAGACAAGTTCGTGTGAGAGGAATACCTCAATGTCTTTTGGGTATCCAAGAAGTGATCCTTTTGTATCTTGTACCTCGAGTCTCTTTATAGGAGTCTTCCACGGCCACGCCTCCTCAATGTCCCCCCACTTCCGCCCCGACGATCTGCAACTTTGATGGCACCTTCATAGGTCATGAAGGTGGGAATAATGGGGCCCCTTAATGGTGATTAAGGGGGGTACGCTTTAAGGGGAGCGGTTAGCTCCTGCTGACGTAGGCCAGTGGTGGCGCCCGCTTCGGTCCGAGGCCATCCCGACTCCAAGTCTTCGTGGGGGCCTCGCCGCTTGGCCCGCTCCTCTTCGGGGCCGCTGGCTTGCGATGTGGGCTTGGGCCGTTCGGTCTAGGCCCATTCTGGAAGGGCCGTATCAATATCTATCTTTAACGGATTTAAAATCATGCATTAATGTGTTGTGTCCATCATTATTGTGAATCAAAATACTTTGTTCATTTTTCAAGCATTCGTGTTCATGCATAATAGTATCATAATCCACTTTCAATGATTTGTAATTGTTCTCTAATTTTTTATTTTGCTTTCTCAATTTTTCAAACTCAGTTTGAAGTTGTACATATGCGTCTTCAATATCAAATTCTTCATCAGAGTCACTAACCTCAATGTCGTCATGTTGATCTGCCATTAGACATATTTCATTTTTTGAAATATTCCTCATTGCTTTCTTGGATTGCTTGTGCTTCTAAGGGATGTAGTTCAATTTGTGATTCTCCGTACTTGTCACGCCCCGCTTCCCTAAAATGGAAGACGAGACATGAGGAGGTCCGCTCAGACGTGGAGCTGTGAAGCTGCAGTCTGATAAGCGTCTATAAAAATTTCAAATGATTTGCAGGTTCTTTGCATCGCGAGAAACAACAACAATAATAACACAGCAGATAAAGAAACATCCACTAGCTCAATAACATCCAACAATTTATCCAACATCCCAGACAGTCACAAAAGAATAAGTCTGAACAATAGGCCTAAAACATGGCCGAAACAAAAGAAAGGAGAGTCTGGTGCTACGCACCGAAAACTAACTGCAACAACTAATAAGTATGACAACTAAGAAGACCCAGGTGAGTCTAGGACTGGTTACCAGTGTCCTCATACTCGGTCTCAGCAGGTGCCTCGAACTCAACGTCCACGAACTGCTCGTCCCCAGCTAGTAACTCTAACTCAGAACCTGACATGTGACATCCAAAAAGAAAAGGGCACATGTCAGCAAAAGTCTCCCAAAAGAAGCGGAGAGCTTTTGTGCAAGGATATAAATAACAAAAGACAACTAGCAGTTCTAAAATGGTGCAATAATTTGAAATTACATTTTAAGGATGCAACATTTAAAGATGACATGATGACATGCATTACGAGAACATTAATTTACAATCACGATCACTATCCTATCACATTGTGCACAGAGTTTTCCCCTTACAACTGAAGGAGCGGATCAGGCATCCTTCTACGCTGCGTGGCAGCTTAACCCTACCCCTCCATGTGTATCGAGCCAGGGTTTCCTAAGTACATGAGCTCGCTTCTGGATCATGAGCCAGGAAGTATTTTTGGCATAGGGTTGTGCCCGCAAAAGCAGGTGCCTAGCCTCAATCAATACAATAAGTATAGCGTGAGCTACTCAATCACGACAATCATTAGATGCATGCAATGACATGACAATGAGCAGATAAATTTGCGTACCGTTAATTGAAATTAAACATGGCATGGTAACATGAATGCAAGCATGGTAAAAGTGACGGATCTAGCTTCGTTGTCAAGCTAGATCTAAAAGTGGCATCTAGGCAGCTATCATTTCACTGCTTAGTCGCTTTTACAAATACTGTACAAAATGGCCTAAGACATGGCCTAAATGGAAAGCTGGCAAGTATCACTTGCCTGTTTCCGGTGATATCTGTCGTTGTGGGTTCGTTTGGGATTTGCAGACGATTTGGGACGATTGATTCTCTGTTGAAAAGTCACGGGTCTGAATGAGTTCATTACGACTGAACCAGAATTTATTAGGCAACCCTAAAGTGTCTAATGATCCAATTTTTAATTAAGTTCGCTATCCTAAGATGGGTAACACATCAAAATTAGCGCTACTAGCACGATATCATCATATTATTAATTGCTAGTTAGATAAGTCGCTAGTACGAGAAATATACAACATGTGGCATAAGGTTTAACACTCTCTGATATTTCTAATTAACATAGTTAACTTATACCAAACTTAAAATATAATTTCTGACTTAATAATCTAGTAACACTTATTAATATAGTTACAGTCTTAAAATATAACCCCTAGGAACAGCTTGTTATACAAAAAGCTCTAGCTGGAGAAAACAAAAGGTAGAATAATGTTAACATATAAAAAGAACATACACAGCTAACAAAAGATCATTACAAATCCATATATTCATATTATCCCTAACTGGGTCAGACCACTACTAGGCTAACTAGTCCTAATTTTTAAAAAAGAACTCAATTAACATGTTATTAACAGCTATCTATCCTAACAGAATACTAACACCTAACATCAACACATGCAGCTAACCTCTTCTAGGCTTCCTCCTCGATGTTGCAGGTGGGAGAGCAAGGGGACACCGACGGCTGATAGTGAAACGCGGGAAGGTCTCCGACGGTGGCAGCGGGGCTGTCGAGCATCGTCACCGGGGGAAGAAGCGTCGCAGCGACGCGATGGAGGTTGCTGCTACAAAAAGAGCGGCTCGGGGGCTATCTCTGGCAGTCTCCGGTAGAGTGAACCCCGTGGGAGGCAGAGGAGGCCGGGTCGCGGCTGAGGCGGGGTCTGCGCGGCGCGGGGCGGTTGCTACGGCGGCGCTGCAGCTGCTGCGTTCTGCCGCTACGAAACAGCGACCTGTGAGCGGATTCCAACGGCACACGACAGTTCTCCGACGGTCCACGGCGGCAAGGACGACAGAGAGAGGTCGGGGAGGGGGTATGGGCTCGGTCGACGGCGGACTGAGGCGGAGAGCGCAAGAACGACGCTCGGGGGGGTTGTTTGCTTGATATCGTTTTTTTAGGGCCGGCGGCTGCTGTGTTAGGGCTGTGAAAAAAATTTGCAAAAGCCTAGGTTATTTTATATGGTGAGGGCTGTGAACGTGGGAGAGCCTAGTGCCTAGGTTATCTAGGGTTTGTTAGGGATTTAAAAATGTTATTAATATAATAAATACCCAATACTCCTACCCTCTCTCTCATGTGTGGGTGCGGCTAAGATTGTTGGACGCAACGATCTAGGAACTTTAGTTTGATGATGACAAACGGGTGTGAACGTTTTAACGTGTGTGTTAAGTGTTTCAGAAACGGTAAACGTGCGACTAATTCACGGAAGGACTTGATCAATATGATGGGAATGATAAGACAATCAAATGGTTTGATTCATATTTACAAGTGCCCACACTAGATCAAAACCAAACCATTAATAAATTACAAACCACTTTTGAAATCCTCACAAAAGAGTTATTTTTTTTTCAAGGCCAAAGGAGCACACACATGCCATGTCATTTTTTTTTCCCAAGGCTAGCACTTTTTCTCCCAAGGCCAGCACTCACGCATCAAAAATACATGCAGGCCATGTCATTTTTTCCAAGGCCCGATTCCATTTTTATGCAAAAAAACACACAACTCCAAAGATTAACCCATTCCGGCCTTTTTGAAAGCACATGCTGCAACAAAAAAAGGAGAGCCGAATTATTTTTTCCTTTAGAAAATCCCCTAGTGTCGAAATTTGTTTTTTTTAGGAGAGAGCACAGCCGCACCCTTTTAAATATTGTCTAGGGTTTGAGAAAAATACACAGAGACCTAATTCTTCATCTCTCCAAGCCGCATGAAAAAAAACCTCAAGCCTCTTTAAATTTGTTGCAGCCGCCACAAGCCTTAAGAGGGGGAAGCCTGCACACACAATAAACAAAGGCCGATTCTTTTTGTTGAAGTTTTCTTCCTTTTTTTCTTTGGGAATCTCCAAGAGCATCAAATCGTCATCAAAATTTTTGATTTAGCACTGCCGCACTTGGTCTTCTCACAGGGGCTTTGTTCTTTTTCAAAGAAATTTTCTGAGGCCGAAATTCTTTTGTGGAGAGCTCTTCGATTCCAAAGCAC
The DNA here is from genome assembly GCA_030789695.1 of Scilla litardierei. Classification (NCBI taxonomy): domain Eukaryota; kingdom Viridiplantae; phylum Streptophyta; class Magnoliopsida; order Asparagales; family Asparagaceae; genus Scilla; species Scilla litardierei. The sequence goes on along the minus strand of CM061133.1, from coordinate 177,843,286 downwards.
AGGCCGCATGGTTTGAGAGCATAAGGGTTTGTATCCTGGCGGCCAAGGGAGAGCACCAAAAAGAATGATTAACATCATTAGCAAAGACAAAATCATGCAACCTTTTTATATCCCATGGAGATTGTTGTGATGAGAACAATTAAAGGAGAACACAAATCAAAGAGGCCCTCCACTCAAAATTTGAAGAAGCCACTGAAACTTGCAGCCACTGGAGAAGCAAAAGAAATCTGAGGCCGAATTATTTTTGGTTCCCCATGAAAAAATCTCAAAGGTAAAGTAACTGTGCTTTTTATTTTTCCATACACTAAGTTTTTTTTGTGTCTTGCAGGTGCACTCACGTGGAGATGCCCATCCCCTAGGTGCTGCCAACTTGATTCCTGGTTCACAAAAGTCACGCAAGGGCCGGATATTTTTTCTGTTGACAGAGGAACAATCTGTGCATTAGGGGTCAACCAATATTAAAGACATTGCTTGCTCACCCTTGGACTTCCATTGCTTGTCCTTGCTGAAGTGTGACATCAACCCCTTCACATCAATTGCAGCAACTTCAGAAGAAAGTGCCAAGGCCGCATCATCCAAGGAGAGGAGTGCCGCAACTTGAGTTGTTGTTGCCGAGAGACTACATCTATGTCAGACGAGATCTGACCCGTGCTGATTGACGAGGACATCGCCGCTACATAAACTGAGATTCCTAAACTCTATTTATCATTATTTTGTGTAGTTGTTGTGTTAGATCTTCGTAGGGGAAACATTACCTTCTGTGTTACTTTTGGGGACCTGACGACTTGGGAGTCGTCACGGAGGGAGAGCATCTGACTAGATTGATAGTGTAGAGCACGTGGTGTGCGTACGAGCTAGGTGAGAGTAGATTTGGGATCTTGACTCATTGTAGCTGTACTTGATTACATATCTATCTAGTAGTTGCTTTCGGGGGCTGGAGTAGGTTGTGGGGACGACCGAACCAGGGTATATCTGTGCGTATTCTGTGATTGCTATTTTATTGCCATGTATGTGCCTATAACTGCGTGGGATTGTTCGTAGGTTGCACGAATATTTTTATTAGCCTATTCACCCCCCCCCCCCTCTAGGCTACGATCCAGATCCAACAAGTGGTATCAGAGCCAGTTTAGAGGATCTAGTCTAGATTTTTAGATGACCATGAATATATCTGATTGTGCTTTTGCTGAAGGTCAGTCTATAGCCCGTCCCCCTAAGTTTAACGGTGTAGACTTTGCTTATTGGAAGGCTAGGATTGTCTGTAGATTATGATGTGTGGGATATTGTTGAAAATGGTTATAGTCTACCCACTATTAAAATTGAAGACACTGTTATGATTAAGCCTAAAGACAAGTGGGATTTAGCTGATAAGAAAATTTATACTCTTAATGGTAAAGCTATGAATGCGCTTATATGCTCTCTTGATAAATCTGAGTTTAATCGTATCTCACATTGTCTAACTGCGCAGGAAATCTGGCACACTCTGGAGGTGACACACGAGGGAACATCGCAAGTAAAGGAATCCAGGCTTACATTGCTGAGCACTGAATATGAGAGCTTCCGCATGCTACCAACAGAATATGTGAAAGAGATGTTTACGAGGTTCACGGACATCGTCTACAAATCCAGTTCCCTCGGTAAGCCATACTCTAGCCATGAACAGGTACGAAAGATCTTAAGGGCGCTACCAAGCTCGTTCAGGCCTAAAGTCACCGCTATTCAAGAAGCTAAGGACTTATCAACAATGAAAGTGGAGGACTTGATAGGCAACCTGATGTCGCACGAGCTTGAGTTGCTGAGTATAGAAGCCAGAGAGAAACCTGAAGAGAAGACCAAAGCTTCCACAGCATTAGCTCTTCAAGCTAACGACGACGATCTTGATGAAGAGCAAGCCCTAATGGTCAGAAACTTCAGGAGATACATTCAGACTGATCAAGGAAGAGCTGAGATGGGAAAAAGGTTCATTCGTTCTAATAACTCTAATTTTGGTAGAAATTCCTATGATCAGAAAGCTATTAATAGAAGTGAATGTTTTAAATGCAGGAAGAAAGGGCACCACATAAAAGATTCCCCACAACAACACACAGCTCAAGTTGCAAAAGGAAAAATGAAAGTGCTGACGTGGGACATGGATAGCGAAGCTGAGGAGGAGGATAAGGAACATGAAGCCCACTCCTGCATGGCATTGATGGCCAAACACAATGAGGTAGAATCTCCCACTAAAGCTGAATTCTTAGAAATCTGTAAAAGAATGCAACATAGAATTGATGAGCTAGAAGCTGATGTGGAATGTTATAGGAATGATAATTTTGATATGCAACAAACTGAGTATGACATGTCTACAGAAATGAAGAATATTAAACAAGAGCTTGTTGCATGCAAATCTACCATTACTATGTTAGAAAAAGAGAAAGCTAGCTTGTCTGAAAAAACTGATTGTCTTTCATGTCCCTCTTTATTAAAGGATATTAGCATGTATAAACTAGATAAGGTAAAGCTTGAAGTTGAAAATGAATTGCTTTCTAAAAAGATTAACATGCTAAATCTTGAACTTAAAGAAAAAATGAGGGATTTTGAAAAGAAAGAAGAGGAAAACAAGCAAGCTTTCATTAGTAAATGCACTTTGCTTGTGAATAAAAATGATATCTTGAAATCCAAAGTCACCACCCTAGAATTGTCATTAAAGAGATTTTCCATTGGAAAACAAAATTTGGACATTATTCTTGGAAATCAAATTAATGGCAATAATAGGCGAGGACTAGGATATGGTCTTAAAAATGTTGAAAAATCAAAATATAGAAAAGTTCACATTGAATCAACAAAGGTTAGAAATTTTCATGCTAAGTGCTTTACATGTGGATGTGTTGGTCATACTTCATATCATTGCAAATATAGGAACAAAAATATTAAGTTCAAACAAATATGGGTTCCTAAATCTTTGATGACTAACGTGAGTGGACCTTGTTGGATTCCAAGGTCACACACAACACCTCTTTTGTAGGTGGATGGAAATTTGACGGGGAGCGATAAATTGAATGTCTCATTACTTTTTAGCTCCTTAGTCAAACGGCGACGCGAAGGTATATCTCATTCTTTGAACTTAATGAATATCTTCATAGTTTTTTTTTGTGTGCGTGACTTTTCTTTGTTTGTGTGCTAGTAGTTGCATTGTTATGTGTGCATGACTCTTTTTGTTTGTGTGATTGCATCTCATGTTTGCTTTAGTACTTCATGCATAAAAAAACTGAAAAACTGAAAATATAAAAATAAAATAAAAAAATTTGGTGCTTATATGTGTATCTTTTCTCTTTGATTCATTATTAAAGTATGCACGGATAATTTTCATATCTATGTAGAAATTGGTGTATTATTACTTTTGCTACATGCGCATGTTTATCTCTCTAAATATTCATGGCATGTCCAATGACTGAGAATAACTTGATTTCTACACCACCTACTTCACTTTCACATGTATTATTATTGTTGCACATTTGGAGATATCATTTATGAAGTATGGAAAGTGAATGTAGGAGGAAAACTTAACTGAAAATCTTAAGGGATATGATATACCTTGCCATGGATAAAAATTGAGCAAAAGAAATTGTTGGTATAAGTATTTAAAAATGTGAAAACAAAAGATAATTGCTCCGTATGGAAATGGATACAATCCTTGGCAACGGTATTACCCACGAGTATCCAACATAAGCTTTATGGGTAAACTTTAGCGTTGGTGTATTTACTCGTCAAGCAATGCCACCCCCACATCTAAGAGTCCTTATAGGCTATGTTTTGGGGTGTGGTACCTTGAACTCATTTTTAATGAGGTGGGAAAAATCAATCCTATGTGATAGAATGTTATATGGAAAATGTGGATTGTATTGGTTGACTTTCTAAATGATTCTCCATTTGTGCTTCAATTTTAATCATCGCACGTACACGTTGGTGTTGAAGTCTTAGTTGTTTAATTTCGTTGGATTTTAACTTGATTATTCTATGAATGTATTCATGCAATTGTTGGTAATGGTAAATAATACTCTCTTTTTGCATGGTATATATTTTTGACTTCGTGCTTCGACTTTTGATGATAACAAAGGGGGAGAAAGAAAAAGAAAGATTTGGTGTGTCGGTATTATATGTTGAAGGGGGAGCTTGAGAGAAGGGGGAGCATGCTTATATTTGCTATACTTATTGCTTGCTTTGTAATGCGTGTATGTCTCATTCCATATCATCCATACACCAAATTACATTACACACTTCACACACCCATATTCAATGTACAAATCTTTCATTGGTTTGTCATCATCAAAAGGGGGAGATTGTTGGACGCAACGATCTAGGAACTTTAGTTTGATGATGACAAACGGGTGTGAATGTTTTAACGTGTGTGTTAAGTGTTTCAGGAACGGTAAAAGTGCGACTAATTCACGGAAGGACTTGATCAATATGATGGGAATGATGAGACAATCAAATGGTTTGATTCATATTTACAAGTGCCCACACTAGATCAAAACCAAACCATTAATAAATTACAAACCACTTTTGAAATCCTCACAAAAGAGTTATTTTTTTTCAAGGCCAAAGGAGCACACACATGCCATGTCATTTTTTTCCCAAGGCCAGCACTTTTTCTCCCAAGGCCAGCACTCACGCATCAAAAATACATGCAGGCCATGTCATTTTTTCCAAGGCCCGATTCCATTTTTATGCAAAAAAAACACACAACTCCAAAGATTAACCCATTCCGGCCTTTTTTGAAAGCACATGCTACAACAAAAAAAGGAGAGCCGAATTATTTTTTCCTTTAGAAAATCCCCTAGTGTCGAAATTTGTTTTTTTTTAGGAGAGAGCACAGCCGCACCCTTTTAAATATTGTCTAGGGTTTGAGAAAAATACACAGAGACCTAATTCTTCATCTCTCCAAGCCGCATGAAAAAAAAACCTCAAGCCTCTTTAAATTTGTTGCAGCCGCCACAAGCCTTAAGAGGGGGAAGCCTGCACACACAATAAACAAAGGCCGATTCTTTTTGTTGAAGTTTTCTTCCTTTGTTTCTTTGGGAATCTCCAAGAGCATCAAATCGTCATCAAAATTTTTGATTTAGCACTGCCGCACTTGGTCTTCTCACAGGGGCTTTGTTCTTTTTCAAATAAATTTTCTGAGGCCGAAATCCTTTTGTGGAGAGCTCTTCAATTCCAAAGCACAGGCCGCATGGTTTGAGAGCATAAGGGTTTGTATCCTGGCGGCCAAGGGAGAGCACCAAAAAGAATGATTAACATCATTAGCAAAGACAAAATCATGCAACCTTTTTATATCCCATGGAGATTGTTGTGATGAGAACAATTAAAGGAGAACACAAATCAAAGAGGCCCTCCACTCAAAATTTGAAGAAGCCACTGAAACTTGCAGCCACTGGAGAAGCAAAAGAAATCTGAGGCCGAATTATTTTTGGTTCCCCTTGAAAAAATCTCAAAGGTAAAGTAACTGTGCTTTTTATTTTTCCATACACTAAGTTTTTTTTTGTGTCTTGCAGGTGCACTCACGTGGAGATGCCCATCCCCTAGGTGCTGCCAACTTGATTCCCGGTTCACAAAAGTCACGCAAGGGCCGGATATTTTTTCTGTTGATAGAGGAACAATCTGTGCATTAGGGGTCAACCAATATTAAAGACATTGCCTGCTCACCCTTGGACTTCCATTGCTTGTCCTTGCTAAAGTGTGACATCAACCCCTTCACATCAATTGCAGCAACTTCAGAAGAAAGTGCCAAGGCCGCATCATCCAAGGAGAGGAGTGCCGCAACTTGAGTTGCTGTTGCCGAGAGACTACATCTACGTCATACGAGATCTGACCCGTGCTGATTGACGAGGACATCGCCGCTACACAAACTGATATTCCTAAACTCTATTTATCATTATTTTGTGTAGTTGTTGTGTTAGATCTTCGTAGGGGAAACATTACCTTCTGTGTTACTTTTGGGGACCTGACGACTTGGGAGTCGTCACGGAGGGAGAGCATCTGACTAGATTGATAGTGTAGAGCACGTGGTGTGCGTACGAGCTAGGTGAGAGTAGATTTGGGATCTTGACTCATTGTAGCTGTACTTGATTACATATCTATCTAGTAGTTGCTTTCGGGGGCTGGAGTAGGTCGTGGGGACGACCGAACCAGGGTATATCTGTGCGTATTCTGTGATTGCTATTTTATTGCCATGTATGTGCCTATAACTGCGTGGGATTGTTCGTGGGTTGCACGAATATTTTTTTAGCCTATTCCTGTAGGTGAATTGGCGGTCCCTTAGGGCACAAAAAACTCTAGTCCCGTCCTAAGTCGGACGGAACATAGACAGAAAAACAATAGCAGCGGAAGAAAAACTATGTTAACTAATTAACATGCAGTTAAAAACAATTTTTAACTTAGCCCTAAGGTCCAAGACCCTATGCCAAGATCTATGCCGACTTGGGATGGATCTGACCATCCCAAGAAGGATCTAGCCTACTGCGATTAAACTAAACTAATGCTAATAAAATACTTTAACCACATACCCGGAATCTCAGCCCTGGAGCAGGCGAGATGTTCTGCGCCGTCTTCCGAGCTGCTCCCGTCCCACGCCGAGCCGTTCCTTGAACCGCTCCCCGAACCGCTCCTCGAACCGCTCCGCATCCCGAGGCGATCAATCCCCGTGCCGCCGAGCCAACCACGTGCCGAAGAAAGTTTCACGCGAGTGAAACCTCCGCCAAGATTTCAGATTCAGAATCCGAACTCCTTTGTGGCTTTGCTAGAGCCTGCAGGAGTAAGGCAGAAATTTAGGGAGAAGAGAAATTATTAATTTAAGCTTAGATCCGAGCGTGCTCCAACATTTACGAGAGCCGCTCAGATCTAGAGCTTGGGACAAGTTTTGAGAAAGGGGGGAGACCCCTATTTATATAGGCGGCGGACTCTCCCCTTTTCTCAAAATCCGATGTGGGACTAAACATTTGGGTTAGTTAAAATCAAGTTAGTTTGCACTTCACAAAGTGCAAACTTCCGTGAATTTTAACTCACTCACCGTTGAGCTTCAGGATCGATACAACCTATCAATACGACAAGCGTTCAACGGTGAACGCATAGGAAAAAACCGTTCGTCAATCGGAGGTCGTTTGACCCTCCAATTGAGTGTTCAAACATCAGCCCTAACCCACAAAACCGCAAACAGCCAGCCGCCAAAATCCCACGCTGCCCTAGGCAGTGCACGGGCCCCACTGGTGCCAGGCGCATGCAGCGCACGCGCCTCAGCGCGCGTAGACGTGGCGCGTGCACAGCACGCGCCTTGCGGCGCGTGCACAGGATTGCGGGGCGGGGCCCCGCCCGCATGATTGCGGGCGGGCCCCACAACAGAAATGCGGGCGCTCTAAGCGCCCGCCTGCTTGCTATTCTAAGGCAGCCCGGCCCAATGGGCCGGGCTAAAACCCCCTTAGATCAATTATAAATCAGCCCCTTAGGCTGATATTAATCAAGGGCTTGGGGTTTGATGTTTTGGCCATATCTTGCTCATTTGGAGTCGGATTTCGACGCCGTTCGAACCTGGGTCTAGACCGGGACATTCCCGTCTTACCCGTGAACTTTTCCTTGCATTTTATATTATTAAATATTATATTAAACAATTTAATACACATTTAATCGCTTTTGCATCAAATGCAAAATAGTCCCTATCTAAGCTTAAATTATCATATTGCATCAAATGCAATTATCTCTTCTTTTGCATCAAATGCAAATATTCTCCCTAACTATTTTCTACCTATTACTAGACGAAGCGTTGCACTCTGTGTGAGACCCTACAGCCTGACCCTTACAACAGGTTGGGCTCAAAGCCCTATACGGCAGTGACCACGAGCAGTGGTTGCCGTCCCTGCTTCAGGAATCATCATTATGTGGTTAACTCATTGACATGAGTATTGTCGGGACCACCTGACTGTTTCCGTGATGAATTCCGTAGTTATAGTCTCTTCGTCTTAAATATGTCGTGTAGATCAAGTCTGGGGTACGGTTAAACTGTCAACCCCAATAACTTGACTCCGGTTAGTTTCGATCAATCTTTAGTCAATAAATATTGGACTTCTTCCAACATACTCTGCGCAGAGTTTTTACTAAAGACCGAACTAACACTACGACACTAACTCCCATTGACCGGGAGAGACGAATCCTCTCTTGGTCATTACTCGCCTCGTATGTTTCAAGTGACACCCAATCAAAAGACCTTTCGACAGGCCTTGCCTCGAAGCTAGGTCAGTTGATATAAGTGGCACCGTTCATGCACAGGTTTGTCAAAATGACCTCAAGTCAAAAGACCAACTATCCTATCATCACTCAGAGTTATCACTGACAGATTGGTCAATATAACCATATGATAACTCTAGTGGATCGTTCAGTGAACTCATTCTAATGAGCACCTGTGTCTCGTCTTCGACTTCGCCAAGTCTAGCGATCATGAGATCATCGCCACCGCTAAACGGTGAAGACTAAGACACAATGGTCTATCCGATGTTTCGATATCCTTGTCTCGAAACATCTATGACCACGAACCATTTTAGACTTATGCTACAGACGGTCAAACGTTTCTCCATGATCGAGATACTCATCTCGATACCCGTTTGACCTTGCATAAAGTCTCAGGACTTTACCTAAGTCGATATCTAATTATAAAATAACTTTGATAAATTATTACCAAACAGCTTACTGTTATTTCGAACAAGATGTTTGTGCTATTCACACAGGAATAAATGGCCTTGAGGGCATAATATTCCTACATCTCCCACTTGCACTCAGGCCCATTTATCTCGGTATCTTATACCGTTTTTACACATAAGTTTTCCCGACTTCATGTGGTAGAGCCTTCGTGAGTGGATCTGCTAAAACCGTCTACACTATAGACTTAAGGGGTTTTCTATGTTTATGTTAGATCAACCATTTGAATCTCATTCAAATAATTCACTTGGTCTATCGGAATCTATAATACTTTATTTCCCTGGATCTTATCCAGTTCATCGTATCTTACGATAATAATTTCAAATTAGTTATTGGTCATTTCAAATGGTTCATATTCATTTCTGATAAATAATCAAACTCTTTGATTACTTAATCAAAATATATGTTCCATCTCTTTGATGTCTCTCATGTAATTTACACGCTCCCACTGATCTTGAAAACTTTCTGGCCAATTCATATAAGTTGGGTCGTCTAAATCATATTTAGAAAAACGAACTTATAAGTGAATGCGCAAATTTTCATGGTCAACTTAAGCGTTTTACATCGGCTTTGGTCCGAGTAGATCTGTACACATCTGTTGGCGAAACCGGTTTCATCATAATCCGTTTTAAAGAAATTAGGATGAAAACCGTTCCCGTCCAACATTATTGTACTTCACTATTTTCTTTTCTGCACCAATCTTTCAACTTAAAGATTTACTTGCAGAAAGTGAGGAAACATTTTCCTTGGGCACGTAAACTAAATTCTCAAATTTACGCACACGGACCTGCATCAAGTTTTAAATCGGAGTTACTACTCCGAATTTCATCCTAGAAGTTGACTAAGTCATCATCAGTTATGATGTTTAACTCGACAATCCGTCTCACAAGATTCGAGTAATAATACAACTTCCTTACGATTGATTTATTGAATATATTATTGATAATGTTCTCATAGAACTTTATCAAAACCTAGGCATTACTATCTGGGACTTAACCCAGAGGGAGGACTTAACTCAGAGTCACTTACAATGGATCACACTAAATCTAATTAAGTGTGATTCATACCTTTTAACACACCGATGTGTTAACAGACTTGATCTGAGAGAAAATCACATTTTCTTTTAATTACACAAGATTTTATTTAGCTAAGTATTTGACCATTCGATCTAATCGAATCAGTTTAAAATACTTTAGTCATTTCGTTCTTTATTTTATCAGACTTGTGTTTCATCAAGAACACGTGTCTTAATAAAACATACGAATAACTTATTTTGGTTAATCTAGACTCGGGTACATCAGTATGTACGAGACTGAGTTCGACAACTCATTCTCCCACTGTCTCACAGATGGGTTTCAGCCATTGTATCTAAGAGTCTAAGACTCACAAGTGTCCGTAGACTTCATAATACGAGAGGTCAGACCCCTCTTTATGTGACTTGTGAAGCTTAATCTCTAGATACGGCCTAGTCTAATTTTACCATATAAGTTTGCTACTATCTTGTGTATTTATATATTCACATTTAATATATATATAGTTATTTACAAATTACTTAACACAAAACATTACTTCAGAAGCAATGTGACGACAATCGTCAAAATGTGTTAAACGTCTTTTGTATAACAACTTATTCCGAAATGTGACATCAAAATATGACACGTTTTCATTTCCTCCTACTTATGCCTCTTCTAATGATAAATTAAACTAACTTTCTTAATTGACTTTCCGAAGTGCCTTCTTCCTTTTCTAAATCACATTTAGATATCAATATAAATAAATAGCTATGCAAGCAACTTATGTATCCAAACGCTTGAGCTTTGCAATCTTGAGTGTAGCTCAAGAAGTTGCTTGTCTCAAGATCCGGTTGGGATACATAGTCTTGCATCGCTTATGCACTCGTATTCGACTCAAACGGTTTAATCGAATTCTCGAACTTTGCGGATCAAAATTGTTTGTCCATACAACCTTGAGGGTAGCTCGACAAGTTGTAGGGAGAAACATACTTTGAATGTCCTATATGTTCAAGCTGCCTCATATAGAGACGAGTGACATGTAGCTTTAATTTATTTGTTGGACCCAGAACTTAATGAAATCATATTTCTTAAGTCTGTTCTTTAGAAGGTCATTTAAAGTCAACGAGAATATAGTTTTAATTCTATCAAATAGAATTTAACTCGATATTCAATTAATCAACTTTTTGACCAATTAACTTATTAAAATATTATATTTTAATTCCTACGGTAAACATAGTCTTGCCCTAGTTTTAGCATATGTTCAATATTAAATATAGGTAGATTGGCTTTTATCTATCTATATCCTCCCACTAATTTTACGAACATTTTAAAGCTTAATAACGAACGATTTAATCGATTTAAAATTAATGGGTAAGAGTTCCAATCATCTTGAGTCTAAACAACCTTGAGTGTAGCTCAACAAGTTGATTGACTCTGCGATCGGAAGATGACTCTTCATCGATCATATCGGATATGACTCTCTTAATCGGTTTTTGCCCCTAGCCATTCGTGATCATGAGTGTGCTCATCCAAATCACCATGTCTAGTCTAGTCGGACCCTTGTTTTCGTGTCTAGCCTGACTTGCCCCTCAGCTCGGTGTATGCACGACACGTTGGTTAGGGTCAGGTCTTAGACTACATCTGGGCAGACTACATCCTTGACTAAACTTGCGCCGCCGCTCGGTGTATTCACGACAACGTCGGTTTGGGTCAAGCCAAGATGTCATCTTATGTATTTAAGAAGTTGGTTTCTACAAGGTTGCCATGTCACAGCTTGAGTGTATCTCAACAACTGTAACACGGGCCCTATAGTTGCTAACCCCTAAAACAAGGAGGGCTACGGCTAATCTTGAAAAAGATCATTAACGTATTTGACTTAGATATAGTCCAGGGTGTCATACAATCATGATTCGCGACATTGCGGTCCAGCGGAACTCAGCCAGGGAATTGACTAAGCCAGGATCACTACCCCTTGGACTAGCAAGGGTTGACCCAGAACTCTTAGCCAAGCACATTGACTGGATCATGGTCCATTGAATGAAGCTTGTCATTTTTGTATGTATGCCATAGACTAAACAGCTTTTATTAACAACTAATTAATCCTATCAACTAGTTGAATCCTTAAATTCAAAATTTTAGGATTTGTTTAATAACTTTTATTAAGTCCTTATCAACTATAAGGTTCACGTGCTACCCTAATCGTTATTAGGATTTTAATAAATTTTATTAACAACGCTAGAAGCGAAGTCCTTTAATGAAAATTAATTATAACGATTAGAATTGAAAATTCATTTAAAGGACTACCCTAATCAGGAATTAGGTCTTAATATTGTTGTTAATGATTTATTAAAACATAGCATGTCATTAAAATTCAAGTAATAAATTTTAATCATTTTTAATGGCTAACCTAAAAGGTTGTCTTGTGTTATCAAATAAGGGACAAGATTAACAAGCCATTAAAATAAAGCTACACTAATTTTATCAACATAAAATGAAAGTGTATATCTATTTAACAATTAAATAAACTAAGTTTATCGCATAAACAATTTTTGGACTTTTAAAATCAGTTTTTAAAAATATCTAATAAATTTAAAACATTACTTTAAAAAATTTTCATGTTCAAAAAATTTATCATATACAATTTTTAAACATCTAAAACATTTTAAACTTATCACATAAATTTAAAGCCTTAAAATCAATTTTAAAATTTATCACATAAATTTAAAAACACCATTTTAAAATTTCCATGCTTTAAAAAAAATTTATCATATAAAAATTTTTAGGCTTCCAAAATAAATTTAAACTTTTAAATATTTAAAATTAGTTTTAAAATTATCACATAAATTTTAAAACGTCATTTAAAAAATTTTCATGTTCAAAAAATTTATCACATAGAATTTTGAACTTCAAAAACATTTTTAAAATTATCTAATAACTTTAAAAAATTTAAAAGTATTTAAAAGGCATTAATAAGTTTAATGAAATCGCAGTACCTAGATCGACTACGCAAACCTAGGCTCTGATACCACTGTAGGTGAATTGGCGGTCCCTTAGGGCACAAAAAACTCTAGTCCCGTCCTAAGTCGGACGGAACATAGACAGAAAAACAATAGCAGCGGAAGAAAAACTATGTTAACTAATTAACATGCAGTTAAAAACAATTTTTAACTTAGCCCTAAGGTCCAAGACCCTATGCCAAGATCTATGCCGACTTGGGATGGATCTGACCATCCCAAGAAGGATCTAGCCTACTGCGATTAAACTAAACTAATGCTAATAAAATACTTTAACCACATACCCGGAATCTCAGCCCTGGAGCAGGCGAGATGTTCCGCGCCGTCTTCCGAGCTGCTTCCGTCCCACGCCGAGCCGCTCCTTGAACCGCTCCCCGAACCGCTCCTCGAACCGCTCCGCATCCCGAGGCGATCAATCCCCGTGCCGCCGAGCCAACCACGCGCCGAAGAAAGTTTCACGCGAGTGAAACCTCCGCCAAGATTTCAGATTCAGAATCCGAACTCCTTTGTGGCTTTGCTAGAGCCTGCAGGAGTAAGGCAGAAATTTAGGGAGAAGAGAAATTATTAATTTAAGCTTAGATCCGAGCGTGCTCCAACATTTACGAGAGCCGCTCAGATCTAGAGCTTGGGACAAGTTTTGAGAAAGGGGGGAGACCCCTATTTATATAGGCGGCGGACTCTCCCCTTTTCTCAAAATCCGATGTGGGACTAAACATTTGGGTTAGTTAAAATCAAGTTAGTTTGCACTTCACAAAGTGCAAACTTCCGTGAATTTTAACTCACTCACCGTTGAGCTTCAGGATCGATACAACCTATCAATACGACAAGCGTTCAACGGTGAACGCATAGGAAAAAACCGTTCGTCAATCGGAGGTCGTTTGACCCTCCAATTGAGTGTTCAAACATCAGCCCTAACCCACAAAACCGCAAACAGCCAGCCGCCAAAATCCCACGCTGCCCTAGGTAGTGCGCGGGCCCCACTGGTGCCAGGCGCATGCAGCGCACGCGCCTCGAGGCGCGTGCGCTGCACGCGCCTCAGCACGCGCAGACGTGGCGCGTGCACAGCACGCGCCTTGCGGCGCGTGCTGTGCACGCGTCGCGTGCACAGGATTGCGGGGCGGGGCCCCACCCGCATGATTGCGGGCGGGCCCCGCAACAGAAATGCGGGCGCTCTAAGCGCCCACCTGCTTGCTATTCTAAGGCAGCCCGGCCCAATGGGCCGGGCTAAAACCCCCTTAGATCAATTATAAATCAGCCCCTTGGGCTGATATTAATCAAGGGCTTGGGGTTTGATGTTTTGGCCATATCTTGCTCATTTGGAGTCGGATTTCGACGCCGTTCGAACCTGGGTCTAGACCGGGACATTCCCGTCTTACCCGTGAACTTTTCCTTGCGTTTTATATTATTAAATATTATATTAAACAATTTAATACACATTTAATCGCTTTTGCATCAAATGCAAAATAGTCCCTATCTAAGCTTAAATTATCATATTGCATCAAATGCAATTATCTCTTCTTTTGCATCAAATGCAAATATTCTCCCTAACTATTTTCTACCTATTACTAGACGAAGCGTTGCACTCTGTGTGAGACCCTACAGCCTGACCCTTACAACAGGTTGGGCTCGAAGCCCTATACGGCAGTGACCACGAGCAGTGGTTGTCGTCCCTGCTTCAGGAATCGTCATTATGTGGTTAACTCATTGACATGAGTATTGTCGGGACCACCTGACTGTTTCCGTGATGAATTCCGTAGTTATAGTCTCTTCGTCTTAAATATGTCGTGTTGATCAAGTCTGGGGTACGGTTAAACTGTCAACCCCAATAACTTGACTCCGGTTAGTTTCGATCAATCTTTAGTCAATAAATATTGGACTTCTTCCAACATACTCTGCGCAGAGTTTTTACTAAAGACCGAACTAACACTACGACACTAACTCCCATTGACCAGGAGAGACGAATCCTCTCTTGGTCATTACTCGCCTCGTACGTTTCAAGTGACACCCAATCAAAAGACCTTTCGACAGGCCTTGCCTCGAAGCTAGGTCAGTTGATATAAGTGGCACCGTTCACGCACAGGTTTGTCAAAATGACCACAAGTCAAAAGACCAACTATCCTATCATCACTCAGAGTTATCACTGACAGATTGGTCAATATAACCATATGATAACTCTAGTGGATCGTTCAGTGAACTCATTCTAATGAGCACATGTGTCTCGTCTTCGACTTCGCCAAGTCTAGCGATCATGAGATCATCGCCACCGCTAAACGGTGAAGACTAAGACACAATGGTCTATCCGATGTTTCGATATCCTTGTCTCGAAACATCTATGATCACGAACCATTTTAGACTTATGCTACAGACGGTCAAACGTTTCTCCATGATCGAGATACTCATCTCGATACCCGTTTGACCTTGCATAAAGTCTCAGGACTTTACCTAAGTCGATATCTAATTATAAAATAACTTAGATAAATTATTACCAAACAGCTTACTGTTATTTCGAACAAGATGTTTGTGCTATTCACACAGGAATAAATGGCCTTGAGGGCATAATATTCCTACAATCCCCCCCCCCCCTCTAGGCTACGATCCAGATCCAACAAAGATGTGTGAAGGCCTGGTTTGGGTTCAATTAAAGGCTAAAAACAAGTAAACCAAGATTATATTAAAAGTATTCTTAAGGAAGAATCTCAATACTTAGGGCTAAACCAATAATTAAGTTGGGCAAAAAGTGAAATTGGGTCAAACGAAGACCAAAAATTGTGAAATAAATACTGGGGCGACCGGAACGACGAGAGAAAGAAGACAGAGAAGACGGATCACAATTTTGACGACAAGGAACGAAATTAAAAGGCCTCATAACAAAAGTGAAAATCGCGACGTCTCTTCAAATAAAGTCAAATCGTGGGAGAACGACCTGTGAATGTCGTTCCAAATGAATTCCATGATTTACTACTCTCCGAGAGGGTCACAACGACATATCACACCATAGTGTTCAAACACAAACACAGTCTAAAATAAATACGTGCACGGTCAAAAGCACGTGCACGAAGAAGGTACGATCGAAAACCGACCGTTACAGTACTTTTCTTCCAAAAATTTCAAAATTTGTTGAGCGGTGTCGGCCTCTGCAATACCATCAAATACATCGTCAGAAAAACTTAAGAATAATATGTGCTTTACCTTGATGTTTGTTCCATTGATCTCCTTCTGATCATTTGGCCAAGTGCTTGGTGAGATGGTGGGAGCCTTATATGACTCTTGTAGGAATAATCCACATTCAAGGTTGGTTGCTTTGATGAACACCTTTATTTTCCTTTTTCATATCTGAAAATTTGTTCCATCGAAGTGAGGTGGTTTGCTAATGGAGTGATCAAGTCTGAGCATGTTTGTTGATGCCATCGCCTTAGCATTGCTCTGATACCAAGTGTATGATCCATGTGGATGGCAGACAACACTAGAAGGGGGTTGAATATGGTTGTCACAAATAATAAACCTTTTCACTGAATAAAATCCCTTCTAAATTGTTGCTTAAGTCTCAGATAAGAGTTACCTCAAATGTACTTAATCAACACAAATATTATATGCTTGCAAAAATTGTTAGTCACAAACGGAAATAAAATAGTATAAGCAATAACAAATAACGAGTCAGAGAGAGAGATATATATATATCTATCTATCTATTATACAATTCATGAAGTTTGTCCTACGTGGCAGTTTTGTCCCACGTGGCAGTTTTGTCCCAATCATATTTTTGGTTGCTGACTGGGCCGCCACGTGGGGGTTGGATGGGGTTCTGGACTTGGCTTTGGGATGGGTTTTTGGTTATTTTTTTGCGTTTTAGTCCCTGCTTTTCCTCTTTTTGCCCCCGGCCCTCCTCTTACACACACACACCCACCCACCCACGCTTTTTTCACTTTGGCGACAGCTTATCTCTGCACTTCCGCCCGGGCGACGACTGCCTCCGTGCCCTCCGGGCACGGGTTATGCCTGGTGTGTGTGTGTGTGTGTGTGTGTGTGTGTGTGTGTGTGTGTGTGTGTGTATCACAGCGCAGACACATCGATTCTATCCTGGTTCGGCCCAACCTTGGCCTATGTCCAGTCCCCGACTCCCTTCGGGATTTAATCCATTATATTGCAATACGCAATGCAAACACCTAGCTTCCCTCGCTAGGAATTTCCATCACACACAACTAGTTACAATCAACTAGGATTTCCAACACCAATTTCCCTTATAACACGTGAATTACAAAACTCAAGCCTTCTCCAAAGACTTTACAAAAGATATGAAAATTGAGTACAAGATTTCCTATAAGCCAATAATATATAAATGTGAAACGTGGCTTTAGAAAAGCTGAAAATTTTGATCAAATAAATGATATAAATAAAGCACAATTTGATCAAATATTTGTCTTGAAAATTGATCTTCAAAAATTGAGCACTTGGGCTTTTAGAGATCAAATAATCAAGAATTTAATCTTTGAAAAATATTTGAATTTAAAATACAAAGATTAAAAGCAATAGTATTGCAATTTGAATCTCAAAGAAAAGTTTTAAGCCTTGGAGATCAAATTAAAACAAGAACTATTTGAAAGGCTAAAATGAAACTGAAAACGAGCTTAAAAAATTTTTAGTACAAAAGAAATAAAATCAGTAGCCTTTACCGAAGAACAGCAAATAGAGATTTTTTTGAGAACTTTTTAGCACAAGAGAGATTTCTTTTCAATAAGAATTGTTGTATTTGAAAATTTGAAATCATAGCTATTTATAAAGAATTATTAGTATAAAATCATCTTGAAATCAGCTTGAAATCTGCTCAAAAAGTCTCCTCTAATGGCTAGTAAACCGCTAGTTTAAATTCAAATAAAAACTACCAATTCTATCAAAGTTGACCTAGATAGTCGGCTATTCTGGAGTTAGTCGTCTATCGCACCCAGATAGTCTGCTATTATTTTGACAATAAGTTTTTAAATAATATCTTCCTGCCAGTAGTCGGCTATCCGTGAGGATAGCCGGCTATTTGTTGACACGGAAGTTTTATACTAAAAAACACTTGAAAATATTTTATAAAAAATATTGTAAAATAATATATGGTTTAATATATTTAAAACCCATTTTTTATGAATTTTTTTGTGTCTGTGTGTAACAAATATATATTGGCTTTAACATTTTTAAACTATAGTTACACAAACACACTTCACTATCCTTTGTTCTTCATTCTTCGTCTTGAGCCGTTTCCACTTGATCTTAAGTATTCATAAGCATTATAAGTCGGAGCCGTCATCCTCTTCAATTCATGGCTCAATAGTAGACTTTTGATCTTGGCTCCGAGTTCTTCGATTACTTCACAATGCGCTCAAAAGCCTCATGGATATAAAAATAATTCTATACACACTTGAAACAAATATGTTAGTCATCATATCACTTGTGTACATCGTCAAAATCCACTGTGGTGGGTCTCAATTTCCCAACACTTGTGTGTGTATGTATCAATGTTATGTCATTTGAGGGTGGGTCTCTCTTTGTATGCATATTGGTATGAGTGTATGGCTTGTAAGATGGAAGTGTATGTGTGTATCATTCTTCGACATGCATGTGTGTGGGTATATGTTTGTGTATTAGTATATGCTTGTATATTGAGATGTGGTTATATATATGTGGTGTGTATAGTATGGTATAAATATAGCTACGTGGTAAGTATATGAAGTGTGTATGCATGGGATCGCATCGGTGTAATTATACATCTAAGGTGGTGGGCATTTGTGTAGGATGGACCTATTAGAAAAAGTTTAGCATAGTGAGGGGTTTTGTAGAATTTGCACAAGTGTATATAAATAATTGCTTCACATGAGAGGTGGTCTTCATATATTTTCCATTTCTGAGGAATATTCCATGGCATATCATATTCTTAAGAGAAAAGAAAAAGAAAAAGAAAAGAATTGGGGAGAAACTTTTAGAACCATCTTCTCTTTTATTTCTATTTCTCTTTTCTTTCTTCTTCCTTATTTTCTCTTCTATTTCTCATTTTATCACCTGGTTCCCCAAAAAAGGGAGAAGAGAAAGAAAAGGGAGGTGAAAAGGGAAGCTAGAATTCAATGGAGGAGGAGGAGCAAGCAAGGGATTGAGGGGGGATTTTGAAACAAGTTGTCATCTTTGAGGTAATGAAGCTAGAGGGATGGAGCATGAGATCTTGGAGGGATTTAGTGAAGAAAGCCTCCATCTTTGAGGTATGAAACCTAATCTCTATGGCATGTTATTCAACTTTACCGTTTTCCCATGAATTTCTTTATGTTGTTGATGTCCCTGCTCCGTGCTATGTTTGTAATACGCATAACTGTCTATAGTCACCCAAAAATTACAAATTAATACACACTAGAAATCTTATCAAGTTATATATAACTTTAATTTAGAGATTGATCTCAAATTCTGACTGCAACTATACGAATATTGTCAATATGTATAATAGTGTCAAATTCTGGCAGATTCTGCACCATGTTAGTGAAGAAAGTATAACCTTCACTCCAGTTGTCCAAATGACTTAATTTAAGACAATCTGGAATCCTTACTTAATTATCTACATTTTTTATGTTGAGACACTTTCATGATTCTGACTGTACGTATTTGAAATTAACTAATCTTTACATCTAAATAATTCTGTTTTTGGACAGATTCTCCACCCATTATGGAACAATCCATAACTATTAACATAGATATCCTGAAATGACGATTCTTGTTGCTCTGGAACCATAACTAAAGTATCCACAACTTTAATTTAGAAACCTATACCAGATTCTAATTACAATTTGTGATGGTGTTGTATTTGTTATGGATTCATGCCTTGATTCTATCACTCTTGCATG
Source organism: Scilla litardierei (assembly GCA_030789695.1). NCBI lineage: Eukaryota > Viridiplantae > Streptophyta > Magnoliopsida > Asparagales > Asparagaceae > Scilla > Scilla litardierei. The sequence continues at coordinate 177,823,678 of CM061133.1, read as the reverse complement.
TTATTATTATAATTCATGCCATGCTTAATGCCATTGTTACTCTTGTTGCTAGTTATCATTGTTATTCATGGAAGAAATCTCATTTTTGTTATATTTCCTAATGATTTAATGTCTATGTTATTATGCCCACCACGTATTTGTGAACATGTCCATATGAAAGCAAGTTGAATAAATATGAGAATTGCCCACATTGTATATTTAAGCCATGAGCCAAATTATGGATTGGTGATATTGGAGGCATGTGTGGCATGGAAACATAAGTTATGAATTGTTGAGATGACGTGGATATGATAAAAGGCATGGCACATGATGCATGACCCTTACTTATTAAAGAAAGATATGAGATATGTGAAAGATAGAGTAAGGTGACATAGACCATGCCAACATGACTCCAAGAAATGCGTAGAATGATAATCAGATTAACTATAAAATGTTCCTGAAATGTCTCAATCCTCTCTAAAGAGGGTGAGCTTACAAGATGGGATTTGGGGGAATATCTGAGTAAGGGCAGCCGTAAGGAATGGACTATGAGGGGGAGATTCTTGGCACCCACTCACCTGCAAGGAGTGGAGTGACCTGTGGTAGTTGTGGTGATTATTCTCAATCGCCCTTACAGGGAGTAACCTGATATGTGATACGTGTGATGATGTGGAGGATAATCTCAGTCCTACCAGGGGCGTGAGTTTGAGAGGCGCCGTTAAAGTTAATCAGTGCTCGTGTACCACTGGCGGGATAGTTTGAGTGTCACCCCACCTTGGGGTGAGGTCCATATCCTTTTGTCCTGCGTTCACCTAGGTTTCCAAGTAAACATCAATAAATGAAGATACTAAACTCAGCACAAACACTTATAGCTACTCCTTTTTATCGTTGTATTGGTTATTATGTTTCCTTTGGTCGTGAATGTGTTGTTTCCTCCTATGTAGGCCCTCATGTTTTATTTGTTCTATTTTCATTTATGCCACTCTTGTAGCTTCTATGTTTCCATTTATGATCATCTCATAATGCCACAAAAGTCACACATTATACTTGCATAACTTGTTGAGTAATATGCCATAAGAGTTGGGGATCCATACTAGACACGCTTTGACGTGCCCTCCCCTCTTTCCCACAGGCTGCGGCAGGTCGCATGTGCAACAGGGCAGTAGCAGGCGGGTAGGAGATTAAGGAGTAGTAGTGAGGAGTGTGTTTGTACTTGAGGGGTGTACCTTTGGGGTTTGTACTTGAGGGAATGAATATGAGATTTATATATGAATGATGTACTTGGATGTTGCATTGTATGAATGTTTTGTTTATGAATGGTGTTCTTTGTGTTATGTTTCCCTGTGATCTTTTTGTGTCCGATGTTGTTTTCTGTAGAGCATTATTTGTACTATCCCAGCACATGCACAGTGACCTGCGTTCTCTTTTGCACACACACACTCTCTCTCTCTCTCTCTCTTTTTCTCTTTTCACCCTCGCCTCTCAATGAGTACGTGGGACAGATTTGTACTTCCTGAGTATCCTGGAGAACGGGGCGTTACACACTACTACAGGTTTGGGCTCAAACCCCCTAGAGACAGTGACCACGAGCAGCAGGTGTCGTCTCTGTTTCGGTATCATAATTATGTGATTGACTTATTGATCTAAATGTCATCGGGATCATTCTGAATGTGCCCGTGATTAATACCATAGTTTTAGTCCTGGCATCATAACTATGTTACTGCATAGCCTAGGGCATGGTATACTGTCAACTCTAACATCTTGCACTAGTCAGTATCCTCCTGTCTTTGGTACAACCATGTTGTACTTCCTACAACATATCTAGGCTGAGGTTTTTTACCGAGAACCGTACTGAGTTTGTGACACTAACTTCCCTTGGACGGAAGAGATGAATTCTCTCTTGATCACTACTCACCTCGTACACTTCAAGTGTCACACAACCTAAGACCTTTCAGCAGGCCTTGCCTCGAAGCTAGATCATAGATCTAAGTGACACCGTTCACACACAGTTTCGTACAATGACCTCAAGTCTTAAGGACCAATTTGCCTATAATCACTAGAGAGTTATCAATGACAGTTTAGTTAATGTTAACCATTTGATAACTCTTTATTGGGTCGTTCAGTGGACGCATTCTCCAATGAGCACATGTGTCTCGTCTCCTACTTCGCCAGGTCGAATGATTATGAGATCATCATCACCCTTTTGGTTAAGACAAAGACACTATGATCTATCTGATGTGTCGATATCCTTTTCTGGACACATCTATGACCATGAACACTTTTAGACTCAAGTTCCTATCGATCAGACACTTCTCATAATCGAGATCTCTATCTACATATGTGTATGACCTTGCTTAAAGTCTAAGGAAATTATCTAAGTATTTAAAAACATTTTATTAATACTAGGATAATTAGTACCATTTAAATTCGAACAAGATGTTCTATAGATAAATTTCCTCGAGGGCACATATCTTCCAACACCTCATCCATCCAACACTTCGATCCATCCTCCCACTGGACTTACATCCCGAAAACCCAACCACTCCATAGCCCTAGCACAATACCCAACGTCATCCAAACCCTAGGACGACCATTGTTATATGAAGAGGTGGAGGCAGATGGTTTCACAAGATGCATTCAAAGAAGACGAGGAGGAGGAGGAGGCGATGATGTGAGGAGTTCTCCCATAGCTGCTGCCGGCGTCACTGTCTCTTCATCTTATTTATTTTCTTTAAAAAAATATATTACTCATGCATAAATGTTGCTGATGAGGAGGAGAGTAGTGGGGGAGGAGGCAACGGCGAGAGGAGGAGGACTCGGGGATTCAGAAAGAGAGAGATAGAAGAGAAAGAGAGAGAAATTGAGAATAGCGAAAACATGTTAAGTGCATGTTCTTTTTGTTGAGAATGGGAGAGAAAAACTTTGGTGTATAGTAGGGTAATGATGGAATCTTGATGTGGGGCCCACAGGTTGGAAAGTTGGGTTGAGAATTGTATGTGGGCTACACACAACTTTCTTGTGTTTAGTGTGTTTCTTTTGTTGAGAAAGTTGCGTAGGAAAGTTTGATGTGAGGTCCACTAATTAATTAATTGTAATTAAAAAAGAGGAAAAAAACTGGCGGGAGTTGCTGCAATTGGGAAAAACAGAGGAGACATAGGGGAGTGGGGCCTACACACCCACTTTCTGATTTTCCAAGAGCGAAATCCGCACATTTTGCGCGGATTGTTGGGCTGAAATATTGCCACCACGTCGGCGCCAATAGAGACCAAGTTCCATAAATTTTTTCCAACAAAACGAGGAGGCCACTTTGAAAGTGCAAGGGAAGAGTATGGAAACAGTGAAATTTTTTTACTTTCTACCCTACTATCTGATGGAAATTGAATTCCACCCCTAAGTAATTTTGATGATGAGCACACCAAATGAATGCTTAGTGTACTAACTACACTATACTTTAAGTATACAGATTTTGTGAAGCTCTACTAATACTCCAAGAAGCACGCATCAATACTCCACGACAAAGACGAACATGGCTAAACTCAAGTGATGAAGATCAAGCTCAACCAGAACAAGAAGCTCAAAGAGAAGCTCATCTTCACTTCATCAAGTTGACTAAACTGCCGAAGACATGTTCAGAGTCTAGTGTGAGTGTGTCGTGTCTTTTTAGGGTATTTGTCAAAGCCATATCAAATAGACAACACACACACACAAATGATTTCGAAACAATTTTTAACTATCTTCAAAAATAGTTTTTAAAGAGCTTTTCTAGTCACTTCATAATTCTCGTAGTGAAACTCCACGCACCCTGGAGTTAACTACTTTTTTGACTAGAACAACAGGAAAAACTCCTCTGGGAGTCGACTACCAAAAGTAGGGAGTCGACTACTTGTCAGGGATGAAAATTTCCTAGACTCCTCTGGGAGTCGACTACCTATAGAGGGAGTCGACTACCTGCTGGAAATTTTCAGACGTTTTGAATTTGAATTTTAAAATCTTTTGAGCAATTTACTCCGAAATTTTTGGGACAAAAGTCAAACGAAATTTGAAATTCAAATCTCAGTTTTTCCCTATAAATAGAGCTTAATTCTTTTGTGAGAAATAACAACATTGAAAATCAAAAATTCGTAAAAGCTCTCGTGAATCAAAGCTCTCTTATTTCTTCTCTAGCCAATTTTAAATTCAGTTTTGATCTTGCAATATTTTCTCATCTTTTTTAAGATCATATTATTATTTTCTATTGGCTAAATTGTTTTTCAAAATCCCTTCTATTATTTCTCTCTAATTTTATTTGAAGGATTTTTGAAAAAGCTCTAGATCACAAAGAACTTATCTCGTATCTTTGTGTGATCTAGACTATCATTCTATTAAGCCACTACACAATTGTCTATCTTTTGATTGGCTATAGAATCGGGTGTATTTTCAATCTCTATCATTTATTGTAGAGAATTGAACAAATCTCTTATTGTGTTAATTGTTGGAACACTAGACAAGTCTAGTTGTTGCCAGTTGGAAAGTCCTCGGTTTGTGAGGCAAGGGTAAAACCCTAGACAAGTCTAGGTGTTGCGTTCGGAAATCCTGGTCAAGGCTAGGTCGTTGGAAATCCTAACAAGTGAAGTTAGGTGCTTGTATTTGCCAAGGCAGATAGTGGAAATCTCGTACCGGATTGGTCGGGGACTGGACGTACCCGGGTTGCGGGGAACCAGGATAAAATCCTTTTGTTTGCGCTTGTTGATCTGTGTTTGATTATCTTTTCATTCATATCTTCTATTTACAACAAAGATCAATTTTATCTATATACGCTGAAATTCATATCTATAATCTTATTTGTCCTAACATATTCTCTGGGAGTCGACTACTGCTCATAAGGAGTTGACTACCTGCTGTGAAATTTTGCTGTGCATTTTTAATTATATTGTTGATTAAGAACCAAGCGTAGATCACTCTACTTGGTTTCTTAGGCAACGTTAGAAGGAATTTATTTGTGTTAATATCATTGAGCGAAAAAGTTTTAGTATTTGATCAACACTATTCAACCCCCCCTTCTAGTGTTGCTTGCCATCCACAGGATCCAACACTTGGTATCAAAGCAAGGTTACAATAGTGATGGCATCAACATCTTTTCACTCCGAAGGACTGAACACCATGCGACCACCTCTATTCAACGGAACCAACTACGCCAGCTGGAAGATCCGAATGAAGACTCACCTAGAGTCATTGGACATTGAAGCATGGACTATCACCAAAGTCCCGTACATCGCACCCACCGACGTTGAGTTTGGAAAATGGTCTATCGATGACAAGAAGAGAGCTAATCTCAATGCAAAAGCAATGAATGCCTTGTTTTGCGCTGTTACAGGAAATGAGTTCAATCGAGTTTCCCAATGTGAGACAGCACATCAAATTTGGCACACTCTTCAGGTAAGTCACGAAGGTACAGAAAAGGTAAAAGAATCTCGTATAAATGTATTACATTCAAAATTCGAAACTTTTAAAATGGAAGAAGGAGAGAGTATCACCGATGTGAATACTCGTTTTACTAACATTACAAATGAGCTTGCAGGACTAGGAAAGAAACTTTCCGAGTATGAACAGGTAATGAAGATACTAAGATCCCTCCGACCCGAATGGAAGGGAAAGACCACGGCCATTCGAGAAGCTCACAATGTAAAGGACCTCACCATCGAAGAACTGATGGGAAATCTCATGGCATATGAGATCGAGCTTGAAGAAGACAAGAAAATCGAAGGAAAAAACCAAAGAAGAAAAATCTTGCATTCAAAGCTCAAGAAGAAGACTCCGACTACACGGACAAAGAAGATCACATCGCGTTCATTTCAAAGAACTTTAAAGAGTTCATCACAAGTAAGTATGGAAAACGATCTTTTAGACCCACTAACAGTATTATTTGTTTTGGTTGCAATAAACCAGGGCATGTCAAGAGAGATTGTCCATTGGAAAGAAACAACCGTGATTCCAGAGATCGTGGGAAGAACAAAGAGAACAATGAAAGACGAACCAATACAAGAAACAAGTTTCGACGACCAAAGAAAGAAGCCTATGCTGCCTTCGATCAGAGCGACGATTCTTCATCCGACGAATCCTCAGACGAAGATAATGATGAAAGAAGAGAGACGGCACATATGTGTTTCATGGCATCTACATCCTCCAAGGTAAGCTCGCATCATGATTCATCTAGCGACAATGAGTCATCGTCAAGTGATGATGAAGACTTGGACTATAGGGGAGCATATAAAGAGCTATGCAAAATGCATGAAAAGCTCATTAAAGAACATAGAAAAACACTTAGAATTGCTAAAAGAGAGACTAAGGAAAAAGAAGAAGTCATTAAAGAAAATAGTCTTCTTAAAGAGAAAAATGATTTTTTACAAAAGGATATTTTGCTAGTAAATGAAAAGGTTGAAAGTCTGAATAATCTTCTCGTATCCGTCAAAGATAAATACGACGCTACGATGAAAATTATTGAGAATTTAAATAAAGGAAAAGGGAAGCTAGATAATATAATAGATAATCAAAAAGCTTCATCTAGCAAAACCGGACTTGGCTATGATTCACATCATACCAAGAAACGGGTTAAGCACACTAGGATGCATCATGCTAACAATAATGTTTTAAGCATCTGGGTACCAAAGAGATTATCTGATCAGCAAAAAGAAAGGTACGCTACTAACTTTGTTCAACAGATTCACTGTAACAAAAATTATAAATATATTGTTCATGAAGGAACTAAACCATATTGGGTTTGGTTTCCTAAAGACTAACTCCTTGGACTCAAAACCAAAGAGTACCATAAAACGCTTATCTTTCAGGTGCTCTAAAAAGGAGGAAAACAATGAAGAAAATTCAAGAAGTCAAACGACTGAATCAGAACAAATGTTTTTTTTATATTTATATAATTATTTAAATAAGTTGAAATAAGTTAAATTTGTATGTATGATTATGTTTTAGTGCTAAAAATATTCCTTGTTAAAAGAGCTCGCTCAACCTGGACCAAACCTTCTCCGGGATGAGAAAACGACTCTACACAGCAGGGAGTCGACTACCTACAGGAGGGAGTCGACTACCAGTGCGTAAAATTCTGGGTTGCTTTTTCTTTGACTATCTCCTATTGGGTTCTATTTGAGTGAATGGGTCAAGATCCGTTAAGATAACTTACCAACTAAGCCCAAAACTCATCCTAGCCACCCAAATCTAAATCTAATGGCTCTTACTTCTCTTCATCTCTTCACCTCTTCAATCAAAACCCCAAGAAAACCCTAGAGGTAGCCGACTACCTCCTTTTCCCCTCTCCTCTCTTGGGTTTTCATCTTGGAGCTTGGACTTTTGGAGCAATTTTTTTATCTTCCTTCAAATTTACCCAAGGTAAAAATTTTCTTTTACTTCCATGAACTTTATTATTTCATTTCTCTTGGTTATATAGTAGTGTAAAAATATATTTTTGTTGTTTTACTCTATCTAGATGCCTTTCAAAGGAGCTTTCCCTAAGAAGAGAAAAATTGCTACTGCAAATGTTGATTCTGAGAAAGAAATCATCCTACCCTATCTCTTCAAATCAACTACCTATGAACATTATGTTAAAGTTTCTAAGAAACCAATCTTGCATGAAAGATTTGTCAAACTTAATGATGTTATCAATTACGGTATTGACAGTCTGCTAGATTTCCAAAACTTAGCAAATTTGTTCTCCTCTGAAAATGTGTATCTTTGTTATCCTAGGCTTGTTCATCTCTTTTATGCAAACATGGATTATGATCTCGTGAAAAGTCATTTCATTACTAAGGTTCTGGATACCAAACTTGCAATAACTGTAAAATCCCTAGGTGAAGCCCTAGGAATTCCATACTCCGGTATGATCCTTGACAAAATTGAGATGACTGACGAGAATACCCTAGAGAGAATGTATCTGCCTGGTAAACACTTTCAGACTAAACTTCCTTGTAGCCATCTTCGCTATCCGGCGAGAATCTTAGCTAATATTCTGTCGTATAACATAACTCAAAAATCTGGGAGTCATGCTATTCTTTCTGAAAAACAAGCCAAATGCATCTATGCCATTCTTGGTAACATTCGTGTGAATTGGGCTAAAGTCATCATGGATTCCATCCTACTTTCAGCTTCATCTGACAGACCTTCCTCCACTCTTTCTCATGGGCACTATCTGACCATTCTATTCATTAGCTTTAACGTGCCTTTGGATCATGAAACAACCATTCTAGAACCTGCCCGTGTCTTTGATGTTCATGCTCTTGGGAGAATGAATCTCCATCATGACCTTGATGAGAATGTCCCTGAAGAGCAAATCGCTACCGAAGGAGGATCATCATCCTCAAGGCGAGGTAAGAAGGTTGTTATTTCAGATTCAGATGAAGAAAGTGAAGAAGAAGAAAAAGAAAGCGGCGAGGAAGAAGAAGAAGTTCCTGCTTACATCCTTGAACTTCAGGAGATGCTTCTGAAAAAGATTGGAAAATTGAAGATCTCACAGGAGAAAGGATTTGAAGATCTCAATCAAAAGGTGGACGACCTCAAGGAGATCGTCGTGAAAAGCAACAAGATGACTGAGGAGACGCTTGTTATGATCCTTGAAGAGATCAAGGAACTGAAAAAGAACAGCGGTCATCCTTAGCCTCATGAACTTCTCTTTCAAAACAATGGTTCTCTTTTCAAAAACAATGTTTTTTAAACTATGGTTTGTAATAACTCTTATTGTGTGTTGCTAGCTACTATGAAGTTATCTACTATGCCAAACTTAGTTGTTCTATGAACTAACATCTCCATTGTAGGCATATGGAATTGAATTCATCTTATTTTTAATGATCCATAGAAATTACTGTTTTATTTTTGTTGATGACAAGGGGGAGAAAAATGTATAATGCAAAAATGTGAATTGTATTTCTAATAGCTTCGATGCAGGGGGAGAACCGCATCAAAGCAGGGGGAGTAAGTATACTTGAAATATTATTCATATTCATGTCTTACTTCAAATTTTGCATTTGGGTGTCATCATCAAAAAGGGGGAGAGTGATGGAAATTGAATTCCACCCCTAAGTAATTTTGATGATGAGCACACCAAATGAATGCTTAGTGTACTAACTACACTACACTTTAAGTATATAGATTTTGTGAAGCTCTACTAATACTCCAAGAAGCACGCATCAATACTCCACGACAAAGACGAACATGGCTAAACTCAAGTGATGAAGATCAAGCTCAACCAGAACAAGAAGCTCAAAGAGAAGCTCATCTTCACTTCATCAAGTTGACTAAACTGCCGAAGACATGTTCAGAGTCTAGTGTGAGTGTGTCGTGTCTTTTTAGGGTATTTGTCAAAGCCATATCAAATAGACAACACACACACACACACACAAATGATTTCGAAACAATTTTTAACTATCTTCAAAAATAGTTTTTAAAGAGCTTTTCTAGTCACTTCATAATTCTCGTAGTGAAACTCCACGCACCCTGGAGTTAACTACTTTTTTGACTAGAACAACAGGAAAAACTCCTCTGGGAGTCGACTACCAAAAGTAGGGAGTCGACTACTTGTCAAGGATGAAAATTTCCTAGACTCCTCTGGGAGTCGACTACCTATAGAGTGAGTCGACTACCTGCTGGAAATTTTCAGACGTTTTGAATTTGAATTTTAAAATCTTTTGAGCAATTTACTCCGAAATTTTTGGGACAAAAGTCAAACGAAATTTGAAATTCAAATCTCAGTTTTTCCCTATAAATAGAGCTTAATTCTTTTGTGAGAAATAACAACATTGAAAATCAAAAATTCGTAAAAGCTCTCGTGAATCAAAGCTCTCTTATTTCTTCTCTAGCCAATTTTAAATTCAGTTTTGATCTTGCAATATTTTCTCATCTTTTTTAAGATCGTATTATTATTTTCTATTGGCTAAATTGTTTTTCAAAATCCCTTCTATTATTTCTCTCTAATTTTATTTGAAGGATTTTTGAAAAAGCTCTAGATCACAAAGAACTTATCTCGTATCTTTGTGTGATCTAGACTATCATTCTATTAAGCCACTACACAATTGTCTATCTTTTGATTGGCTATAGAATCAGGTGTATTTTCAATCTCTATCATTTATTGTAGAGAATTGAACAAATCTCTTATTGTGTTAATTGTTGGAACACTAGACAAGTCTAGTTGTTGCCAGTTGGAAAGTCCTCGGTTTGTGAGGCAAGGGTAAAACCCTAGACAAGTCTAGGTGTTGCGTTCGGAAATCCTGGTCAAGGCTAGGTCGTTGGAAATCCTAACAAGTGAAGTTAGGTGCTTGTATTTGCCAAGGCAGATAGTGGAAATCTCGTACCGGATTGGTCGGGGACTGGACGTACCCGGGTTGCGGGGAACCAGGATAAAATCCTTTTGTTTGCGCTTGTTGATCTGTGTTTGATTATCTTTTCATTCATATCTTCTATTTACAGCAAAAATCAATTTTATCTATATACGCTGAAATTCATATCTATAATCTTATTTGTCCTAACATATTCTCTGGGAGTCGACTACTGCTCATAAGGAGTCGACTACCTACTGTGAAATTTCGCTGTGCATTTTTAATTATATTGTTGATTAAGAACCAAGCGTAGATCACTCTACTTGGTTTCTTAGGCAACGTTAGAAGGAATTTATTTGTGTTAATATCGTTGAGCGAAAAAGTTTTAGTATTTGATCAACACTATTCAACCCCCCCTTCTAGTATTGCTTGCCATCCACAGGATCCAACACTATCCACCAAAAGAAACAGACCCTTAGTAAATAAGGGCTTGTTCTTTTCGGGTTAAATGAGAGGGAATCCCGATATTTACACTGTTCAGCGCACTGTAGCGCGAGAAAGTTGGGGTAAAATACCCGTGGCCGTTCGATTGCTGAAGCGTGAGAAAGCAATTCCCTCGCCTCGCTGGTAGCTCACTCTCGCGATTCTCGAATCCCTTCGAACCGGAGGGATTTCTGACGAGCGGTCGTCCTCTCGTGGGTCCCGGCGCCTACTCTCACCTCCCCTCGCTCCGTTTTCGCCTCGCTTGCTCCTACGTCAAACCTTAGCGAGGGGATCTGAGGGCAGCGGGGCTGTCTCTGTTCCTGTTTGGCCGCGGTTGCTCCGTTCTCAAACCCTAGCTCCTGGTTCGGCAAGCTCCAAGGAGATTGGTTGGGTTGCAAGCGGTTGATCTACGCTTTGGTGACCTAGCCGCCATGGATCTGCTGTTGCTGAGCTGTGCTTCTTCTTCCCGTGGATTCTAGGGCTGCCGACTTTGATCTAGCTCCTGCCTACCCTTGCCACTACGATCTGCCAGGTTCTGGGGGTTTTGTCTGCTCGGCTTTGATTGATCCATTGGGAGGTATACCTACAAGAAATTCTCTAAATATTTGGCTAATTTCTGTGATGAATTAGGTTGCCATTAGCTGAGATTAATATCTATGATGCATGCAAAAAAATTTGGGGGGGTTATGAGCATTTCGGGTACGGCACACAGGACCAAGGGTAGAAAAAAAATCAGATTCATATGGATATCCATTTAAACTTGCACATATCAACATGCACAAAGCAATGAGCATATAGGGTCTGTCAGACAGCATTGATGGCTCCAATAATTTCAGTTGCAAAGTGTATGCAAGTTTTCCCAGTAGATGCAAAATGTAATCCGATGATTTTGTGCATTCATGTTTCATCAACCCAATGCAATCCTAGCAAGTTGACCCAATTTTAAGATGGTGACCCATTTGAGAAGTTGCCCTATGATGAAAGCCAAGAAATTAAATCGACACATGCTAAATGTGGATGATACGGTCGGTTCTTGATATGGTACGCCTGATAAATAACAAGAAATCATCAAAAAAAGGATATTGGTGGGTTATTCTGAGGGCACGGTGGATTGTTGCGATTCAATGGACGGAATATTGCTATGGGTACGGCATTGTTGGATGTTGATACATGGTGTACGAAATGATATGGATATGTTTTGTGTGCGTCGAGCCCTATGATAATAAAAAATGGTTGGCGTGAAGGTTCCTTCAATATTAAATTGGGTGTTGGTTTTGTTGATATGTTTATTTTCAAGCTATAAACAAATTTTGGTGATATGTTTTGGTGTGTGTTATTATCAACTACATGGTACCTGTTTTGGTTTTGGTGATATGTTTATTTTCAAGCTATAAAAAATCATATTTTAATGTGTTTTGGTACATATAATGAAGGAGCACACGCCAAGCCACCTAAATTTCGCCAAGCCACCTAGATTTCGTGAAAATGAAATACATCAAATGTCTGAGGGCCCCTAAATATATTGAGTCAAAATGTTATAACGGTGCAATGAAAGTTCTCTAGTTTGACAGTTCTTGGTCCACTAGTTCAGCTGTCTCAACTAGTCCTCCTGGTGCTAAAGCTCGGGATCAGACATACATCCAAAAACATGAATGTATGTCAGCAAGGGTCTGCAAGTAAATGCTAGAACCCAAGGCAAGGTATATACAACTTTATACTGAATTTAAGAGGCGTTAATAATTTAAATGAGATGGCGACAACAAGATTTAAACAAGTAATTTATAAAATGGAATAAAGTAAAAGACATCCTATCGTGCAATCCTAAGTAGTTTAACAATTGGAGTAATCCTTCATTTGGTTCATTAGCATAGCAATTTAACTGAGATAACAATTCCAAGTTTGTAAGTTTCATGTTAGCATTTCACGTATGTTAGCATTTCATGTCTGTTAGCATTTCATGTCTAAAAAGGATTCACGACTTTAGGTCGTGATGAGCGAGTCGTCCTTCTCACGGGGGTTTACCGTGATTGGCGTTAACCCACCGCCCACGGGTGGTGCCCTTGAAGAGAGTACTCTTTCATACGCCTAGTGGCCGCCCAATCCAACCCCACCCAAGATTTGTGCTGGAACACGAGCCAGCCTAATTCACGAATTACAAGCACGAATTTGTCAACTCAATGACATCACGAAAGTCACGATTTCGTCTTCGAGGCGCATGATTTCACGATGTCTCATGCTAGTTAATTATTTCAAGGCATGCAGCAATTAAATAACATAATCATTTATTTCCAGGCAGCAATTTCTATGTTACAAGTGTATCGAAACAACATTCGCAATAATTTAACAAAAAGGGTGAACATGCGATTTTAACGAAAACGAATAGAAAGTTGATTTTTCTTGTTATTGTTCAAAACTAAGCTATATCAAGTTATATGCCGTTGGATCACAATTTAGCCACAGATATCATGGTGGTAATATCACGCGTCATTTCACGGGTAGATTTTAAGTTATGCAAATTTACATTCAAAAGACTAGATTAACATCCAACTTCAAAAATACACTATAAATTGTATACTTGCCTGATTTCGGTGATTTTGGTGCCGTTGGGTTCGTCTCAACGGGTATTACGTGTCGGTACTGCTGGTTCTCAGTTTTGGTTAAGCAAATCAATGAATTAGATTTATTGCGAGATAATCAAAATATCGGGTTAATCCTTAAAGTGGGTTCGTCTAATTTTATTGGGCTCACTGGCTACGGTGATGTTTACACTAACAAGATACGCCTTATTTTATTCAATATTATCACCCTAACATGTAACTAGTTATTTAACATGCTGAAATTAATCTAATTAGCTGATATTAGACCTATCACTAACAACCTGTTAATTAACCTAATACCAACTAATGATAGGGTTTATTATCATGTTAACTTTATATTTAAAACCCCCACCTACTATCACCTACTCTAATATTAATATAATTTATCATGTTAACCTATTAACTTACCCTCTCTCTTTTTTTAAAATCCCCTTCATTATAACAAGGTTGTCACCCCCTTTTCATTAATCAAAATATCAACTCTCTCTCTTCCCTTTAATACAATAGGCTGTCTCCCTCTTTCTATTATTCTATATTAGATCAACTTCCTTCTTTACTCATTTAGTCAACCTGCCTCCCCTCTTTCTTTTCTTCTTCATTCTGTTAGTTCCCATTTTTTTTGTTTGCAAAGCTCGCAGGCAACCAAGCAAAATGGAAGAGGCCCTCGCACATTAAGGGGAGGAGGCTTACCATCGCGCGGAGGAGGGAGGATGGATGGCGGCGGCTCCTGGCGGTCCGGCGACGGCGCAGGCGGCGCAGGGGGCGGCGGACGACGATAAGCACGCGTGCGTGGCTCCAGGCGGCGGCCTGCACCCTGTGCGTCGGTGGCGGCGTGGTTCCAGGCGGCGTTGGGCGGTTCTCCGACCTGATGATGGCGGCGACACGCGTAGAGGTGGGGGTCGGCCTAGGGGAGAGGGAGGAGGAGGAAGTTGTTGAGGGTTTGATGTTTTGAAATCTGAAGTTTGTGTTTTGAATTCAGATTTGAAGTTTGCCTGGATCTGAAATTGTTTGATACTAGTTTTAGAACTGAGTTTGAACTGAAAATGGGTTTGGCTGATTTGCTTGGGTTTGATGAAATTGTTTTGATTTGGAGAAGGAATAATTTGGCTGAATTTGTTTGAGGGTTGTTTTTGGTGGTGGATTGTAGGGAATGATAAATCTGAAATTTTGATTTGGGTTTTGGTTGATGTGTTGAACAAGTGTCCTTGCTTTGAAAAATGGCTTGTAGAATGTTTATCAGAGGAGAGACGATGTCCGTTCTTAAGGGGATTCGCAGGGGACATGTCTAATCAGGTTTTAATACATTTTTGACTAACAAATGAAGAAACGTGTTTGCTTTGGTTTAGTCAACAAAGGGAAGGTATCTGTCCTATCAAATATGAGAGCCATGTTTGAAAGTTAAGCAGACATTGAATCTTGTTTTGTCAAATAGGTTAGGCAAGATTAGGATAGGTATTAATGTAACTGTTGACTAAAATATTAGGGGGAGGAACCTGCTACACAAAACGTGTTTGTTGTCTTAAACAGTATATGTTTTATTGGCTTAATCAAGGGGGAAGGAATCTGGTTATGAAACGTCTTCTTCCTCTACCCCTTTAAATTAAATTCAAACTGAATGATGAGTTAAGATAGGAGGTTAATGGATTAAGGTAAATAATTAAAATGTGATTAGTAAAATTACTTGAAGTAATTAGTAAGATAAGTAAAGTAATTAGCAATGTGTAATTATTAGGATAATTAAGTTAAAGTGATTTGTTAAACTAAGTAGTTAATTAATGACGACACGGTAAAAACGAAAATAGATGCGCTCGCATCGATTCGTACGGACGAAAAGCTATCTGGATGACTGAAGAAAAAATACTAGTTCGCACGAGCGGAAAATACGTCTAAAAATTACAGGCCGTTACATTCTACCCACCTTAAGAAAAATTCCATCCTCGGAATTCTTATCAACTAATGAGCATGAAACAAGTATGGATAACGCTCTCTTATTTCTATAAGGTAAATTATGACCTGAAATACTTCGAGAAGAAAAAATGAAATTGATTAGGAAAGACACAAGTAATGAGTTTAAGATTGAGTTTCAAAAAGAGATTTGAATGACTAAGCACCATCGATAGCCTTACCGTCAATAGGTAAGCAAAATAGCTAACGACGGCAACCAGCGATGTACAGGGACAATGGTAAGAAAATAATAAAGTACTCCCAACTGCAACCCCAATATTCTAACACAGGTTGCTAAATTCATAATCTCAAACAAGTGTTCCTAAAATAAATAATTTCTTCTCCATGTCCAATACTTCCCCTTTCTTGTTGACTTCTATTTCATAATTCTTGCTTTAAACAATTAATACTTTAAACAAGGCAACTTCGAAAAGAAAAAATACCAACTATCCTCAATCAATACTTTTTACCAATTTTCTTGCTCCTTTGCTCATCAACGCTATTAAGACAGTAACATCTTCTCCGGGGTCCTAAAGGAACGATATCCTCTATACTTCTCCAAAAACTGTACATTCGCATAGGTTGTCCATCCGTAGTGTATCATCCCTTACTCATCGTATAACCTAACTTGTAGTACTATAATTGTGACATCCACAAATCCCAATTCTAATCTTATTCTTGTATCAATCCATTGATATAACGGTGCTCTACCAATTACTAATATAAGACGACAAGTATCCTAGTATACATCATCATCTACCATCAACACTTATCAGGCTCCCAACTCATTCTTCATCGTGACAACTCATAATTCTAATTAAAAAATTATTTAAATCACATCTTATCATTTCTTATTAAATATTATCCCAAGCAACTTAGATCAATTAACGCAACCATCCATTCCGACGTCTCTATCACTTGACATATATGATGAAATTTTGTTACTTTACATACTCCACTAATCATCATTGTCATCATAAGTCATGTAATATCTATAAAGTTATTTTCAGCCACGATTAATATGAATTCCAAATTTGTAATGTATTCGTCTTCTTGTGCATCATTCATAGTATGGAATCCGATTGAAGCCATTAAGTATGGGTACATCCAAATGTGAAATGTAACTCTTGACCACATCATTCTATCTATTACATTGTAAACAAACAATACAACTATGTCTTACATCATCCCCAAACTACTCTATTCGTAATTATAATCCCCTAAAAATAATAATCACGTCTAACATCTTATCAACATAATGTATAACAAAATTCAACACTGCGGATGATAAAAGTAGAAGTAAACATTTTAAAAGAAAAGGTTATAACGAAAATTGAAATTTAATCTTGCTAAAATGATAATAAGTAAATAGATGCACTAATGTGGTAACCAACAGTAGTGTAGGATGCAAAGTTGTATGATGTAATAAATCAAGTTTGCGACGAATGGTTTCAGGTGAGGTAAGAATATGGAATTAGCTTGATCAGAAAGATGATCTTACAGGTGCAAAGAAGTAAGAACAGTCTTGGTATCCAACCCAATAAATATATTGAGTCAAAATGTTATAACGGTATTTTGACATAGCATCATTTTCTTGGGATTTCAAAAGAGGATTAAATGGCCTTGGGTCTGCCTGACAGTCTCTATATGCTCACTGTCTTGTGCATGGTGATATGTCAAAGTTTCAAATGATTCCCAAATGATTCTGATGTTTTTGAGGCCCTTGGGTCTGTCTGACAGGCTCTATATGCTCCATATCTTGTGTGCAGGCTGATGTGTTCATGTATCAATTGATTTCCATATGAATCTGATATGTTCTCCCCCATTGGTTCTGTCTGCCTTTCCCTGTATGCTCAATGTCTGCTTTGCATGGTGATATGTGCAAGTTTCATTTGATTTCCATATGAATCTGATACCCCAAAAGAACACCCATGTATATCCATATGGTGAAAAAGTGTGCCAGCGGGGAATGGGAATTGCTTTCTCACGCTTCAGCAATCGAACGGCCAAGGGTTTTTTTACCCCAACTTTCTCGCGATACAGTGCGCACAACAGTGTAAATTTCGGGATTCCCTCTCAAAATAATGCTAAAGAACACCCCATACCCTATATGCTCATTTTTGTTGGCTTGTTTATATGACCATAATTCAAATTTCTTTCTATATGCATCTGATATTTTGTTGTGGCCTTGGGCCTGTTTGCCATACCCTTCCTGCTCAATGTTTTTGCTTTGGTTATCCGTGTTTATTTCAATTGAAATCCATATGAAACTGATTATTTTTCTCGTTTGTTTGCACACTGTGTTCTGCTGTGTTGATAATCGTGTTTGTAAGATGATATCCTTATGAACCTACATTTGTTTAGATGGACCACAATGATGAAATAGTGGCTGTTGAAACATGTTGCGCGGCCGCAGCGAAGGTCGTTTTTTCTGTCATACAATTTCTCCTATACTACGATGATGCTATGGGTACGCGAGTCCCTAGGGAGCCTTCGGTTATGCGTGATCTGCATAGGAAATCGCATATGCGTAGAATCCTTCTAGGGAGTGAGAGTAGTTGTTTGCACTACTTACGAATGAGGACAGCTGAATTCATTAACCTGGCAGCATTAATCAGGGATAGGAATATTCTCAAAGACACTGTTCATGTGTCCATAGAGGAGCAGTTGGCAATGTTCCTTCATATCGTTGGTCACAAGTCAAAGAAAAGAGTCATGCAAATTGATTTCATCCGATCCGGGTCAACAGTCAGTCGTTACTTCAACCAAGTAATGCAAGCAGTGTGTGCCTTGAGGGATATGTTCATGAAGCAAGCGCCAAATGAGACTCCTCCCGAGGTTGCCAATAATCCAAAGTGGTTTCCATATTTCAAGGTATGCTTGTATGCGTGTATAGGGCCCTTAAGACTTCATTTCGTGAATGTAAATGTAACATTTGGCTGCTTTAATACGATGTAGGATTGCATAGGGCTCATCGATGGGACACACATCGATGCCATGCTCCCAGCACATCTCGCACCCCGTTTTAGAGGTCGTAAGGGGGTGACACAAAATGTCCTTGCGGCTGTGACACCAAACAAAAGATTCACATACGTCATGGCTGGGTGGGAAGGATCCGCAAATGATTTTACTGTCCTTAAAGATGCCTTGTCATTACCACCCCCCCACGGGTTGCGTGTTTATGAAGGTAATATTCATACATAAACCTACTTTATATATTCCAATATTAAAGTGGTCGTTTGATGGAATAGTTGGTGTGCGTTTCTGTGTGTAGGAAAATATTACCTGTGTGATGCTGGTTATACTACCATGCCGGGTTTCATATCTCCGTTCAGGGGCGTTAGATACCATTTGAAGGACCATACCAATCGAGTTCCGCGAAATCGCAAAGAACTTTTCAACCTGCGCCATTCTTCCTTAAGGACGAAGATCGAGTCTACCTTTGGTATCCTGAAGAACAAGTTCAAGATCTTGACATCGAAGCCCCACTATCCCTTCCCAAGCCAGGTTGACACAGTCCTTGCTTGCACGGTTTTGCATAATTATATCCAGATACAAGATCCGCATGACCCTCATCTCCTAGATGATGGTGTTAGGATCGAGGAAGACGGTGATGTTATCAATGAGCAAGATGCTTCGATTATGGATATGTCACAACAGGTGCCATTACGTGAACAAACCCAACAAAGGGACCAGTGGAAAATGCGGAGGGATTTAATTGCATGGGATATGTGGGTTGACTATTGTAAAATTCATAATAATGGCAACACAAGTGAACATGGCATGTGAGGTGTTTGTTATGTTTTAATTATGGATATGGCATGCAAGGATGTGGACCCCGTAAGACTTTATGTTTTATTTATGCTTATGACCATGTATGTCTGTGGCCTCAATACATTAATAATGTGGTATTTATAGGTATGGCATGCAACACTTTATTTTTTATTTATGTGTATGACATGTATGTATGTGTCCTCAATACATTAATTTTGTCTTATATATGGGTATGTCATGCAACAACGTTTTCCTATAATGTCACCAAGTGAATTTTAAATTTGAGCTATTAAATTTTCATTTCGCCTTTGATATTTTCATATCTATTATTGCAGTCATGTCTGGGAATCCGAACCAAGGTCGTATGAATGACCGGTCAAATCCAAACCAAAGTTGGAGTGAGAATACGCTGTTGCGACCGATGGCGCGTAGGGTTGGAGACTACCAATACCCAACGCAAGGCATGCAAGGTGGAGGGTCGAGTATGCCCTATCAAAACTACGCGCAATATAGCATGCCAATGCAAATTCCTTCTCCCCTGGATACATGCATATGCTACAAGGGGGAGATGGTGGAAGGAGTGGGAAACCCCCATTATTTTACCCCGTCCCCCCTATGGGTATCCACATGACGTCATCGCCCAGCGGGAATGACTCGATGAGGAGGGGAAGTGACTCATCGCGTAAGTCGAGTCGTCGCGATGATTCGGAGGAGCCTTCGGTGGAAAGCCCAAGGAAAAAGTCTAAGTCACCTGTGAACAAAGTGTGGCCGTGGGAGCACGATTTGGAACTTATTCCTTACCTTTCGGAGCAAGTAGATGAAGGAAATAAAGGCGATAAGTCCTTTAAACCTACTGCCTTCAACTCCGCAGCGGCCCACATCAATGCATTATTCCAAACAACATATACCGGGCTAAATGTCAAGAACCACTATAAAACCCTCCGGACTCGTCTTGCCGAAGTGAATGATTGCTTGGCCATTAGTGGCGCAGGATGGTGTGATGTTACGCATACGATTACAATGGAGCCGGAAACTTATGGCCCATGGGCGGCGGTATGAACTCCAATTTTATACATAAGTCGACATCGTCTTCATATGTATTTTACAAACCGTACAATTAAATGCGCCAATGTGTTTGTGCAGTCCAATCCTAAAAAGATTCAGTATGTGAATCAACCCATTCCGTGGCTTGCGAACCTGCGGAAAATCGTTGGAGACGATGCGGCAAGAGGGGACCATAGGAAGGATATATTCCAAAACTTTGGAGGGCCATACCCGGATGGTGAAGGGGATCAAGCAGCGAATTATCAGCAAGAGCATGATTCGACGGCCGCTGAGGGTCCACTGTACATCCCACCGGGTTCTTCGGGGGTATCTACTCCACCCGAGCCTTCCCCGCGTACACCTTCATCTGTGGGGAAGAAGACAACCCGTCGGCAACGCCTACATGATGTTCAAGACATTATGGAGAAAATGGTTACATCAGTGGACAAAGTAGGTATGGCCGTTGACCATGTTGCTGAAGCTTTAAAGAACTCCTGGCAGAAGGATTTGGGATAGTGTATTTTTTCACACAACGAGTATCCGTTGGAGATGTTGGCAAAGGTGTACGACCATCTCGCCGATGTAGAGCCAAGGGGTCGGAAGTTTCTTGGGATGCCTCCAGCGGCCATGGATATGAAGATAAAGCTCATCATCGTGGAGCTTGAGAAGAAGGGAGATGACGGTTACGAAGATGGAGGGTGGGAGAATGAGAGTATTAACTAATGGGTGCTGAAGACAATTGTTCTTTTTGTATTATGTAGCTTATGTAGTTTGACTTGGTACAATACTTTTGGTGTGTGGGTTTGTTTGACCAAGTCCGATATGATGCCATGATGTTTTGTGCCCTACTATATGATGCCATGTCTGTATGACCACGTACTATATGATGACATGTCTGTATGACTACGTACTATATGATGCCATGTTGATATGTTGATAAAGTACCATATGAATCTGAATTTTTTTCTCCCCTTTATCATGTCTTCCATACCCTATCTGCTCATTGCTTTGGGCTGTTTGATATGTGCAAGTGTAAGTATCTAGCCATGTGAATCTGAATTTTTTTCTCCCCCTTTGTCCTTGCTGCCATACCCTATCTGCTCATTGCTTTGTGCTGTTTGATTTGTGCAAGTTTAAGTTGATAGCCATGTGAATCTGAATTTTTCCCCCCCTTTGTCCTGGCTTCCAGCCCCTATATGCTCCCTGTTATGTGAGCAATACCATATAGGCTCGATATGTTTACCCTATATGCCCAATGATGAAGGGTGTTCACATATGACCGCTTGTCATCCTACTCCCAGTTTCTTGGAAGGTTGGCTGGATGGCTCATTTTTATTATCTTTATTATGTGCAAATTTAAGTTGATATCCATGTGATTCTGAATTTTTTTCATTGCTTGTTCCTGTCTTCCATACCCTATATGCTCATTGCTTTGTGCTGTTTGATATGTTCAAGTCTATACAATTATAAGAATTTTCGCATGTAAACGGTATATAAAAATTGAGCAACCGCCAGCAACCAGAATTGGGAAATGATTAACTCCATTTCTGAGGGCTTATACTTATATATACTCTTTTATGGTTTTTTCATGGTGATATGTGCAAGTTTAAGTTGATTTTAATGTGAATCTGAATTTTTTTCTCCCCTTGGTCCTGTCTTCCATACCCTATATGCTCATTGCTTTGTGATGTTTGATATGGGCAAGTTTAAATTGATATCCATGTGAATCTGAATTTTTTCCCCTTGGTCCTGTCTTCCATACCCTATATGCTCATTGCTTTATGTTGTTTGATATGTGCAAGTTTAAGTTCATATCCATGGGAATCTGAATTTTTTCCCCCTTGGTCCTTGCTTCCATACCCTATCTGCTCATTGCTTTGTGCTGTTTGATATGTGCAAGTTTAAATTGATAGCCATGTGATTCTGAATTTTTTCCCCCCTTGGTCCTGGCTGCCATACCCTATATGCTCATTGCTTTGTGATGTTTGATATGGGCAAGTTTAAATTGATATCCATGTGAATCTGAATTTTTTTTCTCCCCTTGGTCCTGTCTTCCATACCCTATATGCTCATTGCTTTGTGTTGTTTGATATGTGCAAGTGTAAGTTCATATCCATGGGAATCTGAATTTTTCCCCCCTTGGTCCTTGCTTCCATACCCTATATATGCTCATTGCTTGGTGCTGTTTGATATGTGCAAGTTTAAGTTGGTATCCATGTGAATTTGATTTTTTCTCTCCCCTTGGTCCTGTCTGCCATACCATATATATGCTCATTGCTGTGTGTTGTTTGATATGTGCAATTTTATGTTGGTATCCATGGGAATCTGAATTTTTCCCCCCTTGGTCCTGGCTTCCATACCCTATATATGCTCATTGCTTTGTGGTGTTTGATATGTGCAAGTTTAAGTTCCAAACCATGTGAATCTGAATTTTTTTCTCCCCTTGGTCCTGTCTTCCATACCCTATATATGCTCATTGCGTTGTGCTGTTTGATATGTGCAAGTTTATGTTGGTTTCCAAGTGAAGCTGATTATTTTTCTCCCCTTGGTCCTGTCTTCCAGCCCCTATATATGCTCATTGCTTTGTGCTGTTTGATATGTGCAAGTTTAAGTTGGTATCCATGTGAAGCTGATTTTTTTTCTCCCCTTGGTCCTGTCTTCCAGCCCCTATATATGCTCATTGCTTTGTGCAGTTTGATATGTGCAAGTTTAAGTTGGTATCCATGTGAAGCTGATTATTTTTCTCCCCTTGGTCCTGTCTGTCATACCCTATATATGCTCATTGCTTTGTGGTGTTTGATATGTGCAAGTTTAAGTTGGTATCCATGTGAATCTGAATTTTTTTCTCCCCTTGGTCCTGTCTGCCATACCCTATATATGCTCATTGCTTTGTGCTGTTTGATATGTGCAATTTTATGTTGGTATCCATGTGAATCTGAAATTTTTCCCCACTTGGTCTTGGCTTCCATACCCTATATATGCTCATTGCTTTGTGGTGTTTGATATGTGCAAGTTTAAGTTGGTATCCATGTGAATCTGAATTTTTTTCTCCCCTTGGTCCTGTCTGCCATACCCTATTTATGCTCATTGCTTTGTGATGTTTGATATGTGCAAGTTTATGTTGATTTCCATGTGAAGCTGATACAATTTCTCCCCTTGGTCCTGTCTTCCATACCCTATATAGGCTTATTGCTTTGTGTTGTTTGATATGTGCACGTTTATGTTGGTTTCCATATGAATCTGAATTTTTCCCCCTTGGTCCTGTCCTCCAGCCCCTATATGCTCATTGCTTTGTGCTGTTTGATATGTGCAAGTTTAAGTTGGTATCCATGTGAAGCTGATACAATTTCTCCCCTTGGTCCTATCTGCCATACCCTATATATGCTCATTTCTTTGTGCTGTTTGATATGTGCAAGTTTATGTTGGTATCCAATTGAAGCTGATTTTTTTCTCCCCTTGGTCATGTCTTCCAGCCCCTATATATGCTCATTGCTTTGTGCTGTTTGATATATGCAAGTTTAAGTTGGTATCCATATGAAGCTGATTTTTTTCTCCCCTTGGTCCTGTCTGCCCTACCCTATATATGCTCATTGCTTTGTGCTGTTTGATATGTGCAAGTTTAAGTTGATTTCCATATGAATCTAAATTTTTTCCCCCCTTGGTCCTGGCTTCCAGCCCCTATATATTCTCATTGCTTTGTGCAGTTTGATATGTGCAAGTTTAAGTTGGTATCCATGTGAAGCTGATTTTTTTCTCCCCTTTGTCCCTGTTATGTGAGCAATACCATATAGGCTCGCTATGTTTACTTCATGCCCAATGATGAAGGGTGTTCACATATGACCGCTTGTCATCCTACTCCCAATTTCTAGGAAGGTTGGCTGGATGGCTCAATTTTATTATCTGTATTATGTGCAAGTTTATTTTGATTTCCATATGAAACTGAATTTTTTTCTCCCCTTGGTCCTTGCTTCCATACCCTATATGTCTTTTGCTTTGTGCTGTTTGATATTCTCAAGTCTATAAAATTATAAGAATTTTCGCTTGTGAAGGTCATGCATGTAAACGGTATATAAAAATTGAGCTACCGCCAGCAACCAGAATTGGGAAATGATTAACTCCATTTCTGAGGGCTTATACTTGTATATACTCTTTTATGGTTTTTTCAGGGTGATATGTGCAAGTTTGACTTGAAATCCATATGAATCTGAAAATTTTTGCTTCCCTTGTGTCTGTCTTTCAGACTCTATAATTGTATAGACTCTTTTATGGTTTCTGCATTTATGTTGTTTTTGCATTTACGTTGTTTTGTCATATTTTGGGTATGCAAAGAATTTTTTCTCGTTCTTGTTCCTCCAAGACGTCGTCTCCATTGTCATCCTTCTTATACCATCATAGGTACGTATTTCACTGACAATTATCACATCAGTTCCTTGTATCTTTCATATTTCCATTACTAATCTGTAATTGTGCAGGGTCTAATGAGTGCAAGCTCTAACCCGTCAGAACGATCACACCCGCGGGATGAGTTGGAATGTGATCCATCAGACTGCCGGCTTTGTCACTGTGGCCTGAGGTGCCCAAGGCAGACTTGTTGGTCCCGGCGCGACCCTGGGAGGAGATATTGGACTTGTTCGTCTCGTGTCGAACACTGCGGATTCTACGAATGGAAGGACCTCCCTCACAATGCTTGGTCGCGAAACGTTATACTTCTTTTGAAGGATGCGAATGAAAGGGGACAGATTTTGGATAGCTCTTCAAGCACATTGTCGGATATCAGGGTTTACGATCTAGAGGGGCAGTTGGGTACGGTAGTTGGACAACTTGAGCGAAACACGGAGAAAATGAATAGGATTATCGGAGATATTGACACCATTAAGTGTTTGTTGTTTTCTATATTAGGCCTAATCATTTTAATGTTGTTGGTCGTGAACACGAAGAATGTATGAATGGGTTGTCGGATAACTTGTACTGATTTGGATATGAAACTGTTATTTTTGGTATGAATGTGATATATGCAAGTTTAAGTTGATAGCCATGTGAATCTGATGTTTTTTCTCCCATTTGTCCTGGCTGCCATACCCTATATGCTCATTGCTTTGTGTTGTTTGATATGTGCAAGTTTAAGTTGATATCCCTGTGAATCTGATTTTTTTTTTCTCCCCTTGGTCCTGTCTTCCATACCCTATATGCTCATTGCTATGTGAAAGTTGATATGTGCAAGTTTACTTTGATATCCATATGAAACCGAATTTTTTTCTCCCCTTGCTCCTGGCTGTCAGACCCTATATGCTCATTGTTCATGCCAAGTTGATATGTGCATGTTTCAGTTGATAATCTGATGTTTTTTCTCCCCTTGGTCCTTGCTGCCATACCCTATATGCTCTTCGTTTTGTGTTGTTTGATATGTTCAATTTTCATTTGATATCCATTGGGGGGTTAAATTAGCCTATTCTCACCTCTCCCTACCACATACCACAATTTCAATTCTCATTCCCAACTTTCCCAACATCAAAAGAACACAAAAAAGTTTTCTGGGACCCACATAACTTTTCCCCTACAAATTCCTCTCAACTTCTCCCCCCAAAAGAACACAAAACCCCATTTCTCTCTCTCCAAAATTCCTTTTCTTCCCAACTTTCCCTCCCCTACTTTCACTCAAAAGAACAAGCCCTAAGGAAAATATGAAAAATCTTGTGTCTAAAGTGGTGTGTGCACAAAGCCACCTGGCGTGTGTATATCCCCACCCGAGAAAAGACGCTTTCGAATGGCTAGTATGCAAAATTGGTTCACTGACGTAAATAAATATAAAAAAGGGGGAAAACCCACTAGAATGTCGGAAGCAAGAGTTGTGATAAAAGTGAATACCTTCATTCACTCTCTCGCTCTCGCTCTCGCTCTCCTCTCTCTCACATGGGGGAAGCTGAAAAGAAGAAGATCATCATCGACACTGACCCTGGGATCGGTAGCCTTTAAATTTTGATTTTTTGGGCTAATCTTTTCTATTTATTACGATGATAATTTTAGTTACGTTGGATTAATTTTGCGTTAAGATGACGCGATGGCGATTTTTGTAGCACTTCAATCTCCGGAGATTGAGGTGATCGGCCTAACAACGATCTATGGCAATGTTTACACCACTCTGGCCACCAGAAATGCACTGCATCTGGTAACATTTCTACTCAAATCTAGCTTTATCTTGTTGCATCTTTTTAAAATTACCCAAATTTTCCTGTGTATGATGTAAATTATGATGGATCTGTAGTATTTCAGAGAGGAAGAGAGAATTTTGTTTATGGGGGATTCCAGAGGATGGTTGATTGGTGTGATGCAAGAAGAAGAAAACTCTTCTCTATTTATAGGAGCCACTACCATCCCTCCACCCCTTAACCGCTCCCATAATATCGCGCAATAAATCACGCAATAAAACCCGTAATAATTCAAATAATAAATCATGTAATAATTCACGTAATAAATCTCGCAACATTATTAGAGCAATTATTACGTATCAGATTTATTACGTATCCAATTATTATGTATCGGATTTATTATGTATTCTAACTAACCTGTTGGACCGGGTCGGGTACTAGGCCATTTCAGGCCAACACATCTACATCTCCCACTTGGCCTTAAATGGCCAAGTGCATTCCGGTTATACTCCCACTATCCGTGAGATATAACACATGAAGTAATTTCACATACTCCCACTATTCGTGAGATATGCATATTTTATTCACCGAGTACAATCATTATTCATGATTGTCTTCTTTCATTACTCATGAAAGTTTTCTTGACTTAGATATTTCTAAGTCCCGTCAAACCAACATGTTTGATGAATGTACCTGCTGGAATACCCTTCGTCAAGGGATCAGCAATCATGTCACTTGTTGGAATATAAGGCACATCGACTTTTTCCTTTCCGCCATATCATGTATGTAATGATATTGTATCTCAATATGCATTCCTTTGGAATTGTTTGCACCACTGTGGATTAAACTGATGGATGCTTGATTATCACAATACATCTCAATTGGTCCATCCACCAAATTGAGATCTAAGTCCAATAGGAACCGTCTGATCTAGATCGCATGAGTAGCCGCTATACTACAGGCTATATACTCAGCTTCTTGTGTGTATCTCGCTATACAACCATGTTTCTTGCTATCCCAAGAAACAGCTGCACCACCAAAAATAAACACATGTCCTGCAGTTGACTTCCTGTCATCTTTGTCCCCTCCGAAATCAGCATCGGAGTAACCAAGAACCTCAAGCGAATCTGCTTGATAAACTAACTTGTGGTGCACCGTGTCCTTTATATATTTCATAATCCTCTTAACAGCTTCCTAATGAGCTGGACCATGATTATTTTGATATCTACTAACCAGACTAACTGGGTACGCCAAGTCTGGTCTAGTACACACCATTGCATACATCAAACTTCCAATAGCCTGAGTATATGGAACATCTAGCCATTTTTGTCCCTCTCCAGGACATTGTTCTTTGCTTAACGACTTCCCCATAACCAATGGTGTAGGGGACGAATTGGAATTGTACATTCCAAATCTGCTCAATATTGTATGCAAATACTTTTCTTGGTTTAAACTTAACATTCTAGACTTCTGATCTCTAAGAATTTGTATTCCAAGAACAAATGATGCATCACCAATGTCCTTCATCTCAAATTCAAAGGCTGGTTTAATTTTCTTCAGCACTTCAATGTCATTTCCAGCGAGCAAAATATCATCCACATATAGGGATAATATTGCAAAACTACTCCCACTTTTCAAGACATACACGTAATTATCCAATTTGTTTGCAACGAAACCAAGTCGGATAATTGTATTGTGAAATTTGAGATACCATTGTCTAGATGATTGTTTTAAACCATACAAAGATTTCTTCAACTTATAAACTTTGTCTTTCTGTCCCTCAACCTGGAATCCCTCATGCTGATCCATATATATAACTTCCTTCAACTCTCCGTTGAGGAATGCAGTCTTGACATCCATTTGGTAGAGTTCCAAGTCAAGATGCGCAATAATCGCTAAGATTATCCGTATGGATGCAAACTTAGCCACTGGAGAATAAGTCTCCTGATAATCAATCCCTGCTATCTAAGTAAATCCCTTTGCAACTAACCGGGCCTTGAATATATCAATAGACCCATTAACCCGATAGTTCTTCTTCAACACCCCACTTGCATCCTATGGACTTTCTCTCTCTGGTAAGTCACATAGCTCCCATACATTGTTTTTCTCAATTGAGTCAAGCTCCCTTTTCATGGCCTCAAGCCATTGATCTGACTCAGATGATTTCATTGCATCTGTATAATTCAAGGGATCAACTTGCTCATCTATATCAATATCCACAGAGAAACAAAATGGTTCGCATGAATATAGATAATAATCATCCATCTATGCAGGTGTTCTTGGTCTTTTATTGCCACTAAGGGTTGCAGGCTGGACAAGTTCAGCTGGTTGATTTGCCATATGTATATTCTCATTTACAGGTTCATCTTCCATAGCTGGATGATGTACATCATCCACTATATTCAAGTCATCATTAGGAACATCATCTAAGTCCAGCAAGGGTGTCACTTTTTCTTGGACTTGTTCCTTTTCTTCTAGATTTTCTAGGAAAGTAGCATATCTACTTTAATGACTTCTTTGTTTTCATGGAAGAACCTGTATCCTTTAGATTTTTCAGAATATCCTATGAATATATATTTTACGGTTTTGAGATCCAGCTTATCTCTAACCTGATATGGAATGAGAACATGTGCCACGCAACCACATTTTCTCAAATGACTTAAATTGGGTTTGCGTCCATTCCATATCTCGTTTGGTGTTGTCTCGACTGATTTTGTGGGAATTCTATACTGAACATAATTTGCAGTCAATATGGCTTCTCACCAAAAATCCTTGGAGAGACCAGAATGCGATAACATACATCTCACTGCATTCATCAATGTTCTATTATTCCTTTAAGCCACACCATTCTGTTGTGGCGTATAAGACATAATTGTATGCTTCTTTATACCGTATAGAATACAGTAATCCTCAAATTCCTTTGAGTTGAATTCTTCACCTCTATCAGTTCTTAACACCTTTATGTTCCTTCCAAGTTTTCTTTCTACTTCCGCCTTGTATCTTTTAAAACTTTCAAAAGCTTCAAACTTTCTGTTTAAAAGATACACGAAATTATGCTTGGAATAATCATCTATAAAGGTTATGAAATATTCCTTATTCCCTCGTGTCTTTTTTTATCAAGGGCCCACAAATGTCAGAATGAACTAATTACAACAATTCATTAGCCTTTTGACCTTCCGGGATTGATTTCCTGGTCATCTTTCCAGTTAAACAATATTCACATGGTAATGTCCTTATACCTGTCAGTTCTGGTAATAAATCCATTTTGATTAACTGGTCCATCTTATTATTACCAGGATGACCTAATCTTATATGCTAAAGATCGTAATCAGATAAAAGACACAAGGAATAATTCAAATCATAATCTTTATTACCAATATCAGATTTTACAACAGAAAGATAGAATAAATCATGACCGGGCACAAACTTGCCTATAGCAAACACCTTTTTGTCTTTCCCAATAGAGACCCTATTGTTGTAAAATCTAACTTCAAGATCCTTCTTCAGCAAAATCGGAACAAAGACCAGATTACGTCTTATGCCAGGTGCATAAAACACAACTTTGAGGATCATGATGATGTCCACAAGATCTAATCTGTATGCACCAATACCTTCTACATCCAGATAGGTATTGTTCCACATGTATATCCTTTGGTCTCCCTTCTTCAGTTCTTGGAAGTCGACTTCCTTCGTCTTTGCTATATATCGGGTTGCACCCGAGTCGATCCACCAGCCTTCAGCATCAGTTGTTGCAGCGTTACATTCAGTGACGCCAATGAATTTCCGCTTTCCAGATCTTCCTTGTTCTGGGAATCTAGAGTTGCCCTTATTCCTTTCCTGAGGACAGTTGGCCTTGAAGTGACCATACGTCCTGCAGATGTAGCAAGATCCAGAAGGTCCTTTCTTCCCGCGAGCTGATTGCTGGCCGGATCCCTTGAAGGAGGCTTCACAGGTCCAAAACGCTGGTTCCGTTGTGCCTTCCGGTATTGAGCAACATTCGTCTCTTCCTCCTGCACAAGGTTGACGTCCGAGCCATTCCTTCTAACCAGAAGGTCTTGTTTCATCGCTACCTGAGCTGGTAAGTCAGTTACACGCTTAATGGTTCCATTTAGTCTAAGCATAGTTGCAGCCATATCAAGCGACAGTGGTAGACTATTCAGAATAGTTGCCACCTGAAGCTTTCTAGGAATTTCAGTTCCTGCGGTAGCTAGGTCCTTAGCCATGACAATTATCTTGTTCCCGTATTTGGTGACATTGTCACCTTCCTGCATACAACATGAATTATAGCTATGCAGCAGGAGTTGTATGTTCACATCTTATGTGATGTCATACTTCTCCTTAATAGTCTGCTACATGTCCTTGACAGTACTACACTTTTATTAGGCTATCGTCCATGAACATGAGCATGCGACTTCTAGCCTTTTTGTCATTTATTGTCCACTGGTCTAGCTCTCTCTTCTGAGCTTCAGTAGGGTTTTTAGGGAAAGTAGGAGCAGTGGACTCAATGACACTATCTAGATTGTCATGTATAAGTCGGTATTTGATTTTTCGGTGCCACATGTCATAGTTGGAACCATTAAGGTGTTCTATCTTAGCCAATTCAGACGCAATTAATTTGCTTGCCATTATATATCACTGGTTTGGGTAAAGTAAGGTTCTGGTACAAAGTTCAAGAATATGACAATATAGATCAATTAAAAATAATATCTAATAATCTAGCCTAAAAATCCAATTTTAAATTAATGTGAATAACAAATTTTAATTAGGTTAAACATGAGTATCTATACACAAAAATAAAATAATATGATGTGACAAAAGTCTCTACCCTTTTATTTTAATTTAATGTGTGAATCAATTTTTTATATTAGGTTTAAGTTGGAGGCAAATCAATGCAAAACTAAATATAGAAAATAAAAAAAATAACTGGAACTTGATTGTAGATCAGAGATGTGAACTGATCAACCGCACGTGGATCGAGTCACCAAAACTTTGCTCAAGTCAGGATGTTGTGTGGGTGTGCGCACCGGAGACCGAAGATATGAAAGGAAACAACAACAAAAATTGACGGCCTCGATAAAAGAAAACAAGCAGAGAGGATGCCTACAAAATTGTCAGTTTAATGAAAAATAGTGGGGCCTGGCTTGAAAAAAAATTATATGAGCCCTATTTCGCCTGGGAACGGGTTTTGTGAAGAACGAGGTTTTTGTGGGGTCAGATTTTTTCAGATAAAAATAAAGATGGGCTCGGTTTTTTATTTTTTATGAAAAACAAATGGGAGATGAAACATAATTGGAAAGATGAAGAGGTATGGAGAAGCTCCTACAAAAATTGAATGGCTCTGAGCTCCTCGGGAGAAACAAGGGTTGGGCTTGATGTTGCTGACAGAAGGGCTCTGCTCCAGTGCTCTGTTGGTGCGTACAGCTGCGGGAGAAAGGAACGACTCGGCCTCACGAAGCAAGCAGCGGCACGTTGATTTCCGTGTGCTGATGTCCTCTGAATCACGTGGAAGAAGCGATGTTGGGAACGAGAATGGAATTTGTTGAGACGTGGATTGAGAAATTAATCTGCTCTGATACCAATGTAGTATTTCAGAGAGGAAGAGAGAATTTTGTTTATGGGGGATTCCGGAGATGGCTGATTGTTGTGATGCAAGAAGAAGAGAACTCTTCTCTAATTATAGGAGCCACCACCATCCCTCCACCCCATAACCGCTCCCATAATATCGCGCAATAAATCACGCAATAAAACCCGTAATAAAAACCCGTAATAATTCACGTAATAAATCATGTAATAATTCATGTAATACATCTCGCAACATTATTATAGCAATTATTACGTATCAGATTTATTACGTATCCAATTATTACGTCTCCGATTTATTACGTATTCCAACTAACCTGTTGGGCTGGGTCGGGTACTAGGCCATTTCAGGCCAACACATCTTTTTAAAATTACCCAAATTTTCCTATGTATGATGTAAATTATGATGGATCTGCATGTAGATTGGTTTACATGTGTGTAATTTGGCACATATATTGATTAATAGCTAGAGTTTGACTGTGATGCTATTTGTCGGCTTAGTTCTGCTGAATTTCGGTCTACATAGATTTAACCTTGTAGATCATAGTCAAGTCTTGAAATCATGGGTACAGCATCATGGTGGCAATCTCATTAAAAAAACACAAATTTTCCCCCTTTCCTCTGTTTTTGTTTGTAGTGTATAGATGTGAAAATGTCTAGGGTACAAGTACATTGCTAGTGGAAGATTGCATACAACATGCATGCGGGTTGTACTATATGCCACTTGCATGGTTTTGTTACATGGATGGAGTTCATATAAAATGGCAGTAGTTATTGATTGAGACCATGGAGTGAGAAGGCTAACCTATCTGGGGCGGACCTACCCTGAGAGGAGTGGGGGCACATGCCCCTACTAAAATTTGAAATTATGCATTTATATACATATATATCTATATGTATTAGACCCACACAAAATATCCATCAAGGTGTTGTGGTTTGTTGGTTATCATGACAGTTCAACATACCAAAGGTCAAGTGTTCAAGGCCGGGCAATGCCGAATAATATTTTGCAACCATGTTTTTCATTTTTCGCCCTTTTGGTGTGTATTTTTCATTTGCATCCCTGTTTTTTATCACTTTAGCATTCTATTTTGGCATTCTGCACATACAACCACAACAACACTCCTGTTTAAGTTCTGCCGTCTACCGGCTTTCGATTTACAATTTGCACATCAAGTCTCCTTTGGGATTGGTTTTTACACTTTGCTCTATACTCAAGTTTATTTCAAGTATTATTATTGAATTTACATACGCAATCTCATTTTTCTAATAATTATGTGATAATATTTCTCTTGATATGCACATATTTTATGTTGCATCTTTATTACTGGAGTTTTCTGGCCTTTCTTTTATGGCAACTTTGCCCCAAAGTATTATTGTGGAAATTATATGAATAATGGGTATTTATGCCATATTAGCACACGTGTCATAAGACATTGGAAAAGTCTATTCACCACTATCTTTTGTTGAGAATCATCTCCATTAATTTTTATGTTCATAATATAAAACCCAACACACGAAATTTCAAGATAACCCAAATATCTATAATCGGCAGACCTACGTTGAGAGGAGTGTGGGCATGGGTCCTGCCAAAATTTGAAAACAAAATATATTCATATGTATATATAATATGTGTGTGTGGATATGTATTACACCCCCAACAAAATATATATATATATGTATGGTGACCCCACCAAATCAAAGGCCTGGTTCCGCCACTTTAACCTATTAGGTTTATTGAACACTAATACAGACTCTGTATTTCATATGTTGGACAAAATGTTAATTCCATTCACCTTAATTTTGGAAACATTAGTCCGGATGTAGACACATATCATATCTGACGAATATTTGATGCTGGCTTATTCCGGATGAGCGTGTGACAGCTTGTAGATGACCTATCATAACCTCCTATTTGGGTTGTGTTCTTTAATTGCATCTTTGTCTCATCTTCATGGACAAATGAATTTAACCACACCCACATATAATTGTCACCTTGGGGTTGTGGGCATCTACAAGCAAAAATGCTCAGTTTCCTCTCTTTTATTCTCAGTTTTGATAACATTTTGTGAAAATTTGTATATAAATATTGGGGTTTTTGATATATCTCCCACTACTTCATATTTATAAATTTACCCCTTGAATCCTTGTATCAATCAGCCAATATATTGTATGCTACTTGCGGATTGTACAACATACAGTATGCATGCGGATTGTACTATATGCCACTTGTGTGGTTTTGTTACACGGATGGAGTTTATATACCATAAGGCAGTAGTTATTGATTGAGACCATGTACCAAGAAGGTTAATCTTTCAGGTATATTGAACACTAATATACCCTCTGTATTTCATATGTTGGACTAAACGTTAGCTACATTTGCCTTAATTTTGGAAACTTTAGACCGAATTGAGATACATATCTGAAGAATATCCATGTTGGCTTATTCTTGATGAGCATGTGATAACTTGTAGATGACATATCGTACCGTTCTATTTGGGGTGTGTTCGTCGATTGCATTTTTGTCTTACCTTCATAGACGGATGAACTTAACCATCCCACTTATAAGTGTCACCATGGGGTTATGGGCAAGTGCAACTACATGTGAAAATGCTCAAGTTTATTTATTTTTAATTTTAAACTCATATAATGAAAAATTTGTATATAAATATTGGGTTTTTGGATATACCCTTGCACGGCCATGTTTATAAATTTACCCTTTGAATCTTTGTATCAGCTAGCCAATATATGCTTCAAATCCTTTGGGGTCTTAAATCATCCCATCCATCCCCCCTAATTAGTTAGATTTAAGATATATAAAAGTTCTATCTTACTCTTCCCGCTTCTTCAAATCGGTCAAAACCTCATTTGGGGAGATGAAGTCATGATTGTAGAGAAATGGAAGGTGCATGTAACGTAACATTTGATCACGTGGATGTGATTGAGGTCATCATCAACGAGTTAGATGAATTTGGAGGAGTCATTGAACAAAGCAGTGATGTATTTCTTGAGCTTAGGAAGAAGGGTAAAAAAAGGAGGAGGAAGATGAGAACATAAGGGGGAATGGGTGGATGAGATCTTAGGAAGAGAGGAGGCAAAGAAGAAATGGGTTACTATAGGAGTTAGGATTCTTGTTAAGGTTCAATTGGAGAAAAATGAAGAATATGATAGAAATTCGATAATTTATTTTATCATCGTTAACAGAATGTAGTAGACTATTCCATTTTCACTAATGGGGACATGTACTTCTATATTAGTTAAACTAATTTTGTGGGTAAATTAGCAAATACAAATATTTTGGGCTAAATTTCTAAATATGTAAGATTTGGAGGGCATATATATAAGAGCTCATAAATCTTTTTTTGAACATAATACTACCCCAGATTTTAGTGGGAACTTTGATTTTGATACCTAGTCTTTGGAGTTAAAATTAGGATCATTAATTCTTTATTGAAGAACTAAGGTGTTTTGTAGTTGAAATTTAAAAGATACCATTTTGAAGGTTGATTTTGAATGAATTTAATCATTTAGCCGAGCAAGAACATATAAAAATTTTTCCCAGCCAAACTTGGACCTAAGAAGCAGTCCCAGAAACCACCTTTTATAGCTAGTCAGTATGATTTCCGGTCATGTTCCTAGCTCATTTCATGTGACTATCAGGCCATAGAGCTACTAAACTGATGCATTACCATTCCACCATATGTCGGATCACCACCACCATGATGGATCTTAAACTCAGAGGCATTACAATAAATTAAGGCCGCTTTAATCCAAAAGATTAACACTTTATGTTTTAAATACCAATCACATGTACGCACTCATATTCCAAATCAATTTCGAAGGCGAGACTAATTATATGTTAACCCATACACTTAGTTTTTGTTGATTTGAAGCGGATGTGAAATACAAACCTATCCTCTGTGTGTGACCGGCATGTTATTGTTAGATCATAGCTCTAATGCAGATGGTGGCATTAGAGTCCCATATCATTTTCTTTGGAATATTAGGAATTTAGCACTGACAATGAAGCTACTTGACCCACTTGTGAGATTGATAGAAAACACTAAGGTTTTGGTAGAAGAAATTTAGGGATTTAAGAGAAAGATATGATTTTTATAGATGAAAATGGAAAATACAAGATAACTTGACCTCAATTAGAGAGGAGGACCGCTCTCCTTGCTTTGATTTAAGATAAAGCTTAAATCTTCCAAGATCTCTCTAGTCTACTCCTAATCTTTTTTTCTTCTTCACTCAATTTCCACCTCCTTTAACATAAGAAACTAGTACTAACCCCTTTCATTATATAAAGGACCGTTTGGTCCATAATTACAAAAATACCCCAAATATCTAAAATTACAAGTTTGCCACTCGGATAGTAATACTAACATTACTCGTCCCCAAACAATCACCTTGTCCTCAAGGTGGTGTCATGAAATCTGAGGATACGCTACTCCGAAAGAGCGTGCTCATTCCCTACTGTGTCAAAGCTCGGAATGCCCTCACCGCTATCGCTGCTACTCTCAAAAGGGCAGTTGTCTCCCTGTGGGCCTCCTTTGGCACTGCCGTTCTTCACCCATTGTCATCAGGCCACCTCGGGTCTTTGCCATCCTCGTAGCCTGGGTAAACACCATAGTTCTCCTCAAAGTCCACCGCCCACCGAGGGATGGTGCTGCGGCTGTTTACCAAGAAACCAGGGACCGGTGGTCCCTAAAAGTGATTCCCGTCATCGCCGGGCCCCCAGCGGCCTGTCTGGGGTTTCGAATCTTTGGGCAGGCCGCCCATGGTCCGTGAGGGACCGGGCAACCCTGAAGGGGTTTGCCCGCCTCCTAATGGGCTGCTCAGGGCCTGCCATGCCTGGGGCGGCCCAGCTGGGGGTCGCCAGCCCCAGACAGGGCTGCGAGGCCCCAAGCGGCCCCCGAGGGAGGCAAACCCCTTTAGGGCCCACATTGGGCTCACCAGGCTCAAGGTGGACCGCCATGGGGCAGAAGGCCCTTCGGCGGCCCGCCAAGGGGCCGTTGTTCCCTTGGCGGCATGCAAGGGGGCCATCGCCCCATTTTGCTTCGTTGTTGACTTCGTCGTTGATCAGATCTGCATCGTAAAAGTCTCCATTGATTAGATCCGAAGATGGATCGTCCTACTCCGAAGGATGATTTTTCCTTGTTCTTATCCAAAGGCACCGCCTTTTGCCTCGGATCTACGACATGGACTTCATCTTTTTTAGATATGGATTCGTAGCCTTCTCCTCGTGCTGATGATGGCTATGGATCTCTAAGAGTTCCTTCAACATGGATTCGACAGACGAACATATTTCCTCGATCGATCGATGTCGTTCTGCCATCAGGATCATGCTCTGATACCAACTTTATATCAAGGTTTTGGTGGAAGAAATTTAGGGATTTGAGAGAAAGATATGATTTTAGTGATGAAAACGGAAAATATAAGATAACTTGGACTCAATTAGAGAGGAGGACCGCTTTCTGATAAGACTTCGACGAAACTGAAATTTATTAGAATAAAAACTGAATTTTTATTAGATAAATATGCTACAAATAAGAGGTAACATTTTCTCCCAAAATGCCGATTGATAAGAGACGTCCGCACCTTCCACGAAGAACACGAAGAACTATCTTTCTCTCACAAAAAAATCAAATCAAGCATATAACAAAACCGGCGGCTAACCCTAGCTTATTAAATATCTCCCATTACCTCTAATTACAAAATTGCCATTAATAATAATAATAAATAGAAATAGAAGGTAGAGAATTGCGAAAAAGCCCCTTTAAGTCTTTGACATGGGCCGGCCTCCTCCCTTGGTGCGCAGCTTGTACACAAGGAGCCCATCACTACTCCCCCACCAAAAGAGCCACATTGTCCACAAGGTGGAAGTCAGGAAATTGCTGCGCCATGCCATCCAGTGACTCCCACGTGCTCTCATGCTCTGGCAAACCATTCCATTGTAACAGTACCTCCCGCTCTCCCGTGCTCCCTTTGCATACCCCTTCAGTTTCTCAGGCTACATGATCACATCCATATCATCTGTCAACGTCTGTGGAAGTGAAAGAGTGTGTATGTTCCCCAATCGCCTGGCGAAGCTGGGACACATGGAATACATGATGAATAACCGATCCTGGGGCAACCTCAACTTATAAGCAACTGGTCTCACCCTGGCCTTTACCTCATAAGGCCCAAAATATCTAACAGCCAGCTTCTCATTCCTCCCATGGGCCAATGATCTCTGCAAGTAAGGTCTCAACTTTAAGTACAACATGTCCCTAACCGCAAACTACACGTCTCTGCAATGAAGGTTAGCCCTCGTCTTCATGATCTAATGAGCTCTAGCCAGATGGAGTTTTAGCTCCAAACTCAGATCTCTCTCAGCCAGGTACTGCTCCACATCTGATACTGGTGTCGTCTCCTGCCCATAATGTAATAAATGTGAAGGATCACTGTCGTATAAAATCCTGAAGGGTGTCATCTGGGTTGCGGTGTGATATGACGTATTGTACCAATATTTTGTCCACGCTAGCCAACGGGCCCACTCCTTGGGGATCTCTAAAATAAAGCACATCATGTACGTCCCAATACTCATGTTGACGACCTCAGTCTGGCCGTCTGTCTGTGGGTGGTATGCTGTGCTCCGTTGCAACACTGTATCCTACAGCCTGAAAAGCTCCTGCTAGAATTTGCTCAAGAAAACCGTGTCTCTGTCAGAGACAATGGACTTTGGCGGCCCATGCAAGCGAACAACATCCCTCAGAAATACCGCCGCCACTGACACTGCGCTGTAGGGATGCCTAAGTGGTATAAAGTGGGCATACTAGCTGAGGCGGTCTAGCATAACAAATATGACTGTGTACCCTCCTGACTTAGGTAGCCTATAAATAAAATCCATGAAGAGATCCTCCCAGACCCGCTTTGACAAGGATAATGGTTGAAGCAACCCCCTGGAGCCATTGCCTGGTACTTGTGATGCTGACAAACGTCACACTCTGCAACCATCCTCGAGACATCCTTTTTCATCCCCTTCAAGTAGACCTACCTCGCCAGTTTCTGGTAGGTCTTGAGGACTCCAGAATATCCTCCCACTGCACTGCTGTGAAACTCCTGAAGTATAGCTGGGATATGTGTAGAGCTCCTCAGTAGGACCAAGCGTCCCCAATATAATAGTCACCCGTCCGGTATAACGTAGCCTGGATGCTATGAAGACCACTGCTGACAGTATGTCCGCCAACTCCTAGTCCTGCTCAACCTCCTGCTGTAGCGGCTTCTAATCCTGTTGCACCGATACTGGCAAGACAGTCAACTGTAAATCCTTATCCCGTCGTGACAGTGCGTCAGCCGCCTTATTCTCCAACCCCGGACGATACTCAATCTCAAACCTGTACCCCATAAACTTCCGTAGCCACTTCTGATGCCCTCCGCCACTAAGCACTGCTCTAGAAGGTATTTGAGGCTCCTCTGATCCGTGCGTACCGGGAAACTCCTCCCCAATAAGTATGGCCTCCACTTCTGGATGGATATGACAATGGCCATCAGCTCCCTCTCGTAGACATGCCACAGTCTGGCTCTACCTGTCAACACCTGGCTGTAATGGCTATGGGCCGCTGATTCTGCATCAAAACTGCCTTTAATCTGTGTCCTGAAGCGTCTGCCTCCACAATGAATGGTTTGGAGAAATATGATAACGGAAGGACTGGCACGGTCGTCATGGCATTTTTCAAGGCCTCAAAAGCAATCGTCGCCTCTTCACCCCAAAAGAGCTGGTCCTTGAGTAGCTCCGTGAGTGGTCGAGCGATCGTACCGTAACCCTGCATAAATCTCCGATAGTAGCCATTCAAACCCAGAAATCCCCTCAGCCCTCTGAGAGTGGTGGGGAGCGGCCAGTCCAACTTCGTCGCAATCTTTGCTCTATCAGCTACTACCTCCTCTGAGGACACCACATGCCCCAAGTACTCCAATTGTGGCTGCCCAAATAAGCACTTTTTTCTGTTTACAAACAACTGATGGTACTGCAACTCCTAAAAACGATCTACAGGTGGTCCAAGTGCTCCTCTAAGGCACGACTGTACACCAAGATATCATCGAAAAATACTAATACAAATCGTCGAAGGTCGGGGCGAAATACCTTGTTCATAAGAGCCTGGAAGGTAGCAGGTGTGTTGGTCAAGCCAAAAGGCATGACCAAAAACTCATAGGGGCCCGCATGCGTCCTGAAAGCAGTCTTGGGCACATCCTCTTCACGCATCCTGATCTGGTGGTAACCGGATTTGAGATCTATCTTCGTGAATATGGCTGCCTCATATAACTCGTCCAAGAGCTCGTCAATCACCGGTATGTGAAACTTATTTGGTACTGTCTCTTTATTTAACTTCCTTAATCCATGCAGAAGTGCCGGCTCCCATCCTTCTTCATCAGCAGCACCGCACTGGAAAAAGGGCCCACACTAGGCTGGATAACACCAGGCTGCACCATCTCTGCCACCATCCTCTCAATCTCGTCTTTCTGTACCTGAGGGTAGTGGTAGGGCCTCACACTGATGGGGGACGCCCTCCCGCAGAACTATGGCGTGCTCGTGATCCTTTTGCAGAGGAAGGCCCCGTGGCTCCTGAAAGACCTCGAACTGATCCAACAGCCGCTGTATCTATCCTGGAATGAGATCCTCCCCTCTGGCCTCATCGCTAGCCTCTCCTGTCAACACATATAATGTAATGCCCTACAAGCTACTGCACAAGTACTAGAGGGGGGTGAATAGTACTTTAAAAATAACAAGGAGTATAATTCCAAATTATAGTGCAAACAACTACCAAAACAATTTGCAGAAGCTTAAATTGAATGACAACAACAAATTTAACAATGCTAACAAGAGATGTTAATGGGTTCGGATCCACCCAAGTCTCCCCGACTTGTTCCCGGTGATCCTACGTCCCAACCACCCGGATCCCCTCCGGATACTTAGGTTAGAAACCATAACCCAAGATTTCCACTATGATATCTTGTGAAAAACCTTCACAAGATCAAATCATACATGCAATGGCAATAGTGAATCCCACAACCCGGGATCACAACCTTCTCTCACAACCGAGAGAATCAACAAGTAATATAAATGAGTTTATATTGAAATAAACAATCTTACCACAAAATCCTATACCTTGAGTTTTTCTTACCAAATAGGTGAAAGGAGGGATTTGAGAAAGATGAAGTCACCAAGACCTAGCACCAAGGAAATGACCAGCAATAGGTGCCTAGGAGAGATTTGGAGACTTGAATCAAGCTAGAGCTTGAAGGGCTCACCAAGAACAAGCTTCTCTCAAGATGGATTCTAGATCTAGAATGTGAGAGAATGGGTTTCTTGTGAGGAAGAGAGCTTTCGAAATGAGTGAGAATGGCTATCTCTTTCTATCTCAATGAATCTCTTAATGGCAGCTCTAACCTAGAGAGAAATGACCTAGGTTCGTATTTATAGGGTCCCATAAAAACAAGTTAGGTCAATTCCCAACGGATAGAAATCTGAGGCAACTAGTCGGTCAAAGAACAACCACTGACCGACTAGTTCATTAACTAGTCGGTCAGTCAAACAACATGGACCGACTAAGTGAGGAACAGAGCAGAGATAGAAATTCAGACCTAGAAATCTAGTCGGTCCAAGAAGACATTCTGACCGACTAGTTTCACAACTAGTCGGTCAGTCAGTGAACGGAGACCGACTAAGAGGCAAAATGAAATAGTCTGAATACAAATTGACTTAGTCGGTCCAAGAACAAAAGTTGACCGACTAGATTGTCAACTAGTCGGTCACCAAACGTTCTTAGACCGACTAACGATAAACAGTAGCTTAGGAGAAATTTAGCATGTACAGTAAATCACAACTAGTCGGTCAAAGAAGCATCACTGACCAACTAGTTCACAAACTAGTCGGTCGGTGAGTCAACGTAGACCGACTAACTGTAAACAGTAAGGTACAAGAAATTAAGAAAGCAAACTAGTCGGTCCAAGAAGCTCTGCTGACCGACTAGATCACCATCTAGTCGGTCAGTACTTCTTCTTGTACCAACTAATATGCACAAACAAGTCTGAATCTTCGAGGAAGTTAGAATGAACTTGTACTAAGATCCTAGAGCTACGATATGAGCGTTATGAAGATAGAATCGTAAGATATACTCAAGGCTTAACATTCTATAGATCGAAGCTTAAAAGACTATAAATAAAACCTTAATAAACGGTCTTCGAGAGCTTCGATTAATTCTTCATGACTTCCTAAACGGCGCAAGAGCTTCAACGAAGCTTTAGGCATGAATACGAGCTTTGAGAAGTGTTGAGATGTCGCTTTGATTGTTCTCGTGAAGTTGGCGACGATCTCCAATACTGCGCTCACAAATTGTTAGTTCATGAATTATTTATGTTTGCTCATCATCCAAAACCAAATCCGGGGAGTCCAATAATCAACATTCTCCCCCTTTTTGGTGATGACAAACCAACATAAATAATAATAAAAAATAATGATTCAAATGAAAAATACTTACTCCCCCTGCATTGATGACGCGTTAATTCCAAAATGAATATATATGAATTGCATCAATCAGACGAGTAAGATATATAAAGAGAATCGATTTTTGAAATATCGGATTTTGAAAATCCTTATATATATCTTAACTCTCCCTGAATCTAACATATCAACCTAGATTCTTGGAAATAGAGTTAAATTTTTATTTGCCCTATTTATTATCATTATCTCTCCCCCTTTGGCATTATCCCAAAAAATGGGGGGCATACAACGACAACAACTAGGAAATGGAAAATCCAACATCGGGAGTCGTAGACAATGACGATGGAACTAATTGACACCAAGGGAAAAGTGATGAAATCAAATCAAGGTGTGCCAAATTGTCCATTATCAAAAAGCGATAATTAAAATCATTAAAAATACCAAATTATTATTCATTTCTTGAATAAAGAAACATACTCTTCAATATTCAATATTCTTGGTTAAATTGGTGCATGGAAAACAATTCTATACAATTATAGAATTTCAATCTATTTAACCAAGTTTTTCAATCGTCGAGCGACGATTTCACATAGCATGGACATTGAGTGAGAATTAATGTGCACGACGAAGAAAAACAACGTGAACATCGATGTATATACATATAGAAACATCATGAGTACATCCAAAAAAAGATATCACAACGAGGACATCGAATACAACATACCATGGATATAAACATAAAAAAAAATACAACAACATCATCAGAACACCATCATCAACATCCAACAAAAAATACAACAAATACACCGACATCCAACATATCAAAATACAACAAATCAACACCCAAACTCCATCCCATCCTAACCCAAAACACTCTCAAACAGGTATATCATCCAATGAGCAGTGGAGAGTCCTCGAAACAGACGATCACGAGGAAGTGGCTGGATCTGCAGTCTCCGTGGGTCCAGTCGACGGAGTGGACTCAGGCTCTGCAGGGAGGAGAGGCGTGTCAACAGACGGGATCGTCGGGGCAGAAGTAGAAACGACGACGTCGGGCTCAACAGCAGGGGTCTCAACAGGAGTAACAGCAGGCATGACAGGAGCAGGGTCGTCAACAGGAGCAGCAGCAGCCTCAGAAGTCTGAACTACTGGTGCAGAAGTCTCTGGAGCACCGGAAGAGGTGCCATCTCCAGGAGCAGATGTGGTAGCAGCAGCAGCAGCAGCAGTGGCCTCATCGCCACGAGCCAAGGAAGTGACAAGATCGTCAATATCCTCATCGTCCATCTCGTCCTCAGACACGGAAGGAGGAAGCTCAATGCCCATCATACGAGCCATACGGCAAACTACCTCCTCGGTACGAGCCAAACGCGACTCGTGCCGACGAAGTAGGCGTACGACATCATCTAATGTGGCAGAAGGAGTGGGGGCTGCAGCAGCTGAGGGAGTGGCCTGGGAAGCAGATGTGGTCGACCGCTGTACGTGACGAAACGCCGCAAGAGATTTCTTAACGGCCGTCGCGTTCAGAGGAGGACCCAAAGGACGCTCATCATCAGGAGGGAGGGGAACACCGAAACGACGGAAAACCAAGGTCAACAGACATGGATATGGGATATGCGCAGATTTAGTGGTCTTGCGTATACACTCGAAAGAGTCCATCTTATCGAGTATAATGCGAGCCCAATTAATCTCGCTACCCATGAACAGAGCGTATATCAGTTTCAAAAACGGCTGAGATGGTAGAGAAGAAGATCCATACTTGGGAAGAAGGCATGATTTCAGGATCAGGTTAATCACCCAAGCATTCGGCTTGAATGATTTCGAAGGGACACCAATGAATGCGGGGGGGATAACCTGGAAGATTTTGCCTAGGGTCCGCTGATCTAAGGAAGAGATATCATCGACAGAGATGTCAGAAGGGAGGAGGCCACACGACGAGCAACCAATCAACTCCCCCAAGATTTCTGCCGTGAGGACTATCGGAGTCCCCAAAACAGAAGTCTCAATGGAGTGGGTCTCGCCGTACTGACCTCGGACACGGTTGGCATAGAATAATTTGACCAGGCGAGGATATGGTCTAGGGTTCGCCTTAGCGTCAAATCGAAGGTAGT
This sequence comes from Scilla litardierei, assembly GCA_030789695.1. NCBI lineage: Eukaryota > Viridiplantae > Streptophyta > Magnoliopsida > Asparagales > Asparagaceae > Scilla > Scilla litardierei. The sequence continues at coordinate 177,779,248 of CM061133.1, read as the reverse complement.
CCAATAGGCCACTATAGGAGAGAAGATCAGCAAGGCCAAGAAAATCAGAAAACTGAACGTAATGCTCTAACAGCAGTGGGCAGTGCTCTATACGGTTGTACGCTGCGAGACACTGAGGGTCATCGCGGCACAACGATATGTCTACACCGCCGACTGGCATAGGAGCTTTACACTTAGCCTTACGGGACTTAGGAGGAGGTGGAGGAGGGGGTGGAGTGGGTGCCTTCTCGGGATGTTCAGGGGTGTATTCCTCATCGGTATAATCCTCGGAATCACTACCTGAACGCTCACCGGGAGGTGTGGGGGCACGGAACTTTTTAGGCTTAGGCTTGGGCTTGGACGATTGGCCGGTAGGTTTAGGCTTGGACGTCATCTTCCTCTTCAACGGAGTTGAAGACGAAGAGGGGGGTCGAGTGGTCTTGGCCCTACGTTTGGGAGGGGTCGAAGCGGTAGCACCATCTACGGTCATAGGGGATGCCCCAGATGATGTAATCGGGATCCTCGTTCGTGCCATAATCTCGGCACAACGAGTACAATCAAATGTCGGGATAGGTTCAAATACCCTAAGCACAAACTCTAGAACCTAACACACAAGCCCTAAGAGATCTAAGAGAGACAAATTCGAAACCCTAGAACCTAGATGAGATCTAAATCAAACCCTAGAGATTCAAAACAGAGATCAAGGAAGTGGGTTATACCTAGGAGAGAGGGCGACGGCGTCGGACGGCGGGGATGGCCGGAAAAACTGGCCGGAGACGACGGGAAGATGAAGGGTTTTCGATAGGGGAGAGGGAGATTTCGAGATGGAGAACGAAATAGACCGACTAAACAGAAGATTAGTCGGACTGAAAGGGGCATAAGTCGGTTGAGAATGCGAAAAGACGCGTTTGCCCTAACGCACTTAGTCGGTCTCAGTTCAAGCACTGACCGACTAGATTACGATCTAGTCGGTCGGTCAATGAGCTTGAACCGACTAAGTCGAAACAGAGGCCAACAGAAATTTTTAGGGCAAGAGTTAGTCGGTCGCAGTATACTTACTGACCGACTAGTTTTCAATCTAGTCGGTCGGTAAGTGTATTGTGACCGACTAAAGAAAGAAAAAGTCAAAAGCTTGATCTAGTCGGTCTGAGTTCACTAGCTGACCGACTAGATGAGCATCTAGTCGGTTGGCTAATGAACTGAAACCGACTAGAAGAGTCCAAAAGTTGATAAATGAGTTCTCTTCAAAAAACCACTTGGATGAAACATCTTAACCCGCTCATTAGTCATCTAAACTACCCCATAAAACATCGAAATCTTAAATATGACGTTCAAATAAGAATTCGAGCAAAAATTCAAACATATCGCATAAAATCCCCAAAAATCCAATAATTCTAGCATGGACGAAATATCGCGAAATATAAAAGCATGCAAGATAATTGAATGAAACATGAATCATATATCTCGGATTCACCCATAATCCCCAATTCTCGACGCAACCGCACAAAGGAGTCCTCCTTTAGGGGTTTCGTGAAAATATCGGCGATTTGCTTTTGGGTTTCAACGTACACTAATATGATGTCCTTTTTAGCAACATGATCATCTAAAAAGTGGTGTCGGACATCTATGTGTTTAGATCGGGAATGGTGCACCGGATTCTTTGAAAGACAAATAGCACTTTGGTTATCCACCATGATAGGGCTAGTATCACAGTGAATACCAAAATCCTTCAGTGTGTGTCTCATCCAAAGAACCTGGGCACAAGCGGCACCGGCGGCAATGTATTCCGCCTCGGTGGTTGAAAGTGATACGGAATTTTGCTTCTTGGAAAACCAAGAGACAAGAGAATTTCCTAGAAAATGGCAAGTGCCACTAGTACTTTTCCTGTCGGATTTGCATCCCGCATAATCAGCATCACTATATGAGACTAACTCACACGTGCTAGATTTTGGATAAAGTAATCCAAAATCAAGTGTATAACTTAGATAACGGAAAATACGTTTTACCGCTACTAAGTGAGACTCCTTAGGTTGAGACTGATAACGAGCACATACGCATACGGCAAACATAATATCGGGCCTACTTGCGGTAAGATAAAGTAAACTACCTATCATACCTCGATATAGACGAATGTCTACATCCTTACCGCCCGTATCCTTGTCAAGATGCGTAGTCGTGCTCATTGGAGTCCTTTTCCCGGAAGCACTCTCCATTCCAAATCGCTTAAGCAACTCCACCGTATACTTCGTTTGGTGGATGAAGATTGCGTCGTTCAATTGGCGAATTTGGAGACCTAAGAAATATTTGAGTTCGCCCATGTGGCTCATCTCAAATTGTTCCTTCATAACATTAGAAAACTCTTCGCAAAGAGTGAAGTTAGTAGCAGCGAAAATGATATCATCAACATAAATTTGAACTAATAAAATATCATTATTCGCATGCTTAACAAAAAGTGTAGAATCGGCTTCGCCCATTTTAAAATTCAAATCCAAAAGAAAATTCTTTAGGCGATCATACCAAGCTCGAGGAGCTTGTCTCAAACCATAAAGAGCTTTCTTTAGTTTAAAAACATGATTTGGAAATTTTTCATTTATGAAGCCCGGAGGTTGAGAAACGTAAACTTCATCAACAACATCTCCGTTTAAAAATGCACTTTTAACATCCATTTGAAATAACTTAAAATTTTTATGGCATGCATAAGACAATAATAGTCTAATTAATTCTAATCTAGCTACCGGAGCGAAGGATTCTTCGAAATCGATACATTCCTCTTGGCGATAGCCTTGAGCAACTAACCGAGCTTTGTTCCGAACGACGACTTGGTTTTCGTCGGTTTTGTTCTTGAAGATCCACTTTGTCCCTATGACGGTGTGGTTCTTTGATGGCAAAGGAACAAGCTCCCATACCCCATTCCTCTCGAATTGAATGAGTTCCTCCTCCATGGCAAGGATCCAAGCACTATCTTCGCACGCTTTAACTATATTCTTTGGCTCTATCGATGAGGCAAAGGCACAATTGGCGAAGTGGTGGACTTGCGATCTCGTCTTGACACTATCATGAATATTGCCAATGACTTGCTCATGGGGAAGGTCGCGAACGGTATGAAGCCGCTTGGGAATACCTTGATCACTAGGCACATTCTCAACAACTTCATTAGTCGGGTTAGTATCAATTGAATCAATTGAATCAATAAACATAGAATTTTCAAACGAATCACATAAAACATCCATAGAATCATCATTATTTGAAATTCTAGAAGTAGTAAAATTCTCATTAAAAGAGACATGAAGTGATTCCTCGATCGTAGATGATCTTTTGTTGTATATTCGGTAGGCTTTGCTACGTGAGGAATACCCAACAAATATCCCCTCATCCGATCTCGGATCAAACTTGTCCAAATTATCATATGTGTTTTTAATAAAACATTTTGCGCCGAAAACACGAAAATGTTTAACTTTAGGCAATCTACCAAATAACAATTCATAGCAAGTTTGTTTGGTGCCGGGCCTCAAAAGTATTCTATTAAACACATAACAAGCGGTGTGTACCGCTTCCGCCCAAAATTGATAACCAAGTTGACTATCTTCGAGCATAGTGCGAGCACACTCCACAAGCGTTCTATTCTTCCTCTCAACAACACCATTTTGAGGAGGTGCGCGAGGGAAAGAAAACGTGTGAGTAATTCCAAGATCATCACAAAAATTTAAGAAAGACTCATTCTCAAATTCACCCCCATGATCACTACGAATAGTGACAATGGTGGTTCCGATGAGATTTTGTACTTTCTTCACAAATATTGTGAAGTTTTCAAAAGCTTCATTTTTATTACATAAGAAAAATACCCATGTAAATCTTGAATAATCATCAACGATGACTAGTCCATATCTTGCATTTCCTAAGGAAGCAACTCTAGTTGGCCCAAATAAATCTAGATGCAATAGCTCTAGTGGCCGTTTAGTAGAAATGCTTTTCTTAGGTTTAAATGAAGATTTAGGAAGCTTGCCACGTTGACAAGAATCGCAAAAACTTTTCTTTTCAAAAACGAGCTTCGGAAAACCTTTAATGGAATTTAATTTTGAAAGCCAAAGTTCACATGTCCAAATCGTCGATGCCATAAGTGTTGTTCACTTGTGTTGGCAACGAGACATTGTTCATATGACTTAGGAAGATCCAAAATATAAATATTGTTATGGCGAGTGCCGGAAAATAATAATTTATTATTATCATTTGAAATATGACATAATCCTTTCGCAAAGCTAACTTTGTAACCTTTGTCACAAAGTTGGCTTATTGAAATAAGATTATGATTTAAACCATTAACTAGATAAACATCACTAATTAAGGGTTTAGATGGGTTACCCACTTTACCAACACCGACGATTGTTCCGCTCTTGTTGCCTCCAAATACGACGCGATTTCCATTTGCAATGGGAACCACTCCGGAGAGCAATTGAGCGTCACCCGTCATGTGTTTTGAACACCCGCTATCGAGTATCCAATTCCCTTTGGAGCTAAATTTAAATTTGTTGCCCCTCTTCTTTTTCTTTTCATTGAGTACCTAAAGATAGAAACTTTCATATCATGGTACCCAAGGTCATTGGGTCCTCAAATGTTAGACCTTTGGAAGCCAAGTCCAATTGGACTTAGACTTCCCCACATAATTTCTACTACGCACAACATCCGAAAAATAAGCATTCATATACACTTGTTTTTCATCCATGCTCGTGTCCTTTGGGCTCCAAATAGTGAAAATCTTGGGAGCCCTCATCCTATTGGGTGCATGCATGCGACGTTGATTTCTACGTGATGCATGTTGTGGATAAGCATACAGAACATGATGGAATGGTGCACGACGAGAATTATTCATATGATGAGGTGGGTGAACATATGCATGTGTGGGAACACGTGCGTGAGGGTGTCTCACATGGTGTGCACGTGCCCGAGAATGTGTTGCATAAAAATCATCATATGTGTGAGACGGTGGAGTAGGACGTGTGTTCCTACGTGGCATGGTATTGGTGTACATATAAGCATGCCCCTTCTTTGGAGGTCCACCCAAAGTGGGTTTCTTTCCGAAAGAGGGTGTGGACGATGTGGAAGCACCATTGGTAGATAAACTACCAATAGAGTGTTTGCTACCACTCGTAGAGTCACCGGAAGTTGGCCTAACAAAAGTAGTGGCCGCTTTGGATGGACATCCCATCGTATACCCCAAACCAATGTGGTGATTGGCCGGAAGTAAGTCACTTAGGATTTTATCCAAATGGTCCTTACCCTTATTGAATTTATTAATTCGGCCTAATATGTTCTCATATTTCTCTTTGAGAGAACGCATAGAAGTATCCAAGTTTGATACTTGCGATGTGAGCACATAAACACGAGATTTAAGATTCTCATTCTCAATACTCAAAGTCGAGTTTTGAGAAGTCAAATCCGCTATCCTATGTTCTTCCGGATCTTCAATGCTAACATGTTCAAGTTTAGATTTGAGATTGACAATCTCATTTCTTAACTCTTCAGCAACGGTGTCGTTGTTGGTGATGATAGTCTTAGGCGAGGTTTGAATGCTAGCTAGGTCATCTTTTACTTTAGTATATCTATTTACTAATTTAGTGTATTTAGACCATAAATGAGAGTTAGCATCCCTAAGATCATCCATATTTACCTCATCGCCTTCGTGGTCGCTATCATCGGAGGAGGAAGATCCTTGATCATGCTCCTCTCTTGCCATGAAGCACATGTGCGCTTGCTCCACTTTCTCATCGTCCGACTCTCCGCTTGAGGAATCCTCGGAGTCGGTGAATGTTGCTCCGACAAGTCTCTTTTTGTACCCCTTTTTGTACTTCTTCGACTTGTCGAACTTCGGCGCCTTCCACTTCTCCTTTTGCTTGTTTTGAGGACAATCCGCTTTGATGTGTCCTGGCTTATTGCATTTAAAGCACAAAGGTGGAGAGGCGTTAGTAGAAGTAAATTGAGATTTTTGTTTGAAGTTACCCTTTCGGAAGAAGCAATTGAACTTCTTTGCCATGAGTGCAATGGATTCCATGTCCATTTCTTCTTCCGAGTCCTCATCATCGGTAGAGGTGGATGAAGCCGCCTTGAATGCAATTGCCTTTTTCTTAGGCACGTCTTGGTTCAAATAGGACTTCATCTTTTCTTGTAACTTCACCTTGCTATCTTTGCGTACCTCGTATGACATCAAAGTACCCATCAATTGAACTACGGTATACTTATTCATGTCATTACCTTCCTCGATGGCGAATGTACGTTTCTCCCAAGAAGAAGGAAGTCCTTCGATAAGCTTCGAGCACTTCTCCTTTTGGGTGTAGGATTTGCCGAGTGCCTCTAACTCGTTTATTATGTCAACGAAGCGAGCGTAATATTCCTTCATCTTCTCGCCCTGTTGCATATGAAACATTTCGTAATCTTTGTTTACAACTACGAGTTTAGAGTCTCTTACCCTACTCGTCCCTTCATGTAGAATGAGGAGGGAGTTCCAAATTTGATATGCACTCTTACATGTGCATATCTTATTGAAGTCCTCAGGCTCCAATGCGCATTGCAAGGCGTTCATTGCCTTGGCATTGCTTACCTCCGCGACAATCTCCGCGGTAGTCCATTTCTCAAAGTCTTCTTCTTCGGGCTCGATGTATTCCTTCATTGTGGTCCTCCATAAGGATGCACTCCGGAGGAAGGTTTCCATCCGGCATTTCCAATACCCGTAGTTGGTACCGTTGAAGAACGGAGGCCTCGTAGAGGAATGTCCTTCCATCACCGAAGATGCTCCTTCACGGTTCCTGAAGGTGTCATAGTTGGAAGGTGGACGCACGGTCTTGTTGTCGTTGGCAGACATAGCTAAGTATCTGGCTCCGATACCAAATGTAATGCCCTACAAGCTACTGCACAAGTACTAGAGGGGGGTGAATAGTACTTTAAAAATAACAAGGAGTATAATTCCAAATTATAGTGCAAACAACTACCAAAACAATTTGCGGAAGCTTAAATTGAATGACAACAACAAATTTAACAATGCTAACAAGAGATGTTAATGGGTTCGGATCCACCCAAGTCTCCCCGACTTGTTCCCGGTGATCCTACGTCCCAACCACCCGGATCCCCTCCGGATACTTAGGTTAGAAACCCTAACCCAAGATTTCCACTATGATATCTTGTGAAAAACCTTCACAAGATCAAATCATACATACAATGGCAATAGTGAATCCCACAACCCGGGATCACAACCTTCTCTCACAACCGAGAGAATCAACAAGTAATATAAATGAGTTTATATTGAAATAAACAATCTTACCACAAAATCCTATACCTTGAGTTTTTCTTACCAAATAGGTGAAAGGAAGGATTTGAGGAAGATGAAGTCACCAAGACCTAGCACCAAGGAAATGACTAGCAATAGGTGCCTAGGAGAGATTTGGAGACTTGAATCAAGCTAGAGCTTGAAGGGCTCACCAAGAACAAGCTTCTCTCAAGATGGATTCTAGATCTAGAATGTGAGAGAATGGGTTTCTTGTGAGGAAGAGAGCTTTAGAAATGAGTGAGAATGGCTATCTCTTTCTATCTCAATGAATCTCTTAATGGCAGCTCTAACCTAGAGAGAAATGACCTAGGTTCGTATTTATAGGGTCCCATAAAAACAAGTTAGGTCAATTCCCAACGGATAGAAATCTGAGGCAACTAGTCGGTCAAAGAACAACCACTGACCGACTAGTTCATCAACTAGTCGGTCAGTCAAACAACATGGACCGACTAAGTGAGGAACAGAGCAGAGATAGAAATTCAGACCTAGAAATCTAGTCGGTCCAAGAAGACATTCTGACCGACTAGTTTCACAACTAGTCGGTCAGTCAGTGAACGGAGACCGACTAAGAGGCAAAATGAAATAGTCTGAATACAAATTGACTTAGTTGGTCCAAGAACAAAAGTTGACCGACTAGATTGTCAACTAGTCGGTCACCAAACGTTCTTAGACCGACTAACGATAAACAGTAGCTTAGGAGAAATTTAGCATGTACAGTAAATCACAACTAGTCGGTCAAAGAAGCATCACTGACCGACTAGTTCACAAACTAGTCGGTCGGTGAGTCAACGTAGACCGACTAACTGTAAACAGTAAGGTGCAAGAAATTAAGAAAGCAAACTAGTCGGTCCAAGAAGCTCTGCTGACCGACTAGATCACCATCTAGTCGGTCAGTACTTCTTCTTGTACCAACTAATATGCACAAACAAGTCCGAATCTTCGAGGAAGTTAGAATGAACTTGTACTAAGATCCTAGAGCTACGATATGAGCGTTATGAAGATAGAATCGTAAGATATACTCAAGGCTTAACATTCTATAGATCGAAGCTTAAAAGACTATAAATAAAACCTTAATAAACGGTCTTCGAGAGCTTCGATTAATTCTTCATGACTTCCTAAACGGCGCAAGAGCTTCAACGAAGCTTTAGGCATGAATACGAGCTTTGAGAAGTGTTGAGATGTCGCTTTGATTGTTCTCGTGAAGTTGGCGACGATCTCCAATACTGCGCTCACAAATTGTTAGTTCATGAATTATTTATGTTTGCTCATCATCCAAAACCAAATCCGGGGAGTCCAATAATCAACATATAACTCTACCAAGTATCTACCCCCTCCACTTGGATGGTCCTCACTATGGTCTTCAGCGAGACCAATACTTTGCAAAGTCTGGGGTCCCCCTGTAAGACCACTGCTCTCCCATCGTCCTGGAATTGCATCCTGAGCAGCTTCCAGTTCACGGTCATCTCCTCTAGCGTCTGTAACCAAGACATGCCTAGGATGACATCTGCACTCCACAAGTCTAGAGGCAGGAAATCAGCTATCACCTGCATCCCCCTGTAGTGTCAGCACCAGTCCTCTATAGACTCCACGGCTGTTCTCCTTCTTCCCCGTTTCCATCATCACACTGAAACTGCCACAGTCCGTCACCTGGAGCTCTTGTTGGGCCACCATTCTCCTAGAAATGAAATTGTGGGTCGCCCCACTATCAATAAGCATTGTCACCTCCTGGTCGTTGATATGCCCTCTCAACTTCATGGTATGGTTCGGTGTGAACCATACCACGGAGTTAAGGGAACCTCCGCCACATCTAACTGATGACGCTCAGTCTCCTCCTCATCATCAGTGGTATTATCCTCCACATCAGCCTCGTCGTCCTCATCCTCAAGTAGCAGCACCTGAAGTTTGCGCCCCACACACCTATGGCCTGGCGTGAACCACTCGTCGCAGTTGAAACATAGACCCTTCTGGTGCTTCTCCCTCATCTTCGCGTTAGTCGTCCTCCTGAACTGTCTCCCAGCCTGTGGTGCACTACTCTTCTCCACACTCTTCTCCTTGGTGACATGATCCACTCCCGTAGTGGTCCTCTGCTGCTCTCCTGTCGATGTCTGGCTATGGGAAGCTGGCCCGCTCCAACCACCACTCGCTTTCCTATCCTCAAACTGACAGTCATCTGCCATCTGAGCATACTCTATGGCCTCCATCAGGCTCTGAGGGGTTTGCATGCGGACCGCTGCTCGAATTGTGGCCTTCAGCCCCTTCATGAAGGTGCTCTCCATTATCTCATCCGACACCCCATGCACCTGCCCTGACAGAGCCTCAAACCTCTCCAGGTAGTCCCTCACGGTGCCGTCCTGCCTGAGTGACAGCAGCTGCTCCCTCACATTTCCCAGATGGGGATCTCTGTACCTCTCCGCCATCTGATCACTGATCTCCTCCCAAGAGAAAAAAGGACGCCTCACATCCTTCCACTGGAACCAAGCAATGGCCTTCCTATCCAGACATATAGCCACCGCCTCCAGCTTCTGCTCATCTATTATACGAGAGACCCTGAAAAATCTCTCTGCCCTGTATATCCACGACACTGGATCCTCTCCCTCAAATACGTGCATCTTCAGCTTTCGCAGCCTGTCCATATTAAACGCCCACTGGCATCCTCGTCGCCCGTCGTGTCTGGGCTGGTGGTAGTGCTGCCACCTTTCCTGATGCCGCTCATAGCCCCACGTTGGCCTCCATCATGGAAACTGTGACCCCCTCGTGGGCCTCCTCCTCGACCCCTATGTCCTCCCCCTGTCGCCTCCAAACCGGCCCTTGTGGTCCTCCTGGTAGTCTCTATACCCTCTCCCAAAGTCTCCAGGGTGCCCCTCATGGGTGTGGGGTGGAAGTCGTAATCTATCATCACCATACCGAGGGTCGGGAGGGTCCCGAAACCATCCTACATCATCACCATACTCCTGAAAAATTTCCGGGTTCAATCCGTCGTCGAAACCACGTGTTGGGTCCTTCGAATAAGGCTGAAAATCACCGAAGGGCTGCAAAACTTTCTGCCGTGCACCAAATCCCCTGCGGGGGGTTATCCTCTGGTCGGCGGGGCCCCAGCGGCGCTAAGGGGCCAGTAGGCCCTGTCGTAAGCTGTCGGGCCCCCAACGGCCTTGCTGCTGGTCGGCGGGGCCCATCGGGGCCCTGGGAGTGTTCGCCGGCCCCGGCCGAGGCTGGGGGGTGACGCCAGCCCCCCGCCGAGGCTCCTGGGGGCCCGCGGGGGCCTGGGGAGGGACCCACGGCCCCCCAGATCTCTACCACAACTTTTGGGGGAGGCAGCTAGGCCCGTCGGCCTCCCGTCTCGCCTCTTCCGCTTCCGGTCGCTGCTATCAAGATCCGTGAGTCTCCCGTCCTCCGTATCTGTCGCCACATGCTTCCCCCTGTCCAAAGGTGGCACCTTTGTCGTTGTTTTAGGGTTCGCGTTCCCTCTTTTCAATTGCGCTGAGATCTCCCCAAGTTCGAAGATGATTTTGGCTAAGGCTTCGCCGTGTTGATCCAACTTCGAATCCACCCTCGTAAATCACTCATCGTGTGTCGTTAGGGTGTCCTTCATGCTAGCGATTTCTCCTGACAATTTCTCTTCCATCCCATCGGTCCGATCCTTAGATCTAGTAGCCGCCGCCATGGATCGACGTGCTCTGATACCAAAATGATAGGACTTCGATGAAACTGAAATTTATTGGAATAATAAAAACTGAATTTTTATTAGATAAATAAGCTACAAATAAGAGGTAATCTTCTCTCCCAAGACGCCGATTGATAAGGGACGTCCGCACCTTCCCCGAAGAATATGAAGAGCTATTTATCTCGCACACAAAAATCAAATCAAGCATAAAACAAAACCGGAGGCTAACCCAAGCTTATTAAATATCCCACATTCCCTCTAATTACAAGTTTGCCATTAAGAATAATAATAAATAGAAATAGAAGATATAGAATTGCGAAAACACCTCTTTTAGTCCTTGGCATGAGCCGGCCTCCTCCCTTGGTGGGCTGCTTGTACACGTGGAGCCCATCACTTTCCTAGATTTGCTTCGAGATAAATCTTAAATCTCCCAAGATATACTCTAATCTGTTACTAATCTTTCTTGTTCTTCCCTCAATTTCCCACTCCTTCAACAAAAGAAACTAGCCCTAAACCCTCCTCCACTATATAAGTGTCTTTCTTCTTCTTCACTCAATTTCCCACTCCTTCAACATAAGAAACTAGCCCCAACCCCTCCTCTACTATACAATGGACTGATTTGTCCATAATTATAAAATGCCACTAAGACCCAAAATTACAAGTTTGCCACTTGGATATCAATTCTAACAGAGATCTTTTGGTGGGTTGCTCCCAGGTTGTATAATCTTAGTGTGGCTAACATGCCCTTTTAAACAGGATTCTTGTAGCAGCAGACTGTTGGCATTTGGTTGGCAGACAATCATGATAATTGTGGAAATTATGTTTTGTAGTTAACTTAGCCAAATGCTCCATCACCGTCCTCATGATGAAAAATCAGGGAATGTTGGCAAAGCTGTGGTCTTACGAAAAATAGAAATGAAAACTATGATACTAAATTCCCTAATTTTTCGATATCTTCCTATCTTATCTAGAAGGTTAAGTATTGATGTTCTCATTATTTGATGCTTGCCAAACTGAGTTCTATGAAATAATTCACATGTTTGTAAGCAACAATAAATCCGTATTTTTTTTTGTTTTTGAAAGCAGAACTTTGTAATTAGAGCATTAAGATTTGTGCTGTACCTATGCCTAGTTATGGTATAAATTACACTCATTTACTGATTGAGTGGACGTGGTGCTCTAATCTGTAGTAATTTTTGTCTTGATATCCACTTTGTATTGTCATTATAAGGTCAAGTATTTTTTTGAAGCATTAATTTCCCCCGGTATTGTAGCTTCTAGGCAGGCTTGTAAAATTTGGTTTATAGCTTATTATGCTGACGTTTGAAACTTATCCCTTCTTAGTTTTGTTTATTCTTTTAGCTAGAGTTTGCAGAGAGGAAAGATATTCCAGTTGCTGAGGGTTCACATGTGACTATCACGGTATGTCTTGAATCTGCATAATTTAAAAAGGTTTGCTAAGGTATAATTTTGTAAATAACACTCTTTTTCTAATTCTTCTATATGATGAAGCAGATATGCCCATAAAAGCAATTTTGTAAACTGGATTCCGACAGACACCCATGACCTAATCTTTCTTCCTATCTTTTAACATATATCACCTTCTTGCGTGCTTATCGTAAAGTAAAAATCTAGACACCACTTCCTCCAATTGTTAGGCATATGATATAGTGCTATTTGATAGCGATAGAAACATTGTTCATCGTTTAGTGGTAGTATAGCTCACCAAACGATGGTAGCCAAAATTGTGCAACCCAAACAATGGTACCAATGTCCAATCCTCTACAACCGGGCACGGAGACAAAGTCCATTTTTGTTACTTATCCAAATGTGAGGTACAATGCCCCACGTTTATGTTTACTAATTCAAATCCAGACAAAGTGCCCAACACTTTTACTAATTCAAGTTGACATTTCCCATGCGCTTCAAGCTGGAATGATACAAGAAACAACCATCCTTTCTTTGTTTAAGTATTAATCAATTGCAGAATTAAATTACTAACCTGGTTTCCATTACATGTCATTCCCTGTTTTTGCCAAAATTACACTTTAGGGAGTCTATAACACTTTGTGAACAAGCATGTTACGATTCCACTTAGTCCCACATCAGACAAAAACAAAAGAAATGAAAAACAAAAGAAATGAAATGTTTAAGACAAAAACAAAAGAAATGAAATGTTTAAGTATTAGATGGTTTCTCCACCTAATATCAATCGGTTTTGGGTTGGATGCGAACTAATACTTAACAATTGGGGTGTGAGTCCAGTGTTAGGGGACTAGTATGTGATGGGTTTTTAGTAAGGTTAGTGTTAGGGGGGCTAGTATGAGCTAGGTCTCTAACAAATGTGCTAGTGTTAGGAGCTTAGTATATGATGGGTCTCTAATAATTGGTATCAGAGCAAGGCCCATGCTACGACTCACGTTACGGAAGAGGCGACCTAGGGAAGGAACGACCTAAGAGGGGGCAACCTGGTAAAAGCTAGAGTGGGCTACTAAGAGTGGGTACTCCAGAGTGGGCGCCGTAGACAACAGTTGTCGGAAGCGTGGTGGTAATCTCACTTAGTCCCACATCGGACAAGAACAAAAGAATAAATTGTTTAAGTATTAGAGGGCCTCTCTACCTAATACCAATTGGTTTTGGGTTGGATGCTAACTAATACCTTAACAATTGGGGTGTAAGCCCAGTGTTAGGGGACTAGTATATGATGAGTCCTTAGTAGATGTTACGGCCTGTTTTTATCTATACATATTTTCGTACGTATTTAATTAGTATAGTGATTTATTGGAGTAATATATATATATGGTTGTAATCATTATAGCTCGAAACGCGACTTAGCGACCGCGTTTGTATCTTCTTTAATTTTTTCATTGAGTTGTTTGCAGGAGCGAGATTATAATAATCCGATTATCTTAAAATTTACCCCGCCCTAATTTAACCCGAATCCTAATGAGTCGTAATATCTCGATCAAATCTAAACCAATGATCTAAAGATCTTACTGTCGATCTTCTGATCAAATCTCGACCGAACCGATCCTATCTTAACTATGTGATTCTCCCAATCGTATCTTAATCTGAAGTATTAACTAAATCAATCTCTTAAACAAAACTTTTCTAAATATCTTGATGAATCATCCAAACCATATCTACATCTTAATATATATATATCTAGTATCTTAATTGTTTTCCTAAATCAAACCTTATCAAAATATCTTTATTAAAAGGATTAATCCAAAACAATCTTAATATTCCAAGCTAAATAAACCGTTTGAATACTTTAAATATTGATTTCCCTAAATCAAATCTGAATCTAGTAAATCATAATAAATCTTAATAACCAAATCATATCCATTATTTTCTACCTAAATCATTGTTATCGAATCTTATATCCCAACTTAATTCTCTAACTAATCCTATCAAATCTTTTATTAACTAAACAATTTTCATCTAAATCATATCCTAAACCACTTTTAATTTAATTCAAATATTACCATTACTTAATATTATCTAACCCCTTTAACAAATTTGTAAAATCGTATGTTAATAAATCCTAACTTAATTATTGTTATTATCCTAACTAATCTCTCTCCAACGTTCTCTCTCTATCCTTAAGCCCGCAGCCCGCACCCACGTAAACGCACACAAATCTCCCCCACTCACCCACGTTACCCCAGGCGCGCGTTCCCCATCAATCTCTCACATTCACCCTGCATACACATTCGTCCCCTTAAAAGGCCATGCACAACACCTCACCGGACCCCAACCCAGCACGTCCCCTCCTCCCTCTTATCCTTCTTCCTCTTTCTTTCAAAACCCAGGACACTCCACTCCCCTTAACCCAAAGCCCAGGCTCCCACAAGGCAACCCATGCAAAGGACAGCTCCCCTCTAAGCCTCGACTGCCCGCTTACCCACGACTCCCCTCAGCACCCTCTCCGTTCACCTCCTAAGCCCATCGGTGACCTCCCCTCCCGCCATCCACGGCACACACCGCCCCGCTTTCTCTTCGACAGCGCCCTAAGCCTCCGATTGCCCTCTCGCCGGCGACCAGGCCCCGTTCTCCCCTTTCCCCTTGCCAAGTCCGCCTACCTCCGACCTGCTCTCGACCCCACCAAACCCCAATTTCCCTTCCGACCTCCTCCAGCCCTCCACCGGCATTCCCGAAGCCCACAAGCCGCAGCCCTTCGCCGTTCGCCCGACCACCTCCGTCCGACAATCACTGACCAGCTCCGCCACCACCGTCCGCTCAACGCCCTGCACATCTCACCCTCTTCCACTCTATTCAAAACAGCGCACCGCTCTCGCCCCAACTCTGCCTCACTTTGCCGGTGAACTCTCCCGAGTCCTCACCGCCGACCTCGCCACTGACCATCCACCGTCCGCCCTGCCCGCGGGAGCCCCCTCTCCTCTCCCCTCTCTCCATCAGCCACGAGCACCCCCAGAGCCGCCTCCTGCACCGCCGGAAGTCGCCAAGCCCCGCCACCTCGCCTCGCATCCAGCCCGCCTCCGTTGATCCTCTTCCAGCACCCCTCCAGCCCTCCGTTTGAAGTCCACCACACCCCCAACCCTACCGCCTCATACCTTCCTCCCAAAGCTCCTCCCGCCGTCTCCCGCAATCGTCGGCAGCCTCAAACCCGCCTGAGAACCCCCTTCGACTGCCGCACCGCTGAGCGCCTCGACCTTCGACCACCCCTCCATCGCCCTCCAAACCTTCGAGATCCCACCTCCTATCTCCACTCTCCAAACCGCAACCTCCACCTTCGGCCATCCCAGGCACCTCGCTTCATCGCCACCTCCTCAGGCAACCCCGGCCTCCGACCCCAGCTCCCCACGCCGCAACACCTCCCCGTGCCTCCGTTCATCCAGCCCGATCTCTGACACCACCGACGACATCACTGCCACGCACCGTCATATCGCCACCCGCCGCCGCCTGGACCACCGATGCCCGCCGCGCCCACCTGCAGAACAATGAGGACGAAGGATGTGGGTGCATGAGTTTTAACGTAAGCCTATATTGGGTTATTTTATATATATATATATATATATATATATATATATATGTTTTTGATGTTTCAGTACATGTTACAATTAGTAGTATACAGTAGTGTATTATTATTAACAGTAAGTAGGAGACTACCTTATTTATACATATATGGTTAATGTTACATATATTAGTTAGTTTGTATATTTATATGTAAGTATGTTAGTTAGTTAAAAATAGTATATGTTATTAAATCAGTATTAATAATAGGATACGTTAGAATTTATATTTAATCCCTAAAGCTTGATATCGTGTATCCTTTGGCACATCTATATCACGCCCCTTGTTACGTCCGCTCGGACACTAGAATCGCCAAGTCAGGCAAGTGTACTTTTTACAGTTTTTTTAATATCGTTACATTCAATTGACAGATCAAGAATTGCTAGTTTTGCTTATTATCATGATACACATCATGCTCGTACACACTTGGTTGCATGGATGTTGATGGAATACATTAATGGAATGTATTGATGGAGTACTTTGGCAGTGATGGAATACCTTAAAATCGTAAATTCTTGCTTTTGATTTGGCTACATCATGCTCGTACACACATCATGCTCGTCAGTCATATGTGACTAGTCTGGCTCGTGTTTCAGTAAGGTCACATGATGACTAGTCTGGCTCGTGTTCCAGTATATGGCGATTTAGCATTCTGGCTCGTGTTCCAGCATAACACTTGGGTGTGGTTAGTCCAATGTAGTAGAGGTCGGAATGCTAGATTGCACTTTATTGGTGAATTCGAACGACACCTGGCCGAGTCGGTGAGTAAAGAGCCACGGGTAGCTTCCGTTGGCTTGGGTGCAATTATAGTACTTCCCCCTCAGACATTGGGCTTGTCACTAGACACACGTTATTGAATGACACACCATTTTACTGCTATTGAGAATTGTGTAGTCTGCTAGCCCTCTTACCTTGCTCATGTACAAATGCCATGCTTGTTACTTGCACACTACACATGCCATGCTTATTACTTTACACATTACACTTACCGTGCTTACCACTCTACACATTACATCTGCCATGCTTACTGCTTTGCACACTACACTTGCCATGCCACTGCTTTGCACGCTACACTTGCCATGTTTACTACCTTGCACACGACACTTGACATGCTTAGCACACTACAATTGCTATGCTTACCACTCTGTGCACCACATTTGCCATGCTATACGTTTCTTACGCTGCCATGCTTTAATTATTGAAATCTTATTATGTCACTCACCTTGCCTTGTTAATGATTTTGAAAACCTTGCCGAGGGTCAATTTCTTAATATTTTAAATCTTGCCGAGCGACCCTTGCTGATGTATATTTCCTTGTGTCCATCTTGTGAAATATAGTTCTAGACAGATTTGCAGAGGAGTATGCTTAGAGGCTGAACAGGTTGATCAGGAGTGCCTTGCCACTAAGATTCCCCTCTGAGGAGCATAATACCTTCGCAGCATCGTTGTACTTATCTTTCGTTTATTAATTGTATGGGCTTTATGACCATCCCTCTTTTATTTCCTTCATTGTTGTAGTCCTTTTGAGACTTGAGATTGTAATAAATAAATTATCTGTGTTATTTGAGTTGCATGCAAGAATCTGCAAGTTGTTATCACAGTGCTTATTGTGTTTAAACCAAGGAGGAAGAAAAGAAAAAGTACATCCTTCTTGCTTTAAGCACATGCGGACCCGCTCGCGTCCTCGCTCTTAAGTATAATGGGAAGCGGTGCGTGACAGTAAGGCTAGTGTTAGCGGGCCTAGTATGAGATGTGTCTTTAACAAATGGGTTAGTGTTAGGGGCCTAGTATGAGCTGAGTCTCTAACAAAGCACCAATCCTTTATATTTATGTTTTTACCTAAATTGCGTATTATTGTTATTTATATAACCAAATACAATACGATTATAATCCTTATTCCAATTCCAATTTTTATGCAAATTCTAGGTACTAGTTATTATCTAATTATTAAATATACACATTTTACACAAAAGTCCTACTTCTATATCTTGTTTAACACTTCCCTTAAGCCGGATCATATACATCGCTATTTCCAGCTTGTCGCAAGTAAGCTGTACTTGTGCTCTTCCAAGTGATTTGGTCAATAGATTTGCAAGTGATTGGTAGAAGACTGTTTTCGCTTGATAATACTTGCTTCGAACTTCTTTCAAATTAAGTGACAATGCGCTTTAATATGATTTGTTCATTTATGAAACACATGATTTTTGCAATATAAATAGCAGCCCAATTGCACAATGTAGTCTCATAGTAGGTGAAAACTTAGAATCCATCGGGAAATAATCATATTCACACAAGCTCACACATTGTGTATCCACACAAGTTCACATCTGGTGTCAACCATGACTCGATATTTCGACTTTGGACTCGATCTAGACATGACTCTGCTAATTAGTTTTCTATGACACAATTTCCATCAACAAGAACACAGTAGCATATGATTGAACTTTTATTGGTAGGACATCTAGTCCAATTTGCATCAGAAAATCTTACTATGCGATTATGGAGACAATTATAATAATGGAGTCCTTTGCCACGATCACCTAATTAGATATCATAATATTTGAATCACAGTATACCAATGAAATGAATTGTTCATAAAGTAGACATGAATTGACTCACTACGCTCATTGGATATGGAATATTAGTTTGAGTCGTCGTGTTGTAATTGGATTTTCCGAACATTTCTCTTGTTTCCTTTTGAATTGTTTAAAAGCTCCTTAGTTAGTAACAAATTGAAATTTGGACCCATCGATATTGACACCCAAGTATATCGACATCTGAAAGCTTATCTAACACACGTTCACCGATAGACAAATCCCTTTAAATATTGTCACATAAGTACCTAAGAAATAACATGGTTACCCAATCATTCGTCTGGAATTCCTATTGATATGGCTTCAAGCCATCTATTGAACAGTGTCATCTGTAATCACAATATCATCTACACAAACAACCAAAAACGACCTGTGTTCATTAAGCTAATGAAAGAAGAATGAATGATCATTTTGTAAATACTAAACCCCAAACTCCTAAACTACCATGATAGATCTTTCAAATCAAGCTTTAAGAGATTGATTCAAAGCATTTAATGACTTTTTGAGACGTCAAATCTTTCTAGATTCTTTTGAGCTACAAATCTCGAGGGTTGCTTCATATAAATTTTCTTATCAAGAACTTCATAAAGGAATACACTGATAATATCTAGCTAATGAAGAAGCCAATAATTTGTAAATGCAAGTGTGATGGGCGAACGTGTCATTTTTTGTTATGAAAGAAAAGATATTTTGAAAATCCACACCATACATATGAAAGTATACTTTACTACCAAAAGACCTATTGTGATGTAGTTTCACTATGTATGGCCTACGAACCCAACAACTATCTTTTCACGGGAAAGGGAAACTTGTTCTCATATTTAATTCCTTTCTAAAGCTTTCATATCATATTTTATTCCTTTTAATTGACTTGGATTTGGGCTCCTAGAATTGCAGATGCAACGGAGATCTCCTTGCAATATAAGGTTTCAAGCCCTAGATCGACATCAATCACTGCTGTGGCAACCCAGTTTGGTCGCCCGACCCCAGGGAAATGGCAGTCCCTTTTATCCTCTCTTAAGGCCGGTGGAAAGGGCACACGCCACTGAGAAGATCCAGTGTGGTGTCTGACGGTTGGCCAATGGAGGAGATGTGAGTGGGGGTGGTCGGGATGGGATCCAAAAACGACGGAAATGAGACAACGACAGTTGCAGCGGTCAAGGGTCATCTCCAAAGGGGGGATTCGTCAATGATGCTGGCAGACAACTTCTCTGACAAGGTTCACGGACCCGCGGCTACGATGAACGACACTAAGAAAGTCGATTAATGGGGATGAATGAGGAAGATGCTTTTGCAAGGGAGAAAGATGGGTGGACCATTGCGAGACAATGTAGGGGTGGCAATCATAGTAATCACTTAAAATTGAACAGAAATGATATGGGTGTTCGTAGATGTTCTGACATGGCAGACCTATTGATGTTGGGATCAATGGACATCTAAGCGCTGCTGATCGAACGTGAAACGCATACACTCCAAAATTTATTGCTGGGATTGGTCTCCAACGTTGTAATGGGACAAACATAGAGCCGACGATTGCAGACTTGACTATATTACACCGAAGAAAGATTCTGAAGGACGCTTGTTTGCCCACATCACCAAGGAAGAAATGATGCCAAAGTTGAGTAATGGGAAAATACGTTGGTTGGCTTTGTGTTTGGAAATAGGTCCCCTTTTCCAACCTAAAAGCTTGTTTTCTCAATTGTGGAAGCACCGTGTTTGGAGGTTCTCTTGGGAAAATGGCTTCTTTTTCTTTAAGTTCTCACTGATCGACGATTGTACTAGAATTCTTCGAGAAGGACATTGGCTTTTCGATGGTCATTTGATTGTTCAATGAAAATAAAGTGCTGACATTGGTATGTGCCAAGACTTGCGTTTGTTCCAGTTTGGGTTCGTTTTTCAGCTTTAGAGCTCAAACATTGGTTAAGAGAAATCATTACTAAAGTGACAAGTCTAATTGAAAAACCATTATATATGGACAAAGCCACAGTGATATGTGAGATATTGAGTTCTTCTTCTATGCCGGCCCTCGGTGGAGTTTGCGTGTGACGAAGGGTAACCAATTGTATTGATATGTCTATTTTTTCTTGGAATGTGCAAGGTTGAACAAATGGCTACGATGTCAGGATCTTCAAGGGCTTCTAAGATTGCGTTCACCTACATTGGTAGGTCTTATGAAAGGGAATTGATTTGTGCATCGATCGAATTGATTTACGCACATACCACTTAAATTTTTACTCCGAGCACATACCAATTAAATATTATTATTTAAGTTTTTGAGCAACACACAAGCAGAAATACCGAAAATATCCATAAGCCAAAACACCCTAAATCAGTTCATTGATTTCTTCTGCGTAAATAGAAGGCGCTACAGTGTACTTAACCTTGTATAAAATCATTTTATTTCCAAAAAAGTTCTTACATATACGTATCTACTGAAGGATGATTCGAATCGTGTTAAATTTTATTCGAACAAGTTTATGGGACGAAAAATCCGAAAGCTGTACATCGTTCAGAAAATTTTTAGGACGCGACCGATTTTAGGACACAAAAATCGTCAAGAAAAATTTGGATTTTTGTCGGATGTAAAGAAAAACTTGAAATTCTTAAGAAAAACGCAAAACCGAATGATGAGTGATATTGGTATGTGCATTAATTTTTACTCATCGTGTACAACGGGCAAAAATGTTTTGCATGTTGTGTGCAGTGATTAATTTTGGTCTGTGAATAACTTCTTATTCATTGTACACAACATGTAAAATTTTTGACTGTTGTGCGCGGTGTAATTTTCAGGCTACAATAACAAGCACATTTATGTCAAGTTTCATAGTCAAAATTGGCAATGTAACATATTTGTGTGAATCTAATTTTATGTCAAATTTGTTAATGTATCATATATGTCAACTTTGTCAATTATTAGATATGTCAAATTTAGCAATGTACCAGATAAATCAATGTATTATATATGTCAATGTATCAGATTTGAGGTTCATTTTATATTTATGTTAAAAATGCTGAGAATATGAATATCAAATTTAATGATATATGTATGTATGTTTGTATTTCATCTTACTACAACATCAATGTATACTAAAGTACATCATACAATAAAGAGGATATATACCCAAAACAAAACCACATTATTGGTGACATATCAATCATTTTCCTATGGCTCGACTGTCCAGATGTTGATACATTATTCATCTTATAATTGCCACTGGCAGCTTCTCTTATGTTAATTTCATTGGTATTGGAAAAAGAGAAACTTGTTTCCTACTGGATATCTTCATAATTCCTATTTCGTTCTCGCAACATTATCTTTAACTTTGTTGGTTCATGTAGCAACTCTATGGTATATTTCTTTTCACACAGACAGTTCCCTCTCATCAACCCAAACAAAAATTACATTCGTTACTCTTTTTGTAATTGATACACCCATAACAATTTCTCCCAATATTTTCTCTTGTCATTGCAGTCATCATCGGAGCTTTCAGTCCATAGAAGAAACTAGGTTGTTTCCTCCATATTTTATTACTATTTTCCTTTGTCATGATCTGCAACAACAAATTTCATCACACAAAATTAACATAATTTTACTTAAAATCCGAACTTAACAATTAAACAAAATTTTGAGCATGCTTGCAAACTGATTTAAATTGTCACGAGAACAAAATTTCATGATACAACAAATTCTTTATTGGGTTCATCACTGAATCTAAACTGATTTGCAATATAAATGATCTAAGGTCAGATTCACTGATGAACCCAACGAAGAATATGTCACGACTTACGAATTTTGTGTCAGTAGAAGTGGAGGAGAATAAGTTGTGAGTAGAGGAGGGTTTGTGGGCAGCCATTATAGAGGAATTGGACAAGGCTGACGGGCAACGAAGGCAAATTCTCGCACGTGACCCTACAAGAATGCAAGGAAATCCTTGAATCAACAGGGAGTGCCCGTGAATCAACAAAGTAGTGGTGTGCGAGATGAGTAAAAATTGATGCATATACCAAAATTACTCACCACAACAGGCAAAGTGAGTAAAAAGTGATGAGCAGACCAAACTTATTCACTGAGCACAACCATTAAATTTTTTTAATTGAGCACAACTGCAAGTGCGCGGTAAGTAATTTTGGTCTTTGCATCACTTTTACTCACTGCACACAAGCAAAATTTGTTACCTTTTATGCGCGGTAAGTAATTTTGGTCTGTGTATCAATTTTTACTCATAGCGGATAACATGCAAAATTTTATCTGTTGTGTGTGGTGAGTAATTTTGGTCTGTGCATCATATTTTTACTTACTGCGCACAACAGGCAAAAAGTGATGCCACACAACAAATTGATACAATACATCAAATTTTCAAGATACAACATAACAAGCAATTCATATACCATATTTCAGGATACAAGACATCAATTGATTTGAGCTTGCATGGAAACTGATACCACACATCATAATTTGTTGTTCCAACACAGTCAGCAATTCAGGTATCATATTTCAAGATACAACACATCATAATTTTTAGCATGCATGCAAACTGATACCATATTTCAGCAGAACAAAATTTCATGAAACATCACATCAAATCATGCAAACTGATACCAAATATCCAAAGTGATACTATATTTTAGGATACCAATATTGTGAGCATGCATGCAAACTGATACCAAATTCATGAACCAAAAACCATTTTTCATTAATACCAAATTCAGGATTACAAAAATATGAAAAATATACATAATCCAAAAATACAGTATTGTAGGATATACATGAAATTTTGTTTTGTATACATGATATACACAGTTTCGTTTTTTTTCAAAAAAATTTAAGCGGTATTTGCGCAAATCAATTTGGTGGGTGCACAAATCAATTCAGCTTATGAAAACTTAAATCAAAGAATCTTGTTTACATCAGATCTTATCTTGTTTCTTAAGAGAGTAGTCTTCAGTCAATAATCATGTAAACTCCAAGGGTGGTAGAATTTGGATTTTATGGGATTGCAAGACTTACACACTTCTATTCTCCTCGCTCAGGTGATCACAATCACCCATAATTGCCCAAGGTAATCAACCAATAAAATTATGAATATGTGATAAATCAGATCACAGAGCACATCGAACAGTAACACTTTTTGTTTATGGTGCTAATCGGGTGGCTGCCCGCTGAGCTCTATGGTCTGATTTATCACGTATTCATAACGTTATTGGTTGATTGCCTCGGGCCATTCTAGGTGATTTCAACACTGCATATCACGGCGAGGAAAAACTAGGAGGTTGGTCTCTATCTTATGCTACTGTGAAACCTTTTAATAGATGCATTGAGGTATGCAGGATCATGGACTTAAAATGTGTTGGTAGTACTTGGAACAATCATTCTGGGGAAAGACATGTCTCTGCCCGTCTGTATAGTGTCCTTTGCAACATTGATTGGATTAGCACACTGTCCTCATCGCATCATCGCATCATCGCATTATCCACAAGTGACCACTTGCCAATACTTTTAAAGTTAGGAGATTGAATCATGTTAGGACAAAAGCCATTCAGATTCTTCAAATATTTGACCCGTCTTATAGAATTTGACAACATTTTGCAAGGTTCCAATACATATGGTGTTTCTCAACTTTAGGTTGTGTTTAAATTGAAGATGCTAAAAATTCACGTTAATTCTTGGGTCCACGGTTTTATTGATGACACTGCCTTGCATATCAAAGAACTTTGAAAATAGCAAGAATACGACTATTAGTTAAATAATAATCGCTTAACCCACTTAAGCACTGAAATAGGATATTGGTTATATCGGGAAGAGTTAAAATGACGTCAAAAGAGCAGAATGATTGAAGGGGACAATAACACCTTTTTCTTTATAGCTACCAAAACCATGTACTCTATAAACTCATGTCTTATTCAATTCTGAATGCAGTATATGGATAATAGTGCAGATATTCGAATCGCAGCTCCATCCTACTTCTATAATCTTTTTAATCAATCAAATTATTGGAATGTCTTCTCTTACCTTCCTCTTTTGAGAATGTTAACTGACACAGCTACTGATTGGCTTATTCGACCGGTCTCATTTGAGTAAATAAGAATGTGTTTTTCAATTGGGAGTTGATAAGGCAACATGCCCAGACAGTTCCAATGCTTAATTCTATCAGGTTAATTGGGATGTAGTGAGTTGTGATGTGGTAAAAGCAGTGAAATTTTTTTTAATTCAGGAAAAATCTTGAAGGAAATAACCCATATATTTCTCTGCCTTGTGTCAACAAAACAATCGGCTTCTATTCTAAGCGACTATATGCATATTTCCTGTTGTAATGTGTTATACAATATTATATCCAAAGTCTTTTGCAATCGAAAGTTATATCCAAGGTTATTTCTCCACACCAATATGCTTTTCTAAAGGTTCGTCTTATTAGCGATGGCTTCTTATTGTCTCATGAATTAATCAGAGATTTCAATAAACTACTTGATAGCTATATATGCCACAAGGTGGATCTTAGAAAGGCCTTTGACTCTGTCAACAAAGAGTTATATATTTCATGATGCATCACCGTATGTGGTTTTCTGCTTGATGGATAGATTGGATCAGAGAGTACATATCTAGCCCCATGTTTTTTGTGCTCATTGATAGTTCACCATTCGAATTCTTCTCAAGTAATCGAGTGTAAGGCAGGATGATAACCTATTCCCTTATTTGTTTGTTTTAGTAATGGAGTTCTTCTCTATAATGTTGGATTTGACTCTGCTTGACGTGTTGATTAAACCAATGAAACGGTATCTTATTCTGACTCCATCGCATCTTCTGTTTGCGAATGATCTATTGATTTTCTGTCATGATGACTTGAATACTGTAGAAAGCCTAAACAGCCTCTCTAATTCTCTGGCCAACATGGTGGGTTTTAAGAGTAGGCTTTTCTGTAGTAAAATGTGTCCAAACTGTTGAGAGATTACATCGGTTGGTGTGCCGTTAGGTACACTCCAAGTTTGCTATTTGGGTCTTCTTTCTATATCTTATCCGAAGGCAATATATTTCTTTCCACTTATCTATAAGTGTAGGAAGTTTTTTGAGGCTATTAATGGCTGGTAGGATGGAGCTAATATGATCAGTCATATATAACTTGACATCTTACTGGATTCTCACTTTCAAGTTACCCAACTTTATCATTCGGACCATTGAGCAGATATGCGCCTTCTTTCTTTGGAATAACAAGTTACATGTCTGGAGTTGGAGTAGTATTTGCATACTAAAAAAGGAGGGTGGACTTGGTCTTCTTAGACTGGCAGACATATATAAAGTAGCAGGCATTTTCCCTTTTTAGAGGTTTATGCATTTTTGATTCTTTATGTGTCATTTTATGCATCGTATTTACATTAAAGATGGAACGGCTCTTCCATTGTCTGTGGCTCACTCTGACACTCAGAAGTTCATTTTGTCCTCCAAGAATTCTGCAGCTTATTCCTTTGAAGTGAACTGTGACTAGTTTTGGCTCTAAGTTGGAAATCATCATCAGTTTTCTCGCTTTGCTCAGCATGACATGTTTGAGCTACGTCTAGGTGTCCCATATTATGATGTGGTATGGTTTGCACAATGCTGTCTAAAAAGTGTTTATTTGCTTACAGATAATAATTAATGACAAGCTGCAAACATTTAATATTTTGATGAAGTGTAGCATACATATTACCAATAGTATCTGTGTTCTCTGCTAGCACCCTATAGAGACTAAAACACCTCTTCTTTGAGTGTTTCTTTGTATCATATTTATAGAAACCATGTCGACTAGAGCTTGAATTATCCACTGGGCCTATTGAGACTCTTATGGATGAAGTGCTACTTATTCGAGATCGTTTAAATAATAGAGTAAAAATTATTGGTTTTGCTCGTCTTGTTATATATTCCGATGGGTTGACACTTATGACATGAAAGAAAGCGAAAGGGGTTTAATAACATTGGTAAACACAAAGTTTTAATTTTTCGAGAAGGGAGACATTACTTTCGTATTGCTTTAGAAAACTGTTCTTAATATGTCTAGAAGATTCTGCATGTTCTCAGGGTCTTATAGGATCGGCTAGTTGGGGATGACGATGCATGTATCCTCTCTCATCTTTGCGTTTAAGAATATGATGGAGCAATATAGTACCCATGAAGTGTATATTGTATTTTATTTTTAGTTAATGAATAATAATTATTACTTTAAAAAAACTTGGATTTGATAACGCATCTTATACATGCTTGGGAATATGGTGTGAATCAATAAAAGAAATAAAAACGTGATGCAAGATGGAAAGAAATGAATAAGATAAGAATTCTTTCAATGGATGTATAGTGCAACTCAATTTACCCTTACAATTAGTAATAGCAATTTCAAAATTTAATTGTGAATCCCCGTTAACTGTGCTCTTTTAAGTAGGCATGGTAAAATCTTGACCTGACTGAATATAGTAGGTTGCATCTATAGGTGCATTGTAGACACTTGTGTTGGTTCTCCATATTTTGTGGTAATGAATTTGGTTCCATAGAAGATATTGAGTTCGCTAGAAAATGTATGATCTGAAACTATAGGGAGAAAACACTGGGGGGTGAATAGTGCTTTATAAAGATAATAAGGAAATTACGCCTAATTAAATGATCCCTTGTGCAACCTTAGTGTGGAATGAAAAGAGAGCAACAAACACAGAAAATCAAACACAAACAAGGGATTTGCCCGGGTTCGAATTCACCGAGTCTCCCCAACTCCTTTGAATCCTATTTCAGCAATCCACTAGCAAACCCGCTAGTGATTAGTAATCCACTAATACACACTTGTCAAAACCTTACAAGTGGACAACCAATACATTTTCTTCCACTTCCCACAAATTGGGAATGGACTACTCTCACAACCGAGAGGAACCTAACCTGGGAATGGACTACTCTCTCAACCGAGAGGACTTCTCAAATATCAAGAGAAAATGTAGAACGAAATATGAAACAATTTCACAACATATGTCTTGAATAATACTCGTAAGAATGAGGCAATAAAGGTATGTGAGATGTGCTCTAAATGATGAGAGTGAGAGCACTTACTAACTTGTCTCAAGATGTGTAGAAATGAATGCTAGAAGCTAATCTTGAAAGCTTTGGAGACAAGTTGAATTTTAGAGCTTGAGCTTGAAATGCTCTTGAATGCTCTAGAATGAAATTAATGACTTTGAATCACTTGAGAGTGTTTTGAATGAAATCTTAGATGCTTAGCTAACCTCTCAAGTCAAAACAGTAAAGCCCTATTTATAAGGCACTGAAATCTGATCACAAATAGCTAAACGCCCCAAGCATTTAATGCTGCAAACGGCTCTTAACGGGCATCAATCCTAGTCAACAGTCGCTTAAAGAAGAACGACCAGTTGGCTGGTGCACTGTTCTGATTGGGCATTAAATGCATTCTAAATGACATATACCGCATGTCTGAAGAAGACTTCATAGATGTCTAGTCCACTGCTCAGTCGTCTGGCACAAAAGCATCAGACGTTTGATCATACAGACAGTTGAGCAACTTGGTTACTAGAATATAGTTGGTCCGACTACCCATGCGTCTGATGTTTATCATCCAGACGTCTGGTCAACTGTTCAGACGTTTGGTAATACAACTTCAGACGGCTAATCATGAATGAATGCAGGAATGAGCTACTAGAAATATTTGCGCTAATTTACCAGACGTCTGATGTATATCATCTACACGTCTGTTTTCTGTCAGTCATCAGATGCCAAGTTAGTGGACTTTCCGCTAGAATTATTCAAACGTATGGAGTTCATCATCCAGTCGTCTGACGATTTGTTCAGACGTCTGGAATTAGAACTTCGGGCATCTGAATGATAGGGTTTTAGAGAACAAAATGCATATGAGCACCAGGCG
The DNA here is from genome assembly GCA_030789695.1 of Scilla litardierei. Taxonomy (NCBI): domain Eukaryota; kingdom Viridiplantae; phylum Streptophyta; class Magnoliopsida; order Asparagales; family Asparagaceae; genus Scilla; species Scilla litardierei. The sequence continues at coordinate 177,750,778 of CM061133.1, read as the reverse complement.
TTTGGAGGCAAAGCACTAGACGTCTGAGTGGGCTGAAAAACTCTTCTTTGAGTTTATGCAAATTATAACCCTATGACACTCAATAATATATGAACTTAAAGTATTGTAAGTGTTGTGAGTGATATTCTATCAAGTCTATTCAAGTCTTAACAAGCTAATTCAATTAAGAAGTAAGGAAAGAAAGATTTACATATTAATCCCCGTCACTTCCTATTGAATTCCTTCAAGATTTCCTTTGAGCTTGCGAAGTCCAACACTTTGACTTCCTTGAGATCACTCCTTGATAGCCATTGAGCTTGTTGAGTTCAACGTTTTGAATGCCTTGCGTTTACTACTTGATTTCCATGCTTCATTGATTGTTGTCCTTACATCAATGATCTGAGTCATCATCTTCATTAGATATGATTTTAACTGTATTGAGGATGCTCTATTTAACTACAAAACATGGGGATTAGTCACACTTTATTATGTTTGTTTATCATCAAAAACATATTTGGGGAATCCAATATTCAACACAAAATACATGAATTAATCTTTCAAAACAAAGGGTGATTCTTTTTCAAAATATGGTATAAACCCAAAGAATGTGACATCAACTAAAATTAAGAATTTATTAGAAGTGAGACAATAACAATTGTAGCCTTTTGATGTGTTCTGGTTTTTGGGGCCCGATAAGGGCATTTTAGGAAATTTTAGATTTTAAGGGGGGTTTTTTTCGTTAATGTTGCAAATCTGTAATTTTCTTTTATTTATAGCTACATCCGCTAGGGATGGGGGTATGCTTACTTTGTTGATGAACATCCCTTGGTCAATTTGTCCACGGACAATTAGTTGGAGATCTTAAGCATTGATCTCGAATCGAAAGCTAGGAGAAAGACATCTTCTCGAATAGAGGCTAGTTATCTTTGTATTTCCGTTTCTACATCAATAAATGCCCCTTTTTTCTTCCCTAATTCTCTTCCCCAACCCTAAAAATCCATCATTTCCCATAAAAATCTCATTTCACCCCAAAACCCATAAAAATCTCATTTTTATCCCAGATCCAGATCTGAAACATATCAAATTGGTATCAGAACAGTTGATCCATGGCTACTATGAGATCTAAGGATAGAATTGATGCATTGGAAAAGAAGATGGAGAAGTTTGAAGGCGAGATCTGCGACTTGATTAAGAAAAACGCGGACAAACAGAAGAGCGAGTTCGATCGGAAGTTCTTACAACTCATGGAAGCCATAGCTCAAACAAATCGGAAACTTGATGCGTTGCCCAAAAAGTTGGATTCAAATCAGGTTGAAGCCCTAGATCCGGAGCAAAAGGTGAGATCTTTGGCGAAGGGAAGAGAAAGTTGATCCCTTTTGCGAGGGACTTCTTTCGGATGCAGTTCAAGTGATAGATGACGAGGATTTTGATCCCAAAGAAGGGGAGGATACATGGCAGGAGATCTACGACAGCCAGGAGTGCGAACGAGGGGCCGGATAGCACCAACGGCACCCCCAGGGCACTCGACATGCCCTGGCAGCCCGCCAGGAGCCGCGAGGGCCCCTAATGGCCAGGGCCCGCAGGGTACCCTGGCGAACCGCCCGGGCCCGGTGGAGCCCATGGTGACCCGCCAGGGCTTCGATGAGCCCGCTAGGGCCCGCAGGGACCTCCGACGAACTGCCAGGGCCCGCGGGAACCCTAGCAGCCCGCTAGGGCCATTCAGGGCCTCCAGCGACCCACCAGGGGCATTTTGGGCCCCTGGCGCCCGTCAGGGTCCCAAACAACAGGAATTCGGCCGTTGGGCCCACTTTGAGCCACCGACGGCCCCTCACAGAGGACTGGGGCATCGAAGGGGGCCTAGTCGAGGGGTTTGTTGGACATCGGGATGACTTTGTCGCTGATTTCTACGAAGGAGGGCCCCCAGGGCATGAGGTGGAGTTTGAGGACTATGACAAGTATCACGAGAATGACTATTGGGACGTCGGTGATGGAGGAATTGAATGTGGAGGTGATGCGTGGAACGGGAGAGGAGGCTGTTGGAGGCCAGGAATATGATGTACCTCCCCATCTTCCATATCGATGACAGGAGTACCAGCATGGGGGATAAGCTCGTGGTGGGGTTTCTGCGAAAACCGGGTCAGGAAAAGCTAAAGATGTCCATCTTCGAGGGAGATGACCTAGACTCATGGATATACAGAGTGGAGAGATACTTCGAAGTATCGATGGTCCATCTGGAGGATTGGCTTAGGGCAGTAGTGGTCTGTTTGGAAGGGGAAGCATTGTCATGGTATCAATGGGCCCAGCAGGACCAACCTTTTGGTACTTGGGAGGAGTTTATGACGCTACTAATGGAGAGGTTCGGCGACCTACATGCAGGAAATACATTTGAGAGGTTGTATACTCTGAGAGGCAGGATGTAACCGTGAAGGAGTATATCAAGAAGTTTGAGATGTTGCTTAGTCGGATCTGTGGGGTTTCAGGAGAGTCACTTGAGAGATGCTTCATGAATGGGTTGAAACCGACCATCAAATCAGAGCTGAGGACCCATAGGCCGTCGAGTCTGCGAGGGTGCATGAGTTTGGCCAGGATATGGAGGACAGACTGGACCAGGAGTGGAAGTCTCGAGGGGTGTGTGGAGGATCTTCTTTCAAGGAACATGCGTCGGGGGGACAGATGGCACCCACACCTACAGGAGGAGTATCAGTTAGCACAGAGAAGGGAGTAGAGCCACAACTTGGGGGGGGCATACGTGGCGGATGACGGAGGCTGAGATCTGTGATAAATGTGCCAAGGGTCTGTTCGACATCGCTGCGGTGACCGTGCTTTAAAGATTTTGATCGTGAACGATGAGGAGGAGAACGTGGTAATGCTGGAGGCTGCCGAGGAGGAGGTTCAGGAGCACCTGTACGTGGAATAACCCGTCAGCGCACTTCACGCACCACCTTGAGGACAAGGTGGTTCTTCGGGGGCGGAGTAACGATGCGTTTTGGATTTTGGGGTCCGACACGTGCATTTTAGAAAATTTTAGATTTTAAGGGGGGTTTTGTAAATGTTGCAAATCCGTGATTTTCTTTATTTATAGCTAGGGCCGCTAGGGATTGGGGTATGCTTGATTTGTTGATGAAAATCCCTTAGTCAATTTGTCCACAGACAATTAGTTGGAGATCTTAGGCTTTGATCTCGAATCGAAAGCTAGGAGAAAGGCCTCTTCTCGAATCGAGTCTAGTTATCTTTGTATTTCCATTTCTACAATAATAAAATCCCCTCTTTTCCCTAATTCTCTTCCCCAACCCTAAAAATCCATCCTTTCCCGTAAAAATCCCATTTTCACTCCAAAATCTAATTGGTTTTGGGTTGGATGCTAGCTAATACTTAACAATTAGATGTGAGTCCAGTGTTATGTCCCTAATATAGGTTAGGTCCTTAGCAAGGCTATTGTTAGAGGCCTAGTATGGGATGTGTCTTTAACAAATGGGCTAGTGTTAGAGGTCTAGTATGTGATGTGTCTTTAACACTTTTTTATTACAACAATATCACACAAACATATACTTAACCACTATAAGAAATTATGAACAAAGTAAACACAACTAATGATCTTAGGAGGTAATGAAAAAATATAACATTTATGATAAAGTAAAGAACATGGAATTTTCCATCAAAGACAATGGATTAAGGTTCAAGGTTTCGGCCGAAACCGTAAGTCTTCTCTCAGTATCGGCCGAAATCGGCCAGTTTCGGCCGAAACCAGCGAACTACGGCAAAAAAAAAGAAGAAGACGAAGGAGAAAAGTCAAAAAAAGAAGAAGAAAAGATTGGAAGAAGATGAAGTGGAAGAAAATAAGATCCAACAAAATTAGATCCAAAATCAGATCCAGCCCTATCGAAAATCAAATCAAAAAAATAAGAAAATGAAGTGGAAGAAGCAGAAGAATAGAGGTAAGGGCTTACTTGGCTCGCCGCCTGTCGACGCCCTCCCGCTGCCCTTCGAGATAGAAAGGGATGTGTGATTGCCGCTGAAACATTGTTGGGGGGAGAGAGACATCAAAGAGATAGAAAAAGAGAGATTGGGGGGTCATTGCACTAAAAGGGGGAGGGGGCCGATAGATATTTTGAGATGCAAACTTGTAAGTAAGTGGTATATGCACAGAGTAAAATGGTGGTGCGCAAAGCAACTCTCCATTGTTAAACTTGTAAATAAGCTGTATGCAGTGTAAAACTGTGGTGAGCAAAGCAACTCTCCACTTCTTTCCAATATTTAAAATATAAAAATATATATACATATTTATAAATACATATATGTAATACAAATGTGACAAGTAATTAATAGTATATGATTAATACTTTAATTTTGGGACGATACCGAAACTTGCTTCCGAAACCACCGAAATAGGCGATACCGATATCGAAAGCTAAATTTTGGGAGGAGCGAAACCGAGACCGAAACCGAGACCTAAAACATTGCAATGGATGACATACGAGTGATGATGTAACATGTGTGAGCACTACATCCTTTAAACGTGTTTGGAAACATTCATATGTATTAGCAGTTTATGCAATCTTAAGTTTTATTTCTTATGTTCGGCTGTACCAATTTGTTTGGTATGTACATACAAGAACTTTGATATATTATTCCAAAAGTAGGCAAGAAATCCATAATAAAGGAACTTAGAAATTATTTTTCATTGTTAGGTTCTAAAACTACAAATGGAAACATCAAACTGATTTTTATTTGACATAAATGTTTGGAAATAGAAAGCACATCTGAGCGATTTTCATTAGAAATGACCTGGTTACGAGCGATTTTCATTAGAAATGACCTGGTTACATGAGAAAAATCATTCACTTAAAATATCAAAAACCAAAATGGCACGTTATTGGATAAGGATACCAAACATTGGCATGAACTAGCTTGAACCTCAGAATCGAACGGAAAGGCATATGATGTTACGATATTGAATACTTGAAAGATGACACTTAAATTTATGAACTACTTTTTGTAAGTTTGCAAAAAATGGACAATCAAATTGATAATGAAGATCAAACAAAGTAGATATGATAAAATCAAATGGATTACCATAGGTTTCCAAGTAATACAAGCCTACATGTTTGCCTCTTTTGCCAATCGTCATTTACGTTCTAATCTCTTAAAATACACAATGATCTAGAAAGAATATCGCCAACAATTCAAAGAACGTGCGAGTTTACTAATAGATAATTGATTGAATGAAAATTTTGGAACACAATAGACATAAGACAAGGCAAAGATGGAGTAACAACAGCATTGGCTACACCTTATATATAAGACGTAGAATCATCTACTAAAGTTTTTGTTACAAGTGATGTAAAGATTTTAAGTTGAGCGATAAACCTTTGTTCCTAGTCATGTGATAATTTGCATCTAATCACAAGTGTTATGACCTTGTGTTGGATCTGGATCTAAGCCTAGAGGGGGGTGAATATGTTAATAAAACTTCTCGAGATATCACAGGCAATTATTTAGCACAATCAATCAGACACAGAGTAAATAAAATCAATCACAGAGTGCATGAGAGGTTTACCCTGGTTCGGTCGTCCCAACGACCTACTCCAAGCCCCAAAGCAAATATTAGATTTAATAGTGTCAATGGTACAACTATAAAGAGGTACGAGCACCGACTCTACGCTCACTAAGTTCCGTACCACACTCACCAAAGTGCCAAACACTACTAATCTAGTAAATGATCTCTCCTGACTAGCACCGACTAGTCAAGACCCCAAAACCCCAAAAAGAATGTTTAAGTAAGCTACAAAGATTAACACACCAATACACGAATATAAAATAATAGAGAGTTTAGAAAAGCTCAATTCGTGTAAGTGTTGTCTCTGTCGTTCAGCGCTGGTCAGATCTGATCTGACAATATGTAGTCTTAATCTGAAGCCACTGCCACATTTGGATAATTCTCTGATGTCTCGGTCTGTAGGTGGTTGGATGCCTTGGTTGTGTAGGTCGGGAAGCTTGAGCTTAGAGAATGGTTCAGTCAGCAACCCCTTGGCACATGAGTTCTCCTCGGTAGGCAATGGATATGGCACGAGCTAAAGTCGGTCAGCAACCCTTGTGGCACGGGTCTCTCCTTGTGTCGGCAAGAGCTTGACACAGCTGCTTGGATGGGTCGACAATGCAAGGATGCAGTTGTAGCTTGTGGGTCGGCAAGTGCCTTAGTGCGGGCTGCACTTCCGTCAAAAAGCCCCAGATGCAAGGGGTTAGCTAGCAAACTTTGTAGCGGTTGCAGCTTGGGTCGATAACAACTCTTGTGCAAGGCAAGCAAGGATGCGGCTGTAGCTTGTCTCGGTCAGCAAGCCCCAATTACCGCAGGGGCTCTCGGTCGACACTTAGATGGCACGGGAGCCGCTTGGTCAACGAATGCTTGGCACGACAGAGGACTCGGTCGGTGTGTGCTGATTTGTGGTTGCTCCAACGCAGATCTGCATGATGGCCTTCTCTCCGACGCAGATCTGGTTTCAGAAGAAGAAGACAACTTCCAGGCGAATCCGCGCCCCCATCATCACTGGGAAGAGGAAGCAGCAGTCGACAGTGGCCGATGAAGCCGCCAGGAGCCTTACGGCTCTCTGGCGGCGCGCCAGACCACTGTCGACCCTCTGGCAGGCCGCCATGGCTTCGACGAGACCCTGGCGAACCGCCAGGGCATCATCGGCAACCTGGCGGGCCGACAGGGATTCGGCGAGCCCCTGGTGAACATCCAGGGCCTCGCCGGCCCCTTGGCGGGCCGCCAGGGATTCGACGAGCCACTGGGGAACTGCCAGGGCCTCCCTAGGCCCCCTGGCGGGCCGCCAGGGCTTCGCCGAGACCGGGCGACCCCCGCTAGGGGTTCGCTGGCCTGAGGGGGCTTCTCCGCCTCTTTTCGATGACCGATGGGACCGCCGGGGCTTCTACGAGCCTCTGACAGCCCTCCAGGGTCCAGAGATGCAGCGACACGACCGTCGAGGGTGCCCTGACCCCTGGGCGGCCTCTCGAGGGACTGGCGAGTACATGCAGCCTCTTCACGAGCACATCAGAGCATGGAGACACTTGAGAAGATCGCGGAGAATTTTTCAGTAGAGAAAGGGGCCGGAGGGACGAGTTGCAGTTCGAAGACTACTACAGATACCAGGAGAGGGATCCGGGGGAGAGGACGAGGGGACATGCAAGTATAGTGGGGGAAGGAGGCGAAAAAGGGGCCCAGTTTGGAGATCCTTGGGGTCCCAGAGGACCATATTAGATGCGCCAATACGACCGCATACGATGAAGGGGAAACCCAGTGGACATCCACCTAGAGTCACAGATCAGGAAGCTGAAAATGCATGTGTGCAATGGAGTGGATACTGATGATTGAATTTATCGGGTGGAGCGATACTTCGAGGTGACCTGTTTGACGGAGGAAGAGAGGCTGAAGGCTATTGGAGTTTGTTTGGAGGGGGAGGCTCTGGGGTGGTATCGATGGCATCAGCGGAAGCAGCTCGTACAGACTTAGGAGGAATTCAGGAAGTGCCTGCTGGACTGTTTCCAGGAGACTCTTGGGGGAGATTTATTTGAGCAACTCTATGCTCTGAGGCAGGAGGGCATGGTGCGAGACCACATCAAGAAGTTCGAGACATTGGCGGGCCGAGTTCAGGGGGTGTCTGATGAGTCCCTCGAAGGGTGTTTCATGTAGGGGTTAAAGCCCAACATCCGGGCCGAGTTACGCATCCAAAACCCACAAGGGCTGCTCGATCGGATACGTCTGGCTAGAAGGATTGAGGAGTCTTGCTGAGGAGATGCATACCAGGGGCGTGGAGCAGGCAGAGCGGTTCTATTCTTCGGGGACCGACACAGGTAGGGGCAGAAGACTCTTGCAGGAGCCACCGTAGTTAGCAAGGAGCGAGGCAATGAGGGGCGACCAGGAGGGCAATTCAAGCGTATGACAGAGGCTGAAATCAGGGAGAAGCATGCCAAAGGGCTATGTTTCAAGTGTGATGATAAATTTCCCTTGGCCATCGATGTGGCAACCGCAGCCAGCCGATTTTGATCGTGTGCGATGAAGAAGAGGATGATGAGGTGGTGGTAGAGTCAGAAGAGGGGTGTTAGATAACGGGGAGCACCTACACCTGGATATGGCTGAGGCGTCCCTCAACTCCGTGGTTGGGTTCACCCCGAACCACACCATGATGTTGGCGGGAACCATTGGAGATCGGGAGGTGATCGTTCTGGTGGATAGTGGAACATCACATAATTTCATTTCTCATAGGATTGTGGAGCATTATGGGATCCAGCTCAGTGAGACATGGAGTTTTGGGGTGGTGTTGGGTACGGGCAGGGTTGAGCAGAGCCAGGGGATGTGCCGAGGATTGCTGTTGACCATTCAGGGTGTGCAGATAGTAGCAGACTTCTTGCCTTTGGAGTTGGAAGGGATGTACGTCATTTTGGGCATGATGTGGCTACAGACCCTGGTGAGACCAGAATTAACTGGAAGGTGTGAAGCATAGAGTTCAAAGGAGGAGCATGGACAGTCACGTTGCGAGGGACCCCAGTTTGTGCCGTACAATGGTCTCCTACAAAGCTATAGCAAGAGCCATACGATCGGAAGGGTGTGATACCTAGTGGAGTTTCAGGGCTTAGACATGGAGAGCACAGAGCAGGAGCAGGGCATTCCGAAGGAGTTAGAGCATACCCCGAGTCTATTTGAGGAGGGTTTTTAGATGCCACGGGCCTTACACCCCCACGAGGACATGATCACGCGATTGTCCTACGGGAGGGCACATCACCCATCACTGTGCGTCCCTACAGATATCCCCAGCTTCAGAAGAATGATATCGAGAATATGGTGGGAGAGATGCTGCAGGCAGGGGTGATTCAACCTAGTGTTAGCCATTTTCCAGCCTGGTCTTATTGGTGAAGAAGGATGACAGTTGGCGGTTTTGTGTCAACAAAAGGCTCTAAATATGGAGACGATCCAGAGAAATTACCCATTCCCGTGATAGACGAATTGTTGGATGAGCTGCACGGGGTGACGATGTTCTCCAAGATAGACCTGAAGTTGGGATATCACCAAATCAGTATGCAGGCAATTGACAATCCCAAGATGGCCTTCAGGACGCACGGGGGCCACTATGAGTTCTTGGTCATGACTTTTAGCTTGACCAATGCCCCGGCCACTTTCCAGGCACTGATGAATACGTGGTTTTGTCCCTACTTACGAAGGTTCGTTCTAGTATTTTTTGACGACATCTTGATCTACAACCCATCGATGGAGGAGCACGTAGGGCATCTGGAGATAGTGCTGCAGGATCTTCTGGATCATCAAATATATGTCATCAGAAATAAATGTTTGTTTGGCAGAGGAATGTGGAGTACTTGGGGCATGTGGTATCTACAGATGGAGTTGCAGCAGCTGACCGGGCCAAAACAGCTGCTATAGAGGATTGGCCACATCACACCGCCCACGGGCTTTGCGGGGATTTTTAGGACTAACTAGGTATTATCGGAAATTTGTGAAGGGGTATAGCACGATCGTGTTTCCACTCTCGGAAAAACTGAAGAATGATAATTTCTCTTGGGGGAGGAGGCTACCAGAACATTCAAAGCCCTCAAGATGGCCATAACGACGGTACCGGTGTTGGCCCTGTTAGATTTTAGCATGTCCTTTGTAGTAGAGACTGATGCATCTGGATATGGGTTGGGATTGGTATTGATGCATGAGCAGAGACCAGTAGCCTATTTTAATCAGATCCTCACCGCCCGGGCCTGACTCAAATCCGTTTACGAGTGAGAACTGATGGCAATTGTGCTGTCAATACAGAATTGGATGCTGTATCTGCTCGGCAGGCAGATCATAGTACACATGGATCAACGGAGGCTTAAGTACTTATTGGAGCAGCTCCTAGTGACATAAGAACATCAGAAATGGCTATCGAAGCTCATTGGCTACAAGTTTGAGATTCAGTATCTGCCCGGATTGGAGAACAAGGCAGCAGACTTCCTATCACACCGGGAGGAGAGTTCAGATGTCGGCCATTTCTGTGTCGATGCTCTTGGATTGGGAGCCTCTGTGGAGGGAGGTTTAGTCCGAAGATGAGCTGATTCGGATTCGAGAAGCATTACTACAGGGATCTGAGGACCATCTTGATTACACACTGAAGGACGGACGGCTGCTGTATCGCGGAAGGATGGTTATTCCACGCACATGTACACACATTCCCATATTCTTTTAGGAGTTTCACAGTAGTGCAGTGGGGTGTCATTCAGGGATGCATCAGACTTATACGAGGATGGCTCCGGAATTGTACTGGAAGGGGATGCAGCGAGATATATCAAAGATGGTGGCATCTTGTGACGTCTGTCAACGTCACAAGTATTCGGCAATGGCTTTAGCTGGGCTTCTACAACCATTGCCTTTACCTGACCGCATGTGGGAGGAGATCTCAATGGATTTTATAGAAGGGCTTCCGTGATCAGAGGGGTACACTGTCATATTCGTGGTGGTGGATCGTTTGAGTAAGTACACTCATTTTGTGGCCTTAAGGCACCCCTATATGGTCGTCACAGTGGTTGCGACGTTTATGAGAGAGGTGGTTCGCCTGCATGGATTTTCCAAGTCTATCGTATCAGACCGAGACAAGATATTCATAAGCAACTTCTGGAATGAGCTCTTTAAGGTACATGGGACGGTGTTGAAGAGGAGTACTGCCTACCACCCGCAGGCGGACGAATAGACGGAGGTAGTGAATCGGAGTGTTGAGACGTATCTGCGCTGCTTTGCATCAGAGTCCCCCAAGCAGTGGGCTAAGTGGTTAGCATGTGCTGAATACTGGTATAATACATCTTACCATTTGGCATCGCAGACTACCCCATTTAGGATCTTGTATGGGCGAGATCCCCCTCACCTAGTCCATTACAGCCGTAGCTCAACCTCGGTGTCCTAGGTTGAGCAACATTTGTAGGAGATGGATAGAATTTTGGAGGAGCTGAAACGTCATTTGACCCGAGCTCAGCAGATCATGAAATGCAAGGCGGACTAGCACCGAAGGATGTGCATTTCGAGGTTGGGGATCAGGTATATTTGAAGCTTCGACTGTATCGTCAGAAGTCTGATGGGCCTGGGCCCATCCCCATGCGGGTTTACACCCGACCCTCTTTTTTTGTACTTGCCCTTTCCGAGTCCTCCTTGGAGTAGGATTCCCCCTCCCGCCCCGAGTCCTCCTTGGAGTAGGATTCCCCCTCCCACCCCGAGTCCTACTTGGAGTAGGATTAGCCGGACTAGTCCTACTTTGTTTAGGATTGTCATGGTTTCTATTATAAATAGGGGGTAGCCTTCTCTTATTTTCTCATGCTTCATATTGGAGAATTCTATTAAGCGTCCTAGGAGTAGTTCTAGATCTAGACGAGTGCGGACGTCCTCTAGGCGTCTTGGGAGGAGGGCACACCTCTTTTGTGCTCAAATATCTTGTTCTTCTTTATTATTTTGCTATAAAAATCGGATCTTTGGTTGGTTCCTAACAATTTGGTATCGGAGCACGTGACGATCCATGGCGACTACGACGAGATCCCACGACAAAATTGAGGCGTTGGAGGCCAAATTCACGAGCGAAATCGACGGAATCAAGAAATCCTTGGCGGCCAATGACGAGTCCTTGACAAAATTGACGGAGGCCGTCACCCAATTGACGGCCAATCAAGCCAAGCACGACGACCAATTTGCACAGATGATGGCGACCCTGAAGCAATTGGCGGCGAACAACAAAGAGGAAGAAAACCCTAATTTGGGGGAAAAGGCGGCACCTTTGAAGAGGGAGAAGGAGAAAGTTGGAAGCTTTGTCCCAAAAAGTGATTTTTTGGTGGCGGATTTGGCCGACGATGAGGACGAGGAGCCGTGGAGGGGTGATTCGCGAGAAGAAATTAGGCGAAAAGCCGCGGAAGCCCAAGGAAGGATCGGCAACTACAACGGATTCCGCGCGAGAGCCCACGAAGACGGTGGGGGGCCACGGAGACCCTCCCAGGGGGTCGCCGGCCCCCAGGACCACCAGGGGGGGTCCGGCGAACCCCCCCCGGGGTCGGCCGGGGGCGCCGAGCCCTTCTGGGGCTCCGGCGGCCCCTGCCGACCCCCGGGGGGGCTGCTGGGGCCCCCAGGACCACCAGGGGGGTCCGGCGAACCCCCCCTGGGGTCGGCCGGGGGCACCGAGCCCTTCTGGGGCTCCGGCGGCCCTTGCCGACCCCCGGGGGGGCCGCTGGGGCCCCCAGGATGCTCGGGGGGGCCCGGCGAACCCCCCCGGGTTCGGCCGGGGGCGCCGAACCCCCCTGGGGTTCCGGCGACCCCCGCCGACCCCAGGGGTGACCGCGGGGGCCCCCGTGACCCTTCCAGGCAGCGCACCGAGGCAGCGGTGGCTTTTGGCGGCGATTTGGGGGTTTTTCCGCAAGATCCGCCACGGCGCGAGGCTCCGGCACGTGTTTTCGAAGAGGAGTGGGGACCCGGGGATTTTCAGGAGAATGATGACTATTATCGGGACCCTTCCGACCCCCGCTTTGACGACGGAGGGTGGCAGCCACCGCCCCACCGTCAGGAGAGGCACACCGCAGACACCAGAGGGAGGTTCGGAGACTACCAGGAGTGGCCAGAGGACGATGTTGGAGCAGACGCGGGGCACAGAGACCGAGGGGACTATAGGGGTCGCAGGGGAGGGCCACCCAGTCGATACGAGACCATGGACGAGAGGCGACAGCACTACCGTCCGCGTCACAGAGACGATGGGAGGCCAGAGCAGGGGCACTTTGGAGGGGATTACAGAGTCCGGAAGCTGAAGATGCCGATTTTTTCTGGGGAGGATCCACACGCCTGGCTGTTCACGGCAGAGAGATATTTCGCGGCGCATCACATGACCGAGGCACAGAAGCTGGAGGCGGCGGCCATCTGCATGGAGGGGCGAGCTTTGGGGTGGTTCCAGTGGAAGGAGAGGAGGCAGCAGATCCGGAGCTGGGAGGACCTGAAGGACATGGTTCTGGAGAAGTTTAGAGACCCCCGCTTGGGAAACTTACATGAGCAGCTGTTTGCCCTCAGGCAGGAGGGGCCGGTGCGGGAGTACATTGAGAAATTTGAGACGCTGTTAGGACGAGTTCATGGGGTGTCGGATGAGTCGCTGGAGGGCTCCTTCTTGAAGGGGCTCCGTCCGAGTCTTCGAGCTGCGGTGAGGCCATACAAGCCTCGAGTGCTTTCAGAGGTCATCGAGATGGCGCAGATGGTGGAGGACTCCCGAGCTGAGGATAGGCGAGGCGGAATCGGCTACAGTGGGCAGATGCAGCGGATCACCATGACTGGGTTAGGCGGCGCAGGGGTCCCTACTGAGACAGTTCAGACAGGGCTTGAGAAGACAGGGGAGCCGACACCGCTACCAGCTGGGGGTCCATTCCGACGGATGACTAATGCGGAGATGAGGGAGAATCGGCAAAAGGGACTCTGTTTTAGATGCGACGAGCGCTTCTCTCCCGGACACCGTTGTGTGGATCGGAAGCTGCAGGTTTTGATAGCGGAAGCAGACGAGGATGATGGCTTGGAGGACGAAGGCATTGGAGGGGAGGACGACTCCCACTCGGAGTAGCACCGCTGGTACTTACACCACCTTGAGGACAAGGTGGTTCTTTGGGGGGAGTATTGATGGGCCTGGGCCCATCCCCATGCGGGTTTACACTCGACCCTCTTTTTTGTACTTTCCCTTTCTGAGTCCTCCTTGGAGTAGGATTCCCCCTCCCGCCCCGAGTCCTCCTTGGAGTAGGATTCCCCCTCCCGCCCCGAGTCCTACTTGGAGTAGGATTCCCCCTCCCACCCCGAGTCCTACTTGGAGTAGGATTAGCCGGACTAGTCCTACTTGGTTTAGGATTGTCATGGTTTCTATTATAAATAGGGGGTAGCCTTCTCTTATTTTCTCATGCTTAATATTGGAGAGAATTCTATTAAGCGTCCTAGGAGTAGTTCTAGATCTAGACGAGTGCGGACGTCCTCTAGGCGTCTTGGGAGGAGGGCACACCTCTTTTGTGCTCAAATATCTTGTTCTTTTTTATTATTTTGCTATAAAAATCGGATCTTTGGTTGGTTCCTAACAAAGTCTTTGGTACATCGACGCAGCGAGAAGTTAGCAGCCCATTACTATGGTCCTTTCGAGGTCGATGCCAAGGTCGGACATGTGGCTTATAAGCTGAAGTTGTCCTCATCTTCAACCATCCATCTTGTCTTCCATGCATCCCAGCTGCAACGAGCCGTCAGAGATCACACGCTTTTCCCATCCTTACCACCGAAACTGACAGATGACATGGAGGTATTGCTTGAACCGACAGAGGTTAAAGGGGTCCGCCAGGGTGCGGTGGGCATGCAGGAAGTGCTGATACAGTGGCATGGGTTGCCAGATTATGACGTCACGTGTGAGCCATATATGGAGATTCAACGACAGTTTCCGAAGTTCCACCTTGAGAACAAGGTGGCTCTTTTGGAGGGAGTAATGATACGGTTATCCCATATCATCGGCGGAGGAGGCACACAAATTGATGCAGTGGGCTTTTTAGTCATTTGCTATTATGTTTTGCCCTAGCGATATTTTTTGTCATTTTCTATCTTTTGTAGTTTTTCTTATTTAAGGGGAGGCGATGCTAGGAGGCTAGGCATCGATTGTGAAGAGAAGAAATCGGTAGATAGCTAATTGGAGACTTAGGCTTTCGTCTCGAAAGAAAGCTAGGAGTGCGGCCTCCTCTCCTTAAAAGGCCAACCCTTGTATCTTCTTATTTGCAATCCAATTATAAAAATTCCACCTTTTTATATTTTCCACCTTAAAAATCCCCTCTTTTCTCTGAAATTCACCTAGATCATATCAAATACACTATTGAAATAGTAAATAGACCACACCCTAAACTAGGTACTAGTGCTGTTTATGTAACTGAGCACAATGGGATTTCTACTCTTGTTTCAATCCCTATTTTTACACAAACTCTGGTTACTAATTATAATCTAACTATTAAATATTTCCACTTGACACGAAAGTCTGTCTACTTCTATATATTGCTTAATAAAATGAAAGACAAAATGTGTATGTTACCCCTAGTTTGCATTATGTCATATGAGATTTTAGATTGAGCTCAGAATTTTTTGCCTCACTTTCAGGTCAGACCTTTTATTACTGGTGAATTGCAACAATGTGTCTTACTTTATTTTGTTTCTTTATGTGAAAAGAAAGGTACAAAGCTTCGAATTGCTACGTTTGTTCATGGCACGGATGGGCTTGGAAATCAAAACTTTCCTCCACCAGAAGGGAATCATATCGATCTATCTGGTCCCGAATTTCTTGTTGAACAAGCTAAGCTACATCCTGGAAAAGTTACAGTGGTTGCACTAGGGCCACTTACAAATATTGCCCTGGTCTGTTTCTTGTTTACTAGGACTTTTATATGAAACTTGAGTAGTGTGACTATCTCACATTTTCTTCTTGTCTTGAACCAGGCCATTGAACTTGATCCTACATTCCCACAAAATATTCAGCAAATAGTAGTTCTTGGTGGTGCGTTTTCAGTTAACGGGAATGTTAACCCAGCAGCAGAGGCTAATGTATGCTACTTTAGTCCTTGTCTCTTATTGACCGTTAGGCTGTGTTGTTGTCTTTGATGAATTTTCATTCTTTCTGTATGTTGAAACGAGTTTAAGAGTTGAGACAACAAGATATAAATATATTTATACTTGTAAAAAGATCAAATAGTTGAAAGCTGAAGCCAAAAAAAAACGATAATTCCCTGTCTTTTTTGTTCTTTCATCAGGCAGTCTCTCGGATACGTTCATCAGTTACATTTTATTAGTTTCGTTACAGTTCCACATTAACTTATAGAAAAGAAGTGGAGGGTTAGCAACTTGAAGATAATCATGACATGAATCTAGGACTTCTGAACCTGAGTCACACAAAGTAAAATCCAAATAGAGTTTCACTGGCTTTGGACAACTGCATTTAGTCTCCTATATACAATGATGCATTTTATGTGCCAATGTGACACGTTCATGAATTGCTGATACACAAAGTTCCAAATTCCCTTGGCACACTCAGTTAGCAAGCTTCCTATACATATATCAACCTATAATGGTTGCATTGTTTAAAAGTGAACTGTTTTTGACCTTATGATGTTACTATACTATATTTATCTATCATTCAACACTGATCTCTAATTCTATTTTAAAAATTGAAAAAATGGTTCCCAACCAATTTATGTATATATTGCTTTCTAAAAAAAGTACTCTATACCACAAATGATGGCTAACTGTTACCCACATGTGTTCACTAGCTTTATCTTGAAGCTGCATTTGTTGCTGGTCATGAAATGCAAACTAGTTGTGGGCCTCCTCAAAATTTGTGTATAATTATAGTGTTCTACTTCAAAGTTGTTTATTTTCTGGGGAAAAACTATGCATTGTATCTTGGTTTGTTCAAATGGATAAACAGATTTTTGGTGATCCTGATGCTGCTGATGCTGTATTCACCAGTGGGGCTGATGTTGTTGCTGTAGGGCTTAATGTGACTCATCAGGTTGTTATGACAGGTACATGCTTCATTCAATAACTATAACTATTCATTATAGTCTTAGGATAGTCTTGATTCAATAATCATGCAACTTTCTATATCCTCTGATTTATAGAATGTCCTCCCAATCTTGCAGAGAGAAATTCTTAAATATGTGGTGGCAGAAATTTTCCTCGGAAAGTTTGAACATTCATCATCATATCGTCTTAGCCTTCATCCCAAAAAGTTCAATCAGTCCTTCGATTTATTTTATTTGAGTTTTTCCATCGGCCGTAGGGCACTGGGGACCCCGAAAGACCTCAATGGAAGACATGAATTGGTGGTATTGCGCTAGAACGCCATGCTCCACCATGACAACTAACCTCCAGAAGCCACCATGAGTGTGCCATAAACATTGGCCATTCGACAATGAGCTTGTGAAAGTGTGTCCTTGTTTATTTGGTTGAAAATTCCATTCGCAAGAATTTTCGGCATTCTACTAGATTCTCCCGCCCCAACATGAGAACTAGCCTCCACAAGCCGACATGGACTTCAGTCCACCGTGAATGTCAACCAATGCCTAGGGAGCTTGATATAACGTTTCCTTGTTTATCTGGGTGAAAATTGCCTTTGCAGGAATTATTAGGATTCAACTAGATCCTCCTTCCTTACCACAACTAAGTAGCCTCCACAAGCCAGCATACACTTCAATGCGCATGAATATTGGTTGATTTGCCAAGAGAGATTGGAACAGTTGCCTTTTAGAGATGAAACCATTATTACCTTTTCATATATTTATGTCTTTTATGAGATTAGAGGGTTTATCAGACATATTTTTGATTTAACCTCATACCTGCACAACACTGGTAACAGGAGATGAACATTAATGACTCATTGGAGACATTCTTCTTATCAATTGATCCTTTGGCTTGTGCCTGGCTATGCACTAAACGTTACATGAAATCCAAATACCTAAACAAATTTATGTTAGCTGCACATTATGAAAAATTAAACTTGGCACTGAAAAATGTTGTTTCTCTAACATCTCTATAAGGCTAAAAGGCAATGCAAAGATTGCTTCTAGCCTTCCGCAGACAATGACAACACCAGATTGGCAATAGCAAATCGACATTAGTGTGGTTTGATTTATGGATTAAACAAGACACCCTTATTAATTATACATGCATATTTAATATATCCAAGGTGAGCAATGCCATGGTGGATACTTCCATTAATTATACAGAATCACCGCTGACATGTAACATGCAGTTGATCCTAACCATGCTGCCAACTAGTTTCCACCTCTATATTCAACGTCTCCTACCACCAACCGATAACCCGGATTGTATCACATGGGCTACACTGACCTGAGGTGGCATGTATCATGTGAAGACCGCATATCAAGTATTGATTCCTCACAACACTTTGGGACATGACCAACATCTGGCGAGCATATGCACATTTGAAAATAGAAATGTGTTGATGGCGGATCATACATAACATAACATATTACTGATGAAGCATTTTATGTCCCAACAGAGAGCTCTTGTTAGCTCCAAGTACCCAATTTGCACCTCGCCTGAGACATTTGACCGCGTTCTCTGGGAATGTCATCATGCCAAACAATTATGGCAAACAACGGAACAGGTACTTAATCTGCCACTTTGGACATCTCGTATTGCGGGGAGATGATGGCTGACTAAAGTAGGCCGAAGACATACTATCTTGCAACATGTCCTACTATGTACATCGGTACATGCACTCTAGGTAATTTGGTATTGGTGGAAGCAGAAAACAATGCTGCATAGGCATAATTCGTTGCATACAATATGGACAACTCCGGTTACACATATACTACAACAAATCCATTATCATGCCAGTAGTAGGAGTCCAAAAAATTCACGACGGTCAACTTTTTATGAGTTAGATGTGCGAATGTGTTGATCATGCAAACTTTCCTAGGCGTTGATGCCATCAGTAAAAAGAGTAATCAAACATCTGTCTGTGAAGAAATATGATAGTATTGCACATCATGTTTTCAAAACATGACATGGCAGCTACAATAGTAGAGGCAGCACCTAGGCCCTTGGCTATAAAGGCTAAGTGTGACGGCCTCCTACCATGCCGAGCCATAGTGTGGGCAAGGCGCCCGCCAAGGAGGGCTTCGCCTGCGAAGGTAGGCCACCTGCAAAGGCGGTGTGACACGTTAACTTATTTTTTCCCCATCAATCCTTTTAGGTTTAGGTTTGAATTTAGATTATTGGGTAAAGATTTAAGATAAATTATATTGAATCCTAACCCAAAATCAACAAGAAGAGAGTTTTAACCCTAAAATCAAAAGAAAAATGAGTAAAAATGTAAAACCATATATCTACTACTCTCTATCCCTCTGTCCTTCCCCCCTTTTCTTCTTCATCAAATCTTATCAAAATTGAAAATTTTTAAGAAAGAAAGATTTATGATCCAGCACTCTTTAAGAATCAAGAGAAGACCAAGATTGAACCTCTTAATTTTTCTTTTTTTTATATTTTTAAAATTAAAAAACATCGTGGCTCCAGTATGACTCTATGGCAGGTGGCGGCCGCTTTCTACCATAGTGCCACGCCACCATTTGTGACATTGAATACACATAATTGTCTTTCTAATTTAGATTGAAACTATTTCCAATGATTGAGCAATCAGCTAACAAATATAAGAGTGACCAAAATGTCTGTAAGTAACTCAGATCTTTAATTTAATTGAGTTCTCAATCTCTTGATTTACACCTTTTCTCTTCTTGTAGAGTCACTATTGTTTCTTTGCATCAGTGGCTGGTTTTGCATCCGCATCACAAGGACACAGTTTCTGAACTGAAAATGGATAGCTGACTGGTTGTAAAGAAAATCTCTGGTTTGTCCTTAATGAACTGTTACAAGACGAATTCTTAGGGAAGCTTGCAATGTTGTTCACCTTATCTTTTATGGTGAAACCATTTTTATCATTTCTCAAAAAAGTAAACTTTGTTTTGAGAGTATGTTAATATGATTATTTTGTTATAAAATTAAGTTTTCCGGTTAGAATTTTTCAATTTGGTGTAGGGATGTTAATCATCCACCTGGTTATCAGAGGCCTTCTGCTCCTTTATTGGGCTAAAATTATAGCTCGTCTCGTGCCAGGCTAAAGTATCCCTGGGCCACCCAGTTCCATGGCGCTTTTGAGCCAGGCAATTGAGAGATATGGCCTACTGGCCTAAGAGGCTGGCGTGAAAAGGTTGGGTAGGTCCTAAACAAAGGTGGTTGAGAAGGATCACTATATGAGCATCAGTTTCTACATGTCTGCGTCTAACTGTACTTTATTGTAACATTTTTAGTAACAAAGCTAGTATTATTGAATTTATTAAATAAAATAGAGCAGCCCCATCTTGGCCAAAATGTTTAATTCTGCAACAGCATTTCATAGACAATCAGGGTGTCATCTATGATTTTTACTCTTAAGCGACTGGATTTGTTAAGTAATCAGAAATTTATCTTGGTCAGATGCAACTATAGCTCTATGATTGTCCGCTAATCAGAAACACGTTGAGTGTTATGTGGTTAATATTGGAAGATAGGAATTTGACCTGGTTTGGTGGTACAAGTGTGGGTTGAAACGGTGGATCCCAGTGCCAGAAAATAACATGCATCTATGTTGGACGGACACTCCTACCTTGACATGGCCATGATGCCACATTGTGCACACATCAAATACTGAATAATATGTATGAAACATACATCGGACACACGTTTCTGACACAAACATCTTCAGAATATCAGTGTCCACGCTATATATGTCTACAACTGAGTTGGATGATGCACATACAAAAAGCTCTTCTAGCTGAATATTCAATATTCAACTATGGACTAATGGACTGTATTCATTTTTATAGAGGTTCAAGTCAACTTGCGCTTTACCCTGACTGGACACGTCATCCAAATTTGGTTAAATGATAATTATATACTCTATTTTTTCTCATTTTAATAAAAGCATATCGATCAAAACTTTAACCAAGGACTAGGTAGCCTTATGGTAGCCGACACTCAGAAATGCATACAAGTTTCCTATGGTATGGGTGCTTAGCAGACAAAATTGCCAGCAGATGGCATATACAAACCATGTCAGGATGCTGATGGAAGAAGATAATTCAGCCTGCTAATTAATCTAGTCCTTCCTTAAGCAAAGCATTACTACTATATGTTGTGACTATATTGTGTTGCTTACATGAAAATATCTATGCACTGCAGCTGCTGATCGGGAGAAGCTTGAACAATCCAATGGAAAATATGCTCAATATATATGCAAGATCCTAGGAATATACTTCGCGTATCACTTTGATGCTTATACAACACAAGGTTTGTGGCAGATGGTAGTTTTGACTGATTTTTTTAGGCGCATAACTCTTTGACTGATATTTGTGATATGGACTGATACAGGTGTTTATCTTCATGATCCAACTGCACTTATTGCTGCCGTCAATCCATCATTGTTGACCTATACTGAAGGAGTCGTACGTGTTCAGACCAGCGGTATCACAAGAGGAATGACGATACTTGATAACACTAATAAAAGGTCAGTAACATATCTTATCCAGAATTTGCCCATAGTAGCAGCAATATGTTAAGCATTGGATACGAATGTTGCGGGCCAATTGCTTTTTGAGTATCAAGAGGAATGCCAGTTCTTGATGATTACTGAGAAATGGTCAGTAGATTGTCTTATCCCGACATGTGGCCGAAGCATCGTATATGGTACGCGCCGGATCTATATGTTTATGAGTCAATGACATTTATGCATGAAGGGAAAGATGTTGATTCCTTCGTTCCACATAATGGAGGAGCAACTTCATTAAGGCTTCTGTTTTACGTCCAGTATCAAATAATTAGTTTCAGACATTTTTAAGCTTTGTATTTGTTAAACTTGATATAGATTCGTCCATCTCTTAGAATCTTGCTAAATATGCGTATATTTCTCATGTTGCTTTAGAATAACTAACAAGGTGTGCGCATCCTATTATAAGGATGATGTATTTATCGAAGTAAATAGTATAGATTCATAGTTTTGTTGCCTATAACCATGTATGATATGGCTGTTTTTCCGTCATCATCACAAGTATTTTTCGTTTCCTCTTGGAAATAGAGTTGGCCACAGATGACTAGCTATTTTCATTGTGACACGGCTACATAAAAGTTTTGATAAAATTTCTGACTTGTCGAATCTGACATTGCACAAAACAACGCAGGTATGGAGAAATCACAGAGTGGTCTAACAAGCCCAAGGTCAAGGTTGCTGTTACAGTTGACGCTCCTGCAGTTCTTGAACTGGTTATGGACAGGCTCATCAACTCTTAGCATCAGCAGTTTCAGTTCCATCTGCTAATTAGAAGGTCAGTTGCTACTTCTCTCTTTCGTTTGTTTTTCTTTCGCTTTTTCCATGTTCATCTAATTATTTAGGGGCAACGGGATGTGGGAAATGAGCTCGCGAGGGTTTGTACTTTCCTACACTGGCAGCCAATACACGCATAGCTTAACTTTCTGTCATTGTGTCCGTGCACATGCACCTGCATATGCTTCAGTTGTTGGGACTTTTATTCATTTTTCCAGAGAATTTGACTTGCATCCATCTTATTTGTAACAGGAAACACGATCAATTTGTTGTTTCGTATTGTGCGTAGCAACTAAAGATGGCAAGGGATCATTACCTGGTGATTGGTGAGATGCATTTTAGAACTCTCTGATTCTCACTGTCACATAGTTTGCTTGATGATTGTAAACCTGCAAGGAATCGGATGGGTCTTTCCCATATAAATTCATGAAACCGGAATCAGATGTATAATCCCTCAACAACCTGAAAGATTTGGCGAAGAATTGTTTCGATGAATGATATGATTATTGGAATGGAGGAGAAACTCGTGTATTCTTTGTTTCTTTTTATTGCATGTGTTTAGTTCACTTTTTTAAACATCAATTTGATTTTGTGATGTATGTAGGCTTGGCCAAGCCCAACTCTGAATCAACTAATAAGTACTCCAAATAAAAGCCCAAAGGAGGCTCAGCTGATAATGGCCGCACTTGGGCCCCTGAAGAGGCATATTTTCTTGGCAGTAGAGGCAGATTACCACAGTTTCATCCTGAAATACGCAAGCACAACCAATAAACACATAGGAAAAATAGAGCAACCAAGGTGATACAAAGAAATTGGTAACGCAGTTCGGTGCGTACACCTACATCTGCGGGGCCTCGTCCAGAAAAATAAATAACTCCACTAAGTATTAATGATTACAAACACCAATACCATGTATTACTAAGGGGAACAATCTTCCCCTCAATATAAATCGCGAGGGGTGATCTCAATCAACCCAGTGGAGTAATTTGCGCAAGCTCTCCTTGCGTGCAAGATCCCCTTGCTAAACTGACAGATCAACTCCATTGATCCCCTACCTCTGTAGTAGTCAGCCTCCTCCCGGAGCTCCTTGCAGCTTTCGCAAAAGCTATCGTTCAAGTCGTAACCCTAGCCGCCAATCTTCATCTCTCTTTTAAACGAACCCCCACCCCCAACCCCCCCTCAATTATAGAGCCGTTAAAGAAAGTAACCGCAATCGAATCTTGGGAAGATTGCCCCCCCCCCCCCCCCCCCCCCCCCCCCCTCTCATTTATAGAGCCGTTAAAGAAAGTAACCGCAATCGAATCTTGGGAAGATTGGCCGTCCGCAATTAACGAAGACCGGCTGTTTCGCCTCAACTTCTAAAAACAGCAATAACCATAAGTGGGCAAAAAACATCCTCTCTCTACAACCGTCTCAATCAAAGCGAGAGATACTCGACCCAACAGAATCTGCAACAATTCATCAGTTGACGGAAAAACACCCAAGCCGTAGAAGGCAATAACTAGCAACCAAACAACCTCACATCTTCAATACGCCCAGGCTTAAACAACATCTCAAAAGCCTGATGCAGTATGTTGGACATTATGTTCAACGTAATGTTCAACACATTATTCAACATTCTCCATACCACACGCTGAGAACTGACATATGAACTCATTGTGCCACTAACGACAACATAGCCATATACTTATGACCTAACAATCTCCCCCTTTGGCTTTTAGTGGCACAATCAAGAATAAACACAGTCGAGAACAAGATGCTGGAGAATATCGCAGTAATATTAGATGATGAAGACATCATACAGATGATATTGTAGAGAGACAACATACACCAGCAAAAGAACAACCCAGCACACCACAGCACCACAAAGTTTCAAGGCATTACAACAAAAACTATACTCCCCCTTTGGGCCACAAAAAGAACAAAGGACATACCTTACTAGGTACCACTTCCTGAAGATAGTTTGATTTAAGCTGTGAAAGTCTATTCTTAAGTAGAAGCTTGTGAGATTCAAGTAATTTCTTTTGACTTTGAAGAAGGAGCGGCTGATCATCCATATTCTGCACAGCTTTTTCGAGCACTAGAATGTCCTCCATGATAAGAGACTGTCCGTTCACAGAGCCAGATGTAGATGGAGGCACTTTGTCAGCAGAAGCAGATGCAGATGGAGGGAAAACAGGAGAGGTAGGGACAGAATTCTGAGAAGATGAGGAGATAGATATATCATCTAGTTTCACTGCCACACACTTAGCAGTAAAGCTGATCCCCTCTCAAGCCGAAGCAAGCTCAGTAGGAGCAGGGACAATCCGCTGGGAGAAGAGCACCATGGAGATAAGAGAGGCATGAGGAAGTGAAGAAGAGGGTGCTGAGGACTCTGAAAGGGATAGAATGGAGTCGAAGATGATCCGTCCAAGATTGAATGGCTTCTTGGTCCCAACAGCATAGATCAGCTTGCACATGGCCTTAGTGACTACAGACATATTAGTGGTGGGTAGCCAGTTCCTATTAGCAATCTGATAAAGCAAGTATTTAGCTGTCAGAGTATATGATAGAAAGGAAAAAGACTTGGGCCAACTCTTGTACTGTCCCCCTGTGACAGTCTTCACAAATAGATCATAGTCATCACCAACAGAGATCCTAAAAGCAGGCAGAGTCTGAGAGCAGGGCCACGTCAAGAATTTGTTAATCAAGGATGGAGAGAAGGAGACTACTTTTCCCCGAATATAGTCCCTGAATGCCCATCTAGACAAAGAATCCTATGAGGATTTAGACAGATTGCAATAAAATTCCCGAACTAAGACAGGATAGAAAGTCTTGAAGCAACTAGCTACATGAAGTAGATTGATCTTCTTGAGGAAAGATACGAACTGTGTCTTTGCAAAAGAGGACATGGCTAGAGATTTTTCACCAAGAATGGATCTCTCAGTATGAGGACCATCTCTTTTTGCAGGACATGTCAAAGAATGACTTGGACAAAGCATCAGATGCAGAAAATGGAGATAGATGAGGAGAACCTGAAGAGCCATCCACCTTGGATTTCTTAGATGGAGATGGAGTATTCAATCTGGATGGAGCTGAACGCTTACGAGAGTCAGATCTTGATTTGCGAGTGTGAGGGGGTATCAGATCCTCAGCAGGAGAGGCAGCTACTGAGTCTCCTTCTACTGGCCCAGCAGTCTTCTCTTCAGCAACAGATGGTCCAACATTTGATGCAACATTGTCATTGGGTCCAACATTGGCACTGGCTCCAACATTTGATAAGGAATCCACATCAAGCATATATATAGTGCCATCTCCTTGGATCGTACTTGGAACATCAACTAGGGCAGCTTCTTCATTAGCAGGAGACACATGAGATACTGATGGACAACCTGATTATGCCATCATTGGGTTTCCTCCAACCTGAGTACCTTCTATCATATCATCAGGTACCTCAGTTTCTACACCCACATCAGTTATGACGTTCTCTCCTGTTTCAACAAGAAAATCTATCATATCAGATTCCTCAGCCACAACAGGGATAATAGGATCAACATTCATTTCTGCAGACACTTGAGGTTGATCCTTGTCAAGAAAGACAACACTGTCATGACCATTATGATCTTCACTGGACACTACATTACCTGTAGGATCAATACGGGCATCACAACCTTCAACAGCACCCTCCACAAAACTAGAATTAACACCACCATTAACATCCGGACGGGGCTTTTCTGTAGACACGGAGGACTTAGAATCAGAGATCTCCACTACTACTATTTTAGAAATTTTTACAGAAGATCTTCTTGGATTCCAGGTTTTAAGAATGATTTTGTCATCCTCAGGCACTTCCACACTAATCAACTTGCCACGGATTCTTTTTGTAATAAGCGGGTCAACACGAACTTCAGAAAGATCCAACCACGAGCGATCCAATTTTCGCCCCGTCCTTCGAAGGTGCCAAAACCAATCTTGAACAGTGACAGGATGAGGCAACTGTTCATCTTCTTCAAACTCCGATGAGGAGGGTTTGAACGATGAAAGAGGGATATCAAGAATTTGAGAAAAACTACTATTACCGAATTCGATGAGGAGCCAGAATGCATGTAATCACGAAACATTGGGGATGAAGTGAGAGGGCAATTACCAAACGGCGAGACCCTAGAGACGCAAGGAACCGTCCCCTTTCGTTTAACCCGAGATGACGAGGACGAAGAAGTAGGTCTCTGAGATGATGCGGCCTGTCGAGAAGAACGGCGAGGGTTCTGAGGGGATTTCTGGCTCTGATCACGACCCATTTGATGCAAAGAGAAACATAATTTCTCCACCGGAAAGAAATCAAGAACCTTAAGACCACTTCGGAACTTTTGAAATAAACTTGAGAAGTGATGAGTGACGAGGGAGGAAAAACCCAAAACAAATAAAGACTGGGCAAGTAAATAAATAGTACCTACCATAAGAACCTACTCAGCACCCCCTTTATGTTGCAACATAACATGCAACATAATGAACAACATAATGTGCAATATTAAATACGACACATCCCAAGAGCTTGTCGTAATTCTTCAAATCTGCTGGAGTCCAGGGGTTTAGTAAAAATGTCAGCTAATTGACTGGTAGTTGCAACATACTCCATGGCCAGAACCTTCTTCTCAACCAGTTCTCTGATGAAATGATGTCGAATGTCTATATGCTTTGTCCTGGAATGTTGGACGGGATTCTTGGATATATTGATGGCGCTCTGGTTGTCACATAAAATAGTCAAGACATCTTACTCCACACCATAATCTGTCAGCATCTGTTTCATCCATAGAAGTTGTGTACAACAACTTCCTGCAGCAATATATTCGGCCTCGGCAATGGATAGGGAGATAGAGTTCCGCTTCTTGCTGTACCAAGAAACAAGATTATTTTCCACGTAGAAGCATCCTCCCGTGGTACTTTTTCTGTCATCTGCATTTCCTGCCCAATCAGCATCAATGTAGCCTGAGAGTAAGGTATTATTGTCCTTAGTATACCAAATACCATAATCGACTATCCCACTGATATATCTTATTATACGTTTCACTGCATTAATATGAGATTCTTTAGGACAAGCTTGGTAGCGTGCACATACCACAACACTGAAACTGATATCTGTCCTGCTAGTTGTCAGATACAGTAAGCTTCCTATCATACTTCTGTATAATGTGACCTCCACTGATTTCCCATCATCATCCTTAGAAAGCTTTTCACTTGTGGATATAGGGGTGCGAACTTGACGAGCATTTTCCAGGCCAAACCTCTTAACAAGATTTTTAGCATACTTACTTTAAGAGATGAACAACCTGTCACTAGATTGCTTAATCTGAAGTCCAAGAAACATGTTTAATTCACCAACCATGCTCATCTCGAACTCTTTCTGCATGAGGACAATGAATTCACGCACCAGCTATTGTGAAGTGGAGCCGAATACTATATCATCCACATAGATCTGAGTAACAATAACAGCTGACCTGGTTCTTTGAACACATAATGTCTTGTCTGCTCCCCCTCGTTCATCGCCTTTTTGGAGAAGATATTTAGTCAACCTCTCGTACCAAGCCCTTGGCGCTTGTTTCAGACCATAGAGAGCCTTCTTCAATCGGTAGACATGGTTTGGAAGAAATGGATCTTCAAACCCCGTCGGCTGTTCGACATACACCTCTTCATTCAATATCCCATTCAGAAATGCGCTCTTCACATCCATCTGATGAAGCTTGAAATTAAAACTGCAGGCCACTGCCAACAGTTTTAATTTCAGCCGAGCTATATGCGCAAACGTCTCATCAAAATCAATACCCTTAATCTGAGTGTAACCTTGAGCCACCAAACGAACCTTGTTACGAGTGACATTGCCCTTCTCATCGGTTTTATTCTTAAATATCCGCTTTGTCCTAATGACATTTAACCCTTTTGGTCTATCAACTAGACACAAGACATCATTACGCTGAAATTGATTCAGCTCTTCTTGTATAGCTAACACCCATAAATCATCAAGAAGTGCTTCCCTCACATTCTTTGGTTCAACAGTTGAATGAAAGCAAATGTATTCGGCAAGATCACGATAGTTGACTTGACTAGTACATCTTGTTCGAAGACCATCTTGAACATCACCAATAACAAGTTCAAGAGGATGATTCCGTATGATTTTAGTGATCCCTCTAGAGGAGTGAACATCATTTCCCTCAATCAGTGGTTCCTCTATGGATGTTGAACTCTGTGTTACAACATTTTGTTCAACATTACCTTGTGTTGTATCGCATGTCGTAACATTTTGTTCAACACAGTCTTCTTCATCAGCGCCTTCCTCCTGAGGAGTTGTCCATTCACTTATAACAGCTTCTCCCTGATCAAAGTCGTCTACAACAACATTAATTGACTCCATCATAACATTTGTACGATGACTCAGCACCCTGAACGCACGGCTAGTTGTGGAATATCCAAGAAATATCCCTCTGTCGCTCTTAGCATCAAACTTTCCCCTAGGGGTCCGATTCTGCAAGATGTAACATTTGCTTCCGAAGATATGAAAGTAAGATACATCATGTTTTTTACCTTTCCAGATCTCATATGGAGTTTTCTCCGTTCTGGGTCTGTGATACACTCTATTTATAGTGTAGTATGCAGTGTTGACAACCTCTGCCCACCATCTAGCACTGACCTCCCTGGCATTCAGCATTACGCATGCCATTTCCTGTAGGGTACGAATTTTTCTTTCAACCACTCTATTCTGTTGAGGGATCTTAGGAGCTGAAAACTCATGAGCAATTCCATGTGCTTCACAAAAGTCAGCAAAAGAATGATTCTTAAACTCCTTGCCATGATCGCTTCGAATCCCGATAATCTTCCCAATGATATCTCCTTTCTCAGTCTAAAGACGGGTGCATAGCTTCTTGAAGGCGTCAAATGTGTCTGACTTCTCCTTGAGAAAATCTACACAAGTGAACCGTGAAAAATCGTCAACACAAACATAGATGTATTTCTTACCTCCCATGCTAACTTATGTTATGGGTCCGATCAGATCCATGTGTAGCAGCTCCAAGTTCTTAGACGTGATGATTGTCTGAAGTTGTCTATGACTAGTCTTCTTTTGTTTTCCTAGTTGACAAAGGTCACATACACATTCTCTTCTCTTGTTTATGGTGGGTATCCCACAAACAGCTCCCACTTTGGATATCTTCATCAAGGTCTTGTAGTTGAGATGCCCTAGCTTTTGGTGCCACTGCTCAGAGACATCAACAATTACACTGAGGCAATTGTTAGTTTCCAAAAGTAAATAGCAATTGTCAGCAGATCTTTTCCCAGTCAGAATGCAAGGTCAGGCTTCATTGAGAACCACACACTTATTTTTGGTAAACTGAACGAAGAGACCTTGGTCACATAATTGGCTTATGCTAATAAGATTTGCCTTCAAGTCTTCCACATGCATCACATCTTTTAGAGTAATAGATCCCGTCATCTTTAGCTCTCCCTTCCCAATGACTTTGCTCCTTTGACCGTCACCAAAAGTAACATGACCTTTGTTGCCAGCTGTATACTCGGTAAGGAGAATCCGATTACCAGTCATGTACCAGGAGCATCCATTGTCAAAGTACCACATGTTTTCGGAGAAAGCAATCATAGAGGTGTAAGCAACCAAACTGAACAGTTCAAATTTCCTTACCCACTTTTTCGTGAGCCTTTTGCCAGGATGTCCATTGTTTCTTCCTTCACGCTGATGCCTCATACGACTAAAACAATTCATGTCTGTGTGCCCTATAAGCTGACAGTAATTGCATATAGGATGCCTGGATGTTGCACTCCTCTTATGCTTCAACTTTTCATCACCTTGCTCGAAGTGCCTCATCTTTTTCCGACCTTCAGTAACAGGAACCTGTCGTTCCTTGGGTGCATGAAGATAGCCTCCTCTATTGTACCCTACACCTGTGCGATCTCCTGAGACTTTCCCCATGTTCAGAATGTCGTCGAGCTTTGCCTTCCCGGAGTTCCACTTGTTGAGGATGTTTTCTACCTTCTCGGCTCTGAGAAGCATTCTCCTGAGTTGGTTTTCAAGATTCCTGAGATTGAGCTCAGTTTTCAATAGTTTAGCCCTGACCTCATCCTTTTCACCTTTCAGTCTCACATTTTCATTCTTTAAGGATTTGTTGATCTCACAAATCTTCATCCAATTAGTGAACATAATTTGATAGGCTGACCGAATATCATCTTCACCAACCTCCTCATCACCACCTGCTTCTGAACCAGAGTCACTGTCAGATGTTGTACTATATGTTATAACATTCTTTTTGACATTCCCAAGTTTATTCTCCAATGTTGTACATGTTGTGACAAGGCTCGGTCCAACATAACTAGAGGTGTTATAATCGGATTGATCATCCAGAATAGCTGTAACAGCAACATAATTGCTGATGATGTCCTCATCTCCAGCACTTCCTTCGGAATCCTCATCACTCCAGTTACTGGCTAATGATTTTCCTTTCTGTTTCTTGAGAGTATTTGCACATTCGGCTTGTATATGACCAAATCCCTCACACTCCCTGCACTGTATTCCCTTGCCTTTGCTCTTTGGTTCATACTTCTGAACGAGACGACTGATAACCTTTCCTGTAGTGTGGAGATTTGGTCGCATTTCCTTGTTGACAGATCTGAAATTCTGGCCTCTGTTGCTGATCTTCCTCATCATCCTGCTAAAGTTCTTAGTTAACAAGGCGATGTCATCTTCAAGTTCCGATTCATTTTCTGACTT
The DNA here is from genome assembly GCA_030789695.1 of Scilla litardierei. NCBI lineage: Eukaryota > Viridiplantae > Streptophyta > Magnoliopsida > Asparagales > Asparagaceae > Scilla > Scilla litardierei. The sequence goes on along the minus strand of CM061133.1, from coordinate 177,720,127 downwards.
TGGTGCTTCACTAGCTTCCACCTTTAGAGCCACTTCTTTGTCTCTTTTTTTTGCTTCAGATTCATTTCGAAGGTCTGAAGAGACCCCATTAGTTCATCCAATCTCATAGTAGATGTGTTCCTCACTTCTTCAATAGCCGCAATCTTTGCAGAGAACTTGTTAATTATAGATCTCAGAGTTTTCTCAACCAACTTCTTTTGAGAGTACTTCTTCCCCAATTGGAATGCCTGATTTGTTATATCACGTAGTCTTCCATTGAACTCAGCCACAGTTTCATCATCATTCATTCTGAGATTTTCAAATTGAGAGGCAAGCATTTGAAGTTTACAGGCTCTTACTGTACTAGTTCCTTCATGAATATTCTGAAGAATATCCCACGCTTCCTTTGCGTACTCACATTTAGAAATTAACTTGAACTGCTCTTCATCCACTACAGTAAAGATAGCATTCACGGCCTTAGAATTTTCCAGAGCCGCTCGTTCTTCTTCGGGACTCCAGTCTTTAGCCGGTTTGAAGTGTTCCTTTCCTTCTTTGTCATCTTGAACTGGAGGAGTCCATCCTTCTATTGTGGCCACCCAAGCCTTCTCATCGAGAGACTTGATAAATGCGCGCATCCGAGACTTCCAGTAAGTGTAGTTAGTACCAGTGAGCAGCGGAGGCCGAGTCACGGAAGCACCTTCCTTCGTATTCATGGATAGCGTACTAAAACACAGGATAACACCCACTTTGACAGTACAAAGGAGCACGGATGACCTGCTATGATACCAATTGAAATTTAGTATGCAAGCACAACCAATAAACACACAGGAAAAATAGAGCAACCAAGGTGACACAAAGAAATTGGTAACGCAGTTCGGTGCACACACCTACATCTGCAGGGCCTCGCCCAGAAAAACAAATAACTCCACTAAGTATTAATGATTACAAACACCAATACCACGTATTACTAAGGGGAACAATCTCCCCCTCAATACAAACCATGAGAGGTGATCTCTGATCGGTCCATATTTTACACCTTTTTCTACATATTTGCATACCATTTTGATCGCCCATATCGCACTTTTCACGATTATTCGACGATATTACGTTACTTTTCACTATTTCTTGGTTTTGTCAGATTTCAGAAATATGGAGCGATCGGGAGAAAAATGAGCTTAAGGGACTTGTACGTGTATCGGACGATCGCTCATGGCCTTATTTAGGAGCTAACGGCACTGGACGATGAGTGGGAGAAGAAGAAGATCGATAGAATCGTCGAGGAGGCAAGGAGGAGAAGGAAGGATTCCAAAAACAGGCCACTCGGCCGAGTCACGCTAGTCACTCGCCCGAGTGAAGCAACGTACTCGACCGAGTATGACTGATACGAAGAATAGCTGCCTGACTGGAGTGCCACAATGCACTTGGCCGAGGGGTGAATTCCACTCGGCTGAGTAGAGAAATCCACTCACCCGAGTGAGTCAGAATTTCTGAAGGAAATCAAAGCAAACTATCTGGAATCTGGGGGGCACAGCAGAAGACCCACTCGGCCGAGTGATGAATCCCACTCGGCCAAGTGACGCAGAGTGCCAGAGTGCCCAAACCCCAACTTCAAAGCAGATTCTCTGGCATTTTGGGAGAACAGCGGAAGACCCTACTCGACTGAGTAGATCAGTCCACTCGACCGAGTGAGAATGCCCACTCGACCGAGTGACACCGAATGACACGAGCGCCCAAAATTTTCAGACAGTCTATCACTCTTTTGAAATTTGCTATCATTCAGCGGATAAAGTATTTTTCTTATATTTTTTATGGATAGTAGACTTCGTTACGGTTCCAATGCTGCCAAGAATGCGTCAATCGGAGGTTGGATGAAATCTGGGGAATTTCTACAAGTTGATATAGCAGTGCTGGAGTTCGCACATCAGTGTCACTCGGCCGAGTGACACTTTCACTCGGCCGAGTGACACTTTCACTCGTCCGAGTAACCAGTTTTTGACAGTTTTTGACAGAGTGTTGTTTTTTGGAGTTTTTAGAGGAATTCTCACTCGGCCGAGTGAGCTTTCCACTCGGCTGAGTCGCTGCTAGCCCATCACTTAAGTTATGCACAGATCTGATTTTGGGCACGGGTTTCAGAGGGGGTTTGGGGGTTTTTTCTAGGGTTTTGAGGGGGCTATATAAGAGGTTTTTAGCCGTCATTAGAAGGGGTGTTCCATTATGTTTTCTTAGGGATTATTTCAGAGGTTAGGCTATGCCCTAGGCCCCCTCTTGGATCAAAAAGCTGTAATTGGATTGGATTTATTCATCAAAGCTAAGTATCTTTGTTCTTATTATTTGAGTCTTTGATTTGACATCTTTTTACATGCAAGCAATGTTTTCTATTAATTCCTTAATTGTTATTGCTATGCTTGAGTAGATTCGCTGTTCTAGGGCAAAGAGATGAACCATATGGATCTAATTTCAGATTTGTGATGAATGAATTTATTTGTTGCTGGAATTTCTAGGAGGTTAGGTTGTGATTGATTTATTACGGATAGCTAGGAATTTCCATCGATCTGGAGTTTGCAAGAGATTGGATTCCGATCGATGGGAAGGCCTAGATATTCGATTTAGATTTATAATCGAGATTCACTAGGTTTGGTTTCGAAGAGAATGGACCAAAGCTAGCATTTTTATTATAAATCTATACCCATATTCGTTTGCAAGAGATTGGACGAATACGAGCTATCACAATCTAGGTCATAATTCGAGTTTGCACAAGAGTGGGCTCGAGGTGCGATTGAACGGTGATGTCGATCTTCATGCTAGTGGCTTAGGTTAGGGTTTGCACGAGAGTATGCCCTAATCTAGGTTGCTATAGACCGACAATAGCATGAGAGCGTGAGCTAGGTTCTCTATTTAGTTACGATAGTTCACCTCAATTCAAGTCTTGCAACATTGAGATTCACTATTTACAAGGATGAATGACGATCCGTAGTGTGGATTCCCTAGCTCGAGACTCTTTTATTATATTGAATTCGAATCGCTATTTGACCGACTTCTTTATCACCGACACCGACATCCATCACCATTTCCATTACATCATACCATAACCATCTCCACCAATAAAACATTCGTAATCAAACCAACCTAGGATAGATTGGAGCCAACACCACCTCCTCGTGTTCGATACCCGCTCGCCACTACACCGTGCCCTTGCGGTAAGACTACAGTCGTTTTTCGGGTGTATATCCGGGCGCGATCAAGTTTTTGGTGCCGTTGCCAGTGAGGTGTTTCCTGTTGGGTGCCAATTTGTCACAATTAGGTTGATTAGATTACGAAAAACAAAAAACAAAAAAATTAACAAAAGTAAATTTTCACCCCTACCACCATTATTATCATTTCTATATTCTTTTGTGACACTGATATTTTTCTCTAGATATTTATCTTTGTTGATCAAGTGCAATGGATTATACTATGTGGACCACAGATTTTGATCAGAGTACTCAGATGGGAGAATACTTTTTTGAGGAAATGCACTGGCCCGAGCTTGATGAGAAACAAAGGATTTTTTTTGATGAGATGCATGCACACCAGGTTGAAATGCATGCCAGGCTTGATAAGAGCGACCTTCAATTGGAATGGGTGAAGAGGGAACTTAAAATTAATGCGCTCATGCTTAAGGTTGTAGAGATTTCCAAAGATATCAGTTCTGCTTCTTCATATTATGGGCAAGAAGCATCGCCAGTTATATTACCAGAGCCAGAATGTGCTGTCGTCGATCCCACATCCTACGATACAGCTATTGCATATGAAGAATGGATGGACGAAGAGGCAGTGGAGGAAGCAAAAATTGAGTCATATGCGCAGCCAGAGGAGGACGCATTTCAGAGATTATTGGAGGGCCTCTTGAAGTCAGTGAGGTTCGCAGGTTCAAAGAGCATTACAGCAGGTGATGCATTTGAGCAACGATTTGCACATTTTGTTATGAACCGTGTTTCAGCTACAGGAACAATTGAGGAGGACATCCATGTCAGTCTTGAGGGAGATAGACTATATTTTTGGATTGCTTGCGGGCATTCCCCTCCACATGATACATCCCCAAAAGTTGACACACATGAGCAATCAGCATCACCATTCTAGAGAGAGCCTACAATGATAGTTGACGAGAAGGCAAAAGAGCACACTGTCGAGCCAGAGCACATCGACGAGGAGGCCTCATAGGTGGAGCCAGAGCATGCTTTTGAGGAGGCCTTACACACGGAGCCAAGGCTTATTGCCGAGGAGGTCGTGCATCGGGACGAGGACACAAACATTCATGAGGATCCCGAGCACTACCCTTCTCCATTAGAGCTCCCACAGCCACCTCATCCTTCCACTGACGTCGAGGACTATCCCACAGAACTTACTGCTCCCACCCAGGGAGATATTTTTACCCATTCCATTTCTGAATTATGTATTCCATTCGATATTTATTTTGATTCGGATATTTTTGACATGTCATACCTTTTGCAGCACACATACGATTATGGACTAGAGGTATGCTTGGACGTGTCACAGTATGACGAGTCTATCGGGGAGGTCCACACCTATGATCCAAATTTACCTTAGCAGCTGAGAGAGGAAACCACAGAGACAACTATCACAGCACGAGAGGATATTGGATTATTTCCAGGGAAGTACGTCCACCACTATTTATTTCATATATTTCTATAGACGATCCTCTTTGGAATACTTTTATTACGAGGGTGAATTTTTTGCAGCGAACTGATGCATCCTATTCTCTACAGGGTACATGTGGAATCCTTGTGGGAATGATGGAGGATGCATTTCTGGAGTTCGTTGGAGTCCGTGGACACACGCGTCTGGCAGAGCCACGGAAGGAGCAGTTGGAGCAGTTGCCTGCACCGGCAAAGATACTGGATCCGCCTTTTGCTATAGGTGATATCAATCCAGTAGTGTAGAAATTTTATGCTTTCAATAAACACGAATCCTCTCGACAGCGAGAGGATCGTATAGATTTGATTGAATAAATATCACCTCATATAATGGCAACAAAAATCTTTTAAACCCTAACCCATTTTATATATTAATTGCCATCTTCATATTTAGATACGTCACATCCTTTTGCTCACCACCATCGAGCATTTCTTTCAAGTGAATACTCACTTTCATATTCGTATGACTTGAGCTCGCTTAGCAAAGACGTGACATTTTTGATCAAGTCATTTGAATGGGATTGTTTGGTATAAGCTTGGGGGAAGGCGCTCTCATGCATCATTGTATTTTCATGTAATTGCATTAGGATTTCATGTCATTCATTTCATCATTTTTCATTCACCCCCCATATTTATCGTTGTTCCTCATATTCTTCCATTATGATCACATTGAGGACAATGTGAAGTTTAAGCTTGGGGGAGTACATTTCCATGCCATTTAGTTGCATTTTTTTACTTTATTTTTAGGATTTTTAGAATTCCTCAAATTTTTGCATCATCTTTTTCTTTTTTATATCTTATTTTCATTTTATGTGTGTTCATGCATCATATTGTGTGCTTGTTTTTCTTCTCTTTCCTCTCTTTTACTTTTACTTCTTTATTTTCTTTTCTCTTCTTCCGTAAGATGAATTTCGTATGATGATATCTCTTATTGCTTTAGCAACCATCATGATGCTTATTATTCCTTGCCATGCTACTTAGAGTATCTCATAGTCCTGCTATCCATGTGCTTGCTTATATATTCTTTTGATGATTCCTCTACATGGATGCATGATATTAATTGAAGCTGAATGTATGGATTAGTGTTTAGTATGCTTTTGTTGGAAGTGCACCAAGATTCACGCATCAATTGTATATCAGAAGCATCTGCCTTATTGTCTTATTCACCTTCTGTTGCATGCCTGATATGATTGTACTCTTTACTGCTTGACTCCACTATTTATTGAAATGATTGAGAATATCCATGCTTACATATAATTTTAGTTGATGTATTATCTTATTGAACCATTTGTGCACATCTTAGAGTGAACCGAGCGTTACACCATTTCCTTCTCAACATATATCTTTTTATTCTCTACATGTCACTTGAGTTCACCTCCTAAAGCTACTTATATTGCATCTATTTTCCAAAAATCCCCACAAAAGAAAAAGGTTGCTCCAAAAAGTACAAAAATCCAAAAAGGAGCCAAAAACCAAAAAAAAAATCAAATAGCTCCTACAAAAATCCAAAAGAAAAACGAGAAACAAAAAGTTCAAAAAGAAAAAGAAATTTTTTTTCTCTATCTCATTATTGGAGCCACAAAATACTTGGAAAACCCAAGGCAAAAATCCCATTTTTCACTATCATATTCCTTTAGATGCGATGCCTCAAGCTAAGCTTGGGGGGTGAATTTATGTGACCATATGAGTGAGTGCGACATTAGAGTGGAGAGGTGCATGAATGGTGAAGTTTGATAATGCTGAAACTTAGCAAAATACTTTAGCTATGGAGATTTCTTATGAATTGATATGAAAATGTGAATGACATGCCTCTTATTACATTCTCTATTGCATGCTTGGTGTGATTCTTATATGCTTCTATTATAACTCTTGATTGAAAAGTGCATCGCCAACATTTGTATATTAAATTCTATGAAATGCGTGATGTGGATATGAATTGATTGTATGAATTTAGAGAGTCCCTTTTGTTGTCCTTAAAAGCTTGCAAGTACCATGTTTAAGTAAGATATAAAATCTTTGTAGCATGTGATTCGTATTTTCTGAGTTATCGTGATGTGTAGCTTATGCCTTGAGATCTGAGAGAATAATCTAGCGACCCCTTCCACCTCGTGTTCTTTCTTTTTCATTTCATTTCCTTTTTTTTTCATTTCTCGAGTTCGTCTCTCTACTTATCTTCCTCGAGGACGAGTAAGAGGTAAGCTTGGGGGATTTTAATCGGTCCATTTTTACACCTTTTTTCTGCATATTTGCATACCATTTTGATTGCCCATATCGCACTTTTCACGATTATTCGACGATATTACATTACTTTTCTTGTTTTTGTCAGATTTCAGGAAATATGGAGCGATCAGGAGCAAAAATGAGCTTAAGGGACTTGTACGCGTACCGGAGCATCGCTCGTGGCCTTATTGAGGAGCTAATGGCACTGGACGATGAGCGGGAGAAGAAGAAGATCGATAGAATCGTCGAGGAGGCAAGGAGGAGAAGGAATGATTCTAGAAACAGGCCACTCGGCCGAGACACGCTAGTCACTCGTCCAAATGAAGCAGCGTACTCGGCTGAGTACGACTGATACGAAGAATATCTGGCTGACCTGAGTGCCACAATTCCACTCGGCCGAGTAGAGAACTCCACTCGCTCGAGTGAGTCAGAATTTCTGAAGGAAATCAAAGCGAACTATCTGGAATCTGGGGGGGCACAGCAGAAGACCCACTCGGCCGAGTGATGAATCCCACTCGGCCGAGTGACGCAGAGTGCCAGAGTACCCAAACCCCAACTTCGAAGCTGATTCTCTGGAATTTTGAGAGAACAGCAGAAGACCCTATTCGGCCGAGTAGAGAAGTCCACTCGACCGAGTGAGAAAGCCCACTCGACCGAGTGACGCCGAATGACACGAGCATCCAGATTTTCAGACAGCCTCTCACTCTTTTGAAATTTTCTATCATTCCAACAGGCAAAGTATTTTTCTCATATTTTTTATGGATAGTAGACTTTGTTACGGTTCCAACGCCGCCAAGAATGCACCAATTGGAGGTCGGATGAAATCTGGAGACTTTCTGCAAGTTGATGTAGCAGTGCTGGAGTTCGCACATCAATGTCACTCGGCCGAGTGACACTTTCACTCGACAGAGTGACCTTTTTTGACAGTTTTTGACAGAGTGCTATTTTTTGGAGTTTCTGCAGGAATTCTCACTCGGCCGAGTGAGCTTTCCACTCGGCCGAGTCGCTGCTGGCCCAGAACTTAAGTTATGCGCAGATCTGATTTTGGGCACGTGTTTAAGAGGGGTTTTAGGGGTTTTTTCTAGGGTTTTGAGGTGGCTATATAAGATGTTTATAGCCGTCATTACAGGGGAGTTCCATTATGTTTTCTTAGGGATTATTTCAGAGGTTAGGCCATGCCATATGCCCCCTCTTGGATCAAAAAGTTGTATTTGGATTGGATTTCTTCATAAAGCTAAGTATCTTTGTTCTTATTATTTGAGTCTTTGATTTGACATCTTTTACATGCAAGCAATGTTTTCTATTGATTCTTTAATTGTTATTGCTATGCTTGAGTAGATTCGCTGTTCTAGGGCAAAGAGATGAACCATATGGATCTAATTTCAGATTTGTGATGAATGAATTTATTTGTTGCTGGAATTTTTAGGAGGTTAGGTTGTGATTAATTTATTACGGATAGCTAGGAATTTACATCGATCTGGAGTTTACAAGAGATTGGATTCTGATCGATGGGAAGGCCTAGATATTCGATTTAGATTTATAATCGAGATTCACTAGGTTTGGTTTGCAAGAGATTGGACCAAAGCTAGCATTTTTATTATAAATCTATACCCATATTCGTTTGCAAGAGAGTGGGCTCGAGGTGCGATTGAACGATGATGTCGATCTTCATGCTAGTGGCTTAGGTTAGGGTTTGCACGAGAGTGGGCCCTAATCTAGGTTGCTATAGACTTGCAATAGCGCGAGAGCGTGAGCTTGGTTCTCTATTCAGTTACGATTAGTTCACCTCAATTAAAGTCTTGCAACATTGAGATTCACTATTTACAAGGATGAATGACGATCCGTAGTGGGGATTCCCTAGCTCTAGACTCTTTTATTATATTGAATTCGAATCGCTATTTGACCGACTTCTTTATCACCGACACCGACATCCATCACCATTTCCATTACATCATACCATAACCATCTCCACCAATAAAACATTCGTAATCGAACCAACCTAGGATAGATTGGAGCCAACACCACCTCCTCGTGTTCGATACCCGCTCGCCACTACACCGTGCCCTTGTGGTAAGACTACAGTCGTTTTCCGGGTGTATATCCGGGCGCGATCAATCTCAATCAACCCCGTGGAGTAATTTGTTCAAGCTCTCCTTGCGTGCAAGATCCCCTTGCTAAACTGACAAAGATCAACTCCCTTGATCCCCTACCTCTGTAGTAGTCAGCCTCCTCCCGGAGCTCCTTGCTGCTTTCACAAAAGCTATTGTTCAAGTCGTAACCCTAGCTGCCAATCTTCATTTCTCTTTTAAACGAACCCTCCCCCTCAATTATGGAGCCGTTAAAGGAAGTAACCGCAATCGAATCTTTGGAAGATTGGCCATCTGCAATTAACGAAGCCCGGCTAGGAAATTGGTTTCACCTCAACTTCTAAAAATAGCAATAACCATAAGTGGGCGAAAAACATCCTCTCTCTACAACCGTCTCAATCAAAGCGAGAGATACTCGACCCAACAGAATCTGCAACGATTCATCAGTTGACGGAAAAACACCCAAGCCGTAGAAGGCAATAACCAGCAACCAGACAACCTCCCATCTTCAATACGCCCAGGCTTAAACAACATCTCAAAAGCCTGATGCAGTATGTTGGACATTATGTTCAACATAATGTTCAACACATTATTCAACATTCTCCATACCACATGCTAAGAACTGACATATGAACTCATTGTGCCTCTAACGGCAACATAACCAAATACGTATGACCTAACAATCCCTAAGGGAAATTATTGTGGTTCCCTTTGACCTATGAAATGATTTTTTTATTACTCAGATGCATTCGTCTATAGGTACCACCATTTATTGTGGTTACATGTAACTTAAACTTTTATTGCCATTTACTCGATGTTTTATTACTTGATTCGTCTATAAATACCTTATCACCAAACACCTTGCCGTGGCTGATCTGAACAAGAAGTCCAGAGACTACAGGCACGGCTGCAACATGAATTTCCTTCCCACCTAATCCTTTCTTCGGTTATCAGACTGGGAGGTTATCTGATGGATTTCTCGTATTCTCCATCTCATCCCCAAGCTCTTCATTGTAACCAATCTAGAGAATAGGTCTAAGGCTGCAATCACACCTGCAACTTGACTTCACCTCCAGACTAACATTTACCTCAATTATTGGATTGGAGGGGGTTGATATTTTTCTTGTATTCTCTACCTTGTCCCCAAGCACCTTGCCATGGCCAAACATGAAGAAAGGGGCTAGAAGAGGGGCTGAGATAACCGCTTCAAGAAATCAAAAATACACAAACTACTTCATTTAGATACACAGGATGATGATCAAAAACTTTAGGGACTAAATATTTTCATTAATGACAAGAAAGTGTGCAGAGCCTTTACAATGGAAACTAAAGTAAGGCCACCAATGTGTATACACAAGTTGGCATATTTTGAGGTTGGGGCTAGTTTGCATCTTTGGTGGAGGTGACCATGACATCAGTGTTAGTGTTAACCTCTACACCACCTGAGGATGATACCTCATGTAAGGAAACAATGCAATGGTTCTATTTCAATTAGAAAAAGGTGAAAGCATGGATATTTCAAAATTTTCTAAATCCTAGCATAAAACCCAAGGAGAACTACAAAAATCATGAATATAAATACTAGGAAAAAGACTATACATATACTAAGGAAAAAGACTATATCTTTGTGCAAATATTCTTTTGCATTATATGCTAATCCAAAACTCTTTCGGTGAAGACCAACACTCTTCACACTAAACAATCACGATAAATTTTTTACCTTGATGATGAAACCCTTCACGATCCATGAACCCTCCAAGAGCTCGAACTTGAACCCAAATATTACTAATGCTTGAAAGAAAGAGAAGATAACAACCTTTTATTTTATGAGAGAAAAATTCTATCTTTAAGCCAAGCTTTAAGATTATATTATTCTCTCTAGATCTTAGGATGCTTAGATATTAGAACTTTAAATTTGTTGGATACCTTTGAGGGAAGAAGATGACCCATTTAAATAGTGGGTAGGATCCATCAAATCTAATTACGTTTTGGAGTTTTTATTAGAGCCAAACCATATCTCTAAACATGTATGGTTTAAAGAAAGATCAAATGATTTCTTTTAATTCTTATGAGTTTTAATTAGAGTCAAACTCTATCCGTTTACCAAGTAGGATTAAAGATAAAATCACAACAAACAGTACATCATTTCGGATTTCTAATTTGAGTTAAAATCCTTGCGCTGGGTTGGATCTTGACCAAACAATTGGGTCAAACCCAACCCTAAACTGACCGAAAATCCGAATCATGCAAATTCTCACCGTGCGCCACTAGATCGTGGTCGTTGGCTGCTGCCAGCAGCTAATGGCCATGATCAGCTAGCTGGCTGGATGTTGCCAGCAAGCTGATGGTTGTAGCTAGCCAGTTTACTGGTACAAGTAACCTACTAGCTGGTCGTAGTCGGCTGGTGGTTGACTGGCCAGCCACTGGCCATCGACCGACCGACCATCTTTTTGGTGATGACGTTTTGTTGTCAGTGATAATTAAGGCATGGTTTGATAGGGTTTCATCTTTCCTTTTGGATCAACGATTCATAATTCCTTTATGAACCTTCACTGCTCACGCACTTAACTCCTTGCAACACGCTCCTCTCTTTCAAAAAAATTCGATCACAACTCCATTTCATCGATTATGTATATCTCATACGATTATCGTAAAAAGCCATCATCATTATGAGACTCTAAAAGCTAAAAGCGTAATTCCTACTTTGGTAGTGACTTGATTAGTGTCACTGTCATACTTTTGACATGTCACAGGTACGATAATGATGCTAGTCGCATATGAAGACCACACATTTTGAAGTAGTCATTATTTAGTTGGTGTGAGACTAGACTATCCTTCGAACCAAATCTAAGCCTGTTAGTGACATCTACTATGTAGTCTGATGTCTTCTTCCTAACTATATGCTAAGTTGTCTAGGGTATGGAAATATATTAAACTTCAATAACACCTTAATGTCGTGAGTCAGATATGCGATAACATAGTTATATATGGATCAAACTTATTACATTAATAAGTTTGTCCATTGTGCTGTATAGATAAGGACTTACTATGAATCCATACTAAGTCTCTGTGACACTAACTGCTTGCCTCTAAATAGTACTACTCCCAAGCACACGAGGTCAAGAAGTAATAAAGATTCGGTGAGTCCAGATGTCGAACCCACAGGGACAAGTCATTCTACAATCTCGCAAGTTCAACTGATTAAGGAAGGAAAATGGTGAGAAGAGTTCTGGCTTACCTACAAAAGTGTGGATGTGATAAGAAAATATGGGTTGTGATCTAGGATTCACAAAAGCCGGTTAGCCAATTGGGGAGAAGGATATGAATATTTGCATGTGTCATGGGTTCACCAATGGTTAATGTTAATTCAGATTCCAATGTCAATCATGTGTATCCTTTCAAGGAAATACACGATTTGTGTATCCCTTTTGGGGAATACACAAGGGTTTCTATAACTCAATGATGGACCTTCTGGGCTTGCACCACCAGATGATGCCCTTCTAGGGGTTAAATCAATGGTTGCTCTAAGGTAGTTTACTTAATCATCAATGTCATGATAATGAGGTGGGTTAATCCTTCTGGAATTCACAATCCCTCAAGTATACTCGTCTGGAGTCATACTTGAGAGAGCATTGATGTAGAAATTAACAACTAGGATGTCATGAAGTATATGTGTAGCAAGAGTTGCAAGAGATAATGGAAATCATAAATAACATAACCTTAAACTAACCACAACTCATACAAAGATACATTTACCTCATTATAACAAGAAAGGAATCATGTTTTTTATAAAAAACACCATCCAAATCATCATTACAATGCATCTAAATCAAAGTACACAAGAGAGAAAGAGAGAGATCTAATTAGCAATCTTTTGGAAGAAGATGAAGCCCCCAAACTCTCTCTCAAGTTCCTCCAAACCCTATCGTCCAATGGGTTCCCCAAGTTTTAGATCATCCAAAGATACTAAAAACTAGTCCTAAGAAATCCTATTTATTCTATCCAAAACCCCTTTAAATCTTGGCCCTTGATTACAAGATCCAATGGTTCAAAACAATTTGGGGTTGGCTGAAAATCACTTCAGAATTCAGTAGACTGTGGCCAAGAAAACACAGTCAGATGTCTGTAGAAGACCTCTAGATGTCTGATGCTACTGAATGTTCAGCATTAAGTCGAGTCTGCCAGCCGTCTGACTCGGTCGTTCCAGATGTTTGATGAAGGCATCCAGATGTCTGGCATGTCTGAATGTCAGCCACTAGTTCAGCCAGCCGTTTGGGTGAGCTCCTTCAGCCGTTTGGGTGGCACACGCTGTAATATTTTTGAACTGACTATTTTTGGCACCAATGCAGCTGACCGCATCAGCTGTCTGAATCAATGAACCAGACTGCTGCAGCACTGCTTCTCGACGTCTGATTGGAATCAAACGTTGACGTCCAAAAATGATAGAAAATGGCTCCGAGCTCCGGAAAATCTGCAAAAATAGTCGTTAGACTCAGAAAAATACAATCTTAAATGAAAAATAATAGAAGGAAAAAATAATGTATAAAAATTATATTTTATGCATAAATAAATGATATGCTCTGATATTATATGATATTATGAAAATGCATGTATCAGAGCCAAAATGAACACAAAATATGCATAAAATGCCTGTGAATAAGTGGGAAAAATATGTAATATTCTCCTAGAATCACTAACCTCACATACCGATGGATATGAATCATGTCTTCACCATCATATCCCTTCGCACGCTTTGGAATAAGCCGTAACAAACACATTCGTCATTGGTCAGTAAAAGCCAAAGCATAGTTCTTCCATGTATAAGTCTCTTTAGCACGTCTCAAGTCAAAGAACTAATGAGCTTCTATTGACTGTGAGAGTATGTTTACCATATGTAAGCTTCTTGACAAGTCATTCTACGAACATTTTCTTTAATAAGCAATTCATACCATCCCATGATATCTCCACAATGAATGTCTATGAGACAAGGTAATACCATCGCTATGGTAAAGATCAGCGTACACTGGTCTATCTAGAATATTAGTGTTTCTTTCTTAATATTTCTATGACCAGGAACATTGTAAATGTGCACTTAATCAGATCTATTCTTCTTATCACGAACTGATTACGATCCTTATGTCCTCACACAATTAAGGGACTTTATCCAAGTAATCACATGACTATATACACATATACTCAAACCGTATCATGAATTCACACAGATAAATTTGTACCAAATAGCCAACTATTATTCTAAATGAGATGTATCGGTCACAATAATTGACAGAAGGGTATACATAGTTCGAACATCTCCAACTTGCACTTACAATCAATTCCAATATCCCATATTGGTCTTATCCACTTAACTTTTTAGAAAATTTTGTGGAAATTGCTTCGTGAGTGGATCTACTATATTGTCTTCTATATCAACTCTAAATATATCACGGTAATCTTCAATTTCATAAAAACATGAAATACCCTACAATACCTGTCACGCCCCGCTTCCCATTAGGCTTGGGAGCGAGGACGCGAACGTGTCCGCTTGTGTAAGTAAGGAGGAGGTACTTTTGCTTTTCTTTCCTCCCTGACTTAACACAATAAGCATCTGTGTGAAATCCCACAGATTCTTGCTTGCATTACTTGAAAACAACACAGATAAATAAAACATTATTACAATCTCAATCGTCTCAAAGGAATTACAACAATATAGGAACAAAAGAGTGGATCTTATGATCCGTACAACAAACGAAATGAAATACAATGATGGTTCACTAGTTTAACAAGTCTTGGTCCACTAATTCAACTATTCCAACAGTCCTCCTGGTGGTATAGCTCAGGATCTGACATACATCCAAAAATATGGATGTATGTCAGCAAGTGTCTGCAAGTAGATGTCAGATGACCCAAGGCAAGATATATATAACAAGTTATATATGGCAGTTTAAAGCAATTAAAAGAATTTACACTAGCATGGTAGTTAAAGCAATTATGAAAAATTACACTAGCATGGTAGTTAAAGAAATTATGAAAAGTTACACTAGCATGGTAGTTCTGTTATCAGCATTAACATGGCAGTTAAGTAATGTAACAGCAGTCTGTAAGTTAACTTTCTTTTTCCATTGTTTATCTGTGTGTGCAAGTCCGTGACTAAGGCCCCCGTCGTTAGACGAATAGTAAGTGAATCCACCTTCAAGTGCCCCTGAAGGCGACCCGTTTACTACCGGCTAGTGCCCGGGGACCTAACCCCACCCATGTGTACTTCCTGGACCACGAGCCAGAATGCTACCCGTCATATACTGGAACACGAGTCCAGACTAGTCACATGTGACATTACTGGAACACAAGCCAGGCTAGTCACATGTGACCAATGAGAGAAGCCAACGAGAGCCAACGGCATGTAACCACGAGAGCCAACAGCATGTAACAACGAGAGCCAACGGCAAGTAACAACGAGAGCCAACGGCATGTAACATTTTATGAGTTTTAACAATTCCAAAATATCCATACATGTCCAGAAATGTTGCAATTCACAAAATATGTTCATTTTGATAATTAAGGGGTCCACACACATGCACACGAGTATAAGTTTAACATTTCACAAAAATGTGTCTTAGTGTCATTGTGTCAGCAATTTAGTGTACAACATCAGATAGCACAAAAACATAAAATAAACTGCATGCTTGCCTGACTGGGACAGTTTGGGTTGTCCGAGTAACGACAGGAAAGGACGTGAAGTATCTGCGTCATTAAATAATAACATATATAATAATTAGTAAAAGTGCTGAAAAGGAGAATTAACGGATTTGACACGGAAAGCTAGTTATTCTAGTTATTGTTCTAAACTAAGGTATATCAAATTATATGTCGTTGGATTACATTTTTAGTCACGAATGTCGTGGTGGTAATTTCACGCGTCATTTCACGTGTAGACTTTTAGTTATACAACTTTACGTGCAAATGACCAAATGAACACCTAACTTCAAAAATCCATTATAAATTGTACGCTAGTCCGATTTTAGTGATTTTGGTGTCGTTGGGTTCGTTTTGATGGGTATAACGTTACGGTGATATTGGTTCTCTGTTTTGGTTACACATATTAATAAATTAAAGTTATTACGAGTTAAGCACATAATTAAAAGAACACCTGAATTGGGTTCGTCTAATTTTATTGGGTTCTCTGGTTAGGGTGGCGTTTATATTGGGTTACACTAACAGGGTACACCTTATTTTATTCAAATTTTATTATCCTAACATTATTTAATCATACTAACATGGTGAAATCAATTTAACATTTAAATTATACTATCAAATATTAACATCTAACTAATTAACTAAACTAATTAACTTACTAAGCTAATTACGTGTTTTAACATGGTATTTAACTCTCGCCTACTAACTTTGACTATGGGTAATAGGATAACATGTTATAATATCCCTCTTATCTCTTTAGTCTCTCTCTTCCTTTATAACTCTCTCTTTCTTTCACTCTTTCCTTGTCTCTCTGTCCTTCTCTGTTCTTCTTTCTTTCATTTTTTGTTTCCTTTCAATTCGTTGGCAGCATGTAAAACATCGCAAGGGGAGCTCGGGTCTTACTTGGGCAAGAGGAGGAGGGGAAGAAGCAACCGGCGGCGGGCAGTTGCTGGCCGGCGGCGGTGCGCGTAGGTGGCCGGCGGCGGGAGGAGTCCAGCGGCGGCGGCGGGCTGGGTTGCGGCGGCGCGCGTCCGGCGATGATGTGGGTGTTGGTCGGCCAAGTGAGGAGGAAGAAGAAGAGGGAAGAGGTTGTAGGGTTTACTTGTATTTAAGTTGAATCTGAAACTATTTTCAGATCTGAATTTGTTTGGGTTTGAGGAGTTTAATAGAAAGGGTATGAAATTTCAGATTTGAGGTTGAATCTGAAATTGAATGGGTTTTGGAATTGGGTTTCTGGTTTGTGGAAGTATTCTTTTGATGGAGGATTTGTTTGTAGGGAGATGAGTTTGGCTGATTGAGAATTTGCTTGCAGGTTGATGGATTTTATTTGCAAGTGAAAATGTCTCCTTAAGAAGTTGGTTTGTCGGATGGAGAGGGAGATGAAATGTCGCCTTAAGAAGAAATTATCAGGGAACAGTTTTAATGTGTTAGGTTTGAGATTAGGATTAAATTAATCATGTTTGTTGACTTTAAACAAGAGGATGCATCTGGCTACGAATTGGGTTCACTCCCTATCACAAAAATCCAAACGTGAATGATTATGTAATTAAGTAAGTGTTAAAAGTAATTATTTAAATAACAGTCGTGATTAGTAAAATAACAAAATATAATTAGTAAAATAATTAAATTAAAGTTTTTAGTTAAACTTGATGATCAATTAATGATGGTACGGTAAAAATGGAAAAAAAACAGAATCGCACGTATGTGGCAATAAACATACGGACAAAAAGTCATCGAGGCGACTGAAATAAAATACCGATACATACGATCTAAAACACTGCTAAAAATACAGGCCGTTACATTCTACCCACCTTAAGAAAAATTCCGTCCTCGGAATTTCTTATCAACTAAGGGGCAGGAAATAAAGATGGATAACGCTCTCGTATTCCTATGAGGTAAATTATGACTTGAAATACTTCGAGACAAAGAGATGAAATTGGTTAGGAAAAGACACTAGTGATGTGATTAAGATTGAGTTTCTAAAAGAGGTTCGGACGACTAAGCACCGTCGATGGCCCTAACCGTTAGTGGGCTAGTGAAATGGCTAGGGGGCGGTGCCCATAAATTTGCACAAAAGTGTTAAAGGCATGGTGAGAGAATATGTATGTATGTATGTATGTATATGTGTGTGTGTGTGTGTGTGTGTGTGTGTGTGTGTGTGTGTGTGTGTGTGTGTAACTACAACTCCAATGTCCTAACATAATAACCGCCTAACCTGTAACCTCAAGCAAGTGTTCTTCAAATCAATCATTACTGCTAATCTTATCATCGAACAACTCTATAACCATAATCACATTCTAACACTTAACTACAGATCCAACCTTACCGTTCGAATTTCTAACTCAAAGTCCTCACTTCAAATTAATCAATATTTTATACAAGACAATCTTACTAAATATCATCAATCAATAACATCCATCAATTTCCTCATTTTTCACTTATCATCTGTTGATAGGGCAGTAACGTCTCCGCAAAATCTCCAATGTATAGTTTCTCTGTAACCAATTTCTCCGAAAATATTTCTTCCCATAAGCCGTCTTATCCAAAACATGTCATCACGTTGATCATCGTCTAACTTAACATGTAGCACTAAAATCGTGACATCCACAAATCCTAATTTCCAATCTTATTCTTATATTAATCCATTGATATAACGGCGCTCTACCAATTACTAACATAAGATGACAAGTACAAATACGCCTAGTATACATCACCATCTACCATCAATATTTATCAGGCTCCCAATTCATTCTTCATCGTGACAACTCATAAATTCAAACACCTTAATTAACAAATTATTAAATCACATCTCATCATTTCTTATTGTATCTTATCCTAAGCAACTTAGATCGATTTACGCAACTATCCATTAGTCCCAACATTTCATGTTATTTCCGACGTCTCCATCACCCTATCCGTATGATGAAGTCTTGTTACTTTACTTACTCTATTAATCATTATCGTCATCATAAATCATGTAATATCTACAAGGCTACTCTCAGCTGCTACTAATATAAATTCCAAATCCGTAATGTACTCATCTTTTTGTATTCATAGTATGGAATTCTATCGAAGCTATTGTGTATGTGTATATTCCAAATGTGAAATATAACTCTTGAACACCTCGTCCAATCTCTCTTCTTGTAAATGGATTAATCTAAGTGCTCGGTGTTCATATCAACTAATACAACTACACCTTACATCATCTCAAAACCTTACATCATCTCAAACTAATCCTATCCGTAAATATAATAATAATCATATATAACACTCTACCAACATAATGCATAACAAAATTCAACACTGCTGATGATAGAAATAAAGGTAGATGCATTAATGTGGTAACCAAGAGGTAGTGTAGGATACGGAGTTGTATGATGTAACAAATCAAGTTTGCGACGAATGGTTTCAGGTGAGACAAGTATATGGAGTTAGCTTGATCAGGTGGAATAGAAATGGTTATGAATAATGAAATGGGAGGATGGTAGGCATGTGTAAAAATGTGACAATATCTCAATAACGTATATAAGGATAATGAGTGGGTAGTATAAGTTAAAACAGTAGATAAGCAATAGACGAAAGAGTCATGGGTGTAGAGATGTAGTGTTTGTTTCGTAAATGGAGATAGATTTTTTTTTTCTTTTACAAATTTTTTTAAAAGTATAAATACGATGAATACAGAACTCATACACTGAAATATAAAAGTATTTAAAATTAGTATATGGTCGGTTGTGTTGAAATCTGTTGTAGTATAGTAAGAAAAATGTCATACATAATCACGATTCGTGTCCTTGCGGTCCAGCGGACACGGCCAGGGAAGTGACTAAGCTAGGATCACTTACCCCCAGTCTAGCTAGGGTGATCTAACAAACTTAGCCAAGCACATTGATCGGATCATGGTCCATTGAGGGAAGCTTATCATTTATATGCATGCCATCAACAAAAGTTTAAAGATAAAGATCTCCATATGTACAAAGTAAAATAGAATGGTATAGATTAGAAATCATTAAAAATTTAGTGACTAAAAATTTTCAGCAAAGGAAACTCAAAATCAAAGAATAATTTTAAATCAGTTGAAAAATATGAGGCCTATATATGTATATATATATATATATTAAATATTTTTTTAAAGAAGTTAAACTGGCGAGAAATTCCAAAAAAGGGATATCGACAGTCGAATCAGTATAGTAATGTGGGTGATTTAAAATGATAATGATGGCCGTCATGAAGATCATGTGGGTCGAGAGTAAGGATTAGAATAGGATGATCGATTGTGAGTACGGGTAAGAAATGACTTGTGAAAAGGCTACGATGGATTCCTAAGGTCAAAAGTGGAATGTAAAATGAAAGGAGATTTAAAAAAATCAAGGATATACTGATTTGGTTGACTAAGGATTAGGAATCTTAGCACTAGGATTTTCTAATGAATTTGATCGGGGTAGAAAATTCTAGGGAAGGTGTTGTTTGAGAGACAAGATTGTAGTATTATCTATGCTGTTTTAAAGTATTTTGCTTGAGCATTGACTTACATGGGCCACCACTAAAACCTGTCACACCCTGCTTCCCATTAGGCTTGGGAGCGAGGACGCGAACGGGTCCGCTTGTGTAAGTAAAGATGAGGTACTTTTGCTTTTCTTTCCTCCCTGACTTAACACAATAAGCGTCTGTGTGAAATCCCGTAGATTCTTGCTTGCATTACTTGAAAACAACACAGATAAATAAAACATTATTACAATCTCAATCGTCTCAAAGGAATTACAACAATATAGGAACAAAAGAGTGGATCTTATGATCCGTACAACAGACGAAATGAAATACAATGATGGTTCACTAGTTTAACAAGTCTTGGTCCACTGATTCAACTATCCCAACAGTCCTCCTGGTGGTATAGCTCGGGATCTGACATACATCCAAAAATATGGATGTATGTCAGCAAGTGTCTGCAAGTAGATGTCAGATGACCCAAGGCAAGATATATATAACAAGTTATATATGGCAGTTTAAAGCAATTAAAAGAATTTACACTAGCATGGTAGTTAAAGCAATTATGAAAAATTACACTAGCATGGTAGTTAAAGCAATTATGAAAAAGTTACACTAGCATGGTAGTTCTGTTATCAGCATTAACATGGCAGTTAAGTAATGTAACAGCAGTCTGTAAGTTAACTTTATTTTTCCATTGTTTAATTGTGTGTGCAAGACTATGACTAAGGCCCCCGTCGTTAGACGAATAGTAAGTGAATCCACCTTCAAGTGCCCCCGAAGGCCACCCGTTTACTACCGGCTAGTGCCCGGGGACCCAACCCCACCCACGTGTACTTCCTGGACCACGAGCCAGGATGCTAACCATCATATACTGGAACACGAGTCCAGACTAGTCACATGTGACCTTACTGGAACACGAGCCAGGCTAGTCACATGTGACCGATGAGAGTAGCCAACGAGAGCCAACGGCATGTAACATTTTATGAGTTTTAACAGTTCCAAAATATCCATACATGTCCAGAAATGTTGCAATTCACAAAATATGTTCATTTTGATAATTAAGGGATCCACACACACGCACACGAGTAAAAGTTTAACATTTCACAAAAATGTGTCTTAGTGTCATTGTGTCAGCAATTTAGCGTACAACATCAGATAACACAAAAACATAAAATAAACTACATGCTTGCCTGACTGGGACAGTTTGGGTTGTCCGAATAATGACAGGAAAGGACGTGACGTATCTGCATCATTAAATAATAACATATATAATAATTAGTAAAAGTGCTGCAAATGAGAATTAACGGATTTGACACAGAAAGCTAGTTATTCTAGTTATTGTTCTAAACTAAGGTATATCAAATTATATGCCGTTGGATTACATTTTTAGTCACGAATGTCGTGGTGGTAATTTCACGCGTCATTTCACGTGTAGACTTTTAGTTATACAACTTTACGTGCAAATGACCAAATGAACACCTAACTTCAAAAATCCATTATAAATCGTACGCTAGTCCGATTTTAGTGATTTTGGTGTCGTTGGATTCGTTTTGATGGGTATTACGTTACGATGATATTGGTTCTCTGTTTTGGTTACATATATTAATAAATTAAAGTTATTGCGAGTTAAGCACATAATTAAAAGAACACCTGAATTGGGTTCGTCTAATTTTATTGGGTTCTCTGGTTAGGGTGGCGTTTATATTGGGTTACACTAACAGGGTACACCTTATTTTATTCAATTTTTATTATCCTAACATTATTTAATCATACTAACATGGTGAAATCAATTTAACATTTAAATTATACTATCAAATATTAACATCTAACTAA
The DNA here is from genome assembly GCA_030789695.1 of Scilla litardierei. NCBI lineage: Eukaryota > Viridiplantae > Streptophyta > Magnoliopsida > Asparagales > Asparagaceae > Scilla > Scilla litardierei. The sequence continues at coordinate 177,698,139 of CM061133.1, read as the reverse complement.
TTAACTAAACTAATTAACTTATTAAGCTAATTACGTGTTTTAACATGGTATTTAACTCTCACCTACTAACTTTGACTATGGGTAATAGGATAACATGTTATAATATCCCTCTTATCTCTTTAGTCTCTCTCTTCCTTTATAACTCTCTCTTTCTTTCACTCTTTCCTTGTCTCTCTGTCCTTCTCTGTTCTTCTTTCTTTCATTTTTTTTGTTTCATTTCAATTCGTTGGCAGCAGGTAAAACATCGCAAGGGGAGCTCGGGTCTTACTTGCGCAAGAGGAGGAGGGGAAGAAGCAACCGGCGGCGGGCAGTTGCTGGCCGGCGGCGGTGCGCGCAGGTGGCCGGCGGCGGGAGGAGTCCGGCGGCGGCGGCGGGCTGGGTTGCGGCAGCGCGCGTCCGGCGATGGTGGGGGTATTGGTCGGCCAAGTGAGGAGGTAGAAGAAGAGGGAAGAGGTTGTAGGGTTTACTTGGATTTAAGTTGAATCTGAAACTATTTTCAGATCTGAATTTGTTTGGGTTTGAGGAGTTTAATAGAAAGGGTATGAAATTTCAGATTTGAGGTTGAATCTGAAATTGAATGGGTTTTGGAATTGGGTTTCTGGTTTGTGGAAGTATTCTTTTGATGGAGGATTTGTTTCTATGGAGATGGGTTTGGCTGATGGAGAATTTGCTTGCAGGTTGATGGATTTTGTTTGCAAGTGAAAATGTCTCCTTAAGAAGTTGGTTTGTCGGATGGAGAGGCAGATGAAATGTCGCCTTAAGAAGAAATTATCAGGGAACAGTTTTAATGTGTTAGGTTTGAGATTAGGATTGAATTAATGATGTTTGTTGACTTTAAACAAGAGGATGCATCTGGCTACGAATTGGGTTCACTCCCTATCACAAAAATCCAAACGTGAATGATTATGTAATTAAGTAAGTGTTAAAAGTAATTATTTAAGTAACAGTTGTGATTAGTAAAATAACAAAATATAATTAGTAAAATAATTAAATTAAAGTTTTTAGTTAAACTTGATGATCAATTAATGATGGTACGGCAAAAACGAAAAAAAACAGAGTCGCACGTATGTAGCAATAATCGTACGGACGAAAAGTCATCCAGGCGACTGAAATAAAATACCGATACATACGATCTAAAACACTGCTAAAAATACAGGCCGTTACAATACCTCATATGCAACATCATTTACTATTATGTACTCCAATTCTATCGTAAAGTCGGTCACAGTGGCCGTTTGGAACTCTTCCTAGCTAATGCCCCTACACTTAGAATAAAAATATTTTCTGACAATGACTTTCTATTATCCATGTCACTTTGAAAACTGGAATCAGTGAATCATTCTAGTAAAAGATTATGCTTTCCACCATAAACTAAGGACATAACTTTGGTCCTTCTTAAGTACTTAAGTATGCTATTTTATGGTAATCTAATGCTTCTTCCCAGGATTTGATTGGTATCAGCTTACAAAATCATGTGGGTACATGACATTAAGTCTAGTATATAGCATGGAATACATGATGGATCTTACAGCCGAAGCATAATGAATTTTATGTTGGATATTGAGTACCCTTAATGATTTTTTAATGATGATCAACAAATGGTTAGTACTAATCTCATTCACTAAGTGTGTAGGAATTACAAAGTCAAGGAAATCGAAGCTTTAAGTCAAAAGTCAACAAAAAGTCAATACTACTCAAAAAAGACCAAGAAGCTTAGCCAAAGAAGAATTCAAATTAAAATCTTTGTAGAGATGTGTGAAATCTCAAACCAATGCCAAGGAATTAAGTTGGAGCTGAGGCATTAAAAGGAAGACATGCAAAGCATCAAGTAGCCAAAAATAAGGTATTTTTAATGTATGTATTGAATGTATTGTTCATGCTCTTCGATCATTTGTAAGCATTAGGATTGGAGCTACACACGCACACAAGAGTTCTTAAAACTTATTAAATGATTTAGAAATGTTTTAAAATAATTTTGAAATAATTTCATGAATTTTTTAGCCCCAAAACCATGTATCAGTATAAGGGTCAACTACTTTTTTTATAATAGTCGACTATTTTGAATGGGATATGAGCTAAGCTCTCTGAACTCGAAAAGAGCCGATCGCAACTTTGCTGGGAGTCGATCGAAGTTCATTGGAGAGTTGACTACCAGTATAACGGTAGTCGACTAGTTTGAGCTTCTTGATATAGTTCCAGATTACGGGATTTTGTTTTTCTAATCGTTTGAAGGGATTTTGGTCCATGATTTCCAATAGCTAGATGGCCATAAATGTTGGGAGATGGCCAGAGTCATACGGTTAATGAATGATAAAAGTTTCAAGTGATTTATAAGAATTCAAAGCATTTTCCAAGCCTTTCGCTCTCAATTTCTTAAGCCAAGCACTTTTAAATTTAAAAGCTTTTAAGCAACTGCTTTCTTGGCTAAAATTGATTTGATTTCTCTCAGTTTTGATCTTTAATTTGATGAGAACAAATCAAGATTCTCTCTTTGATTTTTTTGTGATTTTACTCTCATTTTCTCAAGAATCAAAGAAGAAGAAATTCTATCTTAGCCACTACTCAAAGCTCCAATCTTTTGGCTATAAGGAAATTATGTGCTTCACCACCAACCTGATGGGAAATCGACTCCCTTCCCTAAGTAGTTTTGATGATGAGCACACCAAACGATGTTAGTGTACTAATGACACTATCTAAAGTGTGTAGTTTGTGCGATCAATAATATAAGCTTTACGCATACTCCGAAGAAGCTCAACCACACTCAGAAGATGAAGACAGTTTGATAGCTCTACGTCAAGCATAAGTGAAGCTCAAGGATGAAGCTCATGGAAGTGCTCAAGCTTAATCAAAGACGAGCTCAAACTCAAAGTGAAGCACACATATACATTAATATCTGATCGGCTTCAGAAGTATTCATTTAAGTCTAAGTGTGTGAGTTGGTCTTTTAGGAATATGTTAAAGCCAAGTTTTATTGCACACACACAAAAGGTTTTCGAAACAAAAGTTTTTAAACTCGTTTTAAAACTCTTTGAGAGCATATCTAATTTATTTAATCTTCGTAGTCAATCTCCAAACACCCAGGAGTTGAATACTCATTCTTTAGCTGAGTTTCAGTGAAAAAAATGCTCTGGGAGTCGACTACCAAAGGAGGAAGTCGACTACCAGCTATGAGCAGTATTTTTCAATGAAAACTCACTGGGAGTCGACTACCTCCCTTGGGAGTCGACTACCAGCTGCGTTTTGACTTCATAATTTTTCTCCCTCAATTCTCTCATCTCCTTGATTGTTGGGCTGAAGTCAAATATTTTTGAATTTCGAATTCATTCTTGAAACTTTATAAATAGAGCCTTTTGAGAACATTTAAAAACACCAATTCTTTATTATTTTTTTGAGCTAAAACTATACTCTTGAAATTCTCAATCGCTCTCATCGCTCTCGTCGTCGTAGCCAAATTCTGATTTTATTTTCTGATCTCGTTTTTTATCTGAAATTCTTTTGAGATCTATTTTACTCTTTGGCTATTGAAAATTGTGATTCAAAATTCTTATTTTTGATTTAATATTCTTTAAAGGATTTTTGAAAAACAAAAACATATAGATCACAATGAATTAAATTATATTCTTTGTGTGATCTAAGATCATATAAAATTCTTTTAGCCACATAAGCACATTTGCAATATTATATTGGCTATAGAATTTTGTTGGGTGTAAACCAATCTCCACCAAATATGGTGAATTGGATTTTGTTTTTATTTGGATTCCCTTTGTGATAAGGGTTATGAAAATCTTAGTCAAGACTAGGTGGTTGGAAATCCTGGTATGGATAATAGGTCGTTGGAAATTCTAGCGAGTGAAGCAAGATAATTGTATTGATAAGGCAATAGTTGATTGAATCTCGTACCGGATTTGTCGGGGACTGGACGTACACAGGTTGCATGGAACCATGATAAAAATCTCTTGTCTCTGCATGCTTTCTGTGTTTGCTTATTTATTTATGCAAGGAATTTATCTGTTGTCAATAAATCATCTTTGTAACTCTTTATTAATATATTGCAAAGTTCATCCTTTTTATCTGCTGTATACATATCTCTCTAATTGTAATCTTTGTCTGCTTGTAATTAATCTTTGTATTTATTCAAGATTATTTTGTTGATTAAGAACCATGCGTAGATCACTCTACTTGGTTTCTTAGGTAATATTGGAAGGGAATTATTGTGTTATAATTGTTAAAGGAAAAAGTTTTATAATTCATACAACACTATTCAACCTCCCTTCTAGTGTTGTTTGCCATCCACAGGATTCAACACAACCATCATCAAAGAGGTATTGTAAATCCACATCAAGTGTGTTGGTGAGTTGCTCTTAATTTATTGAATTAAATGTTGTTGTAAAAAGCCTCTTGGAGGTCCACTTGAAGAGAGGTGATTATTGTATTGGGAAACCCTAACAAGAGAGGCTAGGTGTGTATGTTTTAAAAGCACTTATTGTAGGCATTTGCTCTCTTGTTTAAGAGAGTTGGATAGTGGAAAATCCCAGCAAGAGGTTGGGGACTGGAGTAGCCTAGGGTGTTAGGTATTGATGTTTCATACCAATGTTATTTTGATGATGATCACAACATTATGTTATTGCTAATGACTCTCATGTTTTAGTCTCATAGTTATCACTTCAAGAATATCACTTTTGGAGACTAAATGCTTGGTGCAAGGATGGACATCAAGTAGAGCAATGCCAAAGCTTGGACTTATGGGGTTCCAAAGCTTGGAGATGATGGGGAGCATCAATGGATCAAGGATTGAAGCCATAGACTCTAAGGGAAGTAATGCAATCCATATAATTTCATTTAATTGCTTTTCCGCTTTTTGAGTCTAAGTTTATTGTAATGCCTTGATAGATGGATTAACTCATTCATGCATATGCATTTTCCATCTTAGTGAGCCTTAGAATTATCATAGAAATCATCCCAATAGGTTCACCTTGCCTTAAACTCAAGCTGGAGTTTTTTGGCTCTCCAACAGGTGACTGATGAAGGAAGGACATGTTACTGGGTGATTCCAGGCGACTGGCCAGCCTTCTACAGTCGGCTATTGTGCACTAGCTCAAGTCATAATTCTTAACTCATTCTTGAGCTCTCTGGAACAAGCGACTAAAGTACAAAATATAGGCACATGTCTTCCGTCAGGCGCCTGTGATTTGTTCTACAGTCGTCTGTATGCCAAAGTATGTAACTTGCATTTTTGGGCATCTATCCACCTTGTGTGATAACCGACTGATTCAGATCTTAAGGCGCATGTATTTCCTCAGGCGCATGTACTTTGGTCATCAGTCGTCTGTATGCACAAAGTGCGTAAGTTGCATTTCTCGGCTTCATTTCCATCCCCTACATGGGGAGACTGACGAAGGATATTCAGGCGCATGCCCATTGTACATGCACCTGTGTAGTCTTCTACAGTCGCATGTCCTGGCTCAGATTATAGCTGTTGGGATGTTTATAGCCGTTGACCAGTCGACTGTCAATTGTTCATCAGTCGACTGTCTGTGCCGTAAATTGTCAAAATCTAGTCGTGGCAGATTTATTATTTTGGGGGTTTTCTTTGGATTTGAGGGTTCCTGTGGGCTTCCTATATATATGAGAGGCCTGAGTTCATTAGAACTTCTTGGAACTATTGAAGATCACTTGAGAATCATTAAGCCACTCTCAAACTCTCTCATTTCCCTCTCATGAGCATTTTCTCTCTTCATGCATTGACGCTTAGCTCAAGGGAAATCATCCAAGTACAATCAAGCTAAATCTCACGCACTTGGTCATCCTCTCCCATACCTTCATCTTCATATGAGTAAATTCATGTCAAGGCTTATGTAAGAGTCTTTTGTTTCATTTGTTTTCTTGAAACCCTAATTCTCTTTATGAGAATTAGATACTCAAGTTGGTTACTCTCTTTGTGGGAGTTTGGTGTCCTAGTGTAGGACTAACCCTAATTCTCTGTGTGGGAGTTAGTAATTCTCTGTGTGGGAATTTGACCCTTGTGTAGGGTTGGTTGGGTTCTTGTGTAGAACAAAATCCTATGTGTGAGGTATCTCTGTGTGAGATTGTATTCACTACCTTGTGTAGGATTATAGTGAATATTTGGTGTGGCTGGACGTACCCAAGTTTGGGGAACCATGGTAAAATCTTGTGTTTGCGTTTGGATTGATTGTGTTGATTAATCTCTTGCATTTATTATTCCGCATTTGCAAGTTAAATTTTAATTGCACAATTTATTGTCATTACTCTATTCACCCCCTTTAGAGTTTGTTGTTAGTATTGCAAGGATAAGACAGTCCTTACACAGGGTGGGTGAACCAGGATACTTTCTATGTGTTTACAATTGTTCATTATCTTCCTTAAGTACTTGCACTTGTGTTAATCATTCCATTGTACATTACTCTTTATTTCATTGCAAGTATCTCATTGTGTTGATTAAGTTCTTAAGGAGGTAACACTCTCAAGATACGTAGGCTAAATTAGAGGGTGTAAATTTATAATTGTGTTTGATTTTTAGAAACACTAATCAACCCCCTCTAATGTTCAGCTTGCTATCTACAGGATCCAATACATTACTCAAGTGTACTTTCTCCTCTTCAGTCTTGGGAGATATGTCCTTGGAGAGAGTAATTCCAAGACTAGTGGGCATATTACTTTTTTTTTGAAGTTTTCGACGTTAAACCTCTTTAACACGATTTACATGTACATAGATTGGGACAATCCCATCATTCTGTTTGATCTATCTCTATATATCTTTATGCCAAGTATATATGAAGCTTCTACTAAATCCTTTATGGAAAGGTTGTGACTATGAAATCATATGAATGGTCAAGTAGAATAATAGGGGATAGGGTGAATAGTGTTTAAAAAATAATTCTACAAAGATCACAAAAAGCATTACCAATTTGGATCTTTTCAATAACCATAAACTCAACAAATAATGCAGCAGAAACAAAATCAAGAGTTTTTGCAATAGTTAAATGGAAGTAGTGATAAAAAAATCAAACCAAAGAAGCAATCACTAACACCAAAGATTTTATCTTGGTTTGGTCTCCTTGACATACTCCAGTCCCCAACTTATCTGCTTGAGATTTTTATTATACCTCTTACAAATCTGCAAGAACTTACAACTCTTAACACTAACCGATGTTAAATAATCACACCTCTCGCAAATAACTTTAGGAGATTATTTCACATCTCTCAAACAACCTTAAGCTCAATGATGTAGTAATTAACAACTAGGGGTTATGAACCATGGGTGTAGGAAGAGTTGCAAGAGATAATGGAAATCATAAATAACATAACCTTAGACTAACCACAACTCATACAAAGATAGATTTAACTCATTATAACAAGAACGTAAGCACTTTTATAGAAAAACACCATCCAAATTATCATTACAATGCATCTAAATCAAAGTACACAAGAGAGAGAGAGAGAGAGAGAGAGAGAGAGAGAGAGAGAGAGATCAAAACAACAATCTTTTGAAAGAAGATGAAGCCCCCAAACTCTCTCTCGAGTTCCTCCAAGCCCTAGCCTCCAATGAGTTTCCCAAGTGTTAGATCATCCAAAGATACTAAAAATTAGCCCAAAGAAATCCTATTTATTCTATCCAAAACCCCTTTAAATCTTGGCCCTTGATTACAAGATCCGAAGGTTCAAAACAATTTGGGTATGGTTGAAAATCGCTTCAGAATTCAGGAGACTGTGGCCAAGAAACACAGTCAAATGTCTGGAGAAGACCCTCTAGTCTGATGCTACTGATATGTTCAGCATTAAGTCAAGTCTGTCAGTCGTCTGACTCGGTCATTCCAGACGTCAGATTAAGGGCATCCAGACGTCGGCGTGTCTGAATGTCAGCCACTAGGTCAGCCAGCCGTCTGGGTGAGCTCCTTTAGCCGTCTGGGTGGCACATGCTGTAATATTTTTTGAACTATCTAGTTTTGCCACATACTACACCTGATTACATCAGCCGTTTGACTTGATGAACCAGACGGCTGAAGCAACCATGGCACAATCAAAGATATCACTTTTCAACATAATCCGGTAAACAATATGAAACAAATATGAATAAGAGCAATGTCATGAAATTTTCTCTATCCAGCATTCAAATAGTGACTTATAAGCTGATGACATGCATTTATCACTAGTAGAGCGAAATATCATATCCTAGTGTCATGAATCTCATACGGAGTTTGACTCCGACAAATGTTTCATCTTTCCTTAACTTATAGGTGTTGACAAGCTAAATCATGAATATTTTCTCCTTTTTATGACACTTTAGAGCATTCCATCGAATGAGCATTAGGTCAATGACTCCCAGATGGTCTTAGGTCATTTGGTTTTGAAAAACCACTCAGACTTAATAGCCGAGATTGTCTAAAAATTTATTTCCCATGCACTCCTCCAAACTCTGTTTTTGGCTCAAATCTCCAATGCAACTTGAGGCATGAAGACCCGGTTACTCAACAAGAGTTTGAAGAAATATGCATTTTATTCATTCATTTTATCATTTTTTTCTTTTTATCATGACTTAGCAAATCAAACTCATTCATCAGTTCTAGATTCGACAAACGTTACTAGCCGAATCCTTTTAGATTACTAACTATTCAAATAAATTTGCCTACTTATGAATCATGCATCTCATGAGTTTATACAAACTAATCTTAAGTTGTTTTGAGAACTCATATCATGAAAATTATGCACTTACATCATAAATGACAAGTATCATACCAAATTATAAGAAAAACAAATCAGGAGCATACCATAGCCACTTCAAAAAAATTGAACAAAAGTTTTCTAAAAAAGTTCACACAAATAAATTCAAGGGACTAAGCATACATGCTAGTTGGATAGGTTGGAAGAAAATAAGATAGGCATGTATAATGATTGGGTGATGTATCTTTAAGAAAATTCTAAGCTAAAGCAAACATTCTAAGCAAAATCTAAGCAAAAGCATTTAAACATCTAAAAATCCTAAAACTACCTAATACTCTCCTCACAACTTAAAGATAAATATTCTCCTGAATGTTGAAAGAGTAATAAGATTATTCGACGTAAAGCATAAGAAAAGTAAAACATACTAGTAAACCAATACAATTTAAAGCCTTTATTTATTTAATCTACATTACTGGATAGAACACACTGTGATCGAATGATGGAGCCCGAATATCCAATGACGGATGAAGCTACTCAATCAGCTCCTTGTGCTCCTCCGCCAGCAGCTTTGGAGCCAAGCCTCCACTGGCTGTCTTGGATCCCAGCAACATAACTCCCATCATCTCCTTAGAATATTCTCCTAGGTCTCCTTAGAATATTCTCCTAGCTCTGTGACTTATGAGTATTGTGTGTTTAAATATCGTGTGAGCATGTATGTGTGTGTGTGTGTGTGTGTGTGTGTGTGTGTGTGTGTGTGCGTGTGTGTGTGTGTGTGTGTGTGTGTGTGTGTGTATATATATATAATTATAAGGAGTGTGTGTGATTACATATATAGGTGTATGTATTAAGATATATCTATATCTGTATCCATGAAATAGCATATATCCTTGAATGCATACTTGTGTGAATATTTATGTTAGTACATATGTATTGGGTAAAGTAAGTGTATAAATGTGGGTGTGTATATTGATGCCCTGGGTGTATCTATATTTCTACTTATTACTGTGCATAGGTATTGATATATGTTTCTGTACATATAGGTGTACTAGTATGTGTGTACATATATGTGTATAATCTATAGTATAGTGCGCATATACATGAATGTATAATGTATACTTATATCATTGTTTGTATTTCATGCGTGGGAAGACCCTTAGACCTAATTAACCTCTTGTTAGACCCTTAGTTTTAGAAAGTCCGAGGACGGAATTTGTTTTTAAGGTGTGTAGAATGTAATATTTTGTTTCTGTATATACGAGTATAATGTACGTATTTTTTAATGTATTTATACGTATGAGATTTTTGGGTATTTTCATGAATTTTCCATACTTTTCTAACAAGTACATTATTTTTAAAATTATTTTAGAACATCATTTGAATTATATAAATGAGGTATTTGGATGAAATACTATGTATTAGGATGGTATGGAGTATTAATTCATGTATTCTCATTTATTTAGAAATTAAATTCCTAATTTGCCATGCCATGCCACCACCTCCTTGCTAGGTGTCATTTAGAGAGTAATTTTCACCTAACTCTTTACTAGGTGTCATTAAGAGAATGATTCCCACCTAACTCCAAGCTAGATGGCATATGGAGAGGGAATTAAGGGGTGATTCATCCATGGGATGAGATTTAAAAAGGAGAAAAATTTTGAGAAAAGAAAAGAACAAGAACAAAAAAAATCAAACTTTCATCCTCTCTCCCTCTCCTCCCTATTGCTCCACCTCTCCCACCACATACTCCACCACCCTCTCCTCCTCCTCCTCCAATCCAACCACCACTCCAACCTCATTTCACCAATAATCCTTGAAGAGAATTGAAGGAGCAGGAGTTGGAGAAGAAAGCTTCAAGTTCTTCAAGGAGAAGAAGGGCCAATGGTTTATTTAAAGGACTACTCAAGGTAGGATTTTCTAACATCCTAGTTAGGATTTACTTTTAGGAGTTGTGTTAGTAGGAGTTCTTGTGTATGATAATTAGTTAAATGTTTAGAATAATCTTCTTGCTAGAAAAGAAAAATGAAAGTACATGGCATGTTGTGTTAAATCCACATTCTACCTATGTTGTTAATAATTCAATAGGCTGTTTTTCTGATTCAGTTTTGCTGCAAATTTAGTTACTTATATCTGTTGCTATGGTGCATTAAAAATTATGAAAAAATTATTTTTGGAAAGCTTAACTTGTGTACTACAACTTTCATGTATCATACTTCACATATTGTGCCTGCAGTAGGTTGAAATAGTCCAAATAACATATACATATCAATTCTGGTAGAATCTGCACCACCGCACGGTGCAGCACTTTTCGGACGCTGTAGACACTCAAATTGTGCAAAATTAGACATTTTGAATATCTACACTTCACGAACTACAATTTTTGTGTAGAATAAAAATATCAAAATCTGACTGCAATAGGGGGAAATTCGTTGATGAAGTTATGTCATATTTTTTGAATTTACACAGATTTACCATGACTTAGTGCACATGCCACTATAATTAGCACACACTTCCTAAATTTTTGATATTTGATATCTGAAACTCTAACTAGCATATCTACAACTTTCATTTACAAAGTTGTGTCAAATTCATATTAGAAATAGCTGATATTAGTTAATGTTTAGGACTGTTGTATATTTCCAGTAAGCTGAATTGTTTAAGCGATATTTTGAACTATGCTTTGGTGTTAATCTCATTTTCAATATTAATACTTAATGTTAGTATGTTATTTATTAGCATGTCAATTTTGAATAGAGGTTGTTATGGACATGCCATACTCCTTGATGTGTAACGTATTTAGTACAATGCTCTTATTTTCAAGTGTTAATGGCAAGAATGTTATGTTTCATATGAAGAATGATGGAATCATGTGTTAAATGTGTAATTGGAAACATGTGATGTTATAATGAATTGTTGATGCGATGTTCGTGGTTAATCCCGACATCGACGTAATTATGGAAGAAATGAGAAATTGTGAATGCGGTAATAGAGACAGCCAAAATGAAAGTAACGAGAAATTGATTCATAAACTGAGAGTGAGGCAGAGTGTTTAAGTTTGGAGTGATCGATCCATTTTAAAATGGGTGAGACTCCAAATGCGGGTTTAGGGGAAACACGTCTAAATTATAGGAGTTAAGGAGCGGACAGATGATAGATTTCTCACTCGCCTTGTCACTCCCATGAGGGGGAGTTGACTAGAGTTAGAAAGGCCGGTGGTGTACTCGTGATGCACCATGACGATAATTGACAGTTTTCTTCGTTTGTCCCATGAAAACCCGAGATTTGTCTCTATTTCGTACCTTGCCCTGGTCGGGTAAGGAGTTACGAGATGCCCCTCCAGTGCTCGTGTCACTGGTTGAGGTACCACTTTTCACCCACCATGGGTGAAGTCCGGCTCCTAAGCATCCTATGATTTACTCGAGTTTATAAACATTAACTAAACTTCTTAATTTAAACTAATTTAATCTAAAATTTATGTTCCTCTGTTTTTTACTTCCACTACTTGTATGTCATGCTTGTTTTAGTTGTGCATTAAATATGTGGTTATTGTGTCACCAGTAGATATATGACTAGTTAGAAGGACCGATTCTAAAACTGGATCCTACTAGCGATGTTAGGATTTCCTACTGGGTCACGCGTAGACGTGCCCCTCTTTGTGGTTTTCAGGAGTAGGACCAGACCAGCAGCCTGGGCGGGTCCCGATACCAGAGGTTGTTCCCAGTTCAGAGGTAGAGCCTGCGGGCAACTTCATCCAGTTGGACTTCCTTGGGGTAGATTAGTGGGTGTGTTGTACTGAGTGTGGACACCTTTTTGAACTTTTTGGGTTGGTGTTTCTCTTTTTGTTGTACTCCCACTTTTGTACCACCTTGTACAGATGGTGTATGTAAAAGATGTATCATTGTATTAATAATATGAATGTTTGTACTTTTGTTTAGTTCTTTATGTTATTTCTGTGATGGAACTTTACTTATACTTCCTAGCACATGCACAGTGACCTGCAGATTTCTTTCACTCTCTTCCTTTCTCTCTTTCTACGTAACACTCGTCGATCTAGGAATACTTGGGAAGAATTCGTACTTCTCGGGTATCCTGGGAAGCAGGTCACTACAACTCGTCTAACATATTCCCACGTTCAGCTCCGCATTCGCAATCATCTTCGCGGGAATGCATGCATTACGCTTGACACTGGTTCCCGCATCGCAATCTGAATCCACTCGCGTGATCTACGGATTAGGACGCTACACTACGGCTGGTTCTAGCAGTTGAGCTACTTTCGTAGTCATCGACTAGCAGATCAGGGATTAGTAATCACCCCCAGTGCTCGAGTCACTCTCGTAATCACGAGCCCTGAAAGCAGCCACTAAGCCCTAATTGGATTCGTGGGGATTCTCCCTAGAATGTGGAGCTACTTTCGCAATCCTCCAATTCTAAGGCTAATCTCCCAAACCCAGTGTTCGCAATCCTTCAATTCTAAGGCTAATCTCCCTAGAATGTGGAGCTATCATAGAGCAACCCTAGATTCGCCCAACTAAGTTTAGCCTAACATCCAATCCTTATGGTCCTAGAGTTCATCCCTAAGCCCCAGAATCACACTACTATAGGATCGTTATAGCAATAGCAATGGAAGCAATAGAGAGATTCATCAAAAAATGGCAAACATATCGAAACCGATATCAAGATGCAGAGAATGCAAAAACAACGAGTAATCTAATAAAAGAAATGAGTTTCAATCGTTAACCAATCTTTGGATCAAAGAAAATCAACACCAAAACTCTTCCTCTCTCTCCAAATGATGGCTCCAAACTCTGTAAAAGAAAGCCTAACCTAATCTAAAGAAGCTGTTCATTAATATACAAGACCCCAAAATTCACGGATTTCCCAAAAATTAGCCCCAAAACATATTAAGAAAACCATATTCTGGAGGCTGTCGACGACGCGCTCGGTCGAGCGGGGTAGTCGCTCGACCAAGTGCGTCCCTTGTGACTCCTGTTGGGCACTCTGGAGAAGGGGCTGCTTGGTCGAGTGATGTGAGTCACTCGGCCGAGCACCATCTTGTGGCTTCAGCTCCTAGCTTGGTGGAAGGATGTCGTAGGCCGCTCGACCGAGCGAATTAAGCAGAGAGTTGCTCCTTATTTTAGCTCGTCAGAGAGAGAGAGGCCGAGAGGCCGTTCGATCGAGCGGGGAAGCCGCTTGACCGAGCGAATTAGGCAGAGAGTTTCAAGGCCAATTTGGGGGTCGTCTGCAGAGGGTCGCTCAGTCGAGCTAGGTGGGTCGCTCGGTCGAGCGGCCCCTTGCAAATTTTCCCCTCCTCTACTAGATCTCAGCTCGGTCGAGCGTATGGCATGCTCGACCGAGCGATCTGGAAACTCTTGTTGTGGCTCTCTTTCTCCTCCTCTCTTCTTCTTCCCTTTGCTCCATCCTTTCTCTTCTTTCTTTGATCTTCTCTTTCTCAGCTCCTTTGAGTCGTCAAACATGGCGATGTGAGCTCCGGCATTAGGTATCCATGTGCATCGTCCATTATTGCTTCGAATCGTGCCAAAGTTCCTGAAAATCCACGAAACATCGCAAGAATCAAATATATCATGAAAAGCTCGATAGAATATAAAAATGTGAACTTCAGGCGATGAAAATGCTAAGGAAATATGCGATAACAACATGGAAAATATGGACACATCAAAATCTAGGTTGACGATTGATGACGATCAGAGACTGCTCACCCTAGGACTTAGTTTCTTTTTGTGAGGGTTAGAGAGTCACGATTTTTGATGTAACTATGGATATTGTGGTTATATGTATGGATGTTTGGTTGTATTGATGGTGATACTTTATTTGGTCATTTTGATGTATGTGGAGTTGTTGATATATCATTTTGTGTACTCCATGTATTCTCTTCTTATATATGATGATGATGACATTTCCCTTTTGGTACATTATTATTGTCTTGTGTGATAATGTCTCTTTGTGCTCGTTATTATATATGTTGTGTAATGAGACGTATTGCATGTTTAATGTTGATATTGGACCTCAATTCCTCTTGTCAACCTAGTTTTGATTATTTTGATATGTATTTGTGTGATACACCTTCATGGTTTTCTTATTTTCATTTGGTATCACATTAAATGCATATGCAATTTTTTATACTCCCATGATTATTTTACTTTTATTTAGCACTAGTTGTTGTTGTTTCTCTACTCCCTCTTTTTGGATAATGCCATAGGGAGAGAGAAATAAACAACCCCATAATTTTGTGCTAATTAGAAGCTAAACATGAATCTAATTTTGAAATAGCCTTAGATTCAAGGGTGTAAGATATAATGAATTTGGATTCAAAAATCCTAGATTCAAATACTTGAACTCATTTCATTCACGCATATCATACTTATGCTTTGATTGATCTCATGATGCTCATATCTTTATTGTCTAATTTGATTGTCATCTATGTAGGGGGATTAAGTATTTCTTTAAAGCACAATTATTTCTTTTTGTTTATGATTGTTTGTCATCACCAAAAGGGGGGAGAATGTTGAGTATTGGACTTCTCTCTACTTGGTTTTGATGATGAACAAACATAAATACTTGTGTCTAATCTTCTACATGCAGTTAATCCATTGCCTAAGCTAATCATGAAGATCAAATAGCAATGGATGACTACCATGATCAATTAAAGCTCATTGAATTGAAGATTGGGTGATCAAGTTGAAGATTGAAGCTTCAAGGACTTCAAGGCCATTCAGAGAAAGAAGAGAAGCAATATACAATGTAAATATTTTTGTGCTTTTATTTCTCTTGATTAGAATGTAGCCTTGTAGTAGAACTATCTTGGATATCACACACTTCACTTTATCTAGCATAGGATGTCATTAGAAATCATTCTCTAGAACTCCAATTCTTCATTCTCTTTACTGTGACATTCTGGATTTTCATCAGGCGATCGAAAAACAAAATGCAGGCGCATGTCTCCATACAGGCGCCTGAGAATTGTCTGCAATTGTTTGTAATGCACATTGTTTGACTTAGGTGTTTTGGGCTTTTCTGTATTCAACTTCAACAGGTGACAGTTGTACAAAGTACATGAGCCTTTCTAGTTTCAGTCACCAGTGACTTGTTAGTTAGTCGCATGTCTTATCTTGCCCAAAGATCCAATGATCTGTCATCTTACGTGATTGTGTACACAATCGTCTGATGTTGGATTCCCAGTCGCATGCCCATGGCACAGGCGCTATTGGAGACCAAATTAGTCGCGCGCATGTGTATACCATATCAGTCGCATGTCCATCACTTGCCCAGATCTTTCATTTTGGTAAGTTACGTACTTGTGCACACAGACGACTGAAGTTGGTTTTCCAATCACCTTCACTTGGCACAAGCACCTGTGGATACAACATCAGTCGCATGTCCAAGCTTACCCAGAATTCTTACACTCTGTCAACTTATGCACTTTGACACACAGTCGCATGTAGAAGGTTTCTCAATCGCCTGTCGATTTTCAGGCACATGTCTAACCTTCATCAGTCGACTGTCCTACGTGGTAATTTACCGTTTGAATTATCACATACCCTCTGACACATGCAGCAGGCGACTGTCCATTCTTCATCAGTCGCCTATCCTGGCTGTAAAATTAATCCTTTGGGAATTTCCACACGGATTTTGAGAGGGCTTTTAGGTATTTCCTTTGAGGGTTTTAGAAAACCTATAAAGAGAGCTTCTACTATTCTATTGAGAGTCTCTTAGCCATTCAAGCATTGATCTCTAATCTCTTAAGCTCTCATTTTCTCAAAGCTCTAGAATTCCAATCTCATTCTCTCTTGCTCTGCAACCTAAAATCAAAGTGATATCCTCTAGGCATTTGGTGGTGACAAGAGAAAGGGCTTCTCTCTCTTCTTGGAAGAGATCAACACCCACATCACTTTGCTCCTTCAAGTTTAACTTCAAGGCATAGGTGATTTATTAGTGTTTAATTTCAAATTTCATAACTCTCGTTATTTGATTTTACTCTCGGTTGTGAGAGTGGTTTGCTTGATCCCAGGTTGTGGGGTTCAAGGACATCAATTGTGTATTGATTACATTTGTAGGGTTTCTACAAGTGGGTTGAAAGGAAACCACAAGTTAGGTTTCTAACTTGAGTATCCGGGCCGAGTGGAAGGGACGTAGGATTACCGGGAACAAATCGGGTTTGTCTTGGGTAATCTGAACCCGTGAAACATCTTTGTTGTAGCATTCATTATTTGTTGTTTCGTTTAATTCCGCTTCTTTGTTGGATTATGATTTTAATTAGGCGTAATTTCTTAATTATTTTTATAAACATTATTCAACACCCTTCTAGTGTTTTCCTCATAGCCAGGGTCCTTACAGAATTTTCTAGAGCACGCCCTCTAGTGTCCACTTGCCATCTCAGGTGATTCAACACAATCTACCCATTGCAAATTCAATAATTTTGAAAAAATAGAATTTTTTGCAACAGGTAGATCATGTGTCAAATACCCATCGATGCACCCATATTTTGGGGTTTGAGGTTTTAGAATATGTACAATAACCCTAAAAACTTTTGAAAAATTATTTCTTCTCTGGGAGAGTCGGAATCGGTAAAATGACTACACGGGTGCCGATGGCGTGTAACCAACTGGCCATTGTTGGAATTATGGACTTCATATCATTGTATATAACTCGTATTTGCATTTGGACGCGTGGACACATACGTGTTGCATTAATTGTCACATGTATATTACTAAAGAATTAATTTAGAACCTAATTGTAATGATCAAGTTAAGTTTTATGGTCCTATTTAATTAATAATAAGTGTGGGGACTTATTTGCAAATGTGTGGAATTCCTGATGCAATTACTAATTTCTGATGTGCTAATTAGTAAAATGCAAAATATATAAATAAGGGAGTGTGGTCGCTTGACAAATGCTTTTTACGCTCTCATTTAGAAAAGTGTGTAAGACAAAAGAGAGAAGAAAAGGGCTTCTCATCTCCCTCTCTCCATTCGTACGATCAATAAGAAGATCTACATCCGGATTTCTTCTTCTTCTTCATGGATTCTGGTAATGTTCCTCACTCAATTCAAACAATTTCTAGATAAGATTCTTCATGAAATTCAAGTTTTTTTCAATTGGTATCAGAGCCATCTTGTTCTAGGATTGTTTGGATAACAATCAATAATGATTTTCGAAATTTTTATGCCCGAATTCATGTCAAAGACGTGCAATTTTTGATTAAAAATTCGCTTTTTTTATTTCTCACGCCATTTCGTGTTTTTGGGGGCGAGGCGCTGTTTTGCATCAAATATTTTTTTATAAATTAAAAAACGCAACACACATATTGGCAGAAGCGGGACTCGAACCCGCAACCGAAAGCCCTTAGGCCAAATAACTTACCACTATGATAAGTTTTTAATTCGGTGTATTATAAAGTTATTGTATTCATTTCTGTTTCAGTCATAACTGAAATTAAAAAGGAAAACATATGCGCCTGTTTGGTTTTGATCCCGCGACCCAGGGGATTTGTAAATTCGGCTCTACCGCTAGGTTATAGAATCTACATGCCATCATTTTGTTATTAATTTATTTGAATTACTATTGTATTGGTTTTAACTTACGAAAAAGAAAAACTCAATTTTTGTTGCACTTATTGGGTTCAAACTCAATTTTTGTTGCACTTGTCTGGGTTCAAACCCGCGACTCCTTGGTTACGTGGATTGGGCCTTTACCATTGGGCTAATGATCATGTATGGTATTTTCCAAAACAAAATTTACTTAAGTAGAATTTATGTTGGTTTTAATTCATATACAAAATAAAGCAAGTGGTTGCATTCATTGGGATTTGATCCTGCAACCATTGGGTAGCGAGGAGAGAAGAAGTCAACCACTAGGCTATATTTTTTCTAATGTTATAATCATGAATTCTTTTATTTATTTGAATTACTTCAGCAAGTAACTATTATTATTATTAATTACATTTTATTTAGTTTTAATTATTGTGCTCTACTCTATACGAGATTGGATTTCATGCCATACTCTATAGAGATTAGCCTTAATATTGCGCTCTACTCTATACGAGATTGGCTTTCATGCTCTGCTATATAGAGATTAGCTTTAATATTGTGCTCTACTCTATATGAGATTGGCTTTATGGCCATACTCTATAGAGATTAGCCTTATAATTATACTCTACCTTATATGATATTACTTTTAATGTATAATAGGTAGAGATGAATGTTTTTGAATTCAAAGATCATATTTCGCTTTGACTACAGTCAACTAATCTGTAGGTGAAGACGAGGTTCCATGGTCTTTGCAATTACCATACAACTATGTGATTATACGAGTAATAACATAAAGCTACTTGCATAAGCATTCTTGGTTTTTCACTTTAATCAGCAAAACAGTATTGTCATCCAAGTGACATCTGCTGTGGAAAATTTTTAATTTGTGAATAACTCAGTTAATTTTGTATGCATTATTTCATGCGAGCGACATATTGCCCCAAAGGAAAACTGTTGTTTGGCAGAAATTAATATGTACATGTGGTAATGAATATCGATAACTATAAGTTGTACCTTGCGAATATGTAACTGGACCAAAGAAAGGTTAAGTATTTGTCTGTAAGATGTTATCTATTTCGATTACTACAACAAGTTGATTACTAGCTAGTTGAATATTTAGTCCAAAGACTATATATTTGATATTGCATTGACCAACTTGTAGATGAGTTGTTATTATTCATTTAATTGATCACTTTTTTTAAATTAATTGTGAGCTAACTTACATTTTTTGTTCTCTATATACAGCTGATATTATAAATGCAAGTTCGGTTTCTGCTACCATTAACAACATTCCCATGTTGAATGAAACTAATTTCAAAACTTTGAAAAATAAGGTGAAAATGGTTTTGGGCTGCATGGATATTGATTATGCATTAAGGGTTGATAAGCCAGCACCACTTACTGCAGAAAGTACTCCTCAAGAGGAGAAAACTTTCGAAAGGTGGGAAAGGTCCAACTGCATAGGTCTAATAATCATGAGAAATGCAGTGGCTGAAGCTTTTCTGGACATTATGACTGAGAATATGAATGCTAAGAATTTCCTTCAGACCCTTGAAGAGCGCTTTGCAAAAAGCGATAAGGCGGAGACAAGAGCAGCACTTAGAAAGCTTGTCTCCATAAGGTATAAGTGTAATGGAAGCATTAGGGAGCACATTCTAGAAATGTATAATCTCTATGGGAAACTTAAATCACTTAAAATTGAGTTACCAGAAGATTTTCATGTTCATTTGGTGCTAATATCCCTTCCTCCTCAATTTAATCAATTTGAAGTGAGCTATAATTGTCAGAAGGACAAATGGACATTGAATGAGCTCATTTCTCATTTGGTGCAAGAGGAAGATAGGATGAAGCATCAAAAGACAAATAGTGCTCACTTAGCTTCGGCATCTTCTTTTGGTAAAAAGAAGAGAAAAGGCAAAATGACTGCGGCATTAGAATCGCACAAAAAGCAAAAGGTCCCCAATAAGGGGGAAAAGGAAATGAAGTGCTTTTTCTGCAAAGATGCTTCTCATGTTAAGAAAGACTGTGCAAAATATCACGCCCGGCTCGTGAAGAAGGGTAAGTCATTCTCTCTTGTTTGTACTCATATTGCAATGGTTTCAGCTCATAGATATACTTGGTGGTTTGATTCGGGTGCCACAACTCACGTAAGTATTTCTATGCAGGGTTGCCTGAATTATCGAAGGCCAAGTGAAGATGAAAAACACATCTATATAGGAGCTGGAGACCCAGAAGAAGTTGTAGGCATAGGGACTGTTAGATTGTTATTGTGTACTGGTGTTTAGTTAGAATTAAAGAATATTTTGATTGTATCGTCATTTAGACGGAATTTAGTTTCAGTTCTTGTTCTCGACAATGAAGGTTATATTTTGTCTTTTTGGAAACAGGAAAGTAAATTTGTTTCTAAATTCTAAATGTGTTGGAACTAGTACTTTATATTATAATGATAATCTATATATGCTTGATATGGTTGGAAACCATGAATCCCAAACAACTGAAATTAGAGGCATAAAACGCAAATTTCCAAATGAGAATTCTTATTCATTATGGCACAGGCGTTTGGGTCATATATCCAAAGGAGAATTGACAGACTTGTGACTGATGGAAGTCTCGATAAACTTGATACACCAAATAATAAGGAAATATGTGTTGAGTGCATAAAGGGCAAAATAACAAACAAG